>OZ010796.1:62624410-63824410 GCA_963932465.1 Maratus speciosus | reverse complement strand
TAAATAATACTAGATAATGAGTAATTAAACACTAAGCATTGATTAAAAAACAGAAAAAATAATAAATAATAAAGACTTCTTAATTTTAAGTTTTTGAAATTAACAAACATTCCTTGTTCCAGGAATACACAAAGGACTAAAACTGGACAGGCAGATTTTAATTCAATATCGGCTGCTTAGCAACTTCATGTATTGCATTTGTATAGTATAAGTAAGACCTTTCAATTTATCGGGTAAAAGAAAGCTGATTGCATTCCTCTTTTTATACCATTTATAATATTAATTATATTTTACCTTTTTAAGTAAGGAGTCAAATTTAAAAATTCAAGTTAACTGAAAATTATGAAAATTACATTATAAAAATTTTGTTACTTTGATAAAATTATAGTATAATGCTAAATTATAATAATAAATTATAGTATTGTAGAGTTTCTGGGGAGAATTGCACTTTTTGGCCATTGTAAATACAAAATCTCAAATCTTCCGGGAGGGGACATGACAATGCTCCGGGGGGGAGGGGGGGAGTCAACACCTGAATTCAACACTGATCATTAAGTATGGTTAAAAAATAAAATCCGTTAGGAGTCATTACACTAGAAACGTATAAAAAAGTTGAGATGAATCTTTTCTATTTTTAACTTGAAAACTACTGTCATTCGAGATAACACAAAAAATACTTTTTTTAGGAAAATTTCTTTTATTTCCCGTTAAAAGGCGCTTTTTCTCCCGCAGCGTTTTATATTTCAATTTAAAAAAATGTAATGTGCATATATTTTTGTCTTAAAAGTAGCAACTGTGTATAATTTCAAATTTGTATCCTTAACAGTTCCATGAAAATCGTAATTTTAAACGTTTTTTGAACGCTTTTCGTCATTCATTTCAACCTTTCAAATATCTTAACTTATTAACTGTTCTGCGAGACTAGTCTTAAATGTAACATCCATGTCAAATTTAAATTTTCTATCCTTAACAATTCCATTGAAATCCTAATTTAGGACGTTTCTAGAACACTTTTTGCTGATTTCACCATTTTAATTTTCGAATTTTTTAGAAACTATTCTCACATAACATTTAAAACTTTTAAGTAATTACCATCAAGCAATTTTCAAGTTTCTCTCCCCATCAATATCATAAAAATCGCAATTTCAGAATCTTTTCGCTTCTGCATGCATTGGAGGTAGAGGCACCGACATAAAGTATAGCCTATGATGGAGCAGGCACAATCACCATTGATTTGTGACTATCAAATGATTGATAATATTGCCTTAAAAAATTATAAAAAACATATCAGTTTTATTAAAAGGGCTTCACTTGTCCCTAATCCCCTTAAATAATTTAAACATATTGATTTTGGTTTATATGAATAATTGTGTGTGACTCTGTATAATATCCAATAAGGAAAATCGTATAGTGACTCTTAAAAAGAATTTCGTAGCATTGAAAGTGAATTTAAGAAAGAAAACAAGGCGGTCATTTTTAATTTTCGTCTATGTAATTAATGATTAAATTAATCACTATTAAATTAATCCAGATTCAATTCATGCAGATTGAAAGAATCATAAAAAAACTTTTTAACTAGCAGTTACTTTTTTAATTTCAATCATGATAAATTGAATTAGGAGTCAATTTCGCCTGATTGAATATTTAATCGACTAATCAATCGATTAAAAAAGTAATCGATTAATGCCAACCCTGGTTTTGACGAGGCCTATAGATGTCTATGAAGGTTAGAGTTGAAGTAAAGCTAGAGATCCTACCTACGCAACTTCCAGGTTATATAATATTTAAGCGGAGCTTCTGACTGTAAAATAGTTAATGAAACATCGTCTTCATTTTGAAAGACCTATCCAATGATATGCCACTTATAGGGTGCATAAAAAAATTTTTTCGTCTATACCGCCATTTTGTATTTTACGACTGCCATTTTGAATTTATAAAAACAAAACCTAGTCTATAACCATCGGATGGTTAAGACGAATCGATAGAGACCTCATTCATTAAAATCCATCCCGCCGCTGGGATGTTTCAAGGGTATAAAGAAATCCACATACCCAGATACGCGTGAAACACATAACCCTTCTTGGCAATCGGGTAAAAATACGTCTCTTTCTTCAGTGGATCCACTTGGTTTTGAACCTAGGACCGCGCGTTTCGAATCGAGCACTATGTCGGCATCTGACGTTTACTTTTGAGGGTAAAATCCGTATTTGGATAACTATATTAGGTAATAAGAAATCTTTAATTAAATTTCCCACAGGTCAACATAGGATTTCGTGATTGGGGATAAACGGGCAAGAGTTTCCTGGTCACTCGGCTTCGGAATTCTCCTCTGTAATGTTAAGTCTATGGACTTTTGATGCATTCGTATATTTAAAATATCTTCTTAGGAAATTCCTATTTTTAACATCTTTTTTCTGTGTACTCTTCTTAAAGGATGTCTCTTTTTTTCTTAGTTTTCAAAATATTCCTAAAATCTTTGCTGAATTTAATATTTTATGTGTTAAAAGAAGGCGAACTGTAAGTAAGATTTTAACACTTCATCTAAAATGAAGTCTATACTTTAGAAATATTTTGAGAACTAAGAAAAAAAAGAGACATCTTTTAGGAAATGTACACAAAAAATAGAAGTTAAAAATATTAATTTCCCGAGTAGATATTTTAAATAGACGAATGCATCCAATGCCCATAGACTTTGCATTAGTGAGGGGAGAACGGAAGCTGAGTGACCAGCCCTCGGCAGAGGATGAATTAAAGGAAGATACGGACTTTCTTCAAATGGGGATTGGTAAGGCTTGTTAGAATTCTTGTTCAGAAAGCTCGGAAATTTAAACTTAATAACAGGGACATTTCGCCGTTATGAAATAATGGTGGGTGTTTTAACACTTATAGAAGTATAGAGGATAAAAATTATTACATAGTAGACACATATTTAATAAGACATAATTGGATTGTTAGATGCAAAACATGAATATTATATTTTTAATTAAATTCGGGAAGAAATGTTTTCGTTTTTTAATAAAATCGATTTTTTTAACTTGATTAAACTGCTATACGTTTTTTAAATGTGTTCGTTTAGAATAGAGGTGCACAACCTTTTTAAGAGAAGGGCCACTTATAAAAATTTCTGGATAGTGGAGGGCCACATCAATAACACGGGGAGGATTCTATTTCTAGGAGGTGATCTGTGGCTTATAATCAGATAAAAAATATGGTTTCAGAGGGGAGGGGGTAGTTTTACCCCTCTAGGTTCCCCTACTCGGTCAACATATCCAATTCAGTTGGCAAGGATATATCAACAGTTTACGTTTGTATATATAACAGAGATATAGCAAGTATTATTTAGAAGGACTGATGATATTCCTTGACTTTATTCGGGGAAGTAAATTTTGTTTATTTAAAAGTGCTAAAAAACAAACATAGTCATGAAAGTGGTTAGTGCCAAAAAAAATGTGAACTTTATGAATGAAGGCTGGATGAGCAGCCGATCAACGAAATTTTCAATTTTTTTTTTCACCTGATTGACAAAATTCACAATTTTCCCGAAGCCGGTCGACAAAATTCACGTTTTTCCACCCCTGATCAACAAAATTCGCGAATTTTTCCTTGTCCGATCAACGAAATTCGCGATTCTTAACTGACTAACGAAATTTGCAAATTTTCCGCGGCAAATTGACGAAATTCGCGCTATTTTCTCGCAATAAACTGACGAAACTCGTGATTTGTACGCAGCCGATCAACGAAATTTTCAATTTTTCGCGCATTATCGAGAAAATTCGCCTTTGTTTCGTGCATGATCAACGAAATTTGCGATTTTTCCGCGCCTGATCGACAAAATTCGCGATTTTTTTCGTGCCCGACCAGCAAAATTCGCGATTTTTTTCGTGCCCGACCAACGAAATTCGTGATTTTTCGGAGCCTGATCGACGAAATTTGCATTTTTTCCACGCCTGATCGATGGAATTTGCGATTTTTGCCGCGCCCAATCAACGAAATTGGCTATTCTTAAGTGACTGAAAAATTTTGCATTTTTCCCGCGGCAAATTGGCGAAATTCGGGATAAACAGACAAAAAATGCAATTTTTTCGCAGCCCATCAAAGAAATTTGAGATTTTCCTGCAGCCCAACGAAATTCGAGATTTTCCCGCTCGTAATAGAAAAGATTTGCAAATTTTTCGCCCCCGATCGACGAAATTCGCGATTCTTAACTGGCTGACATAATTCGCGATTTTTTCTCGCAACTGACGAAACTCACGATTTTTACGCAGCCAGTCAACAAAATTTATAATTTTTCCGCGCATCATCAACAAAATTGACGATTTTTTCGTATCCGATCAATGAAATTTGCAATTTTCCGCGCCTGATCGACAAAATTCGCGATTTTTCCGTGCCGGACCAACGAAATTCTCGATTTTTCCGATCTCGGTCAACAAAACTCGCGATTTTTCCTTGCCCGATAGGTCAAATTTGCAATTTTTTCCGCGTCTCATCGACAAAATTTTCGATTTTTCCGTGTTTTATCAACGAAATTTGCGATTTTTCCGCGCCTTATCGACAAAATTCACGATTTTTCCGCACCCGATCAATGAAATTCGCGACTCTTAACTGACTGACGAAATTTTTAATTTTTCGCGCGGCAAATTGATGAAATTCACAATTTTTTTCTTGCGACCTATTGACAAAACTTTTTTTTTCCATAATGGCAATTGACAATTTTTTGCAGCTATAAATTGACGAAGTTCGCGGGCGACACGTAAGCCCATCACGGGCCACAGGTTGTGCATCCCTAGTTTAGAATATACTTTACATGTGAATATTTCTTTTAATAAAAAATAAATTGCGAATAAGTTTCAATAAATGAGAAGATTGCTACTTTATTAAATTCGAAAGCATCATTTTTATTTGTTTGTTTTTAAACAAATTAGAAATTTTAATTTATTGAATTTTTCATTTTTCATTTTAAAAATAAATTTTAACTTTGGTATTAATACAACCAATACGCATGCGTGTAAGAAATAAACGACATTTCCCCCGCTTTTTCAGGCTTCCGGGAAGAATGGACGGAAAAAGCATTAGGAGTACGGAAATTATTTGTTTAAAAATGACGAATAATTTAGTGTATTTTACGAAATTGTATAATACGAATTTTTCTGACAGCGTAAAATTTAACACTGAAAGTCAGGATAACCCCCTTTCCCTTCGAAGGGAAAAGAATGAAATAAAAGGCATCCTGTTACACATCATTATTTTGGTAAACAGGCGATATATCCGAATCATTTTCATTAAACATCACGAAATTACAAAGCGGAACATTTTAATTAAGTAACTTGCGATTCTTCCGTTAATGAAAAGATTCCCACATTTACTTGTACTTTCGCGGCTTTTCAGAGGAATAATATGAGTATCTGCTATTCTTATGGACTCCTCATTAGCTTCGTTTTTCTTAATAGTTCTTTAGTAATTATTTTTCGTCTCAATTTTTTTTTATGTCTATCTACAAGATGTCTATCAGAAAGAAATTAAACATTCAAAATTAATAGAGAAAAACGGAAATAATTATAAAAGTATTCAGAGTGACTGCGCCGAGAAGAAAAGTTCCCAGGGATGTACTTTTTTTGCTTCAGTGAACATTTTGTATTACTTTTTTCCAATATTAATTAACTCTATATACGGAATTAAGAATTCGTGAAAACTTTGTCTTCTTAAAGCATTTTTCGTGAATTGTTTAAACTACATTAGAAGATTTGCATCATCATTTAGTACATTTTAGAAGGATTCATTAAATTTGAATTTATAGGGATTTTGTGCCATATTTATAACCTCACTCAAATCTTTTATTTTAAATATTTTTTTTAGCATTTTGTAGAATTAGGAAATGTACAAATAGAATGTTCTTACAATACAAATATAGAAATATTTCCTACTTGAAAAATCCCCCCCCCCCTTCCACGCCAAGAAAGCTAAAAAGATTCAAAGGCAAACGAAATCATCCTTTTAAAAATATTTTTGCTTTGTGTAACCCATAATGCTTTTGGAACAAGATAAAGTAATGTATCTAAAACTCGTTCGAAACTGTATTACAACTAATCGATGTAGTAAATTAGGGCTGCACAACCTTTTTAAGAAAAAGCCCACTTACAGAAATTTTTGGATTGTCGAGGGCCACATCAGTAAAACGGAGTGAATTCTATTTCGGGGGGGGGGCGGTGATCTGTGGCCTATATCAAATAAAAATATGGCTTCGGAGTGAGGGGGGGGGTTACTCCTCTAGGTTCCCTACCCAGCCAACATATCCAATTCAGTTGGCAAGGATATATCAACAGTTTACGTTTGTATACATGACAGAGATATAGCAAGGATCATTTTCAAGGAGTGATAATAATCCTTGACTCTATTCGAGGGAGTAAATTTTGTTTTATTAAAAGTGCTATAAAACAAACATAGGTATGAAAGTGGCTAGTGCCCAAAATAAATGTGAACTTTTTTTACGAAGGGGAGAGGAGGAGGGTTAGCCGGTCAACGAAATTCGCGATTTTCCGGGTCTGATCAACGAAATTCGCAATTTTCCGGGTCTGATCAACGAAATTCTTGATTTTCCCGCGCTCGATCAACGAAATTCTCGATTTTTCCGCGCCTGATCGGCGAAATTCGACATTGATTAAGCCGATCGACAAAATTCGCTAGTTTTCCGCGGTTGATTGACAAAATTTGCGATTTTCCCGCGCTCGATCGACAAAATTGGCAATTTTTCAGTTCGTTATTTTTTTTCATGTCCGAACAACGAAATTCGCGATTTTTCGAAGACCGATCGACAAAACTCGCGATTCTTCTGAGTCCGATCGACGAAATTTGGTATTTTTTAGCCCCTGATCGACAAAATTCACAATTTTTTCGCGCCCGAACAATGAAATTTGTGATTCTTAACTGACTCTGACGAAATTTGTAATTTTTCCCGGTGAATATTGACGAAATTCGCGATTTTTCTCCTAATAAACTGAGAAAACATGCAATCTTATCGCAGCCGATCAACGAAATTTTTAATTTTTTTCGCGTATCATCGACAAAATTCGCGATTTTTCAGTGTCCAATCAACAAAATTCACGATATTTTTTCGGGCCTGACCAACGAAATTCGCGATTTTTCGGAGCATGATTGACAAAACTCGCGATTTTTCGGAGCATGATTGACAAAACTCGCGATTTTTCCGTGCCCGATGGACGAAATTTGCAATTTTTCCGCGCATGATCTACGAAATTTGCGATTTTTCAGCTCCGATCAACGAAATTCGCAATGTTTTCCCGAGTAAAATTGAAGAAATTTGCGATTTTTCCTCTCCTAATCGACGAAATTCGCAATTTTTCTGCACCTGATCGGCGAAATTCGTGATTCTCATCTGACTGACGAAATTTGCAATTTCTCCCTGGGCAAATTGAGGAAATTCGTAATTTTTTCTCGTGGCTGACAAAACTCACGTTTTTTTCCGTAGCTGATCAACAAAATTTGCAATTTTTCGCGCATCATCAACAAATTGACGATTTTTCCGTGCCGATTAAGGAAATTTGAGATTTTTCCACTCTTGATCGAAAAAATTCGCGATTCTTCAGTGTCCGATCAACGAAACTCACGATTTTTCCGAACCCATCAAAAAAATTCGCTATTTCTCCGCACCCGATCAATGAAATTCGCTATTTTTCCGCCTCCGATCGACGAAATTCACGTATCTTAACTAAATTTATATAATTAATGAAATTGACGTTTTTTTTCGTACTACTTATCGACAAAAATTGCAGTTTTTACCTCTTACAAATTGACGAAATTCGCAGGCCACACGTTAACCCATCGCGGGCCACTTTTGACCCGCTGGCTAGAGGTTGTGCGTCCCTATATTAAATGAATTTTATAACAAGGTATTTTAATAATACTTATAAGTACAGTCAGTAGATAAAGGATTGAACTGACCAATAGCCAAGTGGTAAAGTTGAAGGCAAGGAATCCTAACTCATTTGTAAACGCAACGCATAAAATTGGCTAGCCTGACTATGGAAGCGATATGAAATCGAATGGCGTTTTCCAGTTTTTCATAAATAATTTATAAAAGCGATTTTTGTCCCTTGACGACATGATTTTCCCCTTTGGCGCACTATTGCGGCCGGAAATTCGGTTCAAAACGAGCACTTTGATGTTATTTTCTGGAAGTTCTTTTTCTTTTATAAAAAAAATGGAAATCGGTATTCGATCTCATACTTTCTGAATAACAACACTTGCCAATTTCCTGCGTTTCCGAAGCAAAATTAAACCAGAGATGTGTCAAAAAGTAGCTCTTTTGGATTTGAGAACATCAGCCTTAAGACGGTTCTCAAAGAAATATACACTGGTGTCCAAAATTAAGGACCAGTCACAAAATGCTAATTTTTAAGTAAGCGAATACTCAAAAGGAAATAATATAATTAAAATAATTACTATCCCTATAGCACAGCTAGTTCATATAGCATCACATTCATGTCACAGTCACTACGGTGAAACAAAAATTAGGAAATTCCACACGTCTCATTATGAGTCTCAAATGATCACTATATGTGACCCCACTTAGACGTCAATGTGACTGCTGATTTGTGACGAGTCGCCAGGTGATTTTACAATGTAGCTACATTGTGACTCTCGTGTGACTGGCATTTTTAGACTCAATTTCAAAGTCATCATGAACTTTGCATTATGATAAGTCACCAAATAGTATCACATTATAGTCACATGGTGACTTTTCACAAAAGAGCACAATGGTGACTTCACAGTAGTCACTCTGTCACCTGAAAGTCATCATGTGACTTTAATGTGACATTATTTGGTAACTTATCACAATGCAGCGTTCACGATGACTTTTAAATTGAGTCTGCAGATGAGTCACATGAGAGTCACAATGCAACTACATTTTAAAGTCACTTGGTGACTCATCACAAAGCAGCAGTCACAGTGATGTCTCAGTGGAGTCACATATAGTGATCATTTGAGACTCATAATGAGATGTATGGAATTTCCTATTCTTTGCTTCACCGTAGTGACTGTGACACTTGTGACCATGTGTGACATGAATGAGATGTTATATGGACTAGCTGTGCTGTATAGGGGTAGTAATTATTCAAATTATGTTATTTCCTTTTGAGTATTCGCTTACTTGAAAATTAGCATTTTGTGATTGGTCCTTAATTTTGGACACCAGTGTATTTTAATTGGATTCTTGGGACAGGATTTTCTCTTTTGACGGGCTGTTGTGTCCGGAATTTCAATTCAAAACACCCACTTTGACAGTATTGTCTGGACGTTCTTTTACCTTTATCAAAAAATGGAAAACGGCATTCGATCACATAGTTTCTGAATAACAACACTTGCCAATTTCCTGCGTTTCCGAACTAATATGAATAGAAAATAGCTCTTTTGGACTTGGGAATAACAGCCTTCCCAAAGAAATATATTTTGTCCCCTCCCAAACACATTTCTTGAATCAATTTTAAACACAAAAGCATGATAATTGCAGACATGATTATTGAAGTGATTTTTAATAGGACAGGATTTTTTTTTTTTAAAGCCAGTTTGGATTACAGAGTTTGACCAGTTTTAGCCAGTTTGGATTTGGGGATTTTTTGGGGGAGGGAGGGGCGGAGAGTAAAAGCAATTACTGTCTCAAAACGACAGGTTTTGTTTTTCATTTTCACCATTCCCGTTTTGAAATTTAGTTCATAACGAAAGCTTTGACAGCATTTTCTGAAAAATATTCTGCTTTTAACGATAAACGAAAAAAAAAAAAACGTCGATTACTACATAATTTCTTAACCCTTTATCTACGGACGGTACTTATAAGTTCCATTGAAATAACTTGTTATAAAATTAATTTAATACATCGATTAGTTGTAATACAGTTTAGAATGAGTTATAGATACATTACTTTATCTTGTTTCAAAAGCATTATGGGTTACACAAAACAATAATATTTTTTAAAAGGATGATTTCTTTTGCCTTATAGTGTAAGCTCTTCAGGAACAAACTTACACGCTAAAGCTAAACCAAAGGCAGAATTCTTTTCAAATTTTTCGTTAGCGTTTCGATATTTTGGAATTATTTCTCTGCATGGGATAGTAGGGGTTGATCAGGAAGCGGGTGCATTTTAACTTTTTCGATTTTTGTTGCATATTTTTTTTTTTTTTTTTTTTTTTTTTTTTTTATTCACTTTCTGTTTCGAAACTCGTTCGGAAAGTGAAAGTATCCTGATAAAACAACTGCAACCAAAATTGAAAAATAACAAATAAAAATTAAATTTAAAAAATAAAAAAAACCGACTGCGTAAAAAGCGAACTAGTTAATTATTTCTCTTCAATGTGAAACTACTTTTTATACCTATTTTTTTTATTTACTTGTATTCATGACTTTTAAGTTGTGTTTAATTGTTAGTTCCTATCTATAAACACTGTTTTGGTGAGGTCTATAGATGTCTATGATGGTTAGACTTGCAGTAAAGCTAGAGATCCTACCTACACAACTTCCAGGTTGTATGATACTTTTTTAACGGAGCTTCTGACTGTAAAATAGTCAATGAAACATCGTCTTCATTTTGAAAGACCTATCCAATGATATGCCCCTCAATAGGGTGCGTAAATTTTTTTTCGTCTCTACCGCCATTTTGAATTTATAAAAACAAAAACTAGCCTATAACCATCGGACGATTAAGACGAATCTATAGAGACCTCATTCATTAAAATCCATCCAGCCGTTGGGATATTTCGAGGGTATAAAGAAATCCACATACCCAGATACGCGTGAAACACATAACCCTTCTTGGCAGTCGGGTAAAAACAAGTCGGAAATTGTACGTCAAAAGTGACCAATGAGGTGCGTTCGGACTCTAACTAGTTTTATAAATAGTCAGATCTGGGTGCAATAGCTGTTGCTCTCTTATGAAAAAAGGCTAAGGATACAAAATTTATTACGATTTTATAGATTAAATTTAGTCATACGAAAATAATAGGACTCCCTCTTAAATAGGACATAATCACCCTGGCAACCTAAGATCATGTCTTATCATGGGATATCATTGAATTAATTATATATGATAGGATTTAACCCCCTGGCCGACGAGCGTCTTTTACAGAATTTTTAATCTTTTATCACCGGTTTTTTAAGGGGTATCAGGACTCTTAAAATTGGAAAAATCGAAAAAAAGAAGACCATTTTCAACATATAATATCTTAAAATGTAATTGATTTTAAGACAAAATTTTATATTGGGATGAAAGATATAAGTATGTTCTTTCATTTCATGTATTTGAAAATTTACAAGATGCAGAATTAGAATAGAATTTACAGTGGGCTCCAAAATGTCAGACATTTGACGAGCGGAAAATCGGCATAACAGATTATGCGCTCGATTACAAAATAAATTTTGCAAGTAGAAAGAAAATGTTGGGTCCTACTTATGCTTCACATTGTAATAATTACACTGAACCTAAATAAATTTGTATTTAAAGCATTTTTCTATTTTTAATATAAAGTTGTATTTAGTTAATGCAAAATTTAGAAATTTTCAACACTATAACCGCCTATAAAGAATATATTTCTGAACAATAAGAAGGAAATTTTAGGTTCAGTTTATACAGACTAACATGAAACATATGTTTTGAAAATTTCAGGAAAAAAATTCAGAAGTTTTTGAGATATCGTACGCGTTATGCCCAAAAACGTCATTTGGAGAAAATTGACTTCAAAGTTTCTGAAACGCCGCTTCAGCTATTGAGCGTGTATAATTCTAAAAGCCATAACTTCTGTTCTAATAGGAATTTCAAGGAAACATTCATACCAAAATGTTCAGAAAAGATACTAGTTTAATATCTAAAAAAAATTAAAATTTCGAAAATTTTAAAGCTTTAAGAGTCCCGAGACCCCTTAAAATAGAAATTTTTGGCTAATTGAATCGGGAAAATGCTCGGATTAAATAAAGCATATTTTACAATAAAAATTTACTGGTGAGAATAATCCCCGATTCTGAGCACCTTACGTGGCACAAATACCGGTCGCTCGTCCCCAAGGGGTTAATAGAATGAAGTAAACATTTATTAGTACTATCTTTTTAAGTTTTGATTCGATTTTCATAAAATTTGAAAGGATTCGACATAATTCTGCAACGATTCTATATATCAAATTTCAAACCATTCGGTTGGGTAGTTTTTGTGCTGTTCTATGCGCACAGACAGACGGACGGACCTGACGATGGCTGTAGGTGCTACGTATTTATATAATTAAGAACGCAACTAAACAGATCCTGTTAGAGAAAAGCTTTAGCTATCCTATACAAAAATAAACGGTCAAGTGCGAGTATTACTCGCGCACAGAGGGTTCCGTACCATAATATATAAATTAGTAAGTGTATTACTAAAAAACTACCGTTGCTAAAAGAATACTAAGACTTTCTAAAAACTATACAACATAGGGTTGGGTATAGCTGTATAGTATACAGGGTGCAAAGGAAAGTCCCTTTAACCTGAAAATACTTGCGAACGGAGAGAGCTACAGCTATACAAGTAAGGTAACGGTATAGTAAAGTGACTACGACCGACCTAATGCAAACGACAGCAGCACCCCTATTAGTGAAATTTAGAAGATAGCCATTGCAAATCGAAAACGAAAAGAGGTAGAGCAAATTTTCCAATTAGAAAGTTTTAGAGCATCAATTAATTAGTACGAAACGACAATTGGTTCACACGGATAAGATAATTCGTCGCCTGCATACCCAAAAATGTCCGAAATCGATGAGCGACGATTCTACTTTGCCTATTCGCATCCGGAAATGTAGCAGTGCACAATCGCAGATTGTGACGTTGTACTGTGCTGTAATGTCTGTAAAGATTTAATTTCCAATTCATTTAAAATTTTAGAATAACCCTTTCAGGGCCAGAAGAATTCTGTTCGTAAACTGATGAAATAATTGACTAACACCAGAATATTCAAACGAATTCTCAGAAAACAAAAACCCGCTAATTTGCACTTTCATTACAAAAGCAAAATTTTATTAAAATATTCTTGGTGCCATTTGTCAGTTTTGAAGTTAAAATTAGGTGGCTAGACCGTCTAGCCACCGCCGTTGAAATGGTTAAATCTATGTCGCCGTATTGAAGAGGCTTGCAATAGACGTTCCATGCTGAGAAATGTGCATGCAGAATTACTCTCACGAATACAAACGTGTATCGTGAGCAATGGCGAACTTTTCGAACACACTGAATATTAATTTTTTATCACTGTGAGACAGCTTGTCTTTTTGTGTGTGTGTGTGTGTGTGTGATTTTATCAAAATGTATTGCGATAAGTACGTATTTATAGCATAAATTGTGCGTATTTCTTCATACTTCTGACTATTCCATTCAAACGTTTACACAAAATGGAGTGTATCGATTTCGGACATTATTGGGTAAACAGGCGAAGATTTATCATGTCCGTGTAAACCAAATGTCGTATTCTACTAATTAATCGATGCTCTAAAATCCTAACTGGAAATTTTGCTTTATCTCTTTTCGTTTTCGATTTCCAGTGGCTATCTTCCAAATTTAACGGCTAGGGGGTGCTGCTGTCGTTTTCATTAAATTGGGCGTAGTCGCTGTATTATACCATTACCTCACTTGCATAGCTGTAGCTCTCTCCGTTCACAAGTATTTTCAGGTTAAAGGGACTTTCCTTTGCACCCTGTATACTAGAAAAGTATAAATGGATATACCATGAAAGTTCAAAGATATATGGAACCTAAATAATAGCAAATATAGCTATTCTGTATATTTGTTTTTCCATATAGGTTTTAGTTAACCTTTAAAGACATAGTAGGTGTATTGAGAGAGCCACTCAATGGAAACTAGTCGCAAATCCCATAGTATTTATGTGATTAATTCTCATTAAATTAGTCTGTTTTTAACAATTTGACGTTTATTGCTTTTATACTGCTACTGGGCATTGCATTACATAAATATATCCTTAAAATTTGTTATCTAGGCTTTAAAAGCCGATGGAGCATAGAGTACGCCGTCCCTGTCATTATGTATGTCCAAACCGTCCGTGTCCTTAAGGGTTAATATCTCGACTAATTACCGATATTTTTTCCGAAATTCATGATCAACAATGCTTTTATACTTCTGCTACGACAAGTACCTCCAGCTCTGCTCAACACTTTTGCTGAAGCCCGTAAATCGAAATTTGAGTGTAACGGAAAAATGCGATTTTTCTCAAAAACTATGTGACCTAGGGTAATCGCTATAATTTTCCTGCAAGGTTTAAATTAATGTCTACTATCTCTAATTTTTTCATAATTTTAGTTTCAATAGATTCGGAATTAGATCGGGGGGGGGGGGGCATATTATTGCACTACATTTTCCATCATAACTTTGAAAATATAATCCCTAAAATTAAATGAAATATATTTTTGATTTCAGCGTTACGAAAGCTTTCACACGATGCCCCACACGATATGCAAAGAAAAGTTTTTTTTTTTTTTTTAAGTAACTTAATTCGCCCCTCTATATTTTTCCTAAATATATTTATGAATATTTATTAATCTGTAAATATGTGGGTCAATAATCTTTATTACTTCCCCCAATTTGAACTTTCCACGTTGCATAGTTTACGAGTAAAAGGGCTGTGACAGACAGACAGACACAGGAGTGATCTTATAATGGTTCCGTTTTTACTTTTTAAGTACGGGACCCTAAAAAAAGAAAATCCTTTTAACCCTTTCAAGGGCAAGGCATTTCTGCTCTAAAAATGTTCAAATATTAAATTCACACCGCAATTTAAGAACAAATTTATTTTATAATAATCAAAAGCTTTTTTTCACGTATATTTTGAGATCGAAAGTGTACTAAAAAATTTCTGGTCCCATTTGTTAATTTCGGCATTAAAATTAACCGTTTGCAGACTGCAAACGGCGCCCTTCAAGAGGTTAAATATTGAAGTACAAACGAAAAATTTCAAAAGTAATATTGGTGCTATTGGTTTAATTAGAGATTGGTGGAGATTATTGTTCATAGGGCCGAAAAGTAGGTGAACTTTGGGATTCTCCTCCCCCCCCCCCCCCCCACCCAATTCATAAAATGAATAAAGTAACATAAAAAACTGAATTTACCCACTTACTCGTATTCGTAGTTTGTATTATAAAAAATATTTTAATTATGATCGAAATAGTGTCAGTTTCCCATAGATATGTGCTGTGTGTGCATCATCCCGCGTATGTAGAGCACAGCTTGTAAAAAGTCACCTGAAGCAAGCAAAATCAATATTTTCAGAAAACATATTGAATTTGGGGAGCCATGACTTTTAGTGACATTGACCGAAATTGGGTGAAACGGTAGTCGTTTGAAAAAAGTGTCTTTTTTTCGTCTAACTTCTGCGGGATTTTTTTGCTGTTGTTGTTATTTTCCTTTGCGTATGAAAGGCTTATGGCCCCATAAAATAAATGATCTTTAATTTCCCAAAAAGAAAAAAGTTGATGGATTCATCCATTTAACCCTTTATCTACTGACTGTACTTATAAGTACCATTAAAATAACTTATTATAAAATTCAGTTAATACATCTTTCAGTTGTAATACAGTTTAGAATGAGTTTTAGATACATTACTTTATCTTGTTCCAAAAGCATTATGGGTCACACAAAGCAAAAATATTTTTAAAAGGATGATTTCGTTTGCCTTTGAATCTTTCAGCTTTCTTGGCGTTAGGGGGGGGGGGGGGATATTTTACAATTCGGAAATATTTCTATATTTCTATTGTAAGAACATTCTATTTGTACATTTCCTAATTCTACAAAATGCTAAGAAAAATATTTAAAATAAAAGATTTGAGTGGGGTTATAAATAATGCACAAAATCCCTATAAATTGAAATTTAATGAATCCTTCTAAATCCTTCAATCCTTCTAAAATCCTTCTAAAATTTATTAAATGATTATGTAAATCTTCTAATGTAGTTTAAATGATTTACAAAAAATGCTTTAGAAGATAAAATTTCATGAATTCATAATTCAGTACATAGAGGCTTAAACACTTCTTTATACACGGTGCACTGTGGAGTATTTGAAACAAAATCCTGGCCAAAAATTATTTTTCATGTTTTTTACAGTTAAAATCATTGCTGTTACTTACTATTAGTAAATACACTTAATTAATGTACTATATACACATAAAAGTATGTATTTACTTATAAAAATAAGTATAAAATACAAAGTATACTTAACTTTTTACTATTTACGAGAGGAAAGTAATATTTGACAGAGTTGCTTTACTTGCAAGTAATGTTTAATTAAATGTGGTTAATTATACTATATGGAAACTTTTAATTATGTATACAAAAATAATAACAAATGTATAATAACAAATGTATTAATATACATTTGCATTTAGTATTTAGCAAAGTTGACTTTCTAAAGTTGAGTTGTGGTATAGAGATTCTGGTTTTTGAGTGTTATTAATTGATTACCGAAACAATTTATATTTAACAATGGCAAATTTATAAGGGAGATATTTTTTTTAATTGGCCTTCAAAACGATAAGCAATACAGCTATACTTCAAAAGTGGCCCGGCAAACCTTAATAAAGCTATATATTTAAATCAAGAGACATAAATTAGAGCTAAAAAGGCTTGATAAACAATTAAATTTAAAAAATCAAAAAAACGACTGCGTAAAAAGCGAACTAATTAATTATTTCTCATCAATGTGAAACTATTTTTTCAATTCCTACTATTAGCTCACACTTTCACTATATATATCGTGTTCAAATTTTCAATCGTTAATAAAATACTTATTATTCATTCAGTCAAGCTCAAAAAAAATTTTTTTTAACTTGCAGTGGATGACACTTGTGTTAATCTAGTTTTTTTCAAATATTAATTCATAAATTTAATTTAATTAATTAATTTTCAATAATCGAGGGAGCCCTCTTCTTGATCAAGGTATTTTAAGACCGAGAGAGCCCTCTTCTTGATCAAGGCATTTTAAGCACCACTCAAGAGGAAAGAAGAATAGGAGAAAAAAAAATTCTCTTATTCACCTAAGCAGGAATTGACTTAATTTTTTTTTATTATTTTACTTGTTTATATTACTTACCTATTTTTTTTATTTACTTGTATTGATGACTTTTAAGTTGTGTTTAATTGTTAGTTCCTATCTATAAACACTGTTTTGGTGAGGTCTATAGATGTCTATGGTGGTTAGAGTTGCAGTAAAGCTAGAGATCCTACCTACACAACTTCCAGGTTGTATAATAGTTTTTTAACGGAGCTTCTGACTGTAAAATAGTCAATGAAACATCGTCTTCATTTTGAAAGACTTATCCAATGATATGCCACTCAATAGGGTGCGTAATTTTTTTTTTCGTTTCTATCGCCATTTTGAATTTATAAAAACAAAACCTAGCCTATAACCATCGGGCCGTTAAGACGAATTGATAGAGACCTCATTCATTAAAATCCATCCAGCCGTTGGAATGTTTCGAGGGTATAAAGAAATCCTCATACACAGATACGCGTGAAAAACATAACCCTTCTTTTCAGCCGGGGAAAAAGAACACATTTTTAATTTATATTTTTTTTATTATATTAAATATAAAGCTATTGAGGTCAACAATTGATGAAGCAACAAAAATATACATTTAAACATGACAAGGTTGAAACGTAACAATTAACGTAATGTTACATTTCAACTTTGTTATGTTTAAATGTATATTTTTTGTGGCTTCATCAATTGTTGACCTCAAAAGCTTTATTTTTAATATAATTTTAAAAAATCACGTCTTCTCGCAAAGAAACTTCTCTTCAACTCAGTCTAGGAGCCACCGGATACGACTCGTGCTCCTGAAATAGACATAGAACAATGCACCAGTTAGTCAACTATTATAAAATATACATTTTACAGTTGTTAAGCAAAATTTTTGGACAGATTTTTGCGTCAAATACTCCCCTGTGCGGCGCTTTGAAAAATGTCGTTTCTGAAATACCACGGTTAAGGTTTTTCCTAAAGAAAAGGAGTACACAATTTCTTAGTGAATCGTTATATTTTGCAACTTAACAGTTAGTCCGCTCTCGCTTTTAATTGGCTATTACTTCTTAAATATTTTGAATTTCACCTAACCGTTTTAAGGGCTTATATTCTATACACTATAGCGATTCAAAATGTATCTTGAAAACATTGATTTTTAAAAAATATGTAAACGGTTACATCCCTTTAGCTTGCGCGTGTCTTTGCTTGACTTAATGTAGGCTATATATATAGGGGAGAGTAGTACACAGTGAGACATGGTACACAGTGAGACAGCAGCCATTTTGACATATAGTTATAACTTTTTCTCCCAGATGGCACTCACACATAACCACGTCATCTTATGCGACGCGTGGATGTAGTTTCGGCACTTCGGTTACTCGTCCGACAAAATAGTAAATAACTCTTTATTTTATAATGGTGAAAGTTACACAAACGTCTATTTTAAGAGTTTATTTCCGTCATTATGGCATATATTTACTTAACCAAACCTAGCTATATCTAATAATAGACTATTTCGACAAAACGACACAAACTTTTTAAAGCGATGTAATTGATGAAACAGATGTGGCATCTCTTTTACTACAACGTAACGAAAGTACACAGTGAGACACACAGTTGTGGTACACAGTGAGACGTGTCTTACTGTGGACACAGATGGTTCTAGACGACGGTGAATCCTTTAGGTTTCAAGAACTAGAACGTTCGTGATTATGTTCTTGAGGTTTCCAAATAGTGTGTTCTACGTAGGAAAAATCTTAACCTGTAAGGATGAAGATGGTGATTTTGAAGTGATTTATCTTCGAAGAGTTTAAGGCTGCACACTGTAAAAAAATCCGTAAATTCCGTTAAATTTTATGGAATACTTTCATCTTCATTTGAAAACAGTACAATTTCCGTAATTGGATAATTTTTCCGTTTTCGGATCAAAATAAAGAAGGTTTTCCGTATATTTTACAAAAATATGTATCTATTAAATACTCGTATTCTTACAATAATAATTCTTTTTTAATTGTAATACTAATTAAGTTAAAAATAAAAGAGCAATCTCATTCAATTAGAAATAAATTAATACAGTAAATTCTGTCTAAGGCGGACTCTGTATAAGCCGGAAATCTGTCTACCGCGGAAATTTTTTCAAGTCCCGGCGAACCCATAGAAAATTACATTAATTCATGCTGCATAAGGCGGAATCTGTCTGACGCGGAAACGGAAAGGATTTTAAGGTCCCACCGAAACCAAAATTTTGCATAAGGCAGAAAAAGGATAATTTAAAAATGAAAAGCGTTTTGTTTATTAAACTTTAAAACTGATAAGTCAAATAACTCAATGTCGAGCATGTTAGCTAAAATTCCGTAAGCTTTTAAAAAAGTTAATTCAAAAGAACAGAAACTTTAAATTTTAAGGAATTTATGCTTATGCCATTTTTTCATATGCAAATTGCATCTAAAAGTTAATATTTCTAGTAAAATGAACATTTATGAAAATGATTACGTATTTTCGAAAGTACAATATATTATACTTTAAGGTTGTACTCAAATTCAAAATTATAGCGTTCTTCCTCATTCTCGAAGTTTTTTTTTTTTTTTTTTTTTTTGGTGTGTATAAACTTCCAATATGAATGTATTACAGCAGTACTAAGAAATTGAATAAAGTTTCTCATTTATCTTTAAAAAGACAAAGGATCTTTCAGAATTTCAGTTTTCAACCGATTTTCTAGTCAGGAGAATCAATAAAAGATCGTCATCTTCCAGGGATTTTTTTTTTTTTTTTTTGGTGGTGGTGGGGGGGGGGGGGGGGAGCTTTTTTGCATAAGCCGGAATATTGTCTACCACGGAAATTTTTCTCAGTCCCGACCGATTCCGCCTTAGACAGAGTTTACTGTATATCTTATTTGTCTGATAAAGGTAATGTTTATGTATCAAGATATTTTAATTACAAATAGGGAGTGCTAAGTTAACACCACCCCCTTTTTGAATATCACAATTTCAAAAATATCAATATTTAGCTATTAATTATCTCTAATTTTATGTCTTTAGCGTTGAGTTACGCCCCCCCCCCTCCCCAATTTCAAATTTCAAAAATGCCAATATTTGGCTGTCATTTAGCTGAAATTTTATTTTTTAAACTAACACTGTAGTATTTTTCTTTCTTTCTTTCTTTTTAAATAAAATGTTTAAAAAAATTTTTTTAATTATTTTTGCAATATTTAAAAAAAAATAATCTGGTATTTAAATGAATTTTATTAATTCTTTTTAAGTTTCAGATAGTTGAGAAGGAAATGTTACAGTTTATTTTTCATAATGATTTTAAAATAATACTTATTATTATTTAATAAAAAAATTGAAAAACTCTATTTTTAATTTTAATATTTTTTAATCTATTCACTTTAACGGACTCGCACATAAAACTTAAAACATATCTGAAACATAATAACGAAATTATAGATGTATATACAAATAAATAAATAAAAATAATAGTACAATAAAATTTTTAAAATCTTGCAAAAAAGAAGCAATTATTACTTATGATACATTCTTTCATGCACGTAATATTTTAAAGACTAATTTTTTTCTTTTTATAAAGCATGAAATTAAAAAGCTAAATTTTCAAAATTATGGAAATATTCAGAATTGTACACTCAATTGAAAAATATCTCCAACGAAAATACGTTCCTTGCTTAACGCCGTGTCTTTACTTCATAAAAAGCATCTGAAATAAGTAACGACATTTGGAAACGTAACTCGAGTCCCCATGGCATGGTGAATAAGGGCGCTAATCTGGTACACTCCGGTTCCCCAGTTCGATTCCACCCTAGGTAAGTGTTGTTTCATTACTGTTATTTGAATAAATTAGAGGTACGCTACCTTGATAAACGTGTCCGTTGAAATTCATAAAGGTGTAAGTTTCTCGAAAAGTTGTATATTTTTTTTTTTTTTTTTTTTTTTGCCTTTGAAACAAAAAAATTTAAATACGGATATACGAAAAAAAAAAAAAAAAAAAAAACGGAAAAATTTTGTGAAAAAACGGAAGATTTTCTGTAATTTACGGAAAAAAATTTTCCCGTAAAAAACGGAAATAGTACTGGCGTCTGGATTGCCAGTACTATTTCCGTTTTTTAACGGCATTTTTTTTTACAGTGCAGGCTTCGTGCCTCATGTTCCAGATATGGTGTCTGTTAACGAATCAGACATTTAAATGCTACTGCCAGAACTACAATTTATGATGATAACAAAACAACTATCAGGATACCACCAGTTTTCGATTTCCTTCGGAAATTTGGATGTAAGTTCAGCTACACACTGTCACTGTTAGGCATAGGCATACTTTTAAGCCTTTATTTAAGAGGGATAACTATAGCTTAATTACAACAATCCACCATACGTGTTCAGTTAAGCTCAAAATGGGGTTGAATTGTTAATAATATGTGTACCTGTAACTATTGAAATTTTCTTTGCATTTTTACAATTTCTCTATCAAAAGTGCTCGACCCTAAAAATGTCAGATTAAATTTCAAGTGATAAACACGATTTCAGGCAGTAGTTAAGACATTATTACACTGAAAAAAATTATGGATAGATTGTAAAAATGTATGATTCATGAAAATATATACATTGTCTCACTGTGTACCACAAGTGGTACACAGTGAGACAATTTCCGATACTCCGTTATCATGCTTCTATGTTTTTATAAATACCTTTTTAAAACCATTTGTAAATTAATGTGTAGCGTATTTGTGTTGCTTTAAGATGTAGCAAAAATATTTTCAAAAGAATAAAAATCGTCGCCATACGTTAAGTAATAATATTTTTCTTCTCACTGTGTACTACCCCCCCCCCCCCCCCCTGCAACATACTATATCCAACATATTAACAATATGTTGTTTATTTCTTGCATCGGGAATCCTAGATAAATACTTTCTGTTATAGATTTCGTCAATAGAGAAAGGAATGAAGAATCGCTTTCATCCCTCACAATATGAATAGCTCGCATTGTTTAAGGAAAATAGGTTCTCACCCCTCATTAATTCTTTATTGTGTCCAGGCCTATTCGATTTCGGGTAAATGGAACAGCTACTAGAAGGTTTAATTGCGAACTTCACATCCGTATAATGCGAACAATTGGTGCACTCAGTATTTACTGAAGGAATAGATAAAGAGAAGTTCTTTCGACTACAAAGAAATAAGTTTTCCTTTAGCGGCTATAGAAGATTTTCTTTAGTTTACTAAGTAGTGTTCTGTGTCTCTTTTCTTCTTCTTCGGGTTTTCCTTACAAAGAACGATATTATTTTAAGGATAACGTGTGCTGTAATTTTAAGTACATAAAAACATTTAACCCTTTATGCCAAGATGGTACTTTAACCCTGCTGTTCTCCTTGGGTCTATATGACCCGAAATTAAATTTAATTGTTCATAATTTTTTTTTTACTAAAAATCGTTTTTGCTCAAAGTTTATGGCGTAAGATGTCAGGTATAAAACAACAAACTCGTCAAATTTTGATCAAAAATGATTTTTAGTAAAAATGTAAGAGCAATTAAATTTCATTTCGGGTTATATAGAACCAAGGAGAACAGCAGGGTTAAAGCAATGTTTCTCAATCTTTCATACGTCACGGCACACTAAAATTATGAATGGGGATAAAAAAAAATACATAGGATAGGTAAGTTTCCACTATAAAGGACTTGACACTTTTTATTTAAGTTTGGCACCATTCGAGTTTCATAAAATGAGGTTTAAACCAGCTATGAAAATAAACCTGATGAAATTTTATTCTTGTTTATATATATTACAAAATCTAACTTTTTATACGGTTCCCCAGTCCTTATAGTTATATTTAGTAAAAGTTTACACATATCATAACAGATATAACGCAAAAAGTTTGGCATCTGTACTACAAAAATTGACACAGTTATTAAATTTCAAAGTTTGAGATTTTTGCACATGATTTTGTCTTTCATTGAGGGATCAGTTAAAAGATGAATTAAAGTAATTCGAGATCAAAATCAGAGTGCAATTCCGCTGCCATTTATCTAATCCTTAGTGAGTATGTTTTATTTTCCGGTTGTCGATTCTACCTACTTTGACGTTTGAATGTTGTTCGACCCATAAAAGTTAGCTAAAATTTTTAGATGAAATAACCCTCTTCGGTGATTCCCCGATTTGGCTTTACCGGCTAAACGTGGTTTCGCCGTAAAAAGGACATTGCACCCTGACTTTGATCTCGAATTACTTTAATTCATCTTTTAACTGATCCCTCAATGAAAGACAAAATCATGTGAAAAAATATCAAACTTTGAAATTTAATTACTATGTCAATTTTTGCAGTACAAATGTCAAACTTTTTGCGTTATATATGTTATGATATGTGTAAACTTTTACTAAATATAACTATAGGGACTGGCGGAATGTATAAAAATTTAGATTTCGTATTTTTTATAAAATTGATTTTTTACTTTAAATAATGCCACAACATGAATATTTAGCTCATTTGAAACGATTTTATAATTGGAACTATATGTGTACGGCCAACGGTTGAGAAATTAAAGGTCGGCAATCGATAGCATATTGCACCCTGTATATATTAATACATAAATAACTTCTGTTTGTATGCAAAAATTCATAAATGGCTTCTTTATATTACATAAATTGTATAAATATGGAAAAAATTGCTTGCGCATATGAAATACACGAATCAGTGAACATAGGTTGCCAGAAAATATGTTGCCGATTTCCATCTCTCGCCAAGGCCATTTTTCTATTTCTCCAAGGCACCTGTACTGGAAAATTACAAATATACCAGTGTTACAATATATATATATATATATATATATATATATAACCATTAATTAAACATTACCGACCATCATCAAAAACCGCATAATTGTGAATGTATTGACAATAAAAGATGCCACAAACCTATAATATAGAACTGTATGTATAAAATAAAGTACCTTATACTTAATTACAAGAATTAATAAGGAAGAATAAAAAAGAAGAATATGGATTCCGAAAAAATTGAAAAACTTATATATTGGATTACGTTTTCAAGAGAACAGAATTCAATGATATAAGCAAATCGGTTGTTTTCTGTGAGAAAAAAGCTAAAAGCTGAAAAAAATTTTCTCCTGTACCCGAACAACCAATAGAACCAAAAGAATAGTCTCAAGATGAAAACAGAACATTATCAAATGTCATGAAATTGAAAAAAACACTACAACCCATTAAATATTTAATTTATAGCAATAGAAATCTTACACAACTTACCGAATAAATTCCGAGTAGATGTTCAAAATATATTCCCGCACATGGAATCCATAAGCATGATAAGATTAAGGTGAATAAAACAGTTAAGTTAACACAGAAATTAAAACCTATGGATTCAGATAATTCATTTTGAAATACCGTGATAAATACAATTAATATAATATAAATAGAAAATAATTACATTATTTAAAATACCTAAAAACAATTTTAAATCGTTTAATATCAATTTTACAATATTGCCAGTATTCAGCGTTAAATACCACTTGGTGTAAAAAATTAAAATTATTACTTTCATAGAAGCTTTAAAAAGACAAAATTTTTGGTGCTGCCATCTATTATTTTATTTTAAAACTATTATTATTCAAATGTCACAAGAAGAAGAACCTAATAAAAGCTAAAGAGATAAAAACATATCAACTGCATTACTACACAAATCCTAATATAAAAATACCATACTATATATCATTATTCAAAAAAATTTAAATAAATTAAATGTTAATAAAATGCTTTCAGTATATTCTATTACCAAACCCATTTAATCTACACTGAGAAAAAAAAAAATTAACATTGATAATATATAGAATACAGTTGCTATATGCTATAAAATAAAATAAATTATATATAATAATAATATAAAAAAACCTTACTAATTACCATTACATGAAAAAATGAACAGGAAAGAAAATAAATAAATAAATAAATAAAAAATGGATGTTTATAGAAGATTGTCAGTTTCTAAAATTCCCAATATCCTAAAGATCACAAATATAGTGTGTGAATTATCTTCATATTAGCCATAAAAAAGTTAAAAAAATATGATTGTGACAATCAAACAAATTAAACCGATAATTAATCATGGAATACAAAGTTGAAAATAAAACAATATTAAAAAGTACAGAGGAATAATAATAAAAACTATGTACCCAATTTTAATACATACTGTAAAACATTAGTTATCAAATAAACTTATATGCATAATGATCACTAAAAAGATGGTATACTATTATTAATTAATATGATATTGTCCTGAGTAGACTAAATTTTAAAAACAAGTTAATATTGAATTTGATTAAATAAGTTAAATTTAATATGAATTGAAATAAAAAGAAAATCACCAGTTACATATAAGACATCAAATCAACATCCATATAAAATACGTATTAGAAATGTAGTTATAATACTAAAGCCCCATCATTTTTTTTAAATTAACCATTGCGTATTATCCAGACAACACCACCCTTCTCCGTACTCTAACATCTACCCACCCAACCATCCTATAGAAATTGTTTATTATTATTTTACAATTTTTAATTTTTTATAAATATTTTTTGATTTTATAAATTTTTTTGTAATTTTGTTTACGCATGTGTTAGTTTTTTTTTTTTTCTTTTTTAAAGATCATGTAAGTACTAATTGTATATTAACCCTTTGTTGCATACTGTCCACTACAGTGGACAAATTTGGCAATTTTTTGTTACCCAACCTATTTCATTTACCGTTCCTATTTAAAGCTTATGCTATTTTTTGACATTCATGCTTTCTGGGAAAAAATCGATATGGCTCCGCGAGACGGTTAACTTACTTCTTGAGATAGAATTATTATTGACGTCCCATCAGAAAGCCGGTAAGTTGTTCAGCATTAACTAAAATGACTCTAAACCTATAATAATATTATTTAAATGATACTTTGTTCATTAATTATTGTTTTTAAATGTCTTGGCCTAATAGACAATTGAAAAACAAGTATGAAAAATTTTTTTGTTTATTTTATGGAAGTTTTTACACAATGCCCACTATAGTGGACGCCATGCACAGCATCAACATTATGACATTTTACTCTGCTAACTGAAGTGGACGTTATGGGTGTAAACAGCGAAAATTTTAAAATATAAATTTGACGTGTTTTTGATAGTATGCAGGCATATTTTATATAAATTTTCATCTCTTTCACATTTTTAAAGTTATAATTGCCTGATTTCATTTATTTATGCAATTTATTAGTTTAAAAAAAATCACATATGTGTTCTGTTTGAAATAGTTGAATCTGTATGATAATATTGAAAAAACAATAAAATAACAATAAAGAATTTTATAATTGATATCTACAAAACGTTTAAAAAATATATATTTTATTAATTGAAATGGACCAGACAGCTCTAATTGAAGATTATAACCAAAATATAGGAGGAATAGATAAATGTAACATGTTATGTGCACTATACAGAACTCACCTGAAAACCAAGAAGTAGTATAAAAGAATTATATTCCATTTAATTTATGTAACTGCTGTCATTGCGTGGCTTTTATACAGAAGCTTGTTTCGAAATTGCGACATACAATTTGGAAAATTTAAACTGGCTGTAGTAAGTGGACTCATTCACTCGGTGACGCGACAATCTGCTGAATCGCATTTGATTCCAGACTCTGAAGAATGTAATGTGTTGGAAGACAAACAACTAAGACAATTGCCAGTAAGAGCAAATTCTGTACACAAGGACACCAGATATGACAAGATGGAACACTTTCCCTGTCAAAAATCCCAAAGTGCACAACGATGCAAGATGGAACTATGTAAAAGGAAGTCAACATATTCATGTGTAAAGTGTAAAATTTACCTTTGCATCAATGCATAAACGGACTGTTTTCACAAATTTCATCATCAATGAACATTTTCTCAATTTTAAGCATAAATATTTTTAGAATATGATAATCTTCAAGAAGAAAACTAACATAAATCTTATTTTTCTGACAGCACTACATTTCAATTCTGTGTTCATAGTGTCCACTATAGTGGACAAGCTGTAACTCAAATAATAAAAAAATGTTAAACATAAAATATTTTTTCTCTCTTTCAGCATGATCCTTTTAGTAGGAAAATACTAAATTTAACGTTGGGGATTTGCCAGTTTTAGAATATGCAACAAAGGGTTAATGAATATATGAATTTTTTTGGAAAACTATGATTTAATGCATCATAAATTAGTTTTTTAATATTATTGTTAATTAGATGAGAAGAACATAAACATTTTATTCTATATAAATGATTAAGTAGTATATTTCGATATACAGAATGATGAAGACAAGATTTAAAATTTGTAAATGTATTAACTTTGAATTTAAATTCTTTACGTTTATCATATAAATCTGTTATTGTTTTGTTGCCTTTTATTGTAATTTTAAGATCTAAGAAGTTAATTGTATTGTTAGATAAGAAGTTTTCCGTTAATTCCAAATTAGTGGAATAATCAAATATATATATATATATATATATATATATATATATATATATATATATAACATGTCAGTTCAATTTACATAGTAACACAAACAAAATGATAACAAACAAACAAACAAAAAGACTCATTTCTCATAAATACTATAATGAGAAATAGCGGTTTGAGCGGCGTGAAACAACGGTAATGCAAAGGAGCAGCATCCGGCGAATACAGCGGGTGGTTAACACATCCCAGCGATGTGTTTCCAGAGGTTTCTTCATATGTCTTCCAAAACATGGCGAGCATCTGAAAAGACAATACGGACGTATTTTACTATGAATTACTGCAATCACGTTACAATCAAGGGTCGATGTTACAAGCAAGTGTCATTCTATTTGGACAAAGCATTGAAGAAATAAAAAATCAAAAATAAGCCACAAGACAGGACAAGATTGTTTGTAACCCCTTGAGGGGCACCGGTATATTATATATACACCACTTAATTTTAATTTCTAAATGGCACATTGGCACCAGAATTTTAAAACTAAATTTTGATTAAATTAATACACGTGGAGATAAGCTTTTATTTATCTTAATAATTTTTTTCTCGTAAATCCTGGTGTCAGTCAATCATTTTAATATTTTTGAATCAGAAGTACTTTGCCCCTGAAGGGGTTAAACATGTCGAAGTTCCCTAAGATGGTTAAAACTATCCAAGGAAACTTTAGAATATCTTCGCTGAATATGTTAGTTTAGCCGCTATATTCCCCAGATCTTACTCTTTCATATTTGCAATTTGTTTCGCTCCATGCAGAATGCCAATTTGAGAGAGCAGTGCCGTTCTTTCGAAAAAAATCGAAAATTGGCTGGATGAAATCAATGCTTTAAAGCAACCGTACTTCTTCAATTACGGAATCCGCTTGTAATCTAACAGATGGGCGAATGTCGTAGCTCCCTATAAGGTACCTGGGCCCATTATTGCCCGGTTCCCAATATGGCCAACGTTGTATATTTCATTTACTTTCTTTTTAATTCAATAGTTTCGCTATACGTTCACTATACGTTCGACCCCCGGGACGATAGAAAGTGGAAAAAAACAATAAAGGCGAAGTCGTATCATGTGGGCGACACTACTGGCAGGAGGGGGGGGGGGGAGGGGAGTGAAATTGTCGGCCAAAAAAAGTTGTGTTATTATTTCTTAAGGGTGTATTCGAAAAAATATGTTTCCACCCTCAACAGCTCGAAATTTTTATAAGTAAGACTCATTTTTATAAGTAAAAACAGGAAACTCGCTGAGGTGATTTTTGAAGAGATGTATAAGAGGCCGTGCGATTTTAGTTTTCGCTCAATTAATCAGAATTTGATTTTTAAACAATTATTTTTTCAGTATGACCATTTTTTTCATTCCCAGATCTCCCGCTTCGGAAAATTCGGTTCAAAACACCAAATTTGACAGCATTTTTTGCAATATTTTCTGCCTTTATCAAAAAAATCGACAATCACGGCACATTATGTAATTTCTAATTAAGAGATTTTGCCAGTTTGATGCGTTTGAGAGCTAAAATGAATTTAAAAATGAATCAGAAAATAAGAAGTTTGGATTGGAATACACCCTTAAAGGTAAGGAATATTTCGTATTAGTATTAATATTTGTTAGCATTTAATACAAAGTAAAAATAAATATAATAACACCGTTAATCTACTTTTAGATACTATCAATAGTTTTATCATTACTTCTTTTAGTATATCCGTTTCTTCGGGGCAAAATAAAAAAATGGCGGAGGTTTTTATTATGGCCAGGGTGGGCCACTTTTCTGTTATATTTGTGTTTTTACTAATTTAGCTGCCTTTTTTATTATTAGCCACAATTTTGTTTCCCTTCTGTTCTTCAATTGTTCTGCTCTCGAAGCTGGTAGACGGGAGGTGCTGGGTTCGATCCCAATCGCGCCCGTCGGCCTAATCGTTCGGAGTTTTCGTGGTTTTCTTTGAACCTTGGTTCTCCAAGCGTTAATACGGGTTAGGTTCCCTTAGAAAGACCTCCACGGAAGGCACCCCCCCCCCTTAGGGCCTATATCCCACGTGCTGATAATTGGCCGACATAAATACAACCAACCAACCAACTGTTCTTCAATTAATAGATTTCTTAGTAAAAATAAATATTAAAAAAAAATTTTTTTTTGTTTTAATTTTAAATTTTTTGGTGATTTTCCTGGCTTTCAAAAAATTGCAATTATTATATATATAATATGTATATATAAGTATACTATATATAATAATTATAACATAACATATAATCTATAACATATAATAATTTGCAATTTTTTTTTTCAATTTTCTAAAAATTTACAAAGTGGGCCATATTGAGAACATATTTATTATATAATTTGGTAGTCAGGTATTTAGGGAAACGTATATAAAAAGTCCAGTCAAATATCGCGAAAATTCACAAAGATAGGGACGATATAGTGAGTTGCTTCCTAAAAATAGCCTAAGAAAAGGGATTTTCCACAACTTTTCTATCAGCTCAGTATAGCTTTATCATTTCTCTATCATTTCTATTACTTAAAAATTATCTCATAAAAATGCCAATAGCTCATCAAATATTCAATATATTCATCTTTTAATTGCAGTATACTGTTGCTACTGTTCTTTGGCAAGTTTTCGGAAAATTGTGTTAAATTTGATTGAAAACTCTGTAAGCAAAAAACTTTTAATTTTTTCACAAAAATGTTATCATCTTCACGAATATGAGTGCTATGCTTACACAAATGCACACAAACTTTGAACAAGACCCAATATGGCCCATATGACATTTTTTACATTTCAGCTTATATAATTTTTAATAGTATAACTACAAGTATAAAGTATTTTCTTTTATTTACCACATTAATCCCTCTAAGCAGCAGCATAAATAGTTTCCGGATAAAATAATATTAACATGGTGAAAAAAGCAATCAAACCTTAGGGTTACCATAATGAGGCCAGGTTACCTTAGGATATAAATAAATCTTCCTTTCTCTTTGATAAAACAAAAGTGCATTTCCTTTACTCGAAAAAACGCCGAATCATATTTATACACCTAATAACACTGGTTTACACGAAATTCGGAAGAGATAACTCAACGAGTACGTTATAAAATGTTTTTAATACTGAAATACAATGTAATAAAAAATGCTGTATCACGTCAATTTTTCTAGCGTTTTCATAAAGATCCCCATTAAACAATTACTGTCACATAATAGAAAACAATCTGCTATTTTAAAAATCAATGTGCTATCCACACGGGTTTAATAAATAATGAGTCATCCACCCAGCACCAATGATGAACAACGTTTTAACCATTTGAGTCATTCCAAATGAACCTGTTTTAATTCACGTACTTTGTCAGTGCTGATAAAGCCATTGGCGGGTGTGGTTGTGTGGGGGCAATCCGTGTTACATTTTACATGTTCCAGTAAGACTCCTATACTTCGTCCAGTTACGCAAGTTTAGTTAATTTCATATACTAATAAACTTGGTTAGCAAATTTTGATTTTCCAGTAGTTTTTCAAGGTTGAAATGCAACCAAAAAGGCAACCAAAAATGCAAACACGTGATGTAGAAAAGCTGACTTTATTTTCCGATTCAGCGTCAAAAAAATCATAAGTTATTATTGCGGTTTCTCTTCCGAAAATTATTTTTTTAATTTGTGGATTAGAGAATAGCAATAAATATTTTATTCACCTTTTCAGAACATTTTATTCACCTTTAGAGAATATATAAACATTTTATTCACCTTTTCTTAAAGCTCACCTATGAGTCATTCAGTTGTACCGGCAAAATTGATAAGAATGATCGGAAGCAATTCAAACTTATCAGTGGGTAAGGCGCTAACAGCTGTATCCGCTGTCTTATCCTATTTGATTTGTGATGTTTGATTTTCGGCTTCTGCAGATATTCTACAAAACAGAATGCCAGAGATATTTTAATCGTAAATTATGCTATTTCCTGTTACAGGAAACTGACTATTTGAACAAAGTTTCCATACTTCACGTTATCCTTGTTTAATAGAACAGTTATGATCTGTTGAAACAGTTATGTAATCTTTCGCACTTGGAAATTTCTAAGAATTTGTTTGTACAGGAAAGAAGAAAGGAAGCAATAAGGCATAGGTAGAACTCTGCATTATAGTTATTGGGGACAAAGTTTTTAATGCCTGCGTGTTATTTTTCAAATCGTGAAAAGGCTATTCAAAATAATTTGCTCTAACATGTTTGGAAAGCGCAGCGAAACAGCCGAGGCTAATTATTTTATAAAGGGAGCATTTTCTCAACGAGTTATGCGTAAGTTTATGCAGCTTTTCACTTATTCGAAAATGTTATATGAAATTTTGGAACTACAAAAACTTTCCATTAACAGATAGGATCAAAATACATTTATTTATATTGTTTTAAGGACTATGATATTTCCAAATACTGTACTCAACAAGCGCAGAACGTTTTGACACATTTACAAATTCACTTTTTAACTGAAAGGTATAAAATTGGAAGGCCTGACTATGGAAGCGATTTGCAATTGAACTGTGTTTTCCATTTTTTGATCCATCAATTACCTATTGAGTTATAAGCGGTTTTGATCACGTGACAAAGACGTTTTCATCCTTTCTTGAGTGGTTATTCTTCTTTCTCGCGGAAATTCCGTTCAAAACGCCCACTTTGACACTATTTTCTGAAAGATCGATTGCGTTTGCAAAAAACACGAAAAAAAAAAACAGTTCGATTACATAGTTTTCTGAACACCTGTTAGTTTCATGCATTTCCGAACAAAAATTAATTAAAACTTATGTCATAAAGTTGCCCTTTTAGATTGGAAGCCAAAGCACCCAGGTTCGAGTTCCTGTCCCGGACATTTTTCATTCGGTTGGAATAAACCTCAACTTTGCGACTCCAACATTGAAGATAAATCTTATGTCATGTCTACGTTTCACTTATAAATGAGAGTGCGGCACGGCAGTCGAGTAGTGGTCCGCGCCTCCATCTCAAAGGGTCTCCAAACACATTTTATATTACTCTCTGCAAAACACACAGAAAACAAATTTCTTTTTGCTGCTGAGGTTAATTGTAAAAATATTTTTTTTTAATTCTTCAACTCTGAACTAACTAGCTTAATATTAACTACTAACAATATTTTTTTGTATCTATTAGTCGGAATTTTAGTAGTAAAAAGGAGTTAAAATAAAATGTGAAATATGTTTTGCTTTTGCAACAAAAAATAAGAACTTTCGACAAGCCTTAATGGTGAAAACTGATACGCTAATAGTTCTATTTGTTGTTATTGTTTTTATGTGAACGGATTTAGGGGCACCATGTGTAAAGAAAATTTTGGCAAATAAGTAAATGACCTTTTTAAAAATTCATTCTTCAGTTCGCAATACTATAAATTCCTTTTCTGAGAATTCGGGTTTTTAAGGGCAGAGACGTCTTTTATTTTAGGGAGTGTAGGATAGGGCAATTGCCCCTTTCTGAGTTTCAGACTTTCTTCGACACGCCATTATCTGTCACTTTATTATTATTATTATTATTATTTGAAAGTTTTTATTTGTTTTTAACTGTATTTGTTAATGTCATATTATTCATAATTTCACAGTTTTTGTTGGTGGTCGGTATATATATATATAAACTTTTTATTACGTACATCGTATGAGGCACAGAAATCGCGATTACTTGTTAATTGTTTAATGGTAACGCCCGAATGAAAAGCATCTCATTGGTTATTGAACAGCATTTAATGTATCTCCACACCTATAAGGAGGTTACCATAAAGGAAGGGGGACCCTGTTCTGTCACCAAATGCCGCCCAGTTTGCCACCAACTTCGCAATATATCGCCAAATTTGGCGAACAAAATTAGCCGTCAAATGTGACGCCAACTTGGCGATACCTCTAATATTTTGCCAAATTCCCATAGACTTCCATTGTAAACCAATAGGGTTTACTTGCTTACAGAAAATCAGCAAATTGAGATATTTTAATGCAACAAAAACTAATATTAGCTTAAGGGATTATATTAATTATATTTAAGGGGGTCCAAGTAAATTAAATTATGAATAAAAGTAACACTATACAATGCTTAGCATGCTTTTCCAAACATAAATTTTAAGGGAGACTAAACTGGTTGCCAAGGGCGGCTAGTTGAAAGGGATACAAAAAATAGTTCATTTCAAGTGGATGAAAAATCTGGATTTAGTAGGTCCAACGAAGAAATTTGGCCCCTCCAAACAAAATAAAAAATGGCGTTCCTGTTTGAAGACTCCTGTTCCCTTTTAATGCATGCAAGTCACTTGAGAAATGAAACGGTGAAAGTGACATATTTGTTCCTTACGATCTCTCAATATCGACCCGAAACCTTTTTTGGATCAGACATAAAAGCTGTTTTCTCTCTCTCCCTTTTGAAAAATCACTTCTTTTCCTTTTCCCTTTTGTAAAATGTTTTTACTTTCACACCCCGATCGTTGGAAAGCACAATAAAGCAATAAACAGCTTTCAACCCTACATTCTTTGCTTCCAAGCCTTCGTTTTCAAAAGCAGACCTACAGGCTTTTCAAATTTCCAATCCTGAATGGCCTCGGTGCACTTCGGTGGGGCCATTACCATTGCCAGGGTCAGAATAGGCGTCGTCCACTTGGAAAAATATTTTGTCCAACGGTCACGGGAGGTCTCGCGCCCACCCGGTTCATATTATTTCCCCTTTCCTCTCTACTGAAGGTTGCCACACAACGGTAAAAAATTCTTTGTGGGCGGATTTCTATATCCTTATATGCTGATGAGGCTTGTCTGTTTATCGTAGTGTGCTTTATCCTTATTATGTTATTACTGTTCAATAAACTTTACCGCATTTTCCGTTTCTCAGAAGGCATTGCGGCGTTTTCTATAAATTTTAGGACTCGAAACATTTTCATTAACCAGGGCCGAAACTGGGGGGGGGGGGGGGGGGGGGTTGCAGAGGGGGCATGTGCCCCGGGCGAAGGGGGGAAGGCGAAGAAGGGGGGCGCCAAATGAAGATTTTGTTTGTCGTTTCATACAAAAATGCATATATATATATATATGAAATACAAATAAACTCGCAAGCTAATGCTAAACCTAGGGGAGCTTTCTTTTCAAATTTGGGAAAGTATAAGTTACAATTCAATCTCAGCTATTCCAAGCAAGAAAAAAAAACATTAAAAACTATTAATATGCAAGTGAGAAATTTTAAAAAGAACGCTCTCTTAGATTTAACATTAGCGATCCAGTTTCTTCGCGAGACTGGTGTAGCTCAAGCTATTGTTAATCCTATACAATATATAATCCCGAAAGGCGAAGGGGGGGGGGGGGGCGCCAAATGAAGATTTTGTTTGTCGTTTCATACAAAAATGCATATATATATATATATATATATATATGAAATACAAATAAACTCGCAAGCTAATGCTAAACCTAGGGGAGTTTTCTTTTCAAATTTGGGAAAGTATAAGTTAGAATTCAATCTCAGCTATTCCAAGCAAGAAAAAAAATCATTAAAAACTATTAATATGCAAGTGAGAAATTTTAAAAAGAACGCTCTCTTAGATTTAACATTAGCGATCCAGTTTCTTCGCGTGACTGGTGTAGCTTAAGCTATTGTTAATCCTATGGGAGCGTTCTTTACATATTTCTTGCTAGCATTTTAATTATTGTTAAATTATTTTTATTTTTTTAAGGATTTTTTTTTTCTCTTTTTACATAGGGTACCAGCGGTCGATAACTTTTATTGTGCGTGAGGAGGGGGGGGGGATCAATGTTTGCCCCGGGCACAAAAAAGGCTAGTTTCGTCCCTGTCATTAACTCTCCCATTTGAAGAAATCTTACTTTCAATTTTTGGACTCTATGGGCATTTGAATAGTTGCAATTATGGTAAACTTACATTATCTTTTTAATTCCGTTTCATCTACAGGGTGTCCATAATTAAACGACCCTACTTTAAAGTTGTCTACAGACAAAACTATTAATCATACAGTTTTGAAATTTGGCGAAAAACATAAAAAGGGATGGGAATTTGTTTAAGCTAAAAAAAAATATATATAAATAAAAATAGTTCAAAATTTCGCAACAAGAGGGCGATTTTTAATAAATTACACATTTAGCATTACGATAGTTTAGAAATTTTATTTATTAACTTAATCTCTAAAGACAGCATTTTACGACATGTTTCTAGCATTTATCAGAACACACTGCGGCCAACTGTAGAACATGCTATCTTACGATTCCAGATGGTATCTGAAAATGATGAAAATAATACAGAACATGTTTGGTTATAACAAAATTTGTTAAACTATCGTAAATGTATACTAAATGTGTAATTCGTTAAAAAACGGCCTCCTATTTTTTTTTCGCTCAAACAAATTTCCATACTTTTATTATGGCCTTCAAAAAATTTCACAACAGTCTGAGCCATAGTTTCGCCTGTATACAACTTTAAAATAGGCTCGATTAATTATGAACATCCTGTAAATAAAATTTCTTAACTATCGTAATGCTAAATGTGTAATTTATTCAAAATCGCCCTCTGGTGGCAAAATTTTGAACTATTTTTAGTGATTTTTTTTAGCTTAAACAAATTCCCATCCTTTTATTATGTCATTTACGAAATTTCACTACTTTATGAACAATTGTTTTGTCTGTAGACAACTTTAAAGTAGGGTCGTTTAATAATGGACACCCTGTACAAACACATATTTTGACATGTTGCTAGTGCTATAAACAGACGTTGGCAGGGTGCCCCCCCCCCCTCGCAATTTTTTGAGCCCCCTCTACAGGCCCTGATTACCGAATAGGCACAAGAAGCACGTGCTTCCCTTAGAAAATTTTGAAGGGACCCGAAATTGAGAATACAGGTGGCCAAAAATTTTATATTGAATTAATTCCATTCCAAAATTCTAATTTCTTTTTGAATTATTAAATAATTTATATATATATATATATATATATATAATATATTAAAATATTTCATAAAACACCTTTCATAACAACTTCATTTTTCATACAATACATCAATTTCAACCACCTGACCACAATTCCTCAGTTTGTCCAACCAATCAAAGTCGTCAATTTATCAAGTGTCCAACCAACCAAAATTGAAAAATAGAATAATATAATATTTGTACAAGTTTGAATAATATTTGTAGCATTGGTGAGTTTCCGGGTATGTGTCGAATTTAGGAAACTTCTTTAATGCAAGAGGGCCCAAGAAATGACACCGTGCTTCCCATAGCTTCAGAAATTATTGGGGCTCTGCCTCTAGACATAATCTTTTAGTAATAATTCATATTACATTTAAAAAGTAGTAAACTTTGTAATGAAAATTTGTATGACTGCATGACTTGCCTTCTAGATTTGTCATTAAAGAACAAAAATTAAAAGATTAAATGTGCATTAGCCCCACCAAATCCTTTCACAGCCCCTTCTGACTTTGCCAACTAATTAAGATGACGCTTGTTACTTCAATATGACGTGTATACAAACAGTATAACCTCGAAAATCCGGCATCGTCGGAACCGAGACTTAGCTGGATTTTTCAAAATTCCGGATTTCTGAAAGAATATCAAAAATATTTTCAATATCCTTAATGGTGCCTTTATTAGGTAGATTTCTTAAGAAACACTGCCTATTACATTCTCCCCTTTGTTGGAATTTCTGAATTTTTCTTTTCTCCAGATCTACGCCGATCATGACCCCTAGAACCCCAAAACACCCCCCAGTTAAAAATTTATATACAAATCCCTCTTTCTATCTATATATATATGTGTCACTTTTTTATGGAACGATAACTTCTATAATTCTGCACAAACATCTTCCAAACTGATACATAAAATCAAGCGGCAGAAAATCACGGTGCAGTTCGTTAATGGGCAAAATCGGACCAAGGGGTGGAAATAGGGAGGGCTTTTGTGAAAACCGAAAAAAACCCCAAAACTTCTTAATTATAATACATATCGAATCAGTTTAAAGTTATAGTACTCCTCGAAAAAGGACCGAAAATTTATGTATGACAGATTTTTGATATCATTAAAAATGGGCTCAAGAGACGAAAAATAGGATAATTCATAATTTCGTTCGATAAAAAAATTCATAATTTCGTCAATTCACAAGATATCAAATCCACTTACATTTATTATAGATCTTCTTAATCTTATCTACAACTTTTATACGGGTAAGTTTTTGATAGGACCATCTTTTACAGCAAAAAAAAAGGGGGGGGGGTGGAGAAAAACATTCATAACTTCGTCAATTCATAAGATATCAAATCCGCTTAAGTTTATTATAAATCTTCTTAATATTATCTACAACTTTTACTCTAATAAGTTTTTGATGAGACCATTTCCAACAGGAAAAAAATGGGGTTGGGGAGAGAAAATATGACAATTTCGTCAATTCATAAGATATCAAATCCGCTTAAATTTATTATAAATCTTCTTAGCATTATCTACAACTTTTACATTGACGAGTTTTTGATAGGACCAATTCTTACAAAAAAAAAAAAAATAATTAATTAATTAATTAAAAAGAATAGGGGTTGAAGAAAAAATTATTGTATTAACACGTTCTGATAAAACCAACTCTTGCAGAAAAAATGAAATTAAAAACTCGTCAAAAGCGGCCTGATAAAATTGTTAAACTGGGTTTATCGCTAATATTGATTTAGTTTTTGTTGGTGTACTTAACTTCGAAATCGATCTGTGCCTGTAAGCCGATCTGGCAGGGATTATTCATAATTTTTTTCATAGCCAAGTGATATTTAAGTGAAAAAAGGAGAAAATTAAGTATTTAAAAAAACTTGCTTTAATTTATATTTTCTGTTATAAAAAGAAAATCTAATAAACAATGAAGTCATTTCTTCTCGTGTCATTTCCAAAAGATAGATATGAATTTTATTTGAAACAATTTTTTTTTTACAGTTCTTTGCCAAGTTTTTCTTGGATTTTATGAAAGTGAAAAATATCGATTTCAGAAATACAGTCTTATTTCTCTAAATCAGATATTAATTTTCCAGTCAAATTTATGCATTTTTCCAGTGACAACTTTTTTCCTGCCGGGCTGCCCACCCTCATTTCTCTGAATTATTGATATTCTTCTTTCTCGAAAATTGCGACTGCAATTAAAAAAAAAGTATTGAAAATAAACATTCTAGCTTTCATGAAATCGTTCTTGATTCGAACACTTACTTTCAGAAGAAAAAAAAATACTTAAGAAAAGTAGGCCTTTTCGTAACCATCAGCAGGGAAGAGGTTAAAATGAAAACTGAACAAATACTCAAAACTCCTATTTTTCTTTTTCACTCTTTTTTTATACAAGTACCACAATTTGGGGTTTCTTGGACCTGTAGATGGGCGCAAATAAAAATAGTTTAAATCAGTCCTGTGTGTACAGCCAAAGTGCCAAAATGTGAAGACCCCAATATGCGACAATGTTCTTGTACGCTTAAAATCTTAGCGCAAGAAACGTATATGAGGCATTCTCACATAATTTTGACTTTTAAGTCCCTGAAAAATGAATTTTATTTTAGTACATACTCTTGGGTTTTTTAATTTTTATATCTTATACTGGAAAACAGCCCATTGCATGACTGTATAACAATATTAACGAGATAAATAAATTTCGGACGATGTTGGGGCTCCAAAATATACCACGAAATTCCTTACCGTCCCGTGTCCCTGATGCTGATTTTTAAGTTTGGAGCTGTCTGTATAAAATTGTTTCAATAAAAGTAATTCGATGTAATTTTTTTACGAAACTGGGACTATTGTTTTATATCAATATGTAGCAGAAAATTAATCTGCATACATTTTTACGGTTATTATGATTTTTTTTAACTCGTCCCTCTTGCTAAAATTATACAGAAAATCACTTCAGTACAACCACAGAATTTTTTTCAACTTTTTTTCTCATGCAAAAGTAAGCTAGAGAAATAATGGCTAAAATTTTTTGACAGGAATTTTATTGCAGAATTTAAATCAGCATTTAAATATATCAATTCCAAACATCGTGGCTTTATTGGTAGTCTTTCCGTCCCCAAGGTTTATTCCTGCACTTTTCGAGGTAAATTATTATTATTATTATTATTTTAATTTAATCCAATGTAAATAACTGTAGCTAAAAATCAATGAACACTGTGGCTATCACTTAGTTTTAACATGGTTTGCCTAAAAACAGGTGATAATTTTCCTTACCGTCCCTTTTTCTCCCTTACCGTCCCTTTTTTCCTTACAGTCACCTTTTTTCCTTACCGACCCTGCCTTAAGGGTCTTCTCCAATCTAAAAGGGCAACTTTCTGCCATAAGTTTTAATTTATTTTTGTTCGGAAATGCATGAAACTAGCAGGTGTTGTTGTTCAGAAACTATGTCATCGAGCTATTTTTTCCGTTTTTTTGCAAACGCAATAGATCTTTCTGAAAAGAGTGTCAAAGTTGACGTTTTGAACCGAAGTTCCTGAAGAAAGCAGAAAAACCAGTCCGTGAAGGGCGAAAATCGTTTTTGTCACGTGATCAAAAATGCTTATAACTCAATAGGTAATTGATTGTGCAAAAAATGGAAAAAATAGATCAATTCCAAATAGATCAATTCCGCTTCCTTGGACAGGCTTTCCAATTTTATATCTTTCCGCTAAAAAATGAATTTGTAAATGTGTAAAAATGTTTTGCGCTTGTTGAGCAGAGCAGTTAAGAACAGCCTTAACATCTCTTTAAGACAATGTTATTCCAAAATTTTGTACTAAAAATAGTACATTGCTATTATTGTTCTGTGGGTACATATGCAAATTCATTATAAGTAAACATTTAGAAGAAAATAAAAAGTTAGAGAGGTAAAATCTCAAGGAGACGGTAAGGAAAATTCAACTCGCAAGATTAACTTAAACCGCAGTTAAATTAAAAAAATCGTCGCTGCTAGCCATTTTTTTTTTTTTTTTTTTTTAGAATCATTAAGGCATTCGTCTATAAGTTTAAAATGTTTAAGTTTAATTTCACCAGATTTTTAATCCTGAAAATTAAAAATTTGTGAGAATGCCTCATATAAATGCCGTATAATCAGACACCCGAACTTCAGGAACAAAACGAGAAACGTTTCTCTGCATTTAAAAAGTTTTCTTTAAAAAAATTTCACATTACAATACACATCGTTCATTAAAAAGCGCCCTCATATTCTCTAAATGCGGCGAAAAATCTGGAAAATGGGTCACGGTTTTTTTCAACTTTGATGATTAAATTACTTTATGGTCGTCAAGGACTACAACATGTGTTTCTTTTACCTGAAGTGTAGGCTCGGAAAAAGACGACACGTTTTTCAATTAGAGTTTTAAAATATTCTACGCATTTTGGTGACTGTATTCTTCAGAGACATATTAGCGACGAACTGAATGCCCTAAATTTCTTAAAGAGAAGTGATGTTCTACTAGGTTTTATTATTATACATTTCAATACCTCTGTGGAACAATATGCTGGCGCACATGACTGTTAATCATAAGGTTGGCAGTTCGAATTTCTCCAAAGGCTGTCGCTATGTTTTTCTACTTAGAACGAACAAAAAAATAATAATGAAATCCATATCCGTTTACATTTCAAAGGAAAAGTATCCTGTAATTTTTTATTTAATTCGCTTTTAAATTTTCATAAATTTAGTATTATGTTAGAAATTTATTACAGATCTCAAAAATGCAGCTTGGAAAGTAAATTTGTGATTTTATCTACATTTAAGGCTATAATAAATATATTTTTACAGATCTCGAAAATACAGTTTGGTAAGTTATTTTTAAAATTTTTGTCTAAATTTAATGTTATGTTATGATAAATATTCTTTTACAGATCGTGAAAATCTAGCTTGGTAATTTTTTTTTTTTTTTTTTTTTTTTTTTTAAGGGAGGGAGACCCACCAAAACCTATTCACTAAAAGTCCTCTCACATTTTAGTAATTTCTCGAAGTTGAAGTGGATGCTATTATTAAATCTTAAAGGGGAAAAAAATCTATCTGTATGAAAATTAGGGCTACGCCATTTGAAACTTTCACTCGGAATCTAAATTATATTTCATAAAATTAAAAAAAAACCCTCGTGTTATAAGACGATTTCAATTTCATTTCGACAAAAAATAACCCACTATTTTCATCTCTTCCAATTTGAAACTCTATTTTTGACAAAGTTTAAAATCATAAATACATAAAATTGTATAATGTTAGAAGTTAGAACGCAATTTAACTTTCTCTTTAAAAGATACAAAATTAAAAAAAAAATGAAAAAAGGGGGAGCAGGCCGAACTCCATCAACCTTTTCTATTCACATGTCTGCTATGAGACGTTTAAATATTTTCTAAAATTTAAATATTTTCTCACAAAAAATCCTCCTTCAACAACACACTTCCGGTCGAAAACACCCATTCACCTCATCCCACATTCAGATTGGCTATTTTTTTCACCCTACTGTAGTATGGCTCTCAGCAGCAATAATCCTTAATCCTGCTGCTGGGGTTAAACTCTCCTTCTTACACTACTAATAATACAAGCCTGCGGTAGTTGTCTTTTTTTTTACTTTTAAGAATTGGTTTTTATGTATTTTTTGGCGCTGTATCCGAAAATTATCTTTATTTTTAATCATCATGTAAGGATTTTTTCCCAAATCGTAAATTTCAAAGGTAAAAAGTTAAAAAAAAAAAAATAGCGAAAATCCATACTGAAAAATAGAGAAGATGGTAATGTTTTTCAACTTTTGATAATTGATTTCTAAGTTTTTTTTTTTTTTTTTTTTTTTTTTTTTCTTTTTAAGCGCTGAATCCGAAAATGACATTCATTTTTAACCATTATGTCAGGATTTTTCACAAATCGTAAATTTCAAACTTAAAAAATAGCAAAAATTTGATACTATAAAATAGAGGAGATGTTTGTGATTTTTAACTTTTGAAAATTGATTTTTATGTTCTTTTTAGCACTGAATCTAAAAATGACCTTCATTTTTAATCATCACGTCAGAATTTTTCGAAAATCGTAAATTTCAAAGTTAAAAAACAGCGAAAATGTGATACTATAAAATAGATGTAAAACATTTTTTATTCAATTCAATAATTTATTTAATTATTTGGCTTACAGCTAAACAGCCCAGGGTTCCGATTGGGGAGGGGGTTCAGTTTTAACTTTGAAATTCACGGTTTGCGAAAAAATCTGACGTGATGGTTAAACATGAAGGTCATTTTCAGATTCAGGGTAAAAAATACATAAAAATCAATTATCAAAAGTTAGAAACACAACAATCACATCTATTCTATAGTATCAGATTTTCGCCATTTTTTGACTTTTTAACTTTGAAATTTACGATTTGCAACAAATCCTGACATAATAGTAAAAAAAAAAAAAAAAAAAAAAAAAAGATCATTTTCGGATTTAGAGCTACAAAACACATAAGAATCAATTACCAAAAGCTAAAAAACATGACAATGACGCAACCCAAATTTTGCAGGCTAGTGTAATCTAAACTTCTCATTATTGTCCCTTCCTCCATATATGTATTATTTCTTTTCATACTTGCGCATTTCCCATTGAATTGCAGTAAAGTTGAATTACTATCTTTAGATAGTCAATTAGATATTTTTATAGGTTGCTTGTATAACAATGAAATAAAAAAAAAATGCCTACTGCCTTTACTGAAAGTACTATCAGTCAGGACGGCAGAAAAATATGAGAAATTTGTGTTATTTTAACAGATTTAGCCTGTAAAATAAAAGTTATTATTATTTTTCCATGTATTATGAACAATTGTTTTATTGCGCTCCTGGCTGTTAGAGGTTTTTTTTTTTCAGTAAAATGGACAGATACTTCTTTCACTCTTACAGTGCGCAAGACTTCACTGAAAAAAATGTACTCAAAAATGAGTAAACCGATCTATTCCTATCGAATTGAGTATGTTTGGATCAAAAATGAACCTATGCTTTCTCAACTTTGAAGCATCACATGTTATCAAACCCAAACGAAACGATAATTCTGTAGTTTGTAATGGTTTATTTCATTCAGAGCGGCAAAAAAGATATTAATTAATGTAAGTATTAAATTATGCGGAGTATTTTAAAATTATTTAAAAGTGCTTGAAAATAATGCTCTTCTCATAAAAATATTTGATTTAGGTATCTAGATTTTGCTACTTTTTCTTTAAAAAATAATTAATGAAATTTTTCTTGTTAATAATTTTGAACGTGAAATAAATGTCAGCATATTTTTATTTTAATCTATAGTAAATGGGAAGTTCAGGGAGGCGGTACATAACAGTTCATATTTGAACGCATGCATAGAATCAAAAATGAGTACATGTGTTTCTCGATATTGAGTACGTTTGGATCGGAGCTATTATGAGTATGTGAAGTATTTGAAATTGAGTACATTTTACTCAATTTTGAGTACCCATTTTTTTCAGTGTTGTAGTATTTGAAGTATAGGGTGGCCGAGCCAGTAGTTGATCAAATAAGGTCCGTGCTACGGGGTTTTTATTATATTTACTTCCGTTTAAGTTTTAGAAGTAAACTAACATAATTGCTACAACTTTTAATGAAGGTCTTATAATGGGCAAAAATGACATCTGCTGAAATTAAATAGCAACAAAATTATAAGCAAATAGTTTCTTTAATTACCATTTTCCCAGTAACTGATCAATCGAAGAAATCAGTCGAAAATTCAAAAGTTAATCTTTAAACTATCATGCTTAAGGCTGTTCTCAACTACTCTGCTCAACAAGCACTAAACGTTGTGACACATTTACAAATTCATTTTTTAACGGAAAGATATAAAATTGGAAAGCCTGACCATGGAAGCGATTTGGAATCGAAATGTCTTTTCCATTTTTAATCCATAAATTACCTATTGAGTTAGAAGCGATTTTGATGACGTGACACGGCATTTTTCTTCCCTTACTGACTGGATTTTCTTCTTTCGTTCGGAATTTCAGTTCAAAATGCCAACTTTGACAATATTTTCTGAAAGATCTATTGCGTTTACAAGAAAACGGAAAAAACAGTTCATGACGTAGTTTCTGAATAAAAACACCTTCTAGTTTCATGCGTTTCCCAACAAAAATGAATTAAAACTTATGTCAGAAGGTTGACTCTTAGGATTTGAGAACAGCCTTAAGCTGTGATTAACAATAATTCATATAAAACTATTATTTGAAATAAGCAAGATGGAAGTGAATCATTTTAACTTACCGTAATTGTCTCCAACTAATCACAAACTAAATTTTTACATTTTCTAATAAAAAAATTCATTAAATTGCTTCTCTTATAGCAGGCAACTGACAAAAATGTGACAAGATGTGCCCCAACATGCAAACAAAAATATTATGTGTAGTGCAACGTGTTAAACGCATTTCCGCATGAAATGGCGCAATATTTCAAAAATTTGATCAACTACTGGAGGGATATCAACTACGGTGCGGTAACACTACTTGTAGTACTAGTCTTCAAGTAACTTGAAGAAGAAATACTCCAGATTTTCCTATCAGTAAACATGCAAGCCCACTCATGGGCTAACTTCTATGGCACATTTAAGACAAGCTAATGTATAACTTTCAGAAGCAATTAACCCTTAAATGCCCGGTGTTGCTTTTCGGCAATATACCCAATTTAGGCTCTAAAATACTATTTGAACAATATTGAAGCTATAATGCCTCATGTTGCCAATAAAATACATTCTGAAAATATTATTAAATCGATTTTCAACATGTAGAGGGCAACACTTGTGCTGTTTAAGAATGAAGATAGATTTATTTTTTCCATTGTTGCTACTTGTTCTTTTTGTTTTGTTTGGGAGCTTGCGAAATACCCTATTTTGACCTGTAGTAAGCAAGTGAACTTTATTTCTTATTATAGTCCCTAAAATTCTTGTGTGCTTAATATTATAGAATTTTATCAAGGCAAATTATTTTTTCAATTACACACCAGTATTGCCGATTAGTAAAAAACTGTTTTTCAGCCGTAAATTATACTTAAAACTAAATATGATTTTTTTAAGTATTTTTCCCATGATTTATTTAAAAAATGAAAGCCGAAAAAAATTATCACAACGATTTTTGAAAAATCAGGCATTTAAGGGTTAAAGGGAACTAACAGGTAATAAAATGACAGTTTCAATCAATCACCTGTCAGTTCAGCTTGTGGGTGTGATATACAGGGCGTACAAAAATGAATGTCCAATCTTTACAGGGCTATTAACCCTTTGTAACTCAACAACCCCGATTTGGAAAATTCTTACGCAGATATTAAAATGCATCATTTTAAGCATGGAAAAAATAATAAAAAAAATTCAGAACAGAAAAATAAAATTTTATTTGGAAAAATGGGTTTGTTGCATATCTGCAACATCTTGCCAAATGACACAAAAACTGAAAATGTTTAAAATTTTAATTTGCACGAAAATTTTTTAAACCAATGTTAGTTTTGTTGTAGCAAAGTCCCACACCACATTCTCACAAACAGTTTGATTAAAGTTTTTACAATGAGGGTACTTACAACGTATTCTTTTTTCTGTCCAATATGGCCTGTGCCCAATTTCGTCTAGGCGCACTTGTTTTGGTACATAAATAACCATTAGAAGATATTTTCGATGCTCTTTCGATATTTTTAAAAAATCCATTACAAGGGAAGATATGGCGCGCTGTTGCAGATCTGCAACAAACAAAAGTTTACGTTTATCTTATACATATTATAAATTTCCCAGCTCGAAAATGGTCTTTAAATAAAGAATTTAAACCCACCTTTGAAAACAATATACTTGTACACGTCTGGAGACTTTTTTAACTCCTGTATTTCAAACCTTAAATCAGCAAAAATCACGTGTAGCTGATCAAGCGATATATCAAACATTGGCGCGAAAAAAAAATCAGTATCGACATTTGTTGCGGATTTAATGAAATAATTATGTTAATAGTAGTGTAACAGAATAACAACAATCAACAAAATCGTCTTTTGAAATTTACTGTTGAAATAACAATGACGTTTTGGGTATGTTGCAGATCTGCAACACGGTGGTACAAAGGGTTAAAAGAAAACAAAAAAAAAAATGTACAAGCTTGTTGTTCATAGGAAATAAAAAATTAATGTTGAAAGTTTAAACTCAAAACAGTTATATGAGTTCAATGTAAGCCCCTCCAGAAACACGAAGGATATTGAGGCAGTTCGCTAAACCAACCCACACTTTTTTCAGCAGGTCCTGTGTGACTCTTTGAATGACTGCATAGGCTTGTCCTAAGTTCGTCCACATCAATTGGTAGCGGTGGAAGAAACACCTGAACTTGGATGAGGCCTCAGAAAAAAAAATCACATGGAGTGATGTAACGGTTGCGAGAAGACCATTGATGAAGAGCAAGGTCCTGGGTTGCTCGGCGATCTATCCCTATCTTCGTAAACATTCAACTGTTACTTTTTATTATTATTATTATTTTTTTTTCAGATGAACAACAATGTTGTACTTATAAACAGGGCTTAATTTCTAACAAGAAAAGTACCGGAGCCCTAATATTCTGCTGTACTAACAACCGTAGGGTCCCCCCCCCCCCCCCCGCAAGCCGTCACGCAAAACTGATCACTCCTTCCGAATAGAAGTCTTTGCCTAATTTTAATGTTAATTAATTGCAGAATTCTGCGTTTAAATATAGTAAGGATTATGATTCGGAAATAGTGTTAACACGAAAAAAGAATAGTTCGCAGCTATACATTTTTATGAAAAAATAAATGAAATTTACAGAAATTAACATTTATATGCTGAAGAATGGAACAACGTTTTTTAAAAGCTCTATAAAAGGCGCATATCTTAAACTATAATCGATTCTTTAAAATGTTCTTTCTAAACAATGTTTTGTTGTGAGTCCCTGAAAATCAGATTAAATTAAAAATTTGACACCGTTGTTGGAAAGATTCGAGGCTTTTATTGAAAAAGGGGGGAAACACTGCATCAGAATAACAGTACATGGCAATTGTATCTACTTACAAATGAAAGTGACTTCGTAAATGTGAAATGTAGAGCCTTAGCATGGGCTATTGCACTGAGCTCCGGAGCCCTATATTTATGAGCTCCGGTGAATTCCGACCAATATTTAAATATTTAATAAAAAGAGAGAAGTACCGGAGCTGAGTTCCGGTGGGCTCCGGCGCAAATTAAGCCCTGCTTATAAAAACATTTCAAAATTACAGACGTTACATTACACTAAATTAAAAAGATAAAAACACTAAAAACAATTTAAAAGGCCGTTTCGGATTCATTCTGAATCCCTCATCAGCTAATTCCTAACGCAAAAGTCATACTAAGGTGTTAAAGTCAACAAACAGAAAAAAATTACATCAAGTTGCCAAAGGGAAAATTATAGTTAAATCAAAACTGAATATTCTGTTGGAAGAGATGCAGCCTCGTTAATTGCTAATAATTTTCCCTCTACTTTCAGAAAATTTGACAAAGTACAGTAGAAACAATATATTGCATTAACTACTACAGCCAACAAACTCCCGCAAATCTGCAAGGCTTGGGACCAAAAGCTGTGCAGATTATAGGTCATTACTGTGTTTAAATTTTTTCTCCTGCAATTTTACAGTAAATTAATTATTAATGCATAATTAAATTTGTTAAAAAGAAAAATATTGCAGCACATTGGGATATTTAATTAAAAAACACAGTATATCAACGGGAAAATTATTTAAATTTTATTTTACAACTTCTTTTGTTCGTTTTTATAATTTTCAAACATATTAACAATTGTACTTTGTTTGAGAACTTTTGATTTTTGGACTAGCATTTTATCTTGTAGTCTATATATGAGGACGTGAGTTTCAAAACTCGCCTTATCCAAAATTTAAAAATATCGAGTTTTCTCTTTCAATCTATTCTATTGGTAAACCTACATCGAAAAAACACTACAAGCTGAAAAAAAAGAAAAAAAAACAAAACAATGAAAACCAATACGTGCAGTCAGCGGTTTTTCGCGATTTCCAAAAATTTGATTTTCAGGATAAGGCGAGTTCTGAAACTCACGTCCTCATATAGTCATTATTTCTTGTTCTAAAACAAAGCGGTTTTGGAGAAAATCCTGATATTTATAGCCCATAACTACCCAGATAGCATTTTTAATTTGCAGAAAATTTGCAGCAGTCTTACTTTGAAAACCTGCAGAGTTGCAGCAAGCTCAGCATGACAAGACTGAAAGTTCATAACAAGATTGCAGCAAGATAATACAAACGCCGAAGTCACCACACTTTGAACTTGCAGCTAACTTGTCGTGCAAGTTAAATTCATGTTGTATCAAATTTATTGCAAATTAACGGCAAACAAGTAATCAAAAATACTGCAAAGTAGTAATCTTTCCATGCCCCACTATCTATTTACAACTGTTACAACTACGAGTTTAGACCCTTCGGACGGGTCCATAGACCTGATCAGGTCTATTGATGCGAACACACCATCAGAATGTGCATGCATCGTTTTCATCACCATAAACAAGTTAAGGTAATATTTGCATTCGCAGTAAGAGCCTTTTTTGGTATTTGATAAGTATAGCGTTTAGAAAAAGCGGTACCAGAGGAATAAAATTTCTGCAATTTCTGCTTATCTGCTGATTGTCTATTCTCTCACCAGAGGGATTTTTTGCTTTCGTCACTTTCGTGAATTAAAGACAGTCTTGCCATCAGTTTCACAACAAACTACTCATGCAAGTGGGGGATGGTATACCTTGCGTGAAATTTGCTGCGAATTTCTCAATCCAAATTTGTCACGGCAAGATAATGTCAGAGAAAATCAAACTTGCTGCTAATTTTCATGCTATCTGGGTAAACCCTGCTCAAGAGTTAGTGTTTCACTTTCATGATCAGACTCTGTGTCAGCATCATCCTGTTTTTTAGTATAGTTTAACAGAGTAGTACTAATAATGTCATGATCTGTGAAACTCTCTGTAACTGGAGCTTCATCTTGGGAAGATATCCATTCCATTAAAAAGCAAAAGAACAGGAGATTTTTTTTTCGAAACCTTTGGTGGCTTCAGTTTGAAAAGTGTAAATCAGAAATTTGCAGAATTTTTGTGTTTTGAAAAAAATTGATTAAAAAATTGATTATTGTGCCTGATTTTTTTTTCCATGGAGGAAACATATATGTTTCCTCCATGGAAAAAAAAATCAGGCACAATAATCAATTTTTTAATCAATTTTTTTCAAAACACAAAAATTCTGCAAATTTCTGATTTACACTTTTCAAACTGAAGCCACCAAAGGTTTCGAAAAAAAAATCTCCTGTTCTTTTGCTTTTTCTTTTTCATTTGAAAAATAAACTTTTACTTCATTGAAATGGAAACATTTAGAAACGGAAGGGGCTGAATAGCGATCTTCGATCAAGTTACAGCCATTTTGAATTTCTCTCGCAAAGTTAACGGTAACCGAATTTTCATTGTTTGTATCTGGATTTGGGTGAAAGGCATTTTTCAAGGTATGACCACCGCCACCTGAATATTAGGCCTGAGTGCTGACACAAAAATGGCTGCTGTTGTAGGCGGGTTTTTTTTCACCGTTTGTACGGTCCCTTGAATTGACACACCAATATTTTGTAAAAGTTGTGCCAAGTCCTCAAAGTGTGGTAGCGAGAGCGGTAAATATACTTCGAAGGTGTGAAGTTGAGTAATACTCAGATGTAGAAAATATTAAGTTATTTTATTAAGATAAAAATAAACAGGTATATTTCTTGATTAAAGCTACTATACATCACAAACACAGCAATAATAATTATAGTTGAGTACTGGTGAATACAGTCACGAAGTGGCAGCTATAAGTTGTAAGTCCAAATTATAGGAGATGAAAAGTTCACAGACTTAATTGTCTCTAAGATCAAATGTGATCTATTCGCTGAATCGTTCTACCAAAGGGTAAGTTTCCCTTTCTCCGGCTGAGTCACGTCTCGCTGATTATCGACGTCTGTGGGTCGCACGGTTCGTTCGCCGACGAAGCCTTGCTTCTTCACTGGGATCAGGATGACCCCTTGTCAAAATTCAGAGGCGAAGCATCGGTCCAACCGATCTCTGCTCTCCCAAGTCTCGAGTCTCGAGGAATCACTAACTTTCTTCTTAATTATTGTCTCATCTATTTATTATCGATTATTTGTCCAGGCACTCTGTGTACCTAGATTTTAGCCAATCTCTGTCCTTTTCTCACCTGAGTGGTCAGCTAGGGATTTCATATCACCCGCCTTCTCTTACGCTGTACACCTGAAGGAAATGCCTTTTAAAACGAAAGTACTTTTCTAGTTTCACTCTGTCGGGAGATCACAGTCGCTCATGGTGGTCTTGCACTTAAGTACATGTCAAAGACTGTCGAGCCTCCAAGATTGATCATGATGTAACGTTTCCTCTAATGTCCCCGACGGATTAGTGAACTCTGACCATTTCTTAGTCGATTTGGTAAAACACATTGCAGTTCCTATGCTGAGAAACTGTGTCATCTTAGTGTTTTATACAGGGAATATTGTAATATTCTGGGTCTGTACAACGTTTTCCTTCTCTCTTTGAATCTCAGAAAAATAAGGCGAAGAAGACGTTCAGAAATTATAGGTATTCGATTTCAAGGGACGGTACAAACGCTGAAAGAAATCCGCCTACGACATACGCCATTTTTGTGTCAGCGCTCAGACCTTGTATTCAGTGGGTGGTGGTATGAAGCGTCCTCACGTAGGCCTGAGCGCTGACATAAAAATGGTGGCTGTCGTAGGCGGATTTTATTCAGCGTTTATAATGTTTTTTTTTCTTGTTTTTTATTATTTGAATAGCAATAATATTTTAAAGTTTTTTTACTCTCTAAATTTTTCTAAGATTAAGTTACTCAAAGAAAACTTTTGAAAAATACTGGTATCTAAATTCAGGGGGCCGTATAAACGCTTAAACAAATCAGTACAAAAATCCACAAACAATTTGTACAAAATAAATCTAAAGTATTTTATGCATGCATTTACTCGCATGTATGCTACATCAAGTGATGAACTATGTAAACAAATACGCTAGCCACTACTTTAACTCCCCGTAATTACTACTGTGACGTCATGTGAATATTGTCCATTGTCAGATTTTTTTTTTTTTTTTTTTTTTTTTTTTACCCTATAGTTCTTAATTTTACTTTGCTTGTTGGCTCTTTTCCTTTAAATATTTATTAATATCTTCAGCCTCTTTACTCACATATGATTGGTAGCATATGACAGCATTTCACAAAAGGATTATATTTAGGCTAGGGGGCTCAGCCCCCTGCCTGCTAACGCTCGCCAACCCCCGTGAATTGCGACGCAATTCACAATGGGACCGCTATGCAATCCCAGTTCGCTGTGCTCGCTCTCCCCTATTTGCATCAGCTCTAGCCAGAATAAATATTATCATAAATCAGTTTAACATATGAAAAATACAAATATTTTTAATGTATAAAAAAGTAATGGAAAACTTTTTTTAAAAAAGGCATTTTTTCGCATATAACATTACACCGCACGGCTTAAATTCCTCTTAATTTAAAACCTCTTGAAAAACTCTACGGAGGCGCTGTGTATGATGATAACGGAATGTATAAAAAGGGTTTTCTCGTGTGTCTAAAATACAATCTTGATCAGAAAGTTGATTCGCTGAATGCGCACGTCATCGTAAAATGAACCAATGACATTGCTATTCATACATCGATCAAACAATCTGTCTTTAAAAAGAGATTCTCTCTGAATTTTGATTTGCTGAATGGGTCCGGTCATGTGACCATGTATTAACCACTGAGAATTGTCACTGTGGTTGTTGCCAAACGGCAAGCTATAAATTCAGCTTCATTTTCGCGCCACGTAAGATAAATATATATATCGATTCTGTGAGTTTAAAATTACAAAAATGAAAAAAAAAAAAAACAGCAATTACATTTCATAAATGCAGATAATACATTACAATAAACGAGCAAAAAGAAAAAAGAAAGAAAAATCCGAAGGAGGAGGAATAGCTTTCTGTTTAAGGAAAATGTGCTTGTAAAAATAACAATAACCTTTTCAACTAGAGTATGTCAAATTTTAATTTAAACAAATTAACGCCAAAATAATGCATTAGATATATCAATGTTATATTTATACAGTATATGCATATGCATATCACCATAATGTAATGTATTATATATATAACAGCCAAAAGTGACTCCATGTAATACAACGTCAGAGTTATTACATCAATTTTTAAAATCTACGGATATGGCCTTTAATTATTCCTGTTATATTTTCAACTTAGCTAAAAATATGTGCTTTTTTTCATAAAATGAAGCAAATTATGTAAGGATGATAAGAAAGCAACTCGTTTCTATTTCTTTCTTTCTTTTTTCTTCTTCTTTTTCTTTTCTTTTCTTAAGGCTGTTCTCAAATCAAAAGGGTCAACTTTCTGACATAAGTTTTAATTCTTTTTTTTTTTCAGAAATGCATGAAACTAGAAGGTGTTGTTATTCAGAAACTATGTCATCGTACTGTTTTTCCGTTTTCTTGTAAACGCCAATAGATCTTTCAGAATATACTGTCAAAGTTGGCATTTTGAACTGAACTTCCGAACGAAAGAAGAAAATCCAGTCAGTAAGGGGAGAAAAATGCCGTGTCACTTGATCAAAATTGCTTATAACTCAATGGGTAATTTATGGATCCAAAAATGGAAAATACAGTTCAATTCCAAATCGCTTCCATGAGCAGACTTTCCAATTTTATATCTTTCCGTTAAAAAATGAATTTGTAAATGTGTCAAAACGTTTTGCGCTTGTTGTGCAGAGCAGTTGAGAACAAATATATGTTGCCTTAAGGCTGTTCCTAACTGCTCTGGTCAACAAGCTCAAAACGTTTTAACATATTTACAAATTCATTGTTTAACGGAAAGATATAAAATTGGGAAGCCTGGCCAGGGAAGCGATTTAGAATCGAACTGTTTTTTCCATTTTTTGATCAATCCATTACCTATTGAGTTATAAGCTAATTCAATCACGTGACAAACACGTTTTTCGCCCGCTCTTGAGTGCTCTTTCTCCCTTCGCACGGAAATTCGGTTCAAAACGCCCACTTTGACTCTATTTTCTGAAAGATCTATTGCGTTTGGAAAAAAATCGAAAAAACAGCTCAATTACATAGTTTCGGAACAACAACACCAGCTAGTTTCATGCATTTTCGAACAAAAATAAATTAAAACTTATGTCAGAAAGTTGCCCTTTTGGATTTGAGAACACCCTTAACATTCTGAAAAGTTATCAGAGAATTTTTTCTCTGAAATCCAGTTACCAAGTATCCGAATACAATCTTTTATTTAAAAATAGAAAAACTAATCGTTTTCATTGTTTCCGAGTAACAGTGAGTGCTTTTATGAATAAAAATTAATTGAGGAGTGTATCAAAAAGTAGCCATTTTAGATTTGAGCACAGGAATGAAGAATAATTTTCTAAATATCAGGACAATGCACCTATAGTGGGCCATATGTAAAAACAAACCCAAAATGCATTTCTTGAAAACGACTGAAATAAATCTGATTGGCTAACATCCTTAAGCTAATATCAGACGGACGTCTTTTTGCACGCTTTTTTCGATTTTACAGCCTCCCTACACCTTTGCTAGCATGTGTAGGGAGGCTGCAAAATCGAAAAAAGCGTACAAAATGACATTCGTCTGACATTGGCCTTATATATTAATTTTCCGTAAACTGTTTGGAATATAATTATTATTATTTTTTTTTTTTTTTTTTTTTTTTTTTTTGCTGGTACATTTGTTTATTTTCTTCAAAAACAGATTTTTTGGCTACTGTCAGACGAACGTCTTTTTTGCACGCTTTTTTCGCTCTTACACCATCCCTACATCTTCGCTAGCATGTGTAGATATGGTGTAAGAGCGAAAAAAGCGTGCAAAAAGACGTTCGTCTGATATTATCCTTAGAGATTTCATTAAGAGATAAGTTATTGAAAACATAATTTCTTTATTATTATGTTTTGTTTTAAATTAAACTACTGTTGATATACTCTAATACAGGGTCGGCGAACCTATGGCACGCGTGCCACTTTTGGCACGCGAAAGAATAATTTTGGCCGGCACGGCATTGATTATGTCTCTAAATCAGGATACAGTGATTTTACACAAAATACACGAATTTAGACGACCTGATTTAATTCTAAATACGATTAATTGGAAATTGAACAATTTTAATCTTATTCAATATAGTTCAAAAATTTTTCAAACAAAGAAAATATTTGAAAACTACCAAAAAGGAAAGATTATTATATGTATTAATAAAAATGCCGATGATAAATTGTGGCAACTTAAAAATTAATTTGAGAACTATTTAAATATAAACTGCCTTTTTTTTCATTTTAATAATTTTTCCTACTATTTATACCTGTGAGTCATTATTTTCTCAAATGAATAATATAAAAAATCAAATAGAGAGGAGTTGCCAGATAAATTCATTTTAGTTTGCATTCTGTTAAAATTTACTAACCATTAAAATGATATTAATTATTTTTCATCCAAGAAACGACACAATTAATCACATATTTTTTTTTATTAATTTCTAAAATATAAGTGTTTCTATAATTATTTCAGTGTAATACTTACATGTATGTTACCCATATTAGTAAAAATCTTAATAAGTAATTTTCCAGTAGTTTTGATTCATTATTTTTCAATCCACTAAATTTGTTTTCTAGTTGGCACGTCAAGGTCATGTAAAATATTTTTTGGAAAAAATTGGCACGAGACTATAAAGAGGTTCGCCAACCCTGCTCTATTACATTGTAAATAATTTGTTGGATAAGCCGAAAAGTTAAAGAATTATGCATCAGAAATTGACTAGGCCCACTACCTGGAGCGCAGAGGAAGGTAACATTTTTTTAAAATTTCATTCTTTACGAAGAATTTTGTTTTGAAAGATTACTGTTTTGAAAATTTGAATGTTTATTTTGATACATAAAGGTCAGGACTAGGTAATATATATATATATATATATATATATATATATATATATATAATTCGCCAACACTTTAATAATAATTAAATAAATGTCCTTAAGGGTGTATTCCAATCCAAACTGCTTATTTTCTGATTTATTTTTAAATCTCATTTTTTGCGCTCAAAGGCATCAAACTGGCAAATTATCTTATTTAGAAACTACATAATGTGCCGTGCTTGTCGATATTTTGATAAATGCAGAAAATATTGCAAAAAAGGCTGTCAAAGTGGGCGTTTTGAACCGAATTATCCGAAGCGGGAGATCTGGGAAGGAAAAAAAATGATCATACTGAGAAAATAATTGTTTAAAAATCAAATTCTAATTAATTGAGCGAAAAATGAAATCGTACGGCCTCTTATACATCTCTTCCAAAATCACCTCAGCAAGTTTCATGTTTTTAGTTTTAAAAATGAGTCTGAAAATGTCTCAGAAAGTTTCGAGCTGTTGAGGGTGGGGGATAGGGGATAGTTTACCTTTTAACAATTTTGTTTATTTTAAGAAATAGGGTTCAAATGGTTCACTCACTGCAATTCAATGTTCAAATAATATGTACATTTTGAAAAGAAAAAAAATTTAACTGCAAATTTAATTAAATTTTTAAAAAAGTTTTAGAAAATTTGACTTTTTTTAAAATCCCTACTACTTTTTTCAATATTGATATTTTTGCCCAATTATTTTTAAAGATTTTCAAATGTGTATTACACATGGATTTTTAGATACATCTAATATTACATTTAATATAATTTTTTACTGATATGTATAATGTAAAACTATGAAATATAACACATCTTCATATACTTTTATCTAAAAAAAAAAAAAAAAAAAAAAACCTGAAGGCTAATTCCATGCGCAGATCTATCACATATATAATGGAAAAAAAAAAAAAAAAAAAAAAACATGTTTAAATTTATGCCTCAAATACCAAAAAAGGAGCCTTAACATTTTTTAAACATGAAAGTGAAGAAAATATGAACACGGAGAATAAGCCTTTTAAAGTTTTCATTGGTGTGGAGTGGGTAATTGCGTTGGGTGTAGTAACAAAATGTACAATATCTCGCGATATAACTGCCGTATGGATAAAAATGAGGTGTCAAAATATTTACAAAGAAACAGGCCTTCATTTAATATTTAAAACAAAAAATCGATTTTTTAAAAAACCAATTTTGAGGTAAACTGTCCCTTTAAGGCTGTTTCTAACCGCTCTGGTCAACAAGCTCAAAACGTTTTGACATATTTACAAATTCATTGTTTAACGGAAAGATATAAAATTGGGAAGCCTGGCCAGGGAAGCGATTTGGAATCGAACTGTTTTTTTCCATTTTTTGATCAATCCATTGATTGACCTATTGAGTTATAAGCTAATTCAATCACGTGACAAACACGTTTTTCGCCCGCTCTTAAGTGCTCTTTCTCCCTTCGCACAGAAATTCGGTTCAAAATGCCCACTTTGACTCTATTTTCTGAAAGATCTATTGCGTTTGCAAAAAAAATAGAAAAAACAGCTCAATTACATAGTTTCGGAACAACAACACTAGCTAGTTTCATGCATTTTCGAACAAAAATAAATTAAAACTTATGTCAGAAAGTTGCCCTTTTGGATTTGAGAACACCCTTAAGTGGCCCACCACTACTGGTGAGTTTATCTTAACTTATTGGACCGAACCCATGGATCCAGTGCTGAAGTTGGGTGGGAACGCGTGGGAACGCCGTTCTCAGAAATATTTGGTTTGGTCACTGTAAAAAAAAAACTCGCGTAACCATTTCAACGTCTGAATGCGAAAGAGCATTCAGCTGTATGAGTAGCATCATGACCGATGCGAGAAATTCACGCCTTATAGAAAGAGCCCGTTTACTTATATTCATAAGCTAAATCTTGGACCATACGTGAAATCTTCCTTCCTATCAAGAAGAAGATTAGCAGAAGAGACAGCTTGTCGTAAATCAGAGAGCACAGAAAATACCTCTCATTATCGTACTTTATGGAAACTTCTAGGATAGACGCGTCAGTAAGTAATTTCTGTTATTTCAATTAAATTTTGATTCATACTGGAAAATATTACTATGAGATTGATTTGAATATTGCTTTTAGATAAATGCTACACAAATACAATACTATAAATAAAAACTAAAATATAATAATTATAACTGTTAATTAAAAAAGTCTGCTCTTAGCTAAAGGTTTTAAATTGGCTTTCGGCTTAGCAAAAATCCGGTAGCATCAACATCTACTCTATGAAAAGGTGAGTTCCCACAAATGTTTTTTTTTTTTCAACTACAGCACTGCAGGGATCGTATAGTAATATAAATTTCGTACCCGTATAAAAGTGACTATTTTTACCCGACTGCCAAGAAGGGTTATGTGTTTGACGCGTATCTGTTGGGTATGTGAATTTCTTCATACCCTCGAAACATCCCAACGGCTGGATGGATTTTAATGAATGGGGTCTCTATCGATCCGTCTTAACGGTCCGATGGTTATAGGCTAGGTTTTGTTTTTATAAATTTAAAACGGCGGCCGTAAAATACGAAATGGTGGTAGAGACAAAAAAAATTTACGCACCATATTGAGCAATGGGATAGGTTTTTCAAAATGAAGACGATGTTTCATTGATTATTTTACAGTCAGAAGCTCCGTTTAAAAATTACACAACCTGGAAGTACTGTAGGTATCTCTCTAGCTTTTTAGATCTCTAGCTTTACTGCAATTTTAACCTTCATAGACATCTATCTATAGGCCTCATCAAAACAGTGTTTATAGATAGGAACTAACAATTAAACACAACTTAAAAATCATCAATACAAGTAAATAAAAAAAAATAGGCAAGTAATATAAAAAGTAGAAAGACATTGGTGAACATTGATGAACATTGAAAACATTGATGAGAAATAATTAATTAGTTCGCTTTTTACGCAGTCGGGTTTTCTGATTTTTTTTTTTTAATTTATTTAATTTTTATCATGTATACGGCTTCTAATAATATGGCGAACAACATTTGAAATTGCAACTGGAAATACAAAAAAAAAAAAAAAAAAAAAAAAAAAAAACGAATGATTTAGAAATTTACTTTTGAGAAGCGATAAGAGGATGGGACGCCCTGTATACTTATTTCTTACTCATCCTCTAAGACATTAATCTCGGGATTTAACCATTTAGCTGCTTCTGTTATGATATATTTACTTTAATGTTTCCTTTTTTTTTTAAGGAAAAAAAAATCTCCGCTATCAAAGAATAACGAGTGTTACATGAGCGGATCACGATACTTAGATTCAGGCAATTATTGGCATCAGGCCCATGAAAAAAAATGAAAAATAGAGGAAAGGAAAAAAAAAACAGGAAGGAAAAAAAATACTGGGGGGGCAGGGGACATAAAAGAACGGCGTTTTAGAGACCCCCTCCCCCGGTCAATTGAGTGTTGGGGGAAATTTGACAGAAGGTGTGCACCTCTGAATAACAGCTGTTGTGAGATGCTGGCTGATGCTTCCAGTCGGATGTGGAAGTGCGGGGTTGCCAGATTTGGCGAGGTAGCATCGGCGCCGTGTTCGTGTTTGTTCTTTGTGATGTTATTTTTTCACTCGCGTGAGGACTTGTATGGTTTTGGGAGAAGAGCATGTTCTTCCCTTGAATGAATGGATTAATTGTATCAGTATCAAAAAAGATCAGGTATGGTTCTTTTCGGCTTCATTCTTATTGATTTGGAGTCAGTGTTTGCCGTGCATAAATTAAAATCAAGGCGATGATCATCAAACTAAAACTATATTTTTCAGTTTGGTAACATAGATACGATTTTCGTAGTGTAAACAAATTTGAAAGATGTTCTTTAAAAAAAAGAAAAAAGTGAATTTTTCTGACATATTTACGAAGTCATTTTTAAATGTAAAATCATGACATTTGCAGGTATAACCACTGAAGTGATTTGGATTCGAGTGGGTTTTTTTCTGTCTTTCTTTCATTTTTTGATAAATGAGTTAAATTTTAAGTGAAAAGCAATAGTTGTCTCATAATAATCTTTATCAAGCTGTTGCGCCTAGATATTCGGTTCAAAATATCATACGGAGCCATTTTGAAATGTAAAAGAATGACACTCGCAGGTATAACTGCTGAAGTGATTTAGATTCGAGTAGTTTTTTTCTTTCTTTCTTTCATTTTTTTGATAAATGAGTTAAATTTTCAGTGATAAGCAATTGTTGTCCCATAATAATTTTTACCAAGCTGTTGCGTCTGGATATTCGGTTCAAAATATCATACGGAGTCATTTTTAAATGTGAAAGGATGACACTAGCAGGTATAACTACTGAAGTGATTTGGATTTGAGTAGTTCTTTCTTTTTCTTTCTTTCTTTCATTTTTTGATAACTGAGTTAAATTTTGAGTTATAACCAATCGTTGCCACATAATAATCTTTATCAAGCTGTTGCGTCTGAATATTTGGTTCAAAATACCAACTTGAAGAGCATTTTTGAAAGAAAAAGAAAAACCCCGCTCGACAGCGCGAAACTTTCTGACACATTTTTTTATTCATTTTTAAATTTAAAAGCATGACACTTGAAGGCATCATTATTAAAGTGATTTGTAATCGAAGTTTTTTTTTTTTTTTTTTTCATTTTTCCATAAAAAAATCACGTCTTGAGTTATAAACGAATTTTGTCTACGATGACAGTTTTTTCCTTTTCCTCCGCTATCGTTTCCGGAAATTCGGTTTAAAATGACATCTTTGCCAGTATTTTCTAAAAAGTCTGCTGCCTTTACCGAAAAAACACTTCAATTCCATGGTTTCTACAGCATATCTGCAATTGGATGCGTTTGCGAACAAAAATGAACTAAAAAATATATCAGAAAGTAGACAGAATGGATTTGAGAACAACCTAACAATACATCGTTTAAGGCTGTTCTCAACTGCTCTGCCCAACAAGCGCAAAACGTTTTGACACATTTACAAATTCATTTTTTAACGGAAGGGTATAAAATTAGAAGGCCCGACTATGGAAGCGATTTGGAATCGAACTGTGTTTTCCATTTTTTGATCCATAAATTACCTATTGAGGTATAAGCGATTTTGATTAGGTAACAAAAATCTCTTTTTGAGTGGTTATTCTTCTTTCGCGCAGAAATTTGGTTCAAAACGTCCACTTTGTCACGATTTCCTGAAATATCAATTGCGTTTGCAAAACAAACGGAATAAACAGTTCGATTACATAGTTTCTGAACAACAACAACACCTGCTCGTTTCATGAATTTCCGAAAAAAAAAAATTAAAACTTATGTTACAAAGTTGCCCTTTTGGATGTTTCGAGTTTTACGCGGTTGGGTTTATACGTGAGCCGGACTCAAAAATTCTATCCGAAGTCAGTTCGAAAACATACCTAAAAACAAGAAAATATTTTTATTCGACTCGAACACGCCACATTTCAACCCGAATCCGAAGAATAAAAATTAGAACTCAAGCCGATATAAAGAAAAAAACAAGAGCGAAAGATCATGCGTCCAGCATAGATTATGAAGCACTTTCCAACACTGTAAAAAACTTATTAAAAAACGGAAATTGTACTGGCAATCGAGACGCCAGTACTATTTCCGTATATTAAAGGAATTTTTTCCCGTAAATTACAGAAAAATTTCCGATTTTCTGGAATTTACGGGGAAATTTTTCCGTTAAAATACGGTAATAGTACTGGCGTATCGATTGCCAGTACAATTTCCGTATTTTAGTCCGTTTTTTTTTTTTTTTTTTTTTTTTTTCAGTGACCATATTTAGAATACTGTATTAGAAAATGCATAACACATTTAAAAACCCAATTTCTGCAATTACTATGAACAGTACGAAAAATATCCGACTTTTTTGGGGTAGCCCTGTATAGGTTCCATAGATTCATATTTATATTACATAGTATTTTAAAAGTTAATTCAATTAAACGCACAGCGCAGTTCGAATTTCCAATTCAGAAATTTCCGTCAATAAACAGAAATGCACTTGAGATCTTTTGTGTAGTAGCTCTGTATATGATCTAAAAAATGTATACACACGAAGCAAAATGCAAAAACGTACTTAAATTTTAAAACGCGTATTACAACTGAAAACGCATTTCCAGCAACTATTCTTCACTGGCAGTACTGTAGACAAACACTTTAGTGTGTCCCTCTAAATGAACGATAAATTATTGGCACACAAGTTTCTACAGTAAGCGTTTTGTAGTACACCTCGGTGATATACGCAAATTTCAATAAATTTAAAATAGTGTAATATCATTAAAATACACCGTAAACGATTTTTTTCCGTATGCCGTCATTTTACGAACTTCTTTATAGAGTGTCCCTGCAAATGAACCGCTAACGCTACACACTTCATTTTAAATAACGAACATGCCACCGTAAACACCAACAACCTATATCCATTTCATGGCAATCTGAGCATATTTATGCGAGTTAGAGCACGGACGGACAGAAAGACAAACCGAATTTATAAGGGACTCATAATATCTCACAATCTTTTGACTTTTCAGGAATAAAAATCTGGTGAAATTAAACTTACTAAAATAACATTTTAAACAGACGAATGCCTTAATGATTCAAAATAAAGAAAAAATGTTCAGCAGCGAAATTTTTTTTATTTAACTGAGGTTTAAGTTAAACTTGCGAGTTTAATTTTACTTACCATTTTACCACTATAACTTATTATTTTCTTCCAAATTCTGACTTATAATGAATTTGCATAGTATCCACAGGATAATCATATAGGGATGGTAAGGATGGGATGGTAAGGAAAATTACCACCTATTTTTAGACAAATCATGTTATGACTAAGTGATAGCCACAATGTTCATTGATTTTTAGAAGCGGTTATTTACATTGGATTAAATTAAAAAAAAATGATTTACCTCGAAAAGTGCAGGAATAAACCTTGGGAACGGTAAGACTACCCATAAAGCCATGATGCTTGAAATTGATATTTAATTGTTGATTTAAATTCTGCAGTAAATTTCCTGTCAAAAAATGTAAAAAAAGCCAGTCTTTCTCTAGCATACTTCTGCATGAGAAAAATATTCTCTGGCTGCATCTGAAATGATTTCCTGTATAAGTTTAGCATGAAGGATGATAAGGAATCTAAAACCCAGGGAGAGAGTTAAAAAAATAATAACAACCCTAAAAATATCTGCAGGTTAATTTTTTGCTACACATTTGTATAAAACAATAGTTCCAGTTTCGGAAAAAAATTACATCGAATTAACTTTTATTGAAACAATTTTATACAGACAGCTCCAAACTTAAAAATCAGCATCAGGGACACGGGACGTCATAGGAATTTCACGGTATATTTGGACCCCCAACATCATCCAAAACTTATTTATCTCGTTAATATTGTTATGCAGTCATGCAATGGGATGTTTTCCAGTATAAGAAATAAAAAAAAAAAAACCAAGAATATGTACTAAACTAAAAATGATTATTCAGGGACAGAATAATATAGAAAAGTCAAATGATTGTGAGAATGTCTCATAAACACTTTTCAACTATGTTGGAGAGTGTTAAGAAAGAGTTAACCCCACCTGAGTTTACAATGCAAAATAATTAGAGCCAACTCGAACGGGTAAAATCGCGTTTTCCGAGCCGATACAACTCTTTCCTATAATAAGGTTCAAAGCGTTTTGTTATTCTCACTTTGCCTGTAAATCCACTTTTACAGCCAGCTTTCTCTTACAGTCAGTCTTCTGTAGAGTTGCAAAAAAACCATAGATTTTGAGGGACGGGAATAAACGAGGGAATTTGGGGGAATAAATCCGGAATTTTGAGGAATATTGGAAATTTTGAAGGAGTTTTGAAAGTAAACAAAAACAGTCATTTTTTCAGTTTGACATTTTTATATTTAAGAATTTTCAGTTACTGTTCAAAGAAGTTTAAGACAGATTTTTCATTTCAATTCCTACTATTAGTTCAAACTCTCCATATATTTATATATCTTGTTCAAAATTTCAATTGTTAATAAAATACTCATTATTCATCCACTCAAGTTCAAATACATTTTTTTTTAACTTGTAGTGGATGACACTTGATGTTAATACAGTTTTTTTCAAATATTAATTCATTAATTAAATTTAATTAATTAATTTTATTCAAATTTTCAATTGTTAATAAAATACTTATTATTCATCCACTCAAGTTCAAATACATTTTTTTTTAAAACTTGTAGTGGATGACGCTTGATGTTAATACAGTTTTTTTCAAATATTAATGCATTAATTTTGAGAATTTAGAAAATTTAATTAATTAATTTTAGTTTTATATGGGAGAAAAAAAATTCTCTTATTCAAATTTTCAATCGTTTATAAAATACTTATTACTCATCCACTCAAGTTCAAATACATTTTTTTATACTTGTAGTAGATGACACTTGATGTTAATACAGTTTTTTTAAATATTAATTCATTAATTTAATTTAATTAATTAATTTTAGTTTTATATGAATTAAAAATTTCTATGGATTAAAACTTTTCTTTATTTCATAAAAAGTAACTAAAATAAAATTTTTCTTTGTTGACCTAACTAGGAATTGACTTAAAAAAAATATATATATTATTTGTTCAATATTAATTCACGAAACATGATCTTGAGCTCTAAGTTTTTATAAATTCTTAAAACTCATTAGCTTTACATTATGGCAGTTACACATTGATAAGATTTGCAATGTTTCTTTAAAAATTAAAATTATTATTATTATTTTAGCTGGCATATCTTCTATTCAGATTCTGGTATACTCTATATTTGTTTTCTTGTGAGCTACATTGTATTTTTCCATTGATTTCTCTCAGCTTTTTTCATTTTCTTTTTTGTTTACATTGGATAATTTGGCGAACAGGGGTAATGTTCATTTTCATGTCAGGCAAGGTTTATCTGTCATCTGACTCTCTCACTTTCTACTTACAAAACATTAAATTACTTATGATATTTTAATTCATCTATTTTGTTAGTTTTCATGTAAACTGTGCTATTTTTGTATACAGTCGTCCCCGTTTAAACGAATATTGACGGTTCCAGAAATAATATTCGGTTAAGCGGGGGTTTTGATTAAACGGGGAATCATAGCTGTAATATTTAATGCGTAATAAAAAGGCAAAATAATCATCTATGCTATATTTAATTAACAGCATAATAAATCGTTAATAGAATAACATAAACTAAATTAAATACAAATGCGAATATAAAGTAAATACGTATTAATTTAATGTCAGTAGATACATTTATATGGTTTACATCACACTTAATGCAGCTCGCTTAAATTTGGTCAAAACTTTGCTACTTCTAATTTAATTTACTTATACTGCCTTAAAAAAATCGTTTAAAGTGGTTTGTTTAAGTGGAATTTTAAAAGAGTAAATTTTGAGTTATATTTTGAATGAGTGCAAACTATCACAACTACCATCTCGAGCCTCGAAGTGACGGCGCATTGCCATTAAAGCCTGAAGCAAGAAGTAATGGTGGGGAGATCAAGATGGGGAAATATTTGACTTGTCCATTATGCACCTGCCGGCCGAAATCATTACAGGAAAAACTGAAAATTTGTTTTCAGCCTAAAGGAACAGAAAATGACAAAAGGTGGAAGGAAATTCCAGCTGAAACGTGCTTTCCGCGCCTATTTTCAAACATCGGTCACACAGTTATCATTCGATTAAGCGGAGACGTTCGTAAAAGGTATTTGGTTTAAGCGGGGAAAAATAGCGTTGAACCAATAGGAATAAATTCGGTTCCGGAGGATTCTATACGAATAAGCGAGATATTCGATTATCTGTGACCCGATTAAGTGGGGGAGGACTGTAGTTATTTTATTGGTTTTATTCGCATTTCTAAAAAAATATTTTGCTTACATTGACAAAAATTGAAATCATGTAAAAAAATTGAAATCATTAAAAAAATTAAAAATAATAAATAAAAAATTTCCATGCTTAAAATTTTCTGAAAGCTCCCGGGAATTTTCAAAATTTCCCTCCCAAAAAACCCGTTTTTTTTTCCCCCTTTGCAACTTTAGTCTTCTGTGATTAAACATTTGTCGCGGCGCGAATTCGTGCGACAATTTTGGCGAATTTTTCAAATTTTTTCTCTCATTTCACAAATTTTTAAAAAATCGAGCGAGTTTTACGAAAATTCTTTAAAATTCCAACATCTACCAATTTCATCTCTATAAAGCGAATTTATAATATCTGAAAGGCAATTGAAGTTTATGAAATGAAAATCCTCGAATTTAGATTTGGAACAAAATGGGACGCTTTTTGACTCCTGGCTGCAAATCAGGTTCTGGATCTAAGAACATAGCACCAGCCGCATCTTCAATGTGATTGGCCTTGAAAAGAGCAAATTTACTGCTGAATCTCCTGTTCTTAAATCTGTTCCTAAATCCAAAAGAGCAACTTTGTGACATAAGTTTTAATTTATTTTTATTCGAAAATGCACGAAACTGGCAGGTGTTGTTGTTCAGAAACTATGTCATCGAGCTGTTATTCCCTTTTTTTGCAAACGCAATAGATCTTTCAGAAAATATGAAAGTGAGCATTTTGAACCAAATTTCCGCGCGAAAGGATAAAACGCACTAAAAAAAGGACGAAAAACGTGTTTGTCATGTGATCAAGATCGCTTATAACTCAATAGGTAATTGATGGATCCAAAAATGGAAAACACAGTTCGATTTCAAATCGCTTCCATGATCAGACTTTCCAATTTTATATCTTTCCGTTAAAAAATGAATTTGTAAATGCGTCAAAACGTTTTGCGCATATTCAGCAGAGCAGTTCAGAACAGCCTTAAGAGGCTACGTCAGTCAGGTGAAAAGATCCGTTCGCTAATGCTAATCCTATGGAAGAAATTTATAAAGACATCTCGGTTGCATTTCAGTATTTTTAAATGATTTTTTTTTTTTTTTTTTTTTTTTTTTTTTGCAGAATAGCTAAGATCGATCTGTACAAAGACCATTTTTTTACTTTTTTGATTTGATTGCAGATATTTTTAATGGGGACACTTTCAAATTCGGAACCGGTTTCGAAACTAAAAGCATCCTCATTAAAGAAAAAATGTGCAATCAAAATTGAAAAAGTAAAAAACGGCCTTTGTACAGATCCATCTCAGCCATCCAATGGAAAAAAAATCATTTAAAAATATTGAAATGCAACCGAGATATCTTTATAAATGTCTTCCATATTATTAGCACTGGCGATCGTGTCTTTCTTATTTGACTGAAGTAGCCTCTTAATGAAAGAAGATATATTTTTTAATCTCAGTCATTTCTTCAATTATGTTTCATGTGATTTGAAGTCAAATTTGGTTAGAATAAGATATAAATATTCGTTGTTTAAACTGATGCTTTCTCATAAAAAGAAGAAAGAAAAAGAAAATATTGAATTTGACGTGATTTCTATTTCGAAAAAACATTTGAGGACATGAGTTTCAAAACTCGCTTTATCCAAAGTTTGAAAAGTCGAGTTTTCTCTAATAAATCTATTCTAGTGGTGAATCTATATAGAAAAAACACTACAAGTTGAAAAAAAAAAAAAACAAGTTTTATCGTGTATTTCTGGCATTGTAAAATCTTGATCTACAATGAAAACAAATGGACGCAGTCAGAGGTTTTCGCAATTTCCCAAAATTTGACTTTCTGGATAAGGCGAGTTTTGAAACTCGCGCGGATTGAGAACGTGAGTTTCAAAATTCGCCCTATCCAAAATTTAAAAAATCGAGTTTACTCTAATCAATCTGTTCTATTGGGGAAGCCACTTCGAAAAACCACTGCAATTTACAAAAAAAAAAAAAAAAAAAAAAGAAAAACTAGTTTAATCGTGTATTTCTGGCATTATAAAATCTTGATCTACAATGAAAACCAATGGACGCAGTCAGAGGTTTTCGCAATTTCCCAAAATTTGACTTTCTGGATAAGGCGAGTTGTGAAACTCGCGGATTGAGGATGTGAGTTTCAAAATTCGCCCTATCCAAAATTTAAACTAGTATGTTGTGGCCATCACAAAACTTTCTTCTATCTCATACTTGTCAATACTTCAAAATTCATTATCACAGTGCATCTATGCTCATCGTGAGGATTCTAAAAAGATGAAATTCCGTGCATTAGTTCTTGAGATATTACTGTCCATGAAATCGTGTAAATCCATCAAAATGCAGCATAGCAGCGCCACCTATTGGGTGATTTACACCAGAACATAATTATCATCAACATATGTCAATGTCTAACTGAATATGAAGTTTGGGGAAAATCCGTGCATTAGTTCCTAAGATAGAGCTATTGCGCAAATCATGACAAATGCAGCATAACAGCGTCACCTGTTGAGCGATTTACACAACCACATAATCAGTATCAACATTTATCAAGGTGTACTTGAATCTGAAGTTTGATGAAAATTCGTGCATTAGTTCTTGAGATAGAGCTATTGAGGAAATAGTGCAAAATGCAGCATAGCAGCGGCACCTATTGGGCGATATTCACCAACACGTAGTCAGCATCATTTCATATCAAAGAGTAACTGAATCTGAAGTTTGATGAAAATATGTCCATTAGTTCTTGAGATACAGCGATTGCAGAAATCGTGAAAAATGCTGTATAGCAGCGCCACCTGTTGAGCGATTTACACCAAAATGTACAAAATGTAAATTCATATCAAGGATTAACTGATTCTGAAGTTTAGTGAAAATTGTTGCATTAGTTCTTCAGATACCGCTATAATGGAAATTCTGAAAAGTGCAGTATAGTAGCGCCACCTGTTGAGCGATTTGCACCAACACGTAATCAGCACTAATTCATATCAAAGTATACATGAATCTGAAGTTTGTTGAAAATCCAAGCATTAGTTGTTGAGATAGCGCTATTGCGGAAATTGTAAAAAATGCAGTATAGCAGCGCCACCTGTTGAGCGATTTACACCAAACTGCACAAAACATCAATTCATGTCAAGGATTAACTGAATCTGAAGTTTGATGAAAATCCGTGCATTAGTTCTTGAGATAGAGCCACTGCGGAAATTGTAAAAAATGCAGCATAGCAGCGCCACCTGTGGAGCGATTTGCACCAACACGTAATCGACATCAAGTCTTATCAAGGACTAACTGAGTCTGAAGTTTCATGAAAATCCGTGCTTTAGTTCTTGAGATAGAGCCATTGCACAAATCATAAAAAATGCAGCATAGCAGCGCCACCTGTTGAGCGATTTGCACCAAAAACTAATCAGCATCAATTTGTATCAGGGATTAACTGAATATGAATTTTTATTAAATTCCGTGCATTAGTTCTTGAGATAGAGCGCCCACAAAATTTATGTCACACACAGACACACAGACGGACAGACAGACAGACTCACAGACAGACATTTTATAAAAACATGTTTTTCGGGTTCTCTGACCTCTAAAACGTGTAAATCCGTCGAAAACCGGAATTCGAAAATTTTCATGAATCCAATACTTTTTTCTTGTAAAGATAGAAGAAAGTAAAAATCGAGTTTACTCTAATCAATCAATCTGTTCTGTTGGGGAAGCCACTTCGAAAAACCACTGCAATTTACAAAAAAAAAAAAAAAAAAAAAAAAAAAACTAGTTTAATCGTGTATTTCTGGCATTATAAAATCTTGATCTACAATGAAAACCAATGGACGCAGTCAGAGGTTTTCGCAATTTCCCAAAATTTGACTTTCTGGATAAGGCAAGTTTTGAAACTCACGTTCTCATTTAATCTCTAAGTCCCACCTAAACATAAGTAAGTTTTCGCTGTCTAAATTTTATTGGTTTTTTATTACATTTTAATGCTTGAGGTTAAAAAAATTAAATAATAAAAATAAACCTTATACAACAGCAGTTGCAATGTTAACAAGTTGGAAATTGCACGTCAACCGTGGCAAATGAGGTGCGTTCTTACTATAACTAGTTTTATAAATATTTTTTGCACCACATATTGTACTAAATGTATATTTTAGTGCACTTCATAAGTGCATATCCATTTCATTCTGTTCGAAAGGTTGTAACATCATTAAAATGCACTTAAAATATTTTTTCCTATTGGTCGTCATGTAACGGAAAACTTTTGACTGCCCCTGTCATTAAACTAGACATCCGATTTTCATAAAATTTGAAATGACTCGACAAAATTTTGCAACAATTATATATTTAAAATTTCAGACCATTCGGTTGGGTAGTTTTTGCTCTGTTATGTGCGGACGGACGGACAGACAGACAGACGGATAGAACGACGACTATAGGTGCTACGTATTTATATAATTACAAATGCACCCAAAAACGAGAAATTAACAGAATTTTGGAATTGTTAGTTTGAACAAATAGCGTAATTACTGAAAACTCATCTTCAAATAATAAATATTAGGTACCGAATGAAAGGATACTCTGAAATAAGAGTCATTTAACCAAGCAATATATTTTACATAAGTTTGACGTTCCATAAAAATACATATTTATTTATTTATATATTTATATAGTTATATATATATTTATTTATATATTTATATAGTTACATATTTATTTATTTATATGGGTACAATTTTTTATTTTTCGGTAGAAGCTTATAATAAGTAAAATCGACTTTTATTAGCTTTTTTTTTCTTTAGGGCGAACATTTTAAACTTTAGCACACATATCTCGTGAATTCTGGCCATTTTTTTTTTCCTACGACAAATATCCAACGATAACGTTTGAATTACCCAATTGGGTATCATCGCAATTTTGAAAAAGTCACGTTTCAACAACTCTTCTGAATTTGGGAAGGAACACGTTCAAACAAAATGTCTTTGTTTTACTTTTTTTTTTTTTTTTTTTTTTTCGAAAACGGTAGCTCTGAAATACCTCTGCTCCCTTGAGGGCAACAACCACACCTTATGATGAAGTGGGGAGCTCGTCTGAACCAACTTAGAAACGTCCATTATCAGAAAATATTTTGCTCCAAGCCCAGGGGTGTGATAGTCTTTAAAATTGCTTAACAACAGCCGTAGAATGTTGAAAATTACAGTTTTTGACCTGCTCGTAATAAAAATAAGAAAATGGATTTTTAGATATTGAGACTGTGATTTAAAATTCGTATTTGGAGTTTAACAGCAAACTAAAATCTGAATAGCAAACTAGTGTTTACAGATGAAACAGCACCGAAAAATTGTCGATAACTCACAATTAAATAATATAACTTTTTATTAAGAGGCTACTTCAGTCAGGCGAAAACACCCGTTGGCTAATGTTAATCCTATGGAAGAAATTGTTTATCTCGTTTAAATTTCAATATTTTTAATTTTTTTTTTTTTTTTTTGCATTGGATAGCTTAGATTGTTCTCTACATCGGCCGTTTTTTACTTTTTCGTTTTTGTTTTTAGGTATTTTCAATTAGGAGGCTTTCAGTTTCGGAACAGGTTTCGAAAGTGAAAACATCATCATAAAAAAATCTACAATCCAAATAGAAAAAGTAAAGAATGGCCTTTGTACAGATCGACCTCAGCTAGCCAATCCAAAAAAGAAATCATTTAAAAATATTGAAATTCAAACGAGATATCTTTAAAAATTTCTTCCATAGGATTAGCATTAGCGAGCTGGTCTTTTCGCGTGACTGAAGTAGCCTCTTAATCACCATAAAACAGAAGCCCACACAGGACGCGTTTCGGAGTGGAAATTTTAACAGCCCCTTCATCAGCATCCACAGCGTCATCCCATAAGGGGACAAGGTCACGAATTGACAGTAAGGGCAAAGAAGAGAACTTATAAGGAATGCGACAGATGGCGCAAGTTGAAAGGTAAACACCAATCATAGGGGAGCACATGCAGAATAGAAAAGTGTTGCAAAAATTATATAAAATTTTAACAGAACAGAAAAAAGGGCATAAAAGAAATAAACAAATAAAATATAAATAAATAAATACAAACAAAAAGTAAATGAATAAATAAATAAAACAAAAGAAGAAATTAAAAAATGGAACTAAAAGAGAAAACGAAAAAAAAAAAACATAAAAGATTTTTTTTTTTTTTAAATGCGCCACCTTTCGCATTCCTTGTAAGCTCTCTTCTCTGCCCTTACTGTTCATTCGCGACCTTGTCCTCTTATGGGCACGTGTTTACAATGACTGATGACAGGTTTTTAAATTTTCCGACCTGAAACGCGTCCTGTGTGTGCTTCTTTTTATGTTGATTAATAGAAGTTTTTTTTTTTTATTTAAACTAGTGTTTGTTATCAGTTTAAAAATCGTGGGAATAGCTCAACTTGTCATTAACCAAAAAAGAAAAAGAATTGAACAAGTGGGATTATCAACAATTAATCAAATATTTCTCAGAGTAACTAATTGTTCAAATTATTAGTCTTTTATCACGGAATCAAGATTTGAATCATTTTAGACAGATGATTTAAGATATAAAAAGTTTGAAAATTATAATTATCAAATTAATAAGACACACAAGGTGGGAAAAGGGGGAGAGATTCAGGGTTCAGGTTTTTATTACACTGTTAAAATTTTGCAGCATTCTGTCCAGTCATTCGACCGTTTTTTGAAAAAACGGTTTCATAACCGTAATTTAACTCTATTCTGACCATAAAATGGCCAATAATATGGTCAGAATAGTGTTAGATTATGGTTGTGTAACCGTTATCTATAAAAACGGTCAAATGACTGGACAGAATGCTGCAAATTTTTAACAGTGTATATCACTTGACATAATAAAAAGTTTTCGCAGATAAAATAAACAGTCCTGAACTACCAGGCATGTGATCGTATTTCGTTTTACAATTCAAAAGAGTGTAATCTCACGAAAACAGTTAGTAATACTAATAAAAAATAAAATAAACTGCGAGTTTTAAGAAGTTTCAAATATTACACTTATGCTTATAAATTACAGATAATGACCAGGGATGGACCACCCCACTTGAAAATAGTAATATATATATATATATATATATACTGAAATAAAGAGACGTGAGCGCCGACAAAAATAAATGTAGGGAGGGGCAAGATCTTGGAACAGATATGCCTGTTGTCCACAGCCTAGTCCGGTTTTTGTTTGTTTGTTTGTTTGTTTGTTTTTTTAATACAGATTATAAGTGTAAAATCAGCTCAACTAGCCTTTTTTTTCGTCAGAACGCATACCAAATTAAAAGCAATACAAAAATTTACAATTAAAAAGTATTAAATATTCCAAAGTAATTTTCTAACAACATTTTTGAAAATAAAGAACTGGAGCAGTTTTTTAAACTGTCAGGGGACTCTGCCCTCCCGAATCCTCCGCTCTAAGATAAATTTCAAGCGCATGAACGTTAAAAAGAAAACAGAATTAAAAATGGTTTTCTGCGAGGGGTCCTCTCCTACCGAAAAATTCTTAGATAATTTCTCTTAGAGTTTGCAAAACTCTACTAGGCTACTCAAATTACATTTTGTCGTACACTTTACAAAAAAAACTATTCAGTATTTTGGCTTGAAATTATACCTTTTAAAAAAAAGATCTGTAGATTTGCACAATATTATTTTTTTTTTACAGAAAAACCTTAAAAAATTTATTATTTTAATTAATTTATTTTACATGTTTTTCCATTACGGACGCATTTTTGCAAATAAAAAATAAAGCACTTATGTTTTCAGAAGAAAAAATAAATCACGGAGTTAGTAATTATAGATAGAATTATGATCTGTAGATTTGCACAATATTATTATTTTTTTTTTTTTTTTTACAGAAAAACCTTAAAAAAAAATTATTATTTTAATTAATTTATTTTACATGTTTTTCAATTATGGACGCATTTTTGCAAATAAAAATAAAACACTCATGTTTTCAGAAGAAAAAATAAATCATGGAGTTAGTAATTATAGATAGAATCATGATTAATTAAATAGTTTCAAGATTTCTTTTATGAAATTTTTAAAATAACCTTTTTACGAAATTTATAGCATATTTTTAATGAATTCAAATTTGTGAAAATTTAATTATTTATATTCAATTATAAAAATATTTCTCAGTGTTGAAAATTCAAATGCACAATTTATTCTTATTATGTGAAATCATTTACGCAGACGATACTTACGCATTTTAAAAGAATTATATTATGATTTTTTTTGTAAAGTGGCAACAAAAGAATTGTAAAGAAATAAAATTAATTGTTATATTCGTTACATCATAAATAAAAAAATCCGAGGAAATTCTTAGTTATTTGGCCGAATTTACATTTCTAAAATTAAAATGCGCCAAAACATAAGATAACGTTTTTGCTTAATAAAGATGCAAAAATAATGTAAAAAAAATATTATTACTTTCAAATATTTGTCTTATTAAATAATGCTTCGCGAATCCAAACAAAGCATGGCTTTTGCTAGTAATATGAATTTTAATGGTAATATTAATGCTGTTTCTTTACCATGTTTGTCTGTAAAACACGTTTGTCGAACAGGAAAATGTTTACCTGGCATCCGAAAAACCAGGTTGCGAAAATTACTCGGAAATGTGACAGCGAAAGAAACTTTGTTCTTATAAATGCTTCTTTAAATCTCGAAAATATATTGGTTTCTGAGGTCTCTAAAGCTAAGGAAAAGTTAAGGCTTTCCGGAATCGTGGTAACTCGGAAGAGGTTATAGTATATATTCGTTCAGAACTATATTAAAAAGCATTTGTCTTCTTTTTTTCCGTATACTCATTATATGGAGATAAAAGAAGATCTTGTTCTATGTATTTTTCATCTCTGAGTGTCAATTATAATTTAACTGAATTTTACAAATCAAAATACAACTTAAATAATATACACTTTTTTTTTTCATATCAGGAAAAGCATTTAATTCAATCCCCGGTTTGAAATTTCCACCGCCATCCTCTAAGCACGTTTTATAGATCATCTTACCGAAAAAAAATCGCGCAAAAAACCTTCACCTATTGTAAAATCATTTTTTATCCGCCTGCCCTTCCTGCAAGCACAAAGTATATTTGGGATTATTGGTTTTTTGATGGCACGTACGAAGCCGGCCGGCATTTGGCTCCATTTCCGTTGGCGCGCTTGCCAATGACTGCAACCCTATGTTGACTGCTGGATCTACTGGCAGGCAGTTCGCTCACTAGAAAGTAGATGTCGGGAAGCTCGGGCTCTCGAACAACCAATCAGAGTAAAAGAACGGCAAATCGAAGCCAAAGCTTCGCCAACGTGAGATAAATGAATCCTAGTAGCCATGTTTGATGTTTTGCAGTACAGGGTTGCATTATATGAATAAGTAAATAAAAAATATTCCTTCGTTCATTTATTACGAGGAGCATTGTGTTTATATGTTTTAAAGATTTTTTAAAGTTAATTTATCATCATTTTCTTCCATGGATGCTTTGAGACGTATTACAGCCAATGCAAAGTGTATTCAACCTGCATTCTATGCAATTTTTTCAGATAATTATTTTCAATTCAATTTTATTCATGTGATGTAACAACAGTGGATCAGTTTGTTACAATATATCTCTAAAGAGGATTTAATATTTCTTATATCTATTATTAGGAAAAGACTGTAAAATAATAATGAAGTCACATTTTGCTTTAAAAGAGAATACTGGTAATTAATAAAGCTCGTGAAACTTTCATAAGTTGCAAGATGGGATATAATATTTGATTGAAAATTCTAACTAAAAATAAAATGTTCTGTTTTAAAAGATTATAATTTAAAGTAACAATAAATAAAAACAAAGCCGAAATAAGATAATCATCTCCTATAATTCATGTAAATAATATAGCAGTACACAATATTTATTTCCTTTTTTATATCATGTCCATTGTGATCTAAAGAAGCAAGTGTTGTAGATGTTTGCTTTCTCATTTTTTTAATTAAAAGTTTCGTGTTGATAAACTTTGTTTATATATATATATACACACAGTGCATTGAAAAATCCATACAATTTAAGGCTAAAAGCTTTGTTTATTTCGTGCATTTCAAGTCTGATTTGTTTACATTTTAAAACTTTATCAGAGTAATCAGATCTTTATGAAACAGAAAATTGCTATGTATATGTTGTTAATGCTAATAAAAATCAGGATCTACTGAAAATACAAATAATTCACTTAAAAACTGTTTATTTAATGAATGATTTAAAAAATATATCATCACTGTTAGAAATTTATATGATCAACAGTACCAGGGCAATTCCGAACCAATGTTACCATTTTCAGTATTTCATTTTTTACATCAAATAGGTAATATATATGTTTTTTTTTTCTGATAGCATTAAACCTATATATATATTTTTTTTTTATGTACAATGCATTTTATAAAATTTTGAATAGTCAAAATCAATAAAATCCTTCATAATCAGCCTAGCTTCTTTTTATGTATTTATTTGTTTGTCTGTTAGATGTTCAATGTTGGTCTGTTACAGGTAAGATGACATATTTTTCATAAATATATTGTGGCAACACTCAAATTTTGTGAAAGATGCTCATTTATGAACTCCCTCTGAATGAAAATACATTTTTGTTATAATAAATTGTATGTTGTTTTATAATACAGAAACAGATAAACATTGAGCTATCCAAAAAGCACGGTAATTCCTGTTTGTCTGTTACAATATACCATTTTTTTTAATAATTATTATTTACATTAAGTAATTTATTCATAATAACTATATTAATTTATCTTAATTAATTGTCAAATGCTACTTGTAGCTATCTTTGAATTACAGAATTATTATTATTTAAATAAGGTACAGGCATTTTTCCCTCTATGACTGTTAGTCTGTTACAATGGAATTGCCCACCACCAGTTTAAGAATATTCATTTTATTACTTCAAAATCTTTTCACCAAATCTACAATCAGCAGTTTTGTTCAATCATATAAGTATATGACTGTAGGAAATTCAAATATATACCTTCATGAGTATCTAAAATGATTATATCTTATCATTATATAATTGCATAAATTTAAACCGATGTATGTGTATTCTAATAAGGTGAAAAAAAAAAATTAGTTATATCCATTTAATTCTAATTCCTACACTTAACACAAGCTACTAATTATTATGGAAAAGATAGTAGGGAAGGAGAGTGGAGTGGAATGGGACAGTAGGTTTTTTCTTTATGTATCATTCTAAACATATCATCAATCACACACTAGATGAAGCAATGGTAGCCCAATCTTCATTTGAAAAAAGTTGCTGATCTGCATAAGCTTGCATTTGTATACAGAAAAAGATTATTTAAAGAATCAAAATCAAAAGTAAATTTGCTTCATATACTTTTTATGCTTTCTATATATTAATGACTTGTTTATGTAAAGTTGTAATAGTTTCCCTATTTATGGAACATTAAACTGTATATTATCCATAATTTAAACTAAGCCTAAAAGCTAAAAGCAGCATTTTTGTTTATACAAGAAGGTAGTGGGGAGGAGTGGGACATTCCAGCAAAGGGAGGTATGGGACAAGTCCAATTCCTTCTTTTTAATAAGATGAATGTTAATTGCTAAAATGCATATATTTTTAGAAGGTAATATATTAACACACGTTGAGTGCCATGTCAGTCGCTGATGACTGACACTGAACTTTCCGTTTAGGCTGTGTCAGTCATCGGTGACTTATACTTATTGATTGTGTAGTGGGCAGGGGTGGGGAATTTCTAGAAAATCTTATCAGCCAAGGATTTATTTCACCAGCCAGTAAAATGCAACGTACAGTTTAAAATTTTTATGACAAAATTACGCAACTCAAAAATAGTTGGTTACTATTATTTTCATAAATTTTTTCCTATAAAATTAAGAAATATAAACAAGAGATGAAAGTTTAATGTAAAGTAGAACTTCATACCATGTTTACATTGCAGTAATTAGGAAAGTTGAAAAATATAGCTAACTACTAAATAAAAAAACTTTTTGACATACCTCTATAGTTTGCAATTTTCAAAGACTACCTAAAAAGTCACTCACCCTGTCAAAAAATTCACTCGCCAGTGGCAAGTAAAATGATGCATTTTCCCACTCCTGGTAGTGGGAATCTTATTTCATGGCCCAAACGGAAAGACAGACAAAATTGACTTGGCATTCAACATGTTAATTATAACATTGATATTATATTCATTTACTTCAAAATGTAAATAAATGTAACTGATGATTTTTTTAACGTCATCTGTGACTGACAATCCTGAATTCTGGAATCTTCTATGAAGTTACTAGAATTTGATATTGTGGCACAGACATTATCAATTTACAATCTTTGTTAGACTGTATATATAGCCAACACTAGACTACTTGTGCTTGTCATACCTTGTTTTATAGCTGTCCCATATCTCCCTGTTAGTGAGGAGGTATGACACACATTTGAATCTTACAATTTCTTTAGTTATGAAATTGTTTCTGCAAATTATGTTTCCATATTGTTCAAAAACATTAGAAATATATACATTTTCTATTCTATAAATTGAAATTTTTGTTTTTGTGTCAAACTAAGTTAATGTTCTTATTTTTGTCAAAAGTGTCCCATTCCTCCCCACTCTTCCTTACTTTGAAAAATGTGTATGCATCACAAAACGCATGTGGTAGTGCTGTATACTAATGAATATATCAAGTATCATAAACGGAAGGCAGAAAACTTTCTTTTATTTAATTCATATTTCCTTCAAGAGCATTGGTAGCGAAATATGAAAAAACAAAGCCACCATTATATGTTCCTCATTAGTGTTTTTCTTTTCTTCTTTTTTTTGTGTATGTGCATAAAAGGAAGTTTAAAGATCAAAATACTTTTCATCTAAATGAAGGTTTACTCATTTTTTCTCCCCAGGTGAGCTAAAAAGTTACTTTTATGAAACTTCACTAAGCATGAGGGGGGGGGGGGGAGTCTGAAAACAGTTGAAAAATATTTATAACTTCAATTTTCTCTGCCATCTTTCTGTGCGTTAATTTTCATATATGCGGAGTGCCTTGTAATTCGTATATGTTAATGATAATTACTATGGCGTATTTCAAATGAAGTGTGTACATTTATAGTTCATTTACATGGACTTTCAAAAGAATTCCATTACATTATGATCTATACAGAAAAATATTTTGAATATTAATGATGTGAATTATCACATTGCTACAAAGCGTAAACCAACTTAGTGAAAAATGTCCAAGCCGGGAATCGAACCCGGGTCCCTGGAATAGATCTCCAGTGCTCTACCACTAAACCACAAGGACGATGTCCAGCTTGGCATTTCTCACTTATATAAGCCGGTAAGGCTGCTACTGCAGCACAAGATAGAGAAGTCTTCATGAGCACACATTCTAGTGGCGTAACATGAGACGCAAATAAACCCAGCATCGGTGAATATACAATTTTAATTAATTTTTCAACTACATTTCAGCAGTGAAATTACGCTTGAAATTATTGAATATTAATGATGTGAATTATCACATTGCTACAAAGCGTAAACCAACTTAGTGAAAAATGTCCAAGCCGGGAATCGAACCCGGGTCCCTGGAATAGATCTCCAGTGCTCTACCACTAAACCACAAGGACGATGTCCAGCTTGGCATTTCTCACTTATATAAGTCGGTAAGGCTGCTACTGCAGCACAAGATAGAGAAGTCTTCATGAGCACACATTCTAGTGGCGTAACATGAGACGCAAATAAACCCAGCATCGGGGAATATACAATTTTAATTAATTTTTCAACTACATTTCAGCAGTGAAATTACGCTTGAATGCTGAAATGTAGTTGAAAAATTAATTAAAATTGTATATTCACCGATGCTGGGTTTATTTGCGTCTCATGTTACGCCACTAGAATGTGTGCTCATGAAGACTTCTCTATCTTGTGCTGCAGTAGCAGCCTTACCGACTTATATAAGTGAGAAATGCCAAGCTGGACATCGTCCTTGTGGTTTAGTGGTAGAGCACTGGAGATCTATTCCAGGGACCCGGGTTCGATTCCCGGCTTGGACATTTTTCACTAAGTTGGTTTACGCTTTGTAGCAATGTGATAATTCACATCATTAATATTCAATAATTTCAAGCGTAATTTCACTGCTGAAATGTAGTTGAAAAATTAATTAAAATTGAAAAATATTTTGCAATATATTTTAATCATGTTACTTTATTACAAACATAATTAAACTAATATTCATTTCTAAGGTGTGTTAAAACATGTTTTCTGTAAAATATGAAGTGCAAAGCATTTATCATTAATTTAAAGTGTTGCACTAAAGAATTCGATTACATAATGGCCTACAAAGAAAACTTTTTGCAGTGTATTTTAATTATTTTATGTATTTCAAACATAATGAATTTGACGCATATTACTGAGGTTCACTACAAGATGTTTGCTGTAGAATATGATGTGCATAGTATTTAATATTAATTTACAGGAAAGCACAGCAGATATTGTGGGCAGAGTACTGTATATTATTGATGTAAAAGCATTTTTAGTTATAGTATGCATTGATAATTTTAACTAAGTTTTTGTATATTATGTTGTGTGCATAAATTTTATAAATCATATACAAGGCTACATAAAAGAATTTGTAAGCAATAAATAGTATGGGTGTAAATTGTTTAAAAGTGTTTTTTACTGAGTTTTTCATTTTCAAGCTGAACTGTATTTGAAGAGTATAAATAAATTTATATACAAGGCTACCTAAAGAACAGGATACATTGCTGTCTGTAGTTAGTAATTTCTGGAAGTGTGATGCTAGTAGTTTTAAGCATTTTTTGCCTAAAATTAATTTTAGTTTGTCTTGTGGTATAAACATCTGTAAGATAATATATAGGACTTTAGAAATGAATTTAAGTACATTTCCGCCCATTGGCAAAAGTGAATTTTTAACAGGGTTATGTATTTCTTAACTAAACTAAATTTTCTCTTCCTATGTATTATATATAGAAATCTATAGATCATATACAGGGCTGTACAAAAGAATTTGAATACCTTTTTCGCTATGGATGGTGCTTGCTGAAATCTAGTTTTCAAATAATCTGCTGTGTGTTTCCTAATTTGTTTATTTGGGTATTTTCTTTACCTTACTAAACAATGAAAGTGTTTCATAATCTATGCTTCATGCGTAAATTTTCTCTGTTCTCATTTCAAGGGGAACATTTACATATGTTTCTATAGCAAAATTGCACAAAAAATTACAGTCATGTTTTGCCATCCAAAGTTAAATTTTACATTGCTGAATGGGGGAATCATTTGGAAAATATTTTTAAAAAATTCAAATATGTTAATATCCTGATTTTTCACAAATTTAAAAAGAAATCAAAGACAATGCATTCCCTTATAAAATGTATACACATCTAAGCGACATCTGCTCTATTCTCAAATGAAATGTACCCTTACTTATTGCGATATTTTATTTTGATGCAATCGTTCACGTTCCTATAGGAATCAATTTACATTCTTCCATCTCCAATTTAACCGCAGCAATAGCAAAATTTAACAGGGAGTTCTCATTCAGGAAACAAATGCCAAAAAATTGCTGAGAGCAAACTTCACTATATTAGGCTAAAAGATTGAAACAAGATTTTTTTGTGAATATAAAAAAAAATATCTATTACATGCCAAAAATTTTATAAACATTTTTTGAAAAGTTAAAAAAAGACAGAGAAAAAATTTGCTATATTCAGCACCCTGTGAAGGAAAAATTGCTTCTGAGCCAAGGTTTCAATTTGCACTGCCGCCACCACCTTCTCTTTATGACAGGTGTTACAAAATTGAAAAAAGGCAGAAATAGAAATAAGTTGTACTGAATACATATTTCACATTTATTTTAGAACTTTAAAAGTTTAATTTTAGTTAAGAAATTCAGAACAACTAAATAATGTAAGAGCACTTATATTTTGGCAAAGAGGATTTGGGAACTGAGTGTAGAAAAAAATGTGTCTAACAGTGCAGTACAACAGTGTAAATGCAACCCTTTTGGATTCCAAGATAGAAACATCATACTATTTTAAAAGTTATGTTTTTATCTTTAGTACAAAAATAAAATTACAGACTCAGGAAAGAGAAGGTAACAAAAGAGATAAAGACCTAAAACAAGTTTTAAAAAAGAAGTTCTTAGTCAGAAATTTGTTTTGGTGTGTGGATTAAGGTACATTTCAATAACTTTGAAACGATAAATGTATGTACTTTCATGGGTAAAAAATTCCTGATAAATATATATGTATATATATATATATATTGGTGGTCAGTAATGTTTAATTAATGGTTATATATATATATATATATATATATATATATAGGGTGTATCTGAAATGCTTCAAGAAACTTAGAGGGATGATAGTACTTATGAAGACGAACAAAAAATGCAATGGAACATGGTGTCGCAAATGATGTTTAAAGGGCGAAAATCGAGAAAAAGTGTCTGGAAATGGACAAACTGGACAAGAAAGAAATACTCGAGAAAATTATTTATTGCACAGAAAAGGCACAACACAGCTCGTGATGCCCAGAGAAAACAAATATTTTACAATAATTGTTCAAAGTGTTGAAAGCTGACTTTATTACACAGAGTAGGTACATCTACGGAGGAACGACTGGCAGACACACTCAAATTTGCATATGTGGATTCCTGCTCAAAGATTTGTTTGGATTTCTTCCAAGTTTTTGTTACCTCTTTCTGACTGGATATGCACAAAGTGAAAGCAAAACCAGCTTCGTGCTACTAACCAGTTCTGCAGAAAAGCAGCATGCGAGATTTCAATATTTTTATTAGTTTTGTGATTATCACCCTTTAAACATCAGTTGAGACCCGATGTTCCATTGCATTTTTTGTTCATCTTGATGAGTAATATCATCGCCCTAAGTTTTTCGAAGCATTTCAGATACACCCTGTATATTTTACAGTAAAACAGGTAGGAAAATCGAGGTTAATAGTATAAATTTGGCCCCCTATATTTCAGCGACTGCTTTCTACCCGCATCACACAGACCTCACTATATTGCACTAAATTATTGAAACTTAATTCTTTTTATTAATTTTGAACAATCAATATGAAAAAACTGTGAAAATTGCATTAAAAAATTCAATTAAAGAAAATTGAAAAAAAGCTTATTTCGAGGTGTAGAAGGATTTTATATATTTAAATGAAAATCTATCCAAATGTACCAGAGTATGTACCGTATCTATCCAAATGTATTGAAGTAGGGCAATCCCTGCTGCCGGCAGCATACTATTGGGTAAGTAAGGATTTTTGCATTCCGGTCTATTTATATTTTTAAACAAAAGACTGGAGCAATCCGGGCATGTAATACTAACCTTAAATATACCTAAAGTCAGTGTTGTATGAATTGAACATGAAAATCTTTCCAAACAAACATAATGTTGGGAGCCCCACTACCTTGATTGTTATGTTCTTATTTGCCTCTCCTTAAATAAAGTAAATAGGTTTTTAAAAAATCATTGAATCACCTGTTTAAAATATTGTATTTTTAATAAGGCAAAGTAAAGAAAAAAAACGGTGAGGTAGAGAAAGAAAACTGTCACTTAATGTCTGACCCTTTTTTAAATGCTACAGCAAAAAATTAAAAAAAATGCACGTGCAGAAATGATCGGCTGCACAATAGCAAATAAAATAGTGATATCTTTAAGACATTGAAAAAAAACTAAATCTCTCCTGGTTCCCCCCCCCCCCCCAAAAAAAAAAAAAAAAAATTAGGAGGCTTTTTATTTCACATTGACCGTCATTGAATCCATTAGGGTCAGGTGGGGGAAAGTGGTGGTAATCTAAAAAAATGCACTTTTTTCACAATAAATGCACATATTTTTACTTTTTTTTCAATTAATACATAATTGGAGTTTGTGAAAAATATTTCTATTAAGATTTGTAAATCTGGCAACAAGTTTACTGTTGTTTATCTTCTTGTTTACATATATGTGCAGTTTGTTCTTAACACATGGTATTGATAAACTTTATTCTTGATCCTTTCTCACTTGAAAAAATTAGTATATTTTGATACATTTCTGTAGAAGAACTTCTTAAAAACAGATTCATGCATCAAGGTAAGAATTATTTTATTATTTCAATTTTTTATGATTTTTTTCTGAGGTGGGGGAAAGTGGTGGTATAGTTAGGCTTAGCTCAATGTTGCATGATGATTCAATTTTAGACTGTAGATGTGATTAATTTTTAAAAATGAGCTGTAATAAAAGTATTAATAAAAAAAATAGGCTTTATTTATAAATTTTAATTTGAATATGATAATACAATTAAATTAAAAGTTATTTTTTACATAGGGTCAGGTGGGGGAAAGTGGGTCCGTGGGGTAAAGTGGGGGTATATTGAAAAAAACCTATTTTCTCTTTTAAATTAAGATATTTTGTTAATTCTTTTTTAGAGACATATATTGAGATTATGGCAATTATTCTTATTTTAGTTTTAGAAACTGGAAACAAATTTAATGTTTACAAACTATCTTGTTTATGCTCATTGCATACCGTCAAAAAGTCGACCAGCTAAAATAATCACCCAAGTGATAAAAACTAATACATTATATCACATAAAGCATTTGAATAAGTCACCATTGGGGAATTATTAGACTTTTCTTGCTATTTGGTGGTGAAGATTATATAGAGTTCAGCAATATATGCTACATACTAAGTGAACCTAATTTTGATAGTCATGGGCATTATTTCTTTAATTAAACAATATCTGAAAAATATTTTTTTTTTTTTGTGCATTTGTACCTTTAAAAATAATTAAGATACATTTATTTCAGTGTATTTTTATTTAAAAAACAATATTTACACATTTTTATTTAAATATACATTAATTTTGGAACTACCCCCCACTTTCCCCACCATGGGGTAAAGTGGTGGTATCAAAACATGCTCTTTTAAATGTATCACTGTCAGAAAACAATCGAATAAAATTGAGTGGTTATGATTCATGTTTAATCTATATGAATCCAATGTATAGAAAATGCATCAAAAGTTTCATTAAAATAAATTTAATAGTTTGATTTTAGGGCCTTTTCTAAAAAAAGCTTGATTTTACCACCACTTTCCCCCACCCGACCCTATTTATTTTTTTAAATAGTTTTTTATTGTCGAAACTCTTTGAAATTTTTATGAGTTATAACTATAATATTTGCAAGGCCTGTATATATATATATATGCAAAAATATTGATATTTAGTTGCAAAAGCCACTGGTGTAATATCCATGATGTAAGCAAATATTAACCAGGTTTTTTTTTTTTTAAATGCTTCTAATTCTCTAAATTTGGTTTTCATACGTTATATAATGGATGTATCAGATGACTGTGTAAAGAAATTGTGTTAAAATATCGAGATTTAGTTTCTTTTAGCCTTGAAAAAAGAATGTTAACTAATACAGTAGAAATACATTACAGTGAATGTCACTTATACGAATTTTTCAGTTTAACAAATATTTGAATTGCTGAAAAAAAAATCCTATTTCATTATAAAAATATTCAATTTAACGGATTTTTCAGTATAGTAAATTTAATCAGTGCTCCTCGGAGATTTGTTGTAATGAGATTTCACTGTATTATTTTTATAAACAAGCTATTTTATGCTCATAACCCTTTAAGACCTGACCTACACAATAGTGTAGGTGATAATAAAGAAAAAGAAAAAACATTTTCCTCCATTTTGTTTGATTTAAAGTCGAGCCTGCACCCACAAAATTGCGTGGATACTCCCTTGACATAACCTGACATTGGATGTATATTTTAATTAAATATGATCCTATTAATTAGGGGAAACCACCAAAACTTTTCATTTCTACCAAAAATCTTGCGGTCTTAAAGGGTTAAAGTCGATATGTTTTGTTTTACCGTATTTTGATTTCCTAATCGGATACAGGATTTCCAATAATGTAATAGTAGATGAAGTTGCAAGTAATTCTCAGAGGCTAATTTCTCTGGAAGGGTTAATATTAATATTTCAAAAAACCTAATATGTCTTTTTAAAGTAAAATGTACTATCCTTAAGTAAGAGTTATCTGCTTTTCCATATTTTGATAAAAAAAAATAGTGGATGCAGAATTTCAAAGTGTGCTAAAAAAATTAAAATTCACCCGAAGGAACTTTCAGAAAGGAATTTGGTTGAAAAGGGTTAATATTTGTATTTTTTAAACGGATTGCACTGTTCAAATGAAAATCTAACATATAACTATGTAGTTTGGAATTTTTCTTATTTTCATACTTTGATTTCCAAGGCCGATGCAGATTTTTCAGCATTGCAGAGAATTACATAACCAAACCTTGAAACTTCATAGAAAACTCTTTTCTTGAACCTTAGAAAACTTTTCCTTAAACCAAGATTAAGAGGGTATTTTTTTATTTTCTTGCATTCTGAAAAGTCGAGCCGATCCAAGCTTGGAAAGATGGGGAAAAACAAGTTTTTAAAAGAAATTTTTTCTCAGAGTTAACATTCATATTTTTTTAACAAATTTTCCCGTTAGAAAGTTAAAAGTATTATACTTTGGTGGATATTTTATATTCAGTATTTTAAACTGTTTAGCTGATGAGGCTTTGGATCTTCTCTGCTAGTGATATTCCAGTGTGGATGTTACATGCCATTTTGAGAAAAATTTCATCTTTTTGATGATTGTTCATTTTTACCCGACTGCGAGGAAGGGTTATGTGTTTCACGCGTATCTGGGTATGTGGATTTCTTTATACCCTCGAAACATCCCAACAGCTTGATGGATTTTAATGAATGAGGTCTCTGTCAATTCGTCTTAACCGTCCGATGGTTATAGGCTAGGTTTTTTTTATAAATTCAAAAAGGTGGCCGTAAAATACGAAATGGCGGTTGAGATGAAAAAATTTTTTACGTACCATATTGAGTGGCATATCATTGGATAGGTCTTTCAAAATTAAGACGATGTTTCATTGACTATTTTACAGTCAGAAGCTCCGTTTAAATATTACACGACCTGGAAGCTGTGTAGGTAGGATTTCTAGCTTTACTGCAACTCTAACCTTCATAGACATCTATAGGCCTCATCAAAACAGTGTTTATAGATAGGAACTAATAATTAAACACAACTTAAAAGTCATCAATACAAGTAAATAAAAAAAATAGGTAAGTAATATAAAAAATAGTTTCACATTGATGAGAAATAATTAATTAGTTTGCTTTTTACGCAGTCGGGTTTTTATATATTTTTTTAATTTAATTTTTACTTGTTATTTGTCATTAATATCTCAGCTAATTATTTAAATATTTGAGTCTCAGTGTGTGCATTCGCACAAGTCTTGGACTATGTCATGCACATTTTCAAACCTCTACTTGCAATAGATTTTCCTAGCCATCGCACACAGGCAAACTTAGTGCTTTATTAGTATAGCTTAATATTTCCGATATTTTTATTTATTTATTGCATGCCAGTTGGCATATTTTACCAAGAGTGTTTTGAAAACAGTTTTTTTTTTTTTTTTGCAAGTCAGTTTTATCTACGTTGCTGCCAGTAGATTGATTGACTTTATGAATAAAAACATAGCACATGCTTATATTTAGTGTGTCCAGCAGTTTGTGTTATAATGGACCTGAACCCGAAAATTCTACTTTAAGACAACCCGACCTGATCATCACACTCTTCAAACTCAAACTGAAATTAAACCATATGCTAATATAATTGCATAAAAGTAGTCTACAATAATATCTTGAATATCAATTTTATCTCTTAAGTAGTAAAATGAACAAATTCCTATACTATTAATGTTGGTAGGTGCCTGTGGGGGTGGGGTCGGCCGAAACTACTCTTTTCACACAGAGATGCGAGAGCAGTGTATAAAAAGGAAATATCGGGGGAACCCGGACTTTCATGTCTCAAGGTAATCCTGTGGGAAATAGGTACCATAGAAATTAATAACTTACCATCTCATTAGAAAACATTGGGAAACAATCCAAAAACAATAAAAAAGAAAAGTGCCCAGCTAAACTGATGGCATTGAGCTCACAGGCTATTCACACTAATTGTATATTATACTCTTATTTTAAAGAATAATGCCCTTCAAAAAAATAAGTGAAGGGGAATTAGCCCCCGTTTCCCCCTTTATACTTAACCAGTCAACCTCCAAATCTAATCAGGGAAGCTCTTTATCATAATAAACCGGTATACCAAATTTGGAGCAAATCGAATAATCCTGCAAAAAAACCATTTATCTAAATTAAGGGGGTGGACTAGCCCCCCTTTATCCTTAACCAATGAATCCCCAAAACGAATCAGGGAAGCTCCTTAACATAATAAACCGGTATACCAAATTTGGAGCAAATCGAATAATTCTGCATGAAAAACCCGTTTATATAAATTAAGGGGGGTGGACTAGCCCCCCTTCCCCCTTTATCCTTAACCAATGAACCCCAAAACTAATCAGGGAAGTTCCTTAACACAATAAACCGGTATACCAACTTCGGAGCAAATCGAATCATTCTGCATCAAAAACGCATTTATCTAAATTAAGAGGGTGGACTAACCCCCCTTTTCCCCCTTTATCCTTAACCAATGAATCCCCAAAACGAATCAGGGAAGCTCCTTAACATAATAAACCGGTATACCAAATTCGGAGCAAATCGAATGATTCTGCATGAAAAACCCATTTATCTGAATTAAAAGGGGTGGACTAACCATCCTTTTCCCCCTTTATCCTTAACCAATGAACCCCCAAAACTAATCAGGGAACTTCCTTAACATAATAAACCGGTATACCAAATTCGGAGCAAATCGAATGATTCTGCATGAAAAACCCATTTATCTGAATTAAGGGGGGTGGACTAACCCCGTTTTTCCCCCTTTATCCTTAACCAATGACCTCCCAAAACTAATCAGGGAAGTTCCTTAACATAATAAACCGGTATACCAAATTCGGAGCAAATCGAATGATTCTTCATGAAAAACCCATTTATCTGAATTAAGGGGGTGGACTAACCCCCCTTTTCCCCTTTATCCTTAACCAATGAATCCCCAAAACGAATCAGGGAAGCTCCTTAACATAATAAACCGGTATACCAAATTCGGAGCAAATCGAATGATTCGTCATGAAAAACCCATTTATCTGAATTAAGGGGGTGGACTAACCCCCTTTTCCCCCTTTATCCTTAACCAATGAACCCCCAAAACTAATCAGGGAAGTTCCTTAACATAATAAACCGGTATACCAAATTCGGAGCAAATCGAACGATTCTTCATGAAAAACCCATTTATCTGAATTAAGGGGGTGGACTAACCCCCCTTTTCCCCCTTTATCCTTAACCAATAAACCCCCAAAACTAATCAGGGAAGTTCCTTAACATAATAAACCGGTATACCAAATTCGGAGCAAATCGAATGATTCTGCAAAAAAAACCCATTTATCTGAATTAAGGGGGTGGACTAACCCCCCTTTTCCCCCTTTATCCTTAACCAATGAACTCCCAAAACTAATCAGGGAAGCGCCTTATCACAATGAACCTAGAAAAAAATTTTGAAGCAAATCGGATGTTTCTATCAAGAGTTATCGCGTTACGTACTTACATACGTACGTACGTACATAACAGAAAGGGCGGGCACATTAGCTCTCAGGCTTTGATAGCCTGTGAGCTAAAAACGGGAAACTAGCGCACAAAAAGAATGCAAATTTTGGTTTCACTTTTCGAAGTCCAATCGCGAATTTATAAAAATAAGGAAAATTACTAACTAACCGATCGATTTTAAAATTTCAGATATTTTATAAAAAAACACCTACAAATTTTAAATAAGTCAGAGGAGTTGGATTTCGGAGAAGGGAAGGGGGGGGGGGGCATGCAAAGAAATTTTTAAAACATAGTGTTTTATACAATAAATATAGTTTCAGATGCGGTTTTTTGACAGATCCCTCAGTTAAATAATTATTAAATGTAAAAATTTCAAAGAGGGGTGGTTGTGTGAATTCCGAGTGGTATTCAGGGTGCACGAAAGTGGACCCATAGAGTGGGGGGATTTTCAAACTTTTTCCGAACCTTTCGTGATATATGATCAGAATGCCCTCCGATCACTCCTCCATATTATGAACCTTTCTGCCCCCGCCCCCCGGGGGGCACTTTTCTAATTTTTTTGAAATCTCAGCGTTTTCATCATTTTAGATTGGATTATTTTACAGAGCTTTCCCATAAATGTTATTTATGATATGTAAGAATTTCAAAAAGGGTGTATTTCGGGGGTGATGATGGTAGGGCCCCCACTATGGGGCACTTTTCTAACTTTTGCCGACGCCCCTCATGTGAGACATCGTTGGACAGTCCTGTGGCCACTTATTCATGTTATGCACCTCCGGTGTCCCTCCCCTCACTTTTCCCCCTGGGGAAGAACTTTTCTAAATTTTGTCGACACCCCTCATGTGATATATCATTAGAAAGGCCTGTGACCACTCATTCATAATATGCACCTCCCCTACTTTGTGGGCTGGAGAGGCACTTTTCTAAATTTTGCCAATACTCATCATGCAATATAGTGTTAGAAAGCCCCGTGACCACTTATTCATAATTTGCACTTCCCGTGCCCCTTCCCCAAACTTTTGCCGGCACCCCTCTTGATATATTGTTAGAAATCCCTGAGCAGTGGAATCAAAGACTACGGTGCCGTAGGCAGCGGGGATCTGGTTCGAGGTTTGTTCGGTTTTAAATTTAATATGAGTTCAAGGACCCCGGTGAATGCTATAGACGTGTTGCACATGACGTCACATGTCTGAAATCGCTTCCTATGGCGCCCAAATATAAGGTGAATTGGTGCTCTCCATTTGATTTTTTAGACTTATTTGCACTATAATAATTAAAATAAGGAAGATCTAAATCAAAGAGAAAGATAACACGTGCTTTTAACGGCAAACGGGGAGTTCTGTGCTCCACGTGTGTGCTCCAGAAGCTATAGTATCAGTCATTGCTAATAGCAACGTGACGTCAATGCAAGGGGTCTATACGTTGCTGCAGGCTGTGGGAACCCGGTTCGAGATTTACGTATAAATTAAAGATTCGTTTTAAAGGAGTGATCGGTTAGCAGGCGAAACCAATTAGTTTACTTATTAAAATTCATTCAAATTGTAATTTCATCAAAATCATTAAATTATATTCCTACCAAATCTGTCATCCTCGATTTTCGATAGACTAGTGCACTAGACTTAATTAATCATTTGTCACAGAGCACTTTCATCTCCTCTCTCCCCTTTGTTGATTTCTGCTTAACCGAGCCCTATCTTAATAACTCAACTTCTGTTATTCATACCTCTTCGAGACTAATTCCAATATCCATTAATATCTTAATTATCATCTCATGCTGTCTTAAAGTTAATTTATTAGTAGTTGTTACCACTATTTTAGAATAGTAATTTCAGTAAAATCTTTAAATTATATTCCTGGCTCATCTGCCAGTCCCAATTTTTGACAAAGTACTTAAGTAGTCTTAATTAGATATTTGTTGAAGAGCACTTCCATCTCCCCTCCCCCGCGTCCTACCTATGTGGATTTCTGCTTAACTGAGCCATATCTTAATAACTAAACTTCTATTACTCATATATCATCGAAACTAATTCCAAATTACATTAGTATTTCGTTTATAACCTCTCACAGTCTTAATTTATGTGTAATGATTACCATTATTTCTGAATAATAATTTCAGAAAATTTCTTAAATTCTTATTCGAGTCCTCGCCTCCTCGACTAATATACAAGTATCTACGGATAGGTTGAATAACCTAGTTTCGTTTGGATATAGACGATTTAGTTTAGAACAGAGTGCGTTCTCTGGCGGTGGAAAGTGAAACTAACAGATATTGCAAAGCATGTGCAGCACTCGTGCTGTATTGTGCCACAGGTACGGGGACCTGTATTGGATGTTCATATAAAACATATTGCGCCCTCTAGCAGTAGAAAGTGGAACTAAAGAATTTAGCAGCACGCCTGCTAAACGATGCAGGAGACAGCGTGGACACAAGTTTGAGTTTCGTTCGGAAGGTGGTTTGTTTAGAACAGTGCGCCCTTGGCGGTAGAAGGTGGAATTAGAAAATTTTGCAGCACACCTGCTATTGGAACTTAAAAAGGCTTATAGTGTGCGCTAATCGCAGCTGTCGGTATAGGAGAATTGTCCCTTTAACTAATGCTAAAGTGCCATTGAAATCATTATTCATTGTAAACGCATTTGAAAGTTTTAAGTTTTCAAATAATTCGATAATGTTTAACTTCTCATATAACACACAACGCTAATGTCACATGAAAGCTGAAATTGTGCAAAAAAGTAATCTTGAACATGATGTCATATCGCGGCATTTCTTGCCGATATCGAATTATTTGGAGGAAAAGTGCCGTCTGTTAAACATCTAAGAATTTTCGGTTCCACTGTATATGTTGGAATTCCTAAACATAATCGCGGTAAACTTGATATGCGTGCTGAGAAGGGGGTACTTGTAGGTTATGTATGCTCTTTGCACAAAAGGCTATCGTGTATGGATCCCCGAAAAAGACAAAGTTATCGAGACCATCAATGTTAGAATAGAGGAACCAGTTAAAAATAAACGGGTTTCTGACCGAAGTTTATTCCATTTGGATGCATTAGATTTAAACGATTCGGAGGTTTCTGATGCTGAAAAATCGTGTTTTGAACCCGATAAACAAGTTAAATTAATTGAGGGGGAGTCGGAGAGTTCTATACCGATACAAACAGTATCTAAATCTCCTACGTTAACTAAACCAAACATCGAGTGGTTTCGAAAGGCTGTTCCTCGTTCAGATGGATCGCGTACCGATATTTATTATAGTATATTGGGGACCAATATGCGTTTAAGATCCCAAAACGATGCTAAAACTTATTGTGAATCTAAAAATATACCTTTCGATCCAAAAATATTTGACTTCAGTGGTAAAAATAACTTTACGGGCATCGTAAATCAGGAACTAGAAGCAAATAGTTTAAATGAATGACAATTAAAGAAGGATCAGGTGAACGTTCCAAATACATTTTATGAAGCAATGCGTTCCCCTCAAGCTGAATTATGGAAGCGTGCAATGGAGGAGGAAATTCAAATTATTAAAGATCGAGAAGTTTGGACTTTAGTAGAAAAACCTCCGAATGCTAGGATCTTGGGAAGCAGATGGGTTTATACTATTAAGTGCAATAAAGAGAACGAAATAATTAGATTTAAGGCTCGTCTCGTTGCACAAGGCTTCCGACAAGAGAAAGGCATTCAGTATGATCAGGTTTTTAGCCCTGTGGTTAATTTCACTATAATACGTTTATTTTTCTCGATTTTAATTTGTGGATTGAAATGGCATCATATTCAAATGGACGTTCGCTGTGCATATTTATATGCCCCTTTGTCGGAAGTTACATATATGAGACAACCAGTTGGTTTCGTAGAATTGGAAACACCAGATCACGTTTGTTTATTAAAGAAAGCTCTATATGGACTCCATCAGAGCGGGCGTGAATGGTTTTACGAACTTCATTCCGTCTTAGAAAGTTTAAATTTTAAGAAGTTCGAGTGGACCAACTGTGTTTATTCTCTTAATTCCGAAATTGTCTTACTGTTCTATGTTGATGACATGATTTTGTTAGGAAAGGATAAAGATCAAATGTTTAAAGTTATAGATGTGTTAAAACAAAAGTTTGACATTAAAGTTTTGGGGGAGACCGTTAAACTACTTGGGATTAACTTTGAACAAACTAAAAATGGTATTTCTATTCAACAAACGGATTACATTGAAAATATTTATGAACAATTTAAAGAATATTATCCTCCTATTGTTTCTTTACCCATTTCAAAGGGGGTTGTATTTTCCAAAAAGGATTGCCCTCAAACTAATGATGAAATTGCTGAAATGGAAGAAATTCCATATCGTAACTTAATTGGATGTTTGTCCTTTTTGGCCAGTAGGACACGTCCCGATATTAGTTATGTGATTAATCTTCTTTCACAATTTCAAAGCAATCCTGGTAAAATACATTGGTTAGCTTTATTAAAGGTACTTGGTTATGTATATCATACAAGATATGAAAAATTAAGTCTTTCTTGTAATAACTTTTCAATAAATTGTTTTAGTGACGCCGAGTATGCATCTAACCGAGACGATCGGGTATCGATTGGGGGGTTTATTTTATTTTTAAATGATGCTGTAATATCTTGGCGAACTTCTAAACAACGTTGTGTAGCTCTTTCCACAATGGAATCGGAGAATATTTCATTAACCGATGCTGCTAAAGAACTCATTTGGATAATTAACATAATAAAAGAGGGTAAAGAACTACAAATCTTTCCATCTCATTTTTCAGAGTTTAACTTATATTGTGATAACGGAGCTGCTATAGATTTTTCTAACTCTCCTATAGAGAATAGTAAAACTAAGCACATACACGTAAGATATCATTTTTTAAGAAATTTAGTATATGAAAAGTTGTTTAATTTAAAGTATGTATCTAGTAATGAAAACTTAGCTGATTATTTTACAAAACCACCTACTAAAATTACACTTGAAAAATTTAGAAAGAGAATTTTTGAGAATTAAAGTTAATTTAAAATGCTTTACTTTTTCTAGTTGTACTTATTTCATATTGAACTGGGATCTTGCTGTACTGGAGTTAAAGAAGAAAGAAAACTAGCATTCTTTTGGAAAATATTTAAATACCTTTTTAATGAAACTGCATATAAAGTTTTGAATTAAAGTTTCATTTTTTAATTACAAGTTTAACATCTTCCAGATGTGTGGAAGGCGGGCCATTGATGTCATATCGCGGCATTTCTTGCCGATATCGAAATACGGCATAGGTATCAACGTTTAAAGTCATTTTGCTTTGCGGCCCAATTCTGAGACTGCTCGATATCGATGTTTGTTTTCTAGCTCAGCTACGAAATCTTCTCAGCTTTTAACTTACGAGCGTTTCGTTTTTCACAAGATATGACGTCATACATTTACGAATTCCACGCATCTGGAGATGAATGACTGAATTCAACTTAGGTATTGCGTCATCGTGCCGATGACGTATGCTGGTTTCTAATTGGATGATTTCTATAACTGCATGTTTCACTGTTAGTTACGAAGTGGTATTCTGTTTGTGGGTATATATTGGAGCGACTTCATGTTCAGAGGGCTCGTTTCTGCATGTTATATTTCAGTAATGTAACTGATATTAGTAAAGGCTCAATATATGAGCTGTTTAAGTTCTTGGCCGAAGTTATGGCCATATATTGTTATATTTAATACATTTAATCATGTTTTTAATTGGTTTTAATAAAGTTATGTTTGAATTATATCCTAACTTATTTCTGCATGTCAGTGGACACTTAATCTTAAACTCTGCTTTAAGTTGTTGTGGCTTCTAGGCCTAATTTGCCCTAGCAGCCCGTTAGAACAAATTAAAAATACATGTAACGTAATGTGTTTGCACGGGATTTTCCAAAAGCGATAAGTTATCTTTTCTCCACCAGAGGCCGTATTCAATTGCTTGAATCGCCCGTACGGTACAGGGACGCGTATCAGAGATTCATATGAAACATATTGCGTCCTCTAGCAGTGGAAGGAGGTACTAATGGGTTCTGCAGCAGTCCTATACGATGGCTGGAGCAGCAGGGACACATGTCGGAGGTTCGTTTTTTGGATAAAATTCATATAATTTCGCCAGCGCGTGCGCAGCACGTCCACTATACAATGCCGTATACAGCGGAAATTCGAACACGAGGTTCGTATATTGTAAAATTTTCATATTAATTCGACATTCGTTTTATTCAAGGTTCGTATAAATTAGAGGTTCCGATGTAATTAGGAGCCCGCTGTTGGGCGAAGCCAGCTAGTCTACTTATTAATATTCATATCACATCATATAGTTTTCATCTGAAAGATACTTAGAATAATTTTTTATTTGAAAAATGGGTCAACCCTAACTTGAAACGATTAAAATCTACCCGAGTCCCGAGTTGCAATGAAATAAAATCTGATTACCCTACACGAAGTAGAAGTTATTTTCTGTCCTAACTAGCAACCCACATTCTTGAACTTGACGATACTCATCAACAAATAGAATGAAGAGGGCCACCGTGGTTGAGTGGTTAAAGCACCGCGTCGCTAATCACCTGAGAGCGTAGGTAGGTTCAACTGCCGCTGGCTCCGTTGCACACTCCTAGTGGAGCTCCCGGATGTAATTCCCTAATGTTGTAAATTTCCTTGTGCTATCTTGTCCTTGTATATTGACGATGACTTATAAGCGGCATTTGATGTCAAGCACAAAAGTCAGACGTATATGTTCAATAAATAAATAGAATGGAGATAATGACAAGCTTTTGTTCAAAACCCTTTTAACCTATCGGATATTTATCGTATGTCGCCTAAGTAAGATCCAGTAGATGGAGCATTCATAAATGAGGGCACTTGATACCTTTCCTACTCCCGTCTGCATCTGCCATATTTAGCCGCGTCTTGTGCAGAGGACGACTATCGATCAAAGTCATATATGGCGTACGTGGATGGTGCGGAAAGAACGCGTTTTTCGTCTGCAGAGCTATCCACCGTGGAAAATTGATATGTCCACTCTTCTCTTGAATCTTTTAATAATCAGATCGCGCGCAACGCCAGGAGCGTATTCTGAGCGCTGTCAACGATTTCAATATCATTAGTGTCGGAAACAATAATAGAGAAAAATGTTGCCATTGAAATGAACAACGACAGCGTTCAGAATCGAATTCATAGTCAAACGTCTGTCATAGCAAACTTGCATCTCCCAGAGCTTCAAAATACCTATTTGAGCTAGTGATACACATTAACGAATACTAAATTGGCGATCAAGGATTCTCAAGATGCTTGGCGATTTGTTTTTGTCCATCCTTAGTTATACATGTATGTCCGCAATGTTCTCATATCAATCGCTGAACGAATTTAAAGGCAACTTTTTTCACTGCACCTTGCATTACGGAAGGATTTAATATCAGAGTAGTCATCATATTATGTATGAACTCTTTTAATATAAACCGTCAACTATACAGTTAAAAATATCATGAAAAAATACCTCTGTTTTTAAAGGCTATCTATTTTCTGACCAATGAGAACGCTACATAGGTGGCTATGTAGCGTTCTCATTGGTCAGAAAATAGATAACCTTAAAAAACAGAGGTAATTTTTCAGACTACTTTTAACAGTGTATTTTAATTTACGATTGTTTTCTGTGATACAAACATTTGCAATACGCAAGTTGTAATAAGCTGATGATCTTTTTATCAGCCAATCACAACTGCCCGGTTGACCTCCAATCGCACGCACAATCCTCTCCGCTACCAATCAATGGAGGATATTCCATCTCCGTTTTGATCACGTGGTCAAGGTAAAAACTTCTAGCGTAAAGAAGGGAAGGCTCCGTAGACGTGTAATTAAATCCCCGTTAGCCAATGAAACAGTTCATGAGGCAAAGCAGTAGTATCTTCCTTTCTTATCAGTTAGAAGTTCCTTGGGTAAATTACCAGTATCACGTGACTTTTTTCAGCCTCGAACCCATATTTGGAATATCCTCCATTGCCCTCAACGGATATTTGACCGATTTGTGACGTCATTTGAAACTGTAACGAGGCTAACGAAAAAGACAGGCTACCGCGGTGGGTCCGATTCTTCTTTTTTTACAGACCGCTGGAGTCATGTGATGCTCGAATGCACCAATGAAAGTTTGCGAAAAGAGCATCACGTGACTCCAGCGGGTCTATAAAAAAAAAGAATCGGACCCACCGCGGTAGCCTGTCTTTCTCGTTAGCCTCGAAACTGTAATTGGTGACTGGTCTATTAGACGAATGAGACAAGTCAACAAATATTAGCTTCAGCGAAAATGCCAGAGTCAAAAAGATGTTTAACGATTAATTTTTGATCAAAATCCTTTCAATCAATCTTTATTTCCCCTATGTCGCCACTCTCATACGGAGGAACCCGTACTTGTTCTCAACATGATCATGTTTACCAACCACAACTGGTCGTGTTTATAGCGTACCTAGACATGAAAATGGATGAGTGTATAAGATTTGATTTGATGAGACGATTCTGATGATTCGCAAATCGCCAAGCACCTTGGAGAGATATCCACTGTCGTCCAGCATGTCTGACTACGGAGTCCACAGATTAAATATCTCATAAATAATATGTAAAGTATTTAATCTGTGGCGGAGCCTAGATATGATGCACAGTTTGTGCTTAGAGATACACACGCGTTTGTAAAGGACTTTACCCATGTGACGTCAGCCGCGGGTAAACAGAAGAAAAACACCAATAGGCGTGACGAACATTTTAACACTGCTTCCCCTTCGTCCAATAAACAGTTCTTTTCGGATGGTATCTACCCGCATAGGCGTGGCTGTTGCCATTCGTGGGTAAAGTCCAATGCGTAAACTGTAATTTTCAATAGAGCTGTGCAAGGTGACGTCATGAACAGGTTTTTGCTGCTGCTGTAGGACAGCTATCGCTACCTTTATCAATGTTTTTTCTGTTTGTGTGTCCTACAGCTTTTTTCATTGTTCTCCGGTAAAAGTCACGTGATGTGAACTGCTCTATATCGCATTTTATAAAAACTAATTTCCAATATCACAAACGTTTTATAACGCAGTGTACTTGCAATCTGCCTTTATGTATTAGAGAGTGGCGAAATGGGCTCCACTTTACGCATGTGACATCAGCTGCAGGTAAGCAGAAGGAAAACGCCAATGGATACCCATGTGACGTCAGCCGTGGGTAGATAGAAGAAAAACACAAGAATATGGCATGAAGATATGTATAATACAAGGCATGAAGAATATTTTAGCACTGCTTCCCCTTCGTCCAATAAGCAATCTTTTTCGAAGGGCACCTGCCGGCAGAGGTGTGGCTGTTGCCATTCGTGGGTAAAGTCCATAGGCATGAAGAACATTTTAACATTGCTTCCCCTTCGCCCAATAAACAGTCTTTTTCTGAGGGTATATTCCCGCAGAGGCGTGGCTGTTGCCATTTGTGGGTAAAGTCCATTCGATCAGTAAATATAGACCTTTGAAAATTAAAGGGTATATGTGCCCTTGGTAATGGAGGATATTCCATCTCCCTCCGTTTTGATCACGTGGTCAAGGTAAAAACTTCTAGCGTAAAGAAGGGAAGGCTCCGTAGACGTGTAATGTAAATCCTCGCTAGCCAATGAAACAGTTCATGATGCAAAGCAGTAGTATCTTCCCTTCTTATCAGTTAGAAGTTCTTTGGGTAAATGGTGGATATTCCATCTCCGTTTTGATCACGTGGTCAAGGTAAAAACTTCTAGCGTAAAGAAGGGAAGGCTCCGTAGACGTGTAATGTAAATCCCCGCTAGCCAATGAAACAGTTCATGAGGCAAAACAGTAGTATCTTCCCTTCTTATCAGTTAGAAGTTCCTTGGGTAAATTACCGGTATCACGTGACTTTTTCCAGCCTCGAACCCATATTTGGAATATCCTCCATTACCGGTATCACGTGACTTTTTTCAGCCTCGAACTCATATTTGGAATATCCTCCATTATAAGATAGGGTGTCTTTATAAGAGAGTTGGACATACGCGCATGGCCAGACTGGAGGTTTTGTCCAAGCTATGGCAAATCCCAATTTCAGAGCTGGCAATTCTCGCCTGAACGAATTCGATTGATCAATTTCAGCCACGTGACCCCAATCCAACAATTATTATAAAACTAGTAAAAATCAACAGAAATTAGTGGATTAACAAAATGCATACCACCTTGCTAAGTTATTTCCTGGGATATGACGGGAATAGACGATTTCAGTCATGACATTTTGGTTGGAAACTGACTCCAAACAAACGGTTGCTATGTTGTATTTTCTATTTTGTTTGTGTGTTGCAGCTATATCTTATGTCTATATCTCACGTCTAAGTGTTTTAATACTTGATATGTACTGGTAACATTTTCCACGATTTATATTTAAAAACAAATGACGTATAGCAACCGTTTGTTTGAAGTCAGTTTCCAAGCAAAACGTCATGACTGACGTCACACTGAAAGCGTCTATTGAAACTTGTCCACCGCCTAAGCCTGAGCGTTTACACAAAAATGGAGACTGCTGAAGGTGGATGTTTTTCAGGTGGTGAACGGTCCCTTGAATTTTGGCACCAACAATTTTCAAAAGTTTTTTCACTTTATTTTTCTGAGATTAAACAAGTCAAAGAAATCTTTTATAAAATACTAGTGTCTAAATTTAAGGGACCCTACATATGTTAAAAAAATCCGCCTTCGGCATCCGCCATTGTTGTGTCAGCACTCAAGCCTTGTATTTAGGGGGTGGTGACTGGTCTATAAGACGAATGAGACAAGTCAACAAATATTAGCTTTAGCGAAAATAGCAGGGTCACAAAGATGTTTGACGATTCATTTTTGAGCAAAATCGTTTCAATCAATCTTTATTTCCCATATGTCGCCACTCTCATACGGAGGAACGCTACATACTTATTCTCAACATGATCATGTTTACCAACCACAACTGGTCGTGTTTATAGCCTACCTCCACATCAGAATGGCGGACTGTATAAAACTTGATTGGATGAGACGATTTTGAAGAAAAGCAAATCGCCTAGATATGAGAAAGGTGACATATGATGCTCAGTTTGTGCTTAGAGATACACACGCGTTTGCCGAAATTACGGCAAACATAGGCTTTTTATTTTCCAGAATTTGGCTATACTCGCTTGGACGAGTTCAATTATGTATGACCGCGACCAACGACATACAAGGCCAGTTCATGACTTTAATGCTGCGTTTACACTATATGGCCTGTCAGGTCTATAAACGTCACACGGAATGGATTATCTTTACACGGCTATTGGCACAAAACGACGGGTGTACCAATCATCGTGTAAAGATGACCCACTCTATGTGACGTTTTAAAAGACAGGAACTGGCCTTGTATGTCGTTGGTCACGGTATGACAAGCTAACAAACATTAGCTTGGCGACGGCAGACCCGCCAAGATGTTTGGCGATTTGCTCCTGTCCAGAATCGTTTCAACCAATCAAATATTTTACACCGTATCCGTCGCCTCTTATATCTAAGCTCCTATTGGCATAATCGAACTCGTTCAAGCGAATATCGAACAAATTTTGGAATAGGAAATGCCAAGATTTGCCATAATTTGAGCAAATGTATCTGTCTAGGCACCGTCTGAGCATCATATGTCACCTCTCACATATCTGGCTCCTATTACTATAGACAGCTTGCATTGACGTCACATTGCTATTAGCAATGACTGATGTTCTAATCTGGTGTTGCATCTGGAGCCCACACGGAACGTCAGAACTCTCCGTTTACCGTTAAAAACACGTGTTGCCTTTCTGTTTAAATTAGATTTTTCTTATTTTTATTATTATAGTGCTAATAAGTCAAATGGAGAACACCACATTCGCCTTATATTTGAGCGCCATATGAAGCGATGCCAGTTTCTTCTGAACATGTGACGTCATGTGCAAGCCGTCTATTTATGGTGCGTCATATCAACGTCCCCTAGATATTTGAGAAAGCCTTGACACGCGTCATAAAAACGTCACACAAAGCAGGCAAAACAAACAAGAAAGATCATTCGTTACCTCGTGGATATCCACCAGCTAATGAATGATCTTTTTTCTTTGTTTTGCCTGCTTTGTGTGACGTTTGTCAAGGCTTTCTCAAATATCTAGGGGGCATAGACCCGGCGGGTACACCGGTACAGACATGAGGCACAAAGCGTGAATCCGGAAACAGCTAGTTCTGTTTCTTTCCTGTTAACTGTTAACAGAAGAGAAATAAATTTGAATTTCAAAATTTGTATCCTGTCTCATGCAATGTGCTGCGATTCTCCCTGACGCCCAAATGCTTGTTTACAGAAAAATATGTTGCCAATTTTTCTTTTCACAATACATCAACGAGGATGTGTCTATGCACTCAAAAAGGAACTCTTCGCACGTTTTCGTGCTCGCTTAGCGATATCTTTTTTCAATCCACTGTTGAAGGGCGAGTCCTCATCTCTATAGACTTTCAATATCAGGACACTTTTAATAAAACTAAAGAGTTGAATGAGCCAGGATGAAGTTTTTACATACAGCCCAAAAACGAATCGCAAATTGATTCTCAATCTCTCAAGAAACGATCTGAAATTCAGTCTAGAGTGCCTCTGTACGAGAATGGCGACGTAGGATAATCAGATCATGTTTAGACAGATGCATTTGTGTTTTGTTGCTGTTTGTGACGGCCGAATATTTACATGAGAAATATAAGCCTTACATGCGTTGTGTTCTCCGGAGCTCTCAGGTCTTTCTAAAAAGAACCTAACCCGTATTTACGCAAGGTTTCCAAAGATTTGAAGAAAACTACGAAATACTCCAAACGTTTAGGTCAACGGGCGCGATTGGATTCGACCCAGCACCTCTCCTTCTCGTCAGCTTTGACAGTAGAACCTCTCAGCCACCAGACGCGTTTGTCCAAACTATGTCAAACCCAAACCTACATTCCAGAACTTGGCTATACTCACCTGGGCAAATTTGATTATTCGAGTGAGACTAGGGCTCCTCGGGATGAGATTGCCGGCATGTGGAATAGAAAATTCGATTAGTTCCCATCGATTCTTGACTAAAGCGAATTCCACTAACGTCAAGCTGATGTTTCCTAACTATCTTAGTTACGATCGTATTATCGAATATCAAACTTGCCCAGATGAGTATCGCGAAGTTTGGAATGAAGGTTCGTCATAATTTGGACAATAAGGCGCGCCACACACCAGAGAGACATGCGACAATAATCATGAGACATGAGGCAAATTCTGCTGTTCAAACCGGTTTTTTCTTTGTTAACAGGGTGCAATTGTCGCATGCCTCACTCTTTTCTGCCGCATGTTTCCCTGGTGTGTGGCGCGCCTAACGTCTAAGCACAGTATGAGCATGTATCCTGTACGTATGTTGCATAGTGTTTCTTTTGTCGTGTAACGGAGCAACGTAGATAGGAACCAATGAAATATTTGGAAAACTGTCGCAGGAGGAGCCAGCCTTGTTCGTCGTTTTGCGGCAATTATTGTCTCTTCAAATTGTCCAGTGTAATTAGAAACTTACGGGTTGCTTGGGATATCCGAAGATCGTACACGAATCATGCACGCTGATATCCTTTTCGTCCAACGCGTTGTTGTAGGAATGAACAGGCCTTCAAAGGTTTTGGGGTACAGCGAGGAATACTGCATAGCTACGAGTAGCGCCACAGGTCCTTGACTGGCAAGAAGCGAATCAAGGACCAATGGCGCGACCAGAGGTGATCTAATCGCCGTCATATGAACAGAGCCTAAATCTACAAATACGGCGCCAATTAAAATTTTATTCATCGACAGGAATTTGGGCAGAAATTTGACGATCCTATAACCATCCAATTATCAAACAGTGCATGTGGGCACGATTTTTGTTCTAAAATGGCCGTAGTTCTCAGGGCCCGACTAGCAAGTTTCTGAGCTCAGGGTACTTTCAAATTTCGTGTCCCTTGATTGGTTGATTTACTGATACTAGTTTTTTTTTTCACATATTAGATATTACACACTTTTCCGAAAAGTGTAAAGTAAAAAAATTAAGTATTCCGGAAAATTGAAAAATAGTTCCAATAAATTATTTTTTCTATTATTTATTGAAATGTGCTTTTAACCATTCAGATATATTTTTGCCATTTCATCGTATTGATATCTCAAATATCCTATTTTTTCACAATATGACTTTTAATAGAAATTTAGATGAAATTATGAAAAATTTTGTGCCCCTCAAAAATTTCGTGTCCGTGCGCCTGAAGTTCTTCAATCACAGCTGATTGTATTGAAGATGCTTGATTATTCCATAGCATCTTGTCAGAATTGCTTGTCATCATCATGCTTAGATAGTATTCGTTAAAATAAGTCACGTATAGTTTGGAAACATTGCTGATGCTTGTCGACTGCTGATGTAAGTTTAAAACCTTGTAGAGTCTAGTTTTAAGAGCTTATCTCAAAAGTGAAAGTTCATTCAAAACAAATCGATAGGCATTTTGTTTGCAAATCGGATTTCGTCGATGTTGATACAGGCTGACAAATTGATGATTTTGATTCGGTGGATACAAACTGAAAGATTGCATTCCAGGTCCGGCGCAACATCGCGTGGGGCTTTGGCAAAGCAGTTAGTATTACTCAATGTATACTGAGATAGTAGACTAATAATTTTTTTAATTATGTGTATCATACGTAATATAGATAATACAAAAAATATTGTTTTAATTCACACTCCCAGGATCATCAAATCTATACAGCCCTGACAATTATGTCAATTTCGTCTGTAAGAAATAAAGTTAATAGTCATTTTTTTCTTGCGAAGAAAGATTTAAAAACAAATCTAGAACAAAAAAAATATTATCTTATGCGGAGGAAACGTTCTTTTGAATTATATATAAAGAGTCGGAACCCTGGTTTACCCGATGGTTAAGGCGGCCCTGTTGCGATCAAGTGCTTGAAGCTGTTACATTGAAACCAACAAGATATATGTCTTTGGTTGAAACTAACCGTGACGTGAAGTAAGTAGTCACTTTTGTTGGCTCCATTGGACGCACCCTGATAAAAACACTCTACCAGCAACACCGTAAATTAATGCAGATGACAGCCAATGTCGTCACAAAAATAGTACTTTCTCTTATATCCACCTCATAGCACGTAGGTATAGTACCTTGTACAATACCCATACAGTAAAGAGAAATAATAGAGATGCAGTATGACGTAAAAACGGTTTGCAATATGATGCCGGTTATCGCTCAAATTCAAATGCCCCCATTTGGCCCAAATAAAACAAGCACGTGGAATAAGGGCCGAATTCTTTGACGTCACCTGTGCATTTCTCTAAATAAAAGTGAGCTGTTTATGTTTAAGTTTAATCCTTTAAACAAAAAAGAAGAATGGTAACAGCGATTTTTGGGCAATAACAAACGTCCAACAAAAGAATTTTGTTCCTTTCGAACTTACGCTTCTGATACTGATGCTAAAATACATATGATAAAATAATCAAATAATTCTTACTTGTGAAATGATATATTAGTCATTTTAAACCCAAATTTTAATCATACCTAATTCTTACTTGTGAAATGATATATTAGTCATTTTAAAATTAAATTTTAATCATATCTATAGTCAACACGCGAATAAGGAATAACAATTCCTAATGGTAAAAGCAAAAGCAAAGAAATGTAGGTTTGAATTGACAGACGCGTCAAAGCAAGTTATTGTGTGTTGGGCTGGATGTAATGAATATGAATTTTAGAGCTGCATTTCCGGCGTCACCTCCAGACACCACACCTCAACACTATCCTTTCTCTTTACTCTGTGGCTTATAAGGAAAGGGCACGTTTACAAACACTTCCGTCAATCAATCTACCACTACATTTTTATCATAGCGATGATTGCAGGAATGGCGACGTAGGCCAATCATATCATAGATCTGTTAAATACCAATCAAATTCCCGGAGGTCATGTGTATAGTAGGCGTAATAATGAATGAACAGGTTTTCCTTGCTGACCAACAGTAATTCGACCAACAGTGACGTCAGCTGCCCTTTCCTCGAGGCTAACGAAAAAGACAGGCTACCGCGGTGGGTCCGATTCTTCTATTTTTACAGACCGCTGGAGTCACGTGATGCTCGAATGCACCAATGAACGTGTGCGAAAAGAGCATCACGTGACTCCAGCGGTCTGTAAAAAAAGAAGAATCGGACCTACAGCGGTAGCCTGCCTTTCTCGTTAGCCTCGCCCTTTCCTTATACCTAACCACTCTTGCTAAGTAACGTGCTTCTATATGAGTGGCGACGAGGCTAACGCGGTGGGTCCAATTCTTCTTTTTTTACAGACCGCTGGAGTCACGTGATGCTCGAATGCACCAATGAAGGTGTGCGAAAAGAGCATCACGTGACTCCAGCGGTCTGTAAAAAAAGAAGAATCGGACCCACCGCGGTAGCCTGTCTTTCTCGTTAGCCTCGGAGTGGCGACATATGATGTTAAGATTTTGTTTAGACATGCGCGTTTGTCCAAACAAATGGACTTTACCCACAAAGGGCAATAGCCACGCCTCTGCGGGGGAAAAACCTCCGAAAAAGTCTATTTATTGGACGAAGGGCGAGCAGTGTTAAAAGGTTCTTCACGCCTACGGACTTTACCTCAGGCTAATGAGAAAGACAGACTACCGCGGTGCATTCCACGTATCTTTTTTTACAGACCGCTGGAGTCACGTGTTGCTCGAATGCACCAATGAAGGTGTGCGAAAAGAGCATCACGTCACTGTAGCGGTCTGTAAAAAAAGACACGTGGGATGCACCACGTTAGCCTGGACTTTACCCATGTGACGTCAGCCGCGGGTAGATAAAAGACTGTTTATTGGACGAAGGGAGAGCAGTGTTAAAATATTCTTCACGCCTATGGACTTTACCCGCGAAAGGCAACAGCCACGCCTCTGGGGGGAAAACCCTTGCGAAAAAGACCGGGTAGATACCCTCCAAAAAGAACTGTTTAGTGTTTATTGGACGAAGGGGGAGCAGTTTTAAAATGTTCTTCACATCTATTGGTGTTTTTCTTCTTCTTACACGCGGCTGACATCACATGGGTAAAGTCGAGGCTAACGAAAAAGACAGGCTACCGCGGTGGGTCTGATTCTTCTTATTTTACGGACCGCTGGAGTCACGTGATGCTATTTTCGCACACCTTCATTGGTGCATTCGAGCATCACATGACTCCAGCGGTCTGTAAAAAAGAAGAATCGGACCCACCGCGGTAGCCTGTCTTTCTCGTTAGCCTCGGGTGAAGTCCATAGATATGAAGAACATTTTAACACTGCTTCTCCTTCGTCCAACGGTCTTTTTCGGTGGGTACCTATAGTCGCAGAGGTGTGGCTGTTGCCATTCGTGGGTAAAGTCCATTATGCCTTGTATAGGAAATGACAATTATGGGACGATTCAGCTCTATATGGTATGGTCCAGAGGCAATCTTTAGTAGTATTGGTAGGCGTATTTTATTTCAGAACTTGGCAATACTCGCCTGCATGAGTTCGATTATACGATTGAAACTTCACAAGCGTTAGCTTTTCGATTTGTTTTTGTCCACAATCGACTAAGGAATCAAATACTATACCCAAAGACTTTGAAGATACATAGACCGGCAATTTCCATTCAAAAGCATGCGAAATCATGACAGCCATCTGATTTGTAAATTGAAACATCTGAAATTCAAGGTTTGTACGTCAGCTGTGAGTTATTTACCATTAAGTGCTATGGCTGGAATGAGCTTTAAAAATTAATTTTTATGAATATATATCAAGTTTATGCCATATTTTTTTACATGAAGCTATTTTTTATAGCTAAATATGCGTTATAAATATTGAATTTCTAGAAATAAAGTTAAATAATAATAAAAGTATTTTTTTTTAAAGCCTAAATGAAATAGGGTAGACTAATACTTAATGAACCGCAATAAACAAATATGCTGATAAAAGCATTTTCTTTGGTAAATTAAAATATAAAATATATATACTGCCGTACAACAGCTGTGATAAAAAATCCTCAGTTAAACTGACAGTTTGCCAGTCTTTGTATCTTAAAAGTCTCTGACTATACAGTCCAAGAGCCGGCAGCACAAAAACCTATGTTATCAAGCACAAGAAAAAAACCTTTATTTTATGGGAGAGTATAAGTAGGGAAATCTAATGATCCATGTCTGTTGGAAGTGAAGTGGTGCATAAGCCACAAATTAATACCACCAGTGGCTGACTCGTAGGTTTACCATTGTGTTTTCCTGCTCCCAGTCCTCCATGTTTTCATATCTTTGTTTGTAGGACAAACACAATGATAAACCTACGAGTCAACCACTAGTGGTATTAATTTTTAGCTTATGCACCACTTCACTTCCGGCTGACATGGATCAGATTCCCCTACTTCTACTCTTCAGTAAAATGAAGGATTTTTTTTCTTGTGCTTGATAACATAGGTTTTTGTGCTGTCGGCTCTTGGACTAATACCTCGTATCTCACTATTTTCTTATTGCGGCAGCCTACTGCTAGGTGTCTCTATATAAAATGCCACATACAGGAAATAAAATTGATTTGGTTGAGGTGATTTTGGACAAAAACGCATGCATACAAAGTGGTGGTATGACAAAAGGAAGAGGTAACTCTTAAACTCTGATTTCTTTTTTAAACTCACTTGTGGACAACCTTTTAAATGCGACTAAAAGATTAAGCTTTCAAATATTTTATGAATTACTCTTTTAAATAAAATTACTTCGCTTTTCGAAAGTTTAGAACTCGCTTTTATGTAAATATGGCATAAATATATAGTAGAAGGAGAGTTAATGAAGTGTTATTACACATTCAACATTTACTTAGCTGGCAGACGCGAGATGCTAGGTTCGAACTCAATCACGCCCGTAAGCCTAATCGTTCGGAGTTTTTCGTGGTTTTCTTCGAACCTTGGATTTTCATGCGCAAATACGGGCTAGGTACTCTCAGAAAGACCCCCGCCCCCCACGGAGTGCATTCCCCCTCGGCGCCAATATCCCTCGTGCCTTCATAAATAACACCAACAACATTTACTTCGAGTTCCATTACTTTTGATTTATTCTGTTGAACTGTTTCAGATAACAGACTAGATGTCTTTAAAGGTTATCAGAGTGAATTGTGTTCACTGGATTTGTCCATTATAGCTGAATTGGTAGAGCGTTGTCGGTTTAAGACAAGTCCTGGGTTCAAATCCCAGTCAGGACACTTTTCCCCCTCAGTAGGAAAATTACTACTCCTATGAATTATTTACAAACTTGAATAATTGTGTTGAATTAATGATGTATATATAATTACTTATTCAATGCATACTTGGACTTCCATTACTTGCATTTATTCAAAAGGTTTGTAGTCATTTGTTGCCGATACGACAATTATTATTTAAATTTTAGTCCACCACACGTAAAGATGCAAGATATGTTTCCACCACTGTTATAGGTAAGTGATACCGGACACGATGTGAGAAGGTTGGGAATTAGTAACTAAGATACTTCAAATAATACTGAATGAAAAATTTATTTACATTTACAACAAAACACTAATTTAATTTATAGACATGGATATAGTAAATCTTGCCAAATGTTAAATTACACATTAAGATATTATCTACATACTAGGTCATATCATTAAAAGTATATACTCTTCTCATCTCTATTGACTGTACTCAACTAGGCTTATTCAGTACGATAACTGCACAGGTCTATCCAGAACTCTCATACTTTTCACTAGAAAAATACTCTATGTGTCTATGCCCACAGCACAAGTAGTTAATTTCTCCAAACCATGCATTTCACCTCTAACCCAAAGATGAAAATAAGGAATTTTGCTTAGTGGCCACTGACCGGTAGGCTGATTTTTTTTAGTAGCCAGCTACTGAGAATAATTTCTTTAGTAGTCAGTAAAGTACATTTATGTCACTGAATATTTATTTGAAAATATATGAGTTTAGAGTAAATAAGTAATTTATGTAATAACTAAAAATATTTTAATTCATATTGTTTTGAATAAATTTGAGATACTAATTTCCAATCTATTTTAAATTAAGTTAACAGCAAAGTTATATGCAACATGCTTATATAGCTAACTACATACGTACCACTATGCTTAGGTATTTTTCAAAATTAAAAAAAAAAATCTGAAATTTACAGCAAATTTTCTGAAATGTAAAGGGGGGGGGGGTCCCTCCTGGTACTAATTATGTGTTTTTTTCATGATACTTTAACGAAATTCGCGTTTTCCGCGATCTATAGGCGATGTTTGTGTTTCTGAAGCGATCCTTTGTAAAATGTGCGTTTTTTCGCGATCTTTTGACAAAATTCGCACTTTTTTCGTGATTCTTTGATGAAATTTGCATTCGTTTTCACGATTCTTTGACGAAATTCTCTTTTTTTACGCGATTCTTTGACAAAATTAGCGTTTATTTCACCATATTCACGTTTTTCTGCGATCTATTGACGAAATTCGCGTTTTTCTGCGATCCATTGAAAGTATTTGCGTTTTTTCTGCGATCCATTGACGATATTTTGCGTTTTTTCCGCCATTTATTGACGATATTTGCGATTCTTTGACGATATTTGCGTTTTTTCGCGATTCTTTGACGATATTTCGGTTTTTTAGCCATCCTTTGACGAAATTCAGGTTTTTCTGCTATGCTTTTATGAAATGTGCGGGTTTTTTTTGCGCGCTTTTGACAAAATTCTCGTTTTTTTTTCGGGATTCTTTGACGAAATTCGCCTTTTTTTTCGCGATTTATTGACGATATTTGCGTTTTTTCTGCAATCCATTCACGATATCTGCGTTTTTTTCGCGATCATTTGACGAAATTTGGGTTTCTTAGCTATCTTTTGACGAAATTCGGGTTTTTCTGCGATTCTTTGACGAAATGTGCGTTTTTTTCCGCGATCTTTTGACAAAAGTCTCGTTTTTTTCACGATTCTTTGACGAAACTCGCTTTTTTTTCGCGATCTATTGACAATATTTGGGGGTTTTCGTGATTCTTCGACGAAATTTGCGTTTTTTTACGATCTATTGACGATATCTGCGTTTTTTCCGCGATCTGACGAAATTTGGGTTTCTTAGCGATTTTTTTCATGATTCTTTGACGAAATTAGCCTTTTTTCGCGACTTATTGACGATATTTGGGATTTTTCGCGATCCTTCGACGAAATTTACTTTTTTCGTCATCCTTTGACGAAACGTGCGTTTTTTTCGTGATCTTTTGACAAAATTCGCAGGTTTTTTCCCGCGAATCTGTGACCAAATCCCTTTGAAAAATCCTGAATTTGGCCGGTACTTTCCATATTTTAATCGCCAGTTATTCACGTTTAGTCGCCGAGTGGCGACTGCTTATTTTCATCTTTACGAAAACCGAATTCCCTTACTGGTACTTCTGTTGGGCTTCAGGGTTTCCACCTGTAAAATCAAGGGCAACCCACGCAGTGTCATAAATAAACCAGAGGGAATAGATTAGAGTCATGAACGTTAATGGCTAGAGTATATACTATAGCTTTATTTGAGAAACAGATGATATATGGAGCACTTAAGGTATACAGCATATAACCTCCACTACATCCCTTAACCAACATGTCCCTTTAGACCCCGCTTCTTCACTGACCGGTCATTACAGGAGGTTGTCTTTTGTTCTTCATCCTTGCTTGTCACTATCTGGCTCCCTATTGTTATCCACATTCCGATATAGAAAGAAACCTCTTCTAGTATTTCTTTTTATACAATACAGATATGAATACAGTGGTACTCTTAATCACATAAATATGAAAAACTGTCCATAACTGAAGTACGTAGATAATGATATACAGAATAAATAGAATAATAAAGAAAGTAAAATTAATTAAAAGTAATTCTCATTAGGCATTTGTCTCATTAAAGTCAGAGACCTGACAAGGGTGTCTGAGTAAATTGTGTTCACTGGATTTGTCCAGGATAGATGAGTTGGTAGAGTGCTGTCAGCTTAATACAAGGTCTTGGGTTCAAATTCTGAGCTGGACACTTTTTTTCCCTCAGTTGGAAAAACTCCCATGATTTTGTCACCAATTAGAGTAATTGTATGAATTAATGAAGTGTAATTATATATCCAACGTTTACTTGGGCATACATAATTTGCAATTTATTCTGTTTAACTGTTTCAGATAACAGGCCAGATATCATCATGAAAAAGTTGTCCGAGCAAACTGCGTCCCCTGGATTTGTCCAGGGTAGCTCAGTCAGTAGAGCATTGGCAGCTGCTAAGGTCTATGGTTCAAATCGCAGTCTAGACACTTTTTCAGTCAGTTGAACTTCTACAGTTTATTTACAAATTAGAATAATTGCGTTGAATTAATGAAGTTTACTTACATAAACTTCCGTTACTAACAGGGCTTAATTTGCGCTGGAGCCCAGCTCCGGTACTTCTCTGTTTTAGTAAATATTTGAATATTGGTTGGAATTCACCGGAGCTCATAAATACAGTCAACTCTGTGAAATCCGCAAACTTAGGTACCAAGGGTTTTGTGGATTATAGATCATCCCTTTGTTTACATTTTATTTTTTAAGGTCTTGAGTATAAAATAGGAACAACTGTACAATTACAATGGAAAAAAAAACATGATGCAACACTGGTTTAAAATATTCAATAACTAAGTTAATTAAAAAAAAATTATATACAATACAAATGTTACTGATTATTCGTTATTTTAAAAATTGACACAGTACAACGGAAGTTTCAGATTTGGTTTGTTGTCAATAATTTTTTTCTGTAGTGTATGAACACTTATTACTTCTTACTGTGAGATAAAACTTTGTTACTGAAGGAAATTTATATTTATATCGAATTTATATTTAAATATTTATTCATTGGAAAATTGATAACTGGAAAAAAATATATACCAATTCAACTTTATGAGTTTAAGTCTTAAATGACAATTTTCATTGTTTACATTCCAACGTGTAGTGCAGATAATGGACGTTTGCGGATTTCACAGTTGACTGTACAGGGCTCCGGAGCCCAGTGCAATAGCGCTTCCAAAAAACCGAATTTGCAAATTTATGTCGGCGACGCCACTCAAGAGACTGAACAATGAATTTGCTTTCAGTTCGATTTTCTTTTGTAACAGTAGGATAATTTTTAATTGGTTATTTTTAAAAAATTTTTTATGTTTAATGATAATGTTTTTTTTTATTTTTAATTAGGGGGGGGGGGGACGGCACAGTCGTTAGTAACGCTACCGCAGAATATTAGGGCTCCGGTACCTTTTTGTTAGAAATTAAGCCCTGATTACTAATGATTCTCTGTTGCAGATAATAAACCAGATGTCATTATCAAAAGGTTGTCTGAGTGAATTGTATTCGCTAGATTTGTCCAAAATAGCTCAGTTGGTAAAACATTGGCAGCTTAAGGGAACTCTTAAGTTATATGAAGACACTCACAAACTAATGTTAAGTCTATGGTACGGTTCTTTTCAAATTTCTTATTTGAATACATTTTTTTGCATAGGATAGATAAGGTCGACTTCTAATAGGACCATTTTTTACTTTTTCGATTTTGGTTGCAGATTTTTTAAAATGTACTTTCACTCTGGGAACTGGTTTCAAAGGGAAAGTACCTTTATTTTAAAAAGATCTGCAACCAAAGTTGAAAAAGTTAAAAAAGGCTCTATTAACGATGACCAACTTAGCTATCACATGCAAAAATAATCATTTAAAAATACTGAAATTCAAACGAGTAATTTGAAGATGATCTTAACCTCTTTTTTTTTTTTTTTTTTACAAATATAAATTGAAAAATCTTAATTTCCATACGAATAGCTATTTACTTATTTCCCATTCTGACAATTTGGACATTTGCACTATGTGATTTAAAATATCTGTTGCAAGATGGAAGGGATTAATTATAGTTTTTTTTTTCAATAATAAAGATAGTTGAAATAGTTACATGGACAATATATTATGGTGTTAAGTTTTTCATATACTACTAAATCAATCCAATGTTCACTTGATTGAAAGAATTGAATTTGTTCTACAACTGGTTTAAAAATAGAATTTTTTTTTTTTCTAATACAAATCCAAAACATTTTGCTTTAGCTGCTAAGCTTCTTTACTAACTGTCATAATTTGACAGTTCTCTTGGATAATAGATTGTCATCAAAGTGTATTTTTAATATTGCTTTCTAAAGGGTTTAATACATGTTATTGGTTCTTTTGTGCATGTTAATGTATCACAACACATTTCTCATTATGACTGGATGCTGGTATAGTCTTACTTTTTCATCCACTATTGGAACATGAACACCATTGACCGGAAGGCAGCTGCACAAACTATCACCTAATAGAGTTGATGGCTGAAATTCCAGGATTACCTAAAACTCCATTTGGATATTGAAATGCAACTGGTCTGCAAAGTCATATCTTGGATGACTGGTAGGTTTACCAATGTGTTTTTCTGCTCCCAGTCCTCCATGTTTTCATGCCTTTCAGTGCAGGAAAACACAATGATAAACCTGCCGAACAACCACTAAGCATCTTCACCACTTGGCAGATCAGATGCATTTTAATATGCTACTCGAGTTCTGTCTAATTCTAGAATTTCAGCTGTGAACTCGATGAGGTGATGGTCTGTGTAGCTGCTTCCCGGTCTACTACCATTTTTTCCCCTCAAGTAAATCCCTGTTTCCCCTTATAAAGGGCTACAATTAACATGATGCACATCCTACCTGAATCGTACATTACCACTATGAGATTAGAAAGAAAACTTTCTCCTGCTCTTGTATTTAAAGATGTGTATTTATTTGGTATTATGAGACAAAATTATAGCCCCTTTTTTATGCACTAAAAACAAACTTTAAAATCACTTGGGTGTTAAATGTTTAAAAGAAAATGGCTGCGATCCTATTTGAAACATTCTATCCTATGATTTCCATTTTCCAGATTATGATATTTTACAACAAAATATGAAAATACCCAAGTTTTGGATATTTATCCCTGGATTCAGTTAATAACTGGGTATATAACCAAAAAATAAATACTTATGCACTTGGTAATTATCTTTCTCCACATCACTAGACACAACGCATTCAAACGACTAAAACTTCACTATAATTCATGTAGGTGTGCATTTTTTTTTAATAAAAAAAACATAAGCAAGGGGATTTATTTGTTAAAACCCTCTACCCCCCCCCCCCAACCCAAAAAGGGTAGTATAAATAGAAGCTCTTGGACACATTAAAATGGCTATAACTTTAGCTCTAATTATTGAAGGGTGCCCAAATTTTATGCAAACATTCATAATTATAATAAGAGGTAACTTTTCCATTTTTTTGTTATTGAAGCTGTCTAGATTTTAGCATAAATAAAATATAAGGCGTGTCAAATTAAAAATAATACTGTCATGAAAAAAAAAAAAAAAAAAAAAAAAAAAAAAAAAAAAAAAAAAAAAAAAAACAACCCTCCTCGGTTAAAAGCTTTTAGCATTAAATAAAATTTAAAATAAATAATACTTGAAGAGATGATGTCATTTAAGCCTATGATCTGATTTATATTTAGTAATTTAATCAATATTTATTACTTATTTATGTACTAGGGTTTTCTTTCTATAGATAAATTATCAAACACAAAAGATATAAATTTAGTTTTTGAAAAAGTTGATATGATTTTAAAAAAGTATTTTGATTTGAATGGGAAGTGCTTAGGCCCCAAAAGCCCTTGCATTTTCCTACTTCCTGATAAAAATTTTGTTGATATGAGACAGAATACAGATAAGTGTTAATACTCCCAGTTTACATCATGCCAAGTGGAAATGTCATGTTATAGTATTGACTGGCATATTTGATATAACAATGCAATCAAAACTGTAATGAATGCTTGCAATGCAGCAAAATATTAAAATAATTAAAGCAATAAACTAAAATGATAAAAAATAATTTAAAAAGCATATTAAAAGTTACTAGTAAGTAAATAATGTATAACTAAATATAACGAGATACATTTTTCTTGAATTATTCAGTGAAACTTTCCTCACAAAGGTACCATATTCACATCAAAATCATAAAGAAAGGAAGTTTTATTTCAGGTTTAGAAAGTCTTAACCGTTTCGAGACGGCATCCCTTAAACAAATTTTATTTGAATAGCACCACTTTTTTTTTAAACAGTTCCCTTTACTTGTAAAATACCAGAAAATACTTAAAAATGATAAATAATACATTTATTTATTAATGGTGCCCAAAACAAATTCTGCATGCATCCTTTGATGATGCATATATGCACCACCCGTCCCGAAAGGGTTACAAAAAAAAACAAAAAAAAAACTGATTAATACATAAATATATTCTGGTAAAAAGATTGTGATTAGCAGTGATATCAGCTTGATTTTTTCCAAAATTTATACTTCCTTAATTAAAAACCACTAGTTCAGTCATATTATTTAGAACTACACATTAAAATACATATGAAATGATATAAAAGTAAAAAATTCTGCAATTTTGTCACTACATCTGAACTTAAATTTAATGGTTTACATCTGCGATGATATGCAGATTTTAGGGAGTCTACTGTATACTAATATTATTCTATGGAGGTAAGAAGAAAACCATGTATCAGAATTTGCCAGTACTATAGAGGATTAATAAAAAGGTTTTTGGAAGATCTAACTGGCTAGATGAACAAATCCTGTGTCTATGCTGCTGACTGCTAAGGCCATAGATAGAAGGTGAGATAGCCGAACACTAGGTTAATTTGAAACTACCCAGTTTATAAATGCCTGCAGAACAAAATCCAGAGAGTACAAGATTTTTGAACATATGTGCCTGTAGTGCACAGCCAAGACTTCAATTTTTTATGAGAATCAGGAATAGAAATATGAAATAAACTACACTAAGAATTTTTTTTAATCAGAAACCCACATGAAAATCTATTTTTAACATATCAGCATAAAAGCAATACAGAATTCTAAAAAATAACACATATTAAAGGTCCAAAAAATAAACTTCTACTGGCATTAGGCAAAGAATTGAAAGAGTACTATATTCATCCTTCTGAATACCCAGTTTAAGACTATCTTTAAACACAAAAACATAAAGGAAATCAAAACTACAAATTGTCTTCCACTTTGGGGGGGGGGGGGGGTAAAAATTCTCTGATCCATTTTCTCTTAGTGTTAATGTACTTAAATCACTTAAAGAGGGTAGCACTAAAATTTTAAAACATTCTTGAGACGGTATCTTATTAAAAATAGGTGCTCCTGGTGGCAGGGAAAAATACTTTTGCTAAGGTATGAACGATAGCGCATGTAAACACAAATTAAAGTGAAAGAAAGCTAAGCGTCAAATTTAACGACTAGGCATAATTATGTGGTCATGAAATCCAATAATTTAGTTGCATTTGATGACTAACAACCGCTAATTTCTAACCCTACTTGAGTACATATAGTCAGTTCCGAATATAACTTATAGATTGAGATATAAACACATACATTAAAAAATAAAAGCAATTGATATTCTGTTAAGGCATTAAATAAATAAAATGCTCTGAACAAAAATTAAATATTCATAATTTCAGAACTGTTTGAATGGAATTAGGTGAAACAATGAATTTTATTTTTACTATTAACTGTTTTTTTTTTTTAAAAATTCATCAGGAATGTCCCACTTCTTCACTTTTACTATGCTAAAAACCCTTATAAGTTATTTTTAAAAAGTAAAATGAAATTTTTTAAAAAAAAAACATACAGGAGGATCTTAATTTTTAATATTTAGAACCAATAAATGTCATAATAATGATAGTTGCCAACTTTTATGCTTTTTTTTCTAACACTGTCAACAGAAAATTTCCATTATTATATAAAATTACAGAATATCAGAGTTTATTAAAAATATGTCAAATGCTTTGACACTCGCATACCATACAATTAATCCTGCAAACTATTTTCATTTAATATACAGTTAGACCTCCCTAAAGCGACCACTTTCCGTTCCAATTAAAGTTGCTAAAATTTATTTTTCATATTAGGAAAAAATATAAAAATTTAAGTATCAAAACAAAAATTAATTACATAAGTTAATTACTGCAGAGTTTAAAAAATGAATACAGTGACGTTTGCTATGATTTTACTGTTTTATCTTTTACAATTTTTATTTCCAAGTCTTTTCAAAGTTCAGTAAATAAATGCAAATTTTTTTTGGACGGAAACAAATAATGATGATTTCATTAATTTGAGAGTTTCCTGACAGAATAAAGCAATGGAGTTTATTGACTGTCATTCTTAATTTGTCATCAGAGTTAAATTCATTTCCTAAAAAGGCACAAAGGGGGTTTAAACACTTAAAAGTTACCGGAATTTTATAAAAAATCTAAACTTAGTTTAGAAATTTGATGAAAAATGCACTCTCCGGAATTATTTTTCTGATAAAATCTTCAAGCGACCTGGAAAAAATGGAATTTGCTTAATTTTTCTTCAAAGAAATGGGTCGCTCATGGAGGGAGTTCAACTGGGATGGTCTCTGAATGGAGGTAAAATTAATATTGAACCTATGGGAGGTGGTCACACAGGGAGGTTTCACTGTATATATGTTAAAATGAAACAAGAAATCTGAGCAGAAAATAAAATAAAGGGAAAAAAAACTAATTTTGGAATGTACAGACATGCCAAGTTCCAGAGGAAAAATCAGGAGTTTATTTTTAAACAATAAACATAAAAAAAAAATAATTTATTTGAAATAATATTGCAGTTATATGTACTTAATAAATTAAAAATGCTTTTAATTAAGGGGCTCAAGGTACTTTTAACTAAGCAAATGAGATAAGTGTTAAAACAATTTAAAATTCATCATTATAAATACAAGGAATGGATTTTGTCTTCTCATACAAATTTTGCCTCTGAAAAATTAGAAAAGTTACAAATGATAATTCTTAATAAAGAAATTATTAACAAAAATAAAATTATGCATGGTGATTCCATTAAAAAAGGAGACTAATTTACAGTGTGCAACATAACGTTACAATTTATTCATTATAGAAAATAAAATTAATGGTACCAGATTTTTGCATTTAAGAAGGAAAACTGAAATTTTGCCCATAGTAAGTCAAAGTTTTAAAGAGGCATCCTATATATTTTATCTGAATTTGTGTCATATCAAATAGCACTAATCAAACAGAGAGAAGAAATAAACATCCAAGATTTTTCTAGCATATTTAGATATAAAATAACAATGAGAAAAAATGTGTTAGAAAATCAGGAGAAATATGTCAAAAATCAGGAGTATGTAAAAATAAGCAAAAATCAAGAGTATCCTGCCAAAATCAGGAGACTTGGCAAGTCTGAATGTATAACTTTAAGAAACAAACATGATTAGACATTAATATTTTATACTCAGATCAATGTTTTTTGGGGGAAAAAATTCAACAGTAAGCTTAGCAGCAAGCTGTTTAAAAGCATAAACAAACACTGGTTTTCTACCACAGGGTAAATCACATGTGCGCCATAGCCTTTACAAGCCAAATTATTTGGCTGTATTCGTATTGCCATGCCATCTCAAGAAGAATGTTCAAATGTTGAGGGATTACAATTAAGGCTGCATCCTAGCTTTTTGAAATTTTAGTACCGTTTTGCTAGTGATTTTTAGCCAGAATTGCAAATATGTCAGTTAAATTTTAAAAAGGCATACCAATTGCTTTATGCTGTCCTTAAACACTTTTAGGTTACTAATTAAGTCACTTTTTCCTCACAAACATTTAAAACCATTTAATAAAACCAATATTAAAAACAGTATTATGAAAAAACTTATGTAGTTATTTTTTTTTTTTTTATATATACACTCACATGTATTAAGATACCCTTGAATATTCTTAATTGATCTTTCAACATTGGCCATTCTATGATTTAATCTCTTCATATGGACTTATCACTTAGTAACAGAAAATATTTTTCAGATACATTATTTTTATAAGTCATTAGAATACTGATTACTAACCAAATATGGATGTTCTTAAGAATTACTTCAGATAGGGCAAAACTGGGAAATTTCATTAACAGCCAGAAGGAGCAGTTTTATAAGAGTTCATTTTAAACCAGGGTTGGGTTTTTGATGTGGCATAGGTTTAACAAGTGCTTTAGTTTTAACTGGTTTAAACCTTCAAAAACACAAATATGTAAGTAAACTCAGAACAAAACAGAAAAAATGCTGTTAATATAGCATTGCTTTTGTTTACTGATAGTGCAATGTAGTTTTAGTGTACATTAAATTGTAATCAAATATGAAATTATATTTTTTTTCTTTGTTTATGACTAACTCTCCATGACATGTGGATTTCTGATGTGCTTTTTTTTTTTTTCCCATACTTGGATGGTTGAATACCTTATTTTTAAACATATATATATATATAGCTTTTAATAAATACTTTCTCTGCAGCATTAATTATTTTTCAATTTAGTACGAACACAGAAAAATTAAAGTAACATTTATTTTATAAAAGAGAAAATAATTAAATGTTGGGATACAATGATTAAAATGTGATACTTTAAACCTTTTATCCAAAAATTAATTTTTTGTTAGTGACTGACAATCACATCTTACTTATAAAATTATCTTATTTACGGAATATCTCCTGAAATTAGGACAAATGAATAGATAATGTGAATGCGACATAACTCACCCAAAAGAAAGACATACTTAATACATGGAAAATATTCCAGAGAGAAACATTCGCCTTGCATACAATATTTCAAATGAAAATCAAATTTCAAATGAATTGCTTAAAAGGCGCAAAGGCCAACATAGTGAAAAAGATTCCAAGCCGGGACTCGAACCCGGGCCATCAGTATAGCACACTGACGTTCTACCGACTAAACCACTTGGAACGATACCTAGCTCGGAAAATTCCTCACTATTATATGTTGGTAAGGCTACAAACACAGCACAAGATGGAATATTTATCGTGAGTCACCGACCTGGGACAAACACGAAACATAATTAAATCCAGCATCGATAGAAATTATATTAATATATGGAAAATATTCCAGAGAGAAACATTCGCCTTGCATACAATATTTCAAATGAAAATCAAATTTCAAAGGAATTGCTTAAAATTGCGGCTGGAATCTTTTTCACTATGTTGGCCTTTGCGCCTTTTAAGCAATTCCTTTGAAATTTGATTTTCATTTGAAAGAAAGACATACTTCTCAACTTGGAGTAGCCAGAAAGTAACAATTCTTGCAGAGTTAGTATTTATTAAGTATTATTTCCTACATATAATACAATATATTATAACTACATGAAAATTACGACCATTTTAGCATAATTTCAAGCGAAGTTAGAATTTTTGCCTACATTAAGTTGAGTTATCATGCAACAAGCCAGTTTGTTGACAAACATGCATATTATCTATAGTTTACCATACCAGTAGGACAAAAATAGTTAACTTAATTCAAAACCTGTTTCAAAAGTGAAAGTATCCTAATAATAATAAAAAAAATTGCAAGCAAAATCAATAAAGTAAAAACCGGTCTTTGTAGATCGATATTAGTTATCCAGTGCAAAAAACATTTAAATATTGAAATGCAAACTAAATATTTAAAAAAAAAAAAAAAAAAAAAAAAAAACTCCTATAGAATTAACGTTATTGAGCAGGTTTTTCATTTTTACTTTAAGAAAAATCATTTAAATGGATGAAATTTCAAACAAAATTCTCCTCTATAGGATTAACATTAGCGTGTGGGTGTTTTCGCATTAGTAAAGTAGCTGCTTAAGAAACCTTTTCCTTAAAAAAAAATAGGGTGCAAGAAAACTGGTTTTGTACTAGAAGTGAAATATCTTCGAATTTGTTCGATCTTAAGGAAGGTAAATATGCTCATTAGATACGAATTTTGATAGATTAGTTTCTGCATAGATTAAACCTACATAATTTTAATGATTACAAATAATTAAGGATTTATTAACTCTTCATTTTAAAAGCATGCATTATTCAAATAATAAAAAAAATCATGCAACTCAAACTATTTGCAGTTTACCATATTCTATGCAAATATGTTTCAAGAATATATCTGTGCAGTTTATACCCCCACACTTTTAATGTATTTATGCAGTTTTATTTAGAATTTATTGATTAAAGTCTAACTCTGCTAAATAATTCTTTGATATTATTTTATTAAATCTAGGTTTTTAACACTTTTTGGCATAAAGGCTTTTGACACGACGGTTTAAACCATGGTTAAAATCAGTCGCATCATGTCAAAAACTTGCCAACCTTGTTTTAAATGGCTGTAAATTACCTTCTATATATATATATATAGAAGCAGGCTTTAATTAAATAATAATAAAAAAAAATTGGCTATTTTTTTTTTAGGCTGGCTAAAATGCAGCAACTTTGCACATAAGCATGCGAAAATATCAACAAAAATAATTGCTTTAGGCACACAATATGAAAAATAACTATGCATGTGAAATTAAGGACACCAAAGCCATTATTTTTATTCACTTCTATTTATATATGATAGAGTTTTAAATACACTTGTGTTAAAATTTCTTGACTGTATTAGCGAAGCTAATCAAAATGAAGCCAACAGCATTGTTGCTAGAAAACACAAAATTTGCATCCTGTATGACCACAAGAATATGTACATTTCAGTTTTTTTTTTTTTACTTAAAAAAAAAAAAAAAAAAAAAAAAATAGACTATTCTATTCAGGGATATCTTTAGGAAGAAAATTGGTTCTTTAAAGGACCCTTCACATGTCACAAAATTTTTCACCTCAAAACAGGACCCTTCATAAAACTTTTCCCCATTAAAAAAGACCCTTCACAAATTTGTTTGTCTTAAAAATAGGCCTTTTATAATTTTTTTTTAAATCTCTAAACTGAACATTCCACAAATTTAATCATTTAAAAGTTAAATCTGACCTGTCACTTTTAAATATATAAAGAAAAAATGTATATTTTACTTACATATATCTTCTTAAAAATGTATAAACAAGAACCTGAATGTAACGATCATTTCAAATTCACAGAATTATGACTAGACACAATTCATTTGTTCACAATTTCACAAAAACAGGACCCTGTAAAAAAAGGCTGGACAGACCCATGCAATTAATTTTATTCTTTATTATATTCTTCAGCCTCTTTGATTTTGTATTTCGTGAAATTAGAAACACTGGGAAAAAAGGTCTACATGTACAGTACAGTCATTATTGTTATGCATTTTAAAATAAATTTATAAGTTAATATTATTACTGTTTTATGTTACATTACAAAGAAACTTAAAGAACAGAATTTGTACATTGAAATTTTATTTAATCCCCTTAAAAAAGGTGAAAATTTCCTACCTGTCAATATGGAAAATGAAGAAAAACATAAAATAGCAACATGATACATTTATGCTGTGCATTTGAAATTCATTAATAAATAATGCAATCGACTATTTTTTTTTTTCTAAAATCACAGAATTTTTTTGGAACTTAATGGAAAATTTACTTATAATGCATGGAAGAAAATTCAATGGATTTCTTTTTGCAATCATTTTGGATTTGAATTTTTATAACATATAAATATATTATATTAAAATGTTTTATTAAAACATGATTATTTCATTATTTTTTGACATATCACACATGCAACTGTCTTTAAAAAAAGCGAGAGGAATATCGCTCAGCATTGACATTTTTTTCAGCTCAGTATAAGGATTACACTTAGTTTGATGTTTTTTTCAGTCAATATTTCGCAAGTTAATTTTTTTTACATGACATTACTTAAATTTTAGTTGTGTTGTAACATTTTTTACGAATGGATTTATTCAACCAAAAAGACGGATATGGTCAACGCTCAGAATTTACATATTTAATTATATAATTGAATACATTATTGGATAAAATTTGTAAATTTGTTTTTAAAATGAAATAAGCATTCTTACTCTCAACATTATGCAAATGAAAGTTTTAACATAAAAGGAAATGCAAAACAAATTTCACACTAATAAATATTTTCCAAAATTACGGATAAAAGGTGAAATACTTACCTTATTTAAATATAATTCAATTTTAACAAGCAAAACAATTACATCAAGCTATACGATCTTGAATGGAATTCAGCAATTCGCCTACAACGTTTCCAATGTCATGTTGTCCAGCCGCCATCACGTTGAGCATAATTGAAAAAAATATTGCTAGTGTATATGATACGAATTATAACATATATCAAAAGCAATACACATTCAATTAATGAGGATTTGTAACTTCTTTAATAACAGATTGTAGATTTTTGTCCGATTCCACCTCGCTTAAAGTCAGACCACGTGTATCGTCACATTTATTGCGATTAATCGTCGCTTCTTAAGAACTTCGTATACGAATGTGTCTTTAGTAACTTCTACATTTAATTTTAAAATGTTATAAAAAATATTAATGATTTCTTACTATACATGAATCAAATCCATTAATATGGATGTTTGCGAGAACGGGCACGCCGACGACAGAGCGACAGAGCTGCTTGCATTCATTCATGGAGTCGAGGGAGCTCGTTCTGCTCGCGTCGGGAAGCTCGAAATTGCTCTTGGCGCGTTGGCGATCTGTGGGCAGAGCCTCCTTCAATGGTTCACTGTGATTGGTTGTTGAAGAGCCGAGCTTCCCGACAACTACCGTCTGCCGTTCGCTCAGCCATTGCATAAAAGAACGAACTGAAGCGTTACATGTGCATGTTTCTTTCATGCTTCACGCTCTGTGCCCGGCTTCCGTTCTACCTTACAGTGCAGCTGTTTCAGACCGGACTTGAATCCCCTTACCTTCTTTGTTTCCTCTGCTCATATGCAATCCTGGTCTCAAACCGTGAACACATCTTTTACCTGTGCTCCTTCTCTCCATGTAGCAAGAATTGGATTACCAAGTGCATGAGGATTTATTTCGGACTTGGCTCTCATAAACGGTAAGTTGGATGATAGACTGGATATATTTTTATTTATTTCGTATACTGGGGATTTTTATTTTTAATTATCATCCATCATTGATTTTTGGAGAAACTCTGTGCCAGAAAGAGAGTTCATCCCATGAGAAGTAAATAATCTCTTTAAATATTTCATTCCTTTTTGTTAAACAATATAGTACAGCAATCTTAATCATGGATATATTCCTACTTATTTGGGATTTTCAGGACTTAAAATTTATCTTTTATTGGCATATATCATTGATTTTTGGAGAAAATCTATGACAGCAAGAGCGTTCATCAAATGCGAAGTAAATAATCTCTTTAAATATTTCACTTATTTTTGTTAAACCATATAGTACAGCAATCTTAATCATGGATATATGCCTACTTATTTGGGATTTTCGGGACTTAATTTTTATCTTTTATTGGCATCTATCATTGTTTTTTGGAGAAACTCTATGAGAAATCATCCCATGAGAAGTACATGATCGCTTCACACAGTTTATTAATTTTTGCTTGTTTGGTATAATTTAGATTATAAAGCAATTCTAATTATGGCTATATTCCTACTTATTTGGTATTTTCGGGGTTTATTTTTAATTGGCATCTATCATTCATTCTCGGAGAAACTATACCAGCAAGATACATCATCCCTATATTTATTTTATGGATGGAATACATCCCATGGATATGGCAGGAATACATTCATGGATGTATTCCTACTTATTTGGCATTTTGGGAATTCAAATTTATTTTTAATTCGCATTCACCATTGATTTTCGGAGAAGAGGGATCATCCCGCGAGGAGTAAATATCTTCGGATATTTCATTAATTTCTGTTTCTTTGGTACTTTTTTTTATTATTATTAAAATCGATTTTTCATTTATTGATTCGGTCATATATAAGTGATTTTTATTTTTAGAAAAACACTATGTTTGGCAGAGCGATCATTACTCGAGAAACAAATAATCTGTTTGGATATTTTATGAATTTCTGCTTATTTGGTAGTAATGGTTGCTTATGTGGTAATTATTTTGAATTCACTGTTTTGGGTATCTATCATTCATTTTTGGGGAAACTAGTAAATAATCTTTAGTGGCAATCTTTTCAGATATTTTTTAATTTCTGATTATTTGGTACTCTTTGGATTTGAATTTATATTTTGTTGTAATTGATTTTTGGTAAAACTCTATGATGAAAGAGAAAAAATTCTATGGTAATCAAATAATCTGTTTGGATCGCTTATTAATTTTTATTTATTTGGTATTTTTGGATTTAAATTTATTTGATATTCACTGATTTACTTACATGAAACCGATTTTTGGTGAAACTCTATGATGAAAGATAAATCATTTTATGATAATGAAATAATATGTTTAGATAGTTTATTGATTTCTACTTATTTGGTACTTTTGAATTTAAACTTATTTGTCATTCACTGATTCAATGAATGACAAATAAATTTAAATGTAATTGATTTGTATTAAATGTAATTGATTTTTGGTGAAACTCCGTGATGAAATAGAAATCATTCTATGATAATCAAATAATCTGTTTGGAAAGTTTATTAATTTCTACTTATTTGGTACTTTTTGGATTTAGATTAATTTTGAATTCCTTGTTTCGAGTATCTATTATTGCTTTTGGAGAAATTCTTATGATTGGAAGATCATGAGCAAATAATCTTTTCGGATATTTTCTTTGGGATTTAAATATATTTTTTATTTATTAAATTAAATATATATACATAATTGAATTTCGAATAAACTAAAAACTATGCCGAAAAGAAGTTATCTTTACATGTGAATCACGTAATCTCTCCAAATATTGTATACGTTTGTTTTAGATGAACTCTCAATTACCACGATAAAAGAGCATGTTGAAGATTGTCAATATTTATTTTGGATAATGACATATAATACTGTGTATAATTAATAGTTTGGCATAATATATAAAAGTAGACGTTATGACCAGACTTGTGCTGCACTTTTTTTCTTTTATAAAATCTTTTTCCTTTCATAATTTTTCCTTAGAAAAAAATCATTTTAAGTGATAGACAATTGCATACCGTAATTATTCATAGTAAAATTTCATTTGGATTGATATACATTTGCTTTAATATTTTTTACTGATATTCATAAAATCACGAAATATATCAGATTTTTAATTATACGTACTTCACAGAATTTGTTTTAAAAAATATATTATTGAAAAAGTATTCAATGCTGAAACTTAAAATAAATACACTCTATGGTGTGAAATTTTTTGAAGAAATAAGTGAAAAGTTCGTGCTTTCAAAATTAAGCTCATTTGTATGCATAATTGATTACCTCAGCCAAAAAAAATAAATAAGTAAAATAATTTACATCCGCAAAAAAAGTTCATGAGTTTGGATTTATTTTTTATGTAATATTTATTTACAGTCGAAATTAATCTGTTTTTAAATCTATCGCCGTTCCTATTTCTAGTGTAACTTATAAAATTTTGTAGTGAAAGATCGAATACAGTTTCTAAACTAAGAATTTATTAATACTATCGTATTTAAATTCCCCCTGCTATTTTTCCCGTTTAGTGAGCTTTTTTTTCCCCCGCAAATTACACATTTCAAATGATATAAAACATTTATGAAGAGTTAGTTTACTTTTGTGAAATTTGTGACGAAAATTGTTAAAGGGAATATTAAAATAAACATTAATACTTTTTTTGGTGGTTTTGTGAAGAGGTCCTAAATAGATCCCATTTTCCTCTTGTATAATGATGAAATGTTGGGGGGAGGGGTTGGTTACTCCGGGAAAAATTTCCCCAGTGGCCAACCCTTGGATGCATCACTCATAGAAGAACGTAAATCAAATAAAAGTAATTTTTTTTTTTTTTTAATCAGCAGTTTTAAGTTTTGACATTAATTAATTTAGTTTTATTTCGTCTAGTAGCACCTTAAATAATAAATTATTATTAAAACATTCATAAATATATTTTTAAAGAGTCAAGCCTGTAATTTTTATGTGTATAGATTCTTATCATTTTATAACAATCGTTGCGTGGATCATATAACACATTTTCCAGTCGAGGAAAGAAAACAGTTTTACCAGATGGCATAAATAGCATTAATTATCTAGATAATAAAACGGTATTTATAATTATTTTGTGCGTGTTTTTGTTAAATATTGCCTTTAATTTTTTTTCTTATCTTTATGATGGAAAAACTGCTTATGCGATTTTTTTTTTTTTTTTTTTTAAGTAAACAACACCGTTTTTTGCATGAATATTTTTTGTCGTGTAAAAAATATCGCTCCATCCAAAATAATTTTTTATTCCTACCAAAAATACTGCTTCTTCCATATTTTTTCAGTTTTCTTTTGTGTAAAAATTCAGATCAATTCTTTTTTGATCATCTTTTCGTTGAAAGTCAACGAATTTCTTGTTCTTTTTTTGTTTTTTTCCAGCAATTTATTTTACTGCCACTTAACAATATGTTGATCATGTTAAAAAAAAAAAAAAAAAAAAACAGAAAGGAAAAAATAATAATAAAAAAGCGAAAATTTCAAATAGCGTATGTGAAATAAAAGTTAGAGATTCGAAAAAAAGTTAAAAGTTGTTTTCGGAGCATGTCACTGGCTTGCACTCGATGGCCGATATTCTAATTAACTAATTTCTGGATGAAACACAGACATTTAATCAAATCCGTCAGTTTTTTAATTCGATATTAATTAGAATGGAACGTTTATATTATATGGTAACGTATATATCACAATAAATGCTTGATTTAGATTAAATTAAACGTAACAAAATATTTGTAGCTTACGTCCAATAAAGTCACCAACTCAAAACCTAGTAATGTTTCTTCTATAAATCTTTTACTTTGTATTAAGTTTTGTCAAAAAAAAAAAATCCTCGAATAAATAAAAAAAATTGTAATAATAGGCTATTTAAATTTAGACTTTAATTAAACGAAATAACAGGTAAACTTTCTGATATTTTTTTTATTTGTTTAATGACTCGTATTTTACAATGTTAAATCTCGTTATTTTATTGTGCAGTGTAAGATCATGATAAAATATTTAAATTTTACGATGGCTATCGTTAAAATATGCATAAATTAAAATTTGAGATTATTCTTTCCCTATACTCAGGGGATGTTTCTATGAGGCTAAACTGAATTACTTAATTTATATTTAAAGATTTAAAATCATAGCAAAGTTGACGAGCTGAGAATAAGGATTTAACACTTAAAAAAATAATACAGTATATATATTAGAAATATTTTGTCAATTAAATAGAAAATAAAGAGAAAAATTTTGTAGGAAGAATATACAGAAAAAGAAGTTCCAAATTTCTGGTGGGAAGTTCGAAAAATATGAGATTTCACTGATAATGAGAGCATTAAAAGATTTTGTTTTAATTAATGAAAATGTATTTCATTAATTTCAGCTAAAAATATAAAGATGAATGAGTGTAAATAATTACGCATATTTTTATTTTATGTTTAATACTGAATCATGTTATTACACATATGTGTATAATTACATATGTGTACATATGTGTATTTTAATTTTAAATGCTAAATTTCTGAATTGTATTCGATAAACATTTTTTTAACGTTAATATTGTAACAAAGTAAAATCTTATACATTCATCATTGAATTAATACATGGAAATTGTCATTAGATATACTTAGACGATTTTCACAATGTAAAGTAATAAGGATATGTTTATCAGTATAATATGTACCAGCCAAAGATTAAAATTATATATCATTTCAATTTTAGACCAACTAATCAACGAATGTTTCAAATTAAATGTTATGAATACTGGCTTTTTCAAGTAATAGAACACAAAACAAATATTTGTTTTCGTTCAATCTGCTTAAAAATTAAAATTTTTGTTTTATTATTATTATTATAATTGCCAATAATTTACTTTATATATTTTTATAATAATTTATTATTTTTTTTAATTGAAAAATAACAAATATTGCTTTATGCATCAAATGCATATAAAAACAATAAAAATAAAACAGATTACTGATTTTATTGATTTGAAAATAGCAGACTTCTTTTTAAGATCTCGAATAGTTTTATTAATCCAATTCAACTAGTAATAATTTAAGAATGTCAATTTCACAACTTATACAAAAGAATTCTTTTAGATGTATAAATGATCTAAAAATGATGTATTGTTCACAAAGTTCGACTTGTGGACGAGTGGTAAATGAGTTCTCAGTTTCCATTTATGCGAAATTATTTAAAAACAAATAATAAATTTAAATATCATTGGTACTTGGCATAGATCTATGACTGCTAAGGGTGTATTCCGATCCAAACTGCTTATTTTCTGATTCATTTTTAAATTCATTTTTGCTCTCAAACGCATCAAACTAAGAAAGTCTCTTATTTAGAAACTACATAATGTGCCGTGCTTCCCGATTTTTTGATAAATGCAGAAAATATTGTAAAAAATACTGTCAAAATCGGCGTTTTGAACCGAAATTTCCGGAAGCGGGAGATCTGGGGATGAAAAAGATGGTCATACTGAGAAAATAATTGCTTAAAAAACAAATTCTAATTAATTGAGCGAAAAATGATATCACACGGCACCTTATACAACTCTTCAAAAATCACCCCAGCAAGTTTCATGTTTTTACTTTCAAAAATGAGTCTGAAAATGTCTCAGAAAATTTCGAGCTGTTGAGGGTGGAAAAATATTTTTTCGAATACACCCTTAATGGCTTCGGGGGGAGGGGGTGATATTGCAATGATCACTTTTAATGTAAATATTTTAAAATTTTATGTACAAATAATTTATAATTTGTTAGAATTATTATTTATTTATAATAATTAATTATTTAAGTATTTTTCCATAATCAACAGTTTGCAATGAAAATTTTTTTAAATAATAAAGTGGTAAAAAATTGTACTAAGTCGATTAACTATTAATGTTATTAGACATAATTAGTTTCTAGTTTCTTTTGTAAGTTTTGATATAAATCGAATAAATAATTTCGTTGTATATTTAAATAATTAAACAATTACTCTATTTATAAATAATTAGCTAATAATATTCACTCTAAATTATTTACATTTCACAAGATCATGATTTAATATTGTGAAAATTTTTGAAATTTTCTTCCTTAAATAATGGATAATACAAGGATTTTTATTAATAATTTACTTTAGTAGCGAATTATTTTTTTTTTACTGAAAAATAATAAATATTGCTTTATGCATCAAATGCTTATAAAAACAGTAAAATAAAACATTATTGATTTTTATTAATAATTTACTTTAGTAGCCAATTATATTTTTTTTACTGAAAAATAATAAATATTGCTTTATGCATCAAATGCACATAAAAATGCATGCACAGATTACTCTTTATTAAGGGTCTATGATAGTCACGCGAAGACGCACGCAAGCTAATGTTAAACCAATGGCAGCGTTCTTTTCAAATTTCTCGTTTGCATTTTAATATATTTATTTTATTTATTTATTTATTTTGTATAGGATATTTGAGGTCGATGTCTAACCGGGTTCTTACGGTCTTTTTAAATTATGGTAGCAATATTTCCCCCCATGGGGTTGGGGTGGGAAGGGGGAGGGGATAGATATAATTTTCGGATAGTCTCTGCTCTAAACTATTTTCCAACGGCCAGTTCTTCCGCATTTTATACTATAATCCTTTTCCTTCAGGGTGCGTAATTTTCTCTCAACGAATTAAATTTATCTCATGATCTGAGACCATTTTCACGAATCCCTTGTATATTAAAAAGCGCATACAAACAAAGAAATAAACTTCCAAATAAGGCAACTTCAGGCCATTAAATATCTTTTCCAAGTAAATAAATTCCAAGCATAACATAAAATGTTGTATAATAAAGTGTCAAGCGAAAAGACCCGCTCACTAAGGCTAATCCTATGGAAGAATATTTTTTTAAATATCTCGTTTGCATTTCAATATTTTTAAATGTTTTTTTTTTTTTTTTTTTTTTTTTCGCATTGGATAGTTGACACCGATCTGTACAAAACAAAGGCCGTTTTTTACTTTTTCGTTTTTGTTTACAGATATTTTTAATGAGGACACTTTCATTTTCGGAGTCGATTTCGAAAGTGAAAGCATCCTCATAAAAAAATTTGCAAACAAAATGCAAAAAGTAAAAAACGGTCTTTGTACAGACCGATGCCAGCTACCCAATGCAAAAAAAAAAAAAAAAAAAAAAAAAAAGCAGCTAAAAATACTGAAATGCAAACGAGATATCTTTAAAAATTTCTTCCATAGGATTAGTATTAGCGAGCAAGTCTTTTTGCGTGACTGAAGTAACCCCTTAATTATTAAAATCTCAATAGAACTCGACTTAAAATTTTCGCGACACAGCTCTGTTCACGGAGCACTATCGCTCCGCGGCACACCGGTTGAGAACCATTGGATTAAATGAAAGGTATTTTTATTCTGAATATTTTTATATTGAATTTATATTCAAGCAAATTTGTGTTTTAAATTATCACACAAAAATAAACGCATTTCTGCACATTTTCCTTCAAATCAAAAGTTTTAAACGCTTTTATCGGATAATACTAATTTTGATAATTACGCGCAGGATTTCTTTATAACCGCTTTATACAATGAGTGGAAATTTTCAGAAATTATAAATATTGAAATTTCCAATATATGTGAGTAAAATTTTTTACATAACTAAATGTTTAATATGAAAATTAATTTGAAGAAATTCAATGTTACTAGATTTTATTAAACGTTTTCGGGTATAACGTACTTTATTTTGTAAAATATTTTCGCGATTTTATTTCATTTTAAAGATAATTTTCACAATCAAAAAGCATAAAGCTGATCTGCTCGCAGTACTATCATTAGCATTTATTTTAATCCAAATTTGTACCAGAATTTTTGAATACAATTTTGCTTTTATAATTTATGCGAATTGAATAAAATTTTAAATTGCATTTGTTTATTTTCAAATCTAATTGTTCGAAAATTCTGATGAATTTTCAACAATATAGCAACAAAATTGCTTGGCCTTGAGAGGGTTAAAACTTTTGAGTTAAATGGAAAAAGATAGAAGTTGGGGTAGTCTTTCTTTGTGTGACACTTTTTAAAATCATTGAAATATTAGTTTGATATTTCAACGTTCAAAATTAAACTAGCTATCATTTAATATAAAAAAGAAAATTTTGATTTTTTGACACAAAAGTTTTTTAAGGGGGTACGTCACCTTTTCTCCACGATTGCGAAATCCCATTTTAACCCAAGGGAAAATTTTATTAGGTGATGTAACATTACCTAATATAATGATCGAAATACGATTTTCACCATCAGAAAATAGACGTCCGATGCCAGCGTAGTGCATATTTTAAATTATCTACTTTACTTTTAAGTGACTATTGATTGTATATTTTAACCCTTAAATGCCTGATTTTTCAAAAATCATTGTAATAATGTTTTTGGCTTTCATTTTTTAAATAAATCATGAGAAAAATACTTTAAAAAATCATATTTTGTTTTAAGTATGGTTTACGGCTAAAAAACAGTTTGTTACTAATCGGCAATACTGGTGTTTAATTGAAAAAATAATTTTCATTGAAAAAATTCTATAATATTAAACACACAAGAATTTTAGGAACTTTAATAAGAAATAAATTTTACTTGCTCACTGCAGGTCAAAATAGGATATTTCGCAAGCTTCCAAACAAAACAAAAAGAACAAGTAGCAACAATTGAAAAAATAAATTTATCTTTATTCATAAACAGCACAAGTGTTGCCATCTACATGTTGAAAATCGGTTTAATAATATTTTCAGAATGTATTTTATTGGCAACATTAGGCATTATAGCTTCAATATTATTCTAATAGTGTTTTAGAGCCTAAATTGTGTATGTTGCCGAAAAGCAACACCAGGCATTTAAGGTTTAAAATGGATGTAATTTAAAAAAATTACACACATGAAAAGTTTCAAAGTTTACAGGACTTTTTTAAACAAGTCGGAAATTGTACATCAAACATGGCAAATGAGGTGCGTTTATACTATAACTAGTTTTATAAATATTCAGATCTTGATGCAATAGCTGTTGCACTCTTATGCAAAAATGCATGAATACAAAATTCATTATTATTCTATAGATTAAATTCAGTCATACAGAAAAAATAGGGCTCCCTCTTAAATAGGACGTCATCATCATGACAACCTAGAATCATTAACTATCATGGGAATCATAGAATTAATGACGTATGATTGGATTTTATAGAATGAAGAAAACTTTTAATAATACTTTTTAAGTTTTGATTCGATTTTCATAAAATTTGAAAGAACTCGACGCAATTCTGCAACGATTCTATATTTTAAATTTTAAACTATTCGGTTGGGTAGGTTTTGCGCTGTTGTATGCGGACAGACGGACGGACGGACGGACGGACCAGATGACGACTATAGATGCTACGTATTTATATAATTACGAACGCATCTAAAAACATAAAATTAAATTACACATATTTCTAAAAACTCATTATTTTGGCATAATATGCGTCGTTTCTAATGGTGAAAACCATATTTCGATCATTAGATTAAGTAATGAGCCATCGCAAGAGGCTATTTCAGCCACGCGAAAAGACCCGTTCGCCTATGGAAGAAATTTATAAAGATATCTCGGTCACATTTCAATATTTTAAAATCTTTTTTTTTTTTTTTTTTTTTTGCATTGAATAGTTGAAATCGATCTGTACAAAGACCGTTGCTTACAGGTGTTTTTAATGCGAACGCTTTCATTTTCGGAACCGGTTTCGAAACTGAAAGCATCCTCATAATAATAATAATAAAAAAAAAAAAACTGCAATCAAAATCGAAAAAGTAAAAAATGGTCTGCATACAGATCGATCTAAACTATTCAATGCAAAAAAAAAAAATCGTTTAAAAATATTGAAATGCGGCCGAGATATCTTTATAAATTTCTTCCATGCGATTAGCATTAGCAAACCCGTCTTTTCGTTTGACTGAAGTAGCCTCTTAATAATGAAAACTTGTGTCATTGAAGTGTTCCCTTAATATTTTAATACTTAATGCTAATAATAATATTTGTAATATATTTAATAATATTTGTTTCTTTCAGATCAAGATGACCGCTCAGCTCCAAAGCACTCCCTCTCGTCACCTTGCATTTATCTCCTTAGCTCTTGGTTTCTTGGTTATTTGGACAGCTGTTTTAGCCGGGGTATTAGTTTCTCGAACACTGAAGGTAGGTACCTTTTTTTTTTCTTTTTTTTTTCTAAATTCTAGCGTATGAATATCTCGACGGAAATTAGTTTTAACCCATACCCTGCAACAATACTTTTTATTGAAATTTTTGCTTCATGCCAATACTTTGTGATAAGTAGATTTACAACTGCAAAGAAAAAAATAGTTTTATTAGTTTAAGAATTATAAAGCGGTACAAAAAAAAAAGGCATCAGTAGGTATGATATAAAGAAAAGTAGATGCAATCAGATATACATAAAACAGTAAAACAAAGATGTGTCCTACATGAATTGTTTTAAGACGAATAAAAATTCGCTAATATAATATTCAAATTTAAATTATTTATGAAATTTTTCAAACCACTTAGCATGTACAGTCAAAAACTATATTTTACATTTTTTTTAATATGCGACTAGTAACTAAAAAAACTAAATAGCTAAAACAACCATTATAGTTTTCAATACAAATATTTATTTTCAGGGGAGAAAAAAAAAATCCGCACCATCAGCGGGAGAACACGTTGTGAAAAACGTTCCTTTTTTTCAAACTGGCTTCGAAAATTGAATATTTTGGATGTGTAACTATTCTTTGAAAGAAAAACCTTAAATTCCAAAACTGTGTGTAGAAAATTTTTAGGTTTGAAAACCAATCGTGTTATATTTCTTTATAGCAGATAACATTCTAATCATAATGGTGGGTGAATGCGCAAATTCAGTGGCGCGGATTTCCAAATGCATAATGATATTTTTTCTCCTGTATGTAGCGCTTCCGAGTATTCCGTTACCCTTTTTACTCGGGAATAATTACTTTATCGCATGTACTAAGCGCGTACATATACAAAGTTAAATTGATTTTCCAAAAGTTCTTTATTAAACTGAACGAAATAAAAAAAATCTGTTTCACTTTATTTCATATTTCAATATCCATAAATGAAGAATTTTCTGAAGCTCTATCTTAAGTTGTTTTATGCAAGTCATGCATTTAGATTTTAAAATCGCTTTACTGGGTTTTTAGAGATTATTATTATTTTTTTTTCATACACAATATCGTTGAATTATTATTACAATTATCGTAGTTTACGATAACTCTACATAATTATCTCAGTTTCGAATTTGAAAGACAGGAATAATTTTATTCGACGTTAAGGGGTTTCAGAACTCTTAAAATTGAGAAAAAAAAAAAAAAAAACATTTTCAACATTGTGACTTAAAATGTATTTGATTTTACGACACAATTTTAATTGGGGTGAAAGAGATAAGTATGTTCTTTCATTTCATGTATTTAAGAAATTGCTAGATGCAGAATTAGCATTTACAGGAGACTCCAAACTGTCAGACATTTGATGAGCAGAAAATCGGCATAACAGATTACGCGCAGGATTACAAAATAAGTTTTGCAACTAGAAGGAAAATTTTGGTGCCTACTTATACTTCAGATTGTAATGATTACCCTGAACCTAAACAAATTTGCATTTAAAGCATTTTTATATTTTTGTTACAAAGTTGTATTTAGCTAATGCCAAATCAAAAAATAATTCAACAGTGTTATTACCTATAAAAATATTTCTTTGAACAATGAAAAGTAAATTTTAGGTTCAGTTTATGTAGACTAACATGAAACATACGTTTTCAAATTTTCATGAAAACATATTCAGAAGTTTTTGACATAACATATCATGCGCGTTATGCCCCAAAACGTCATTTGGAGAAAAATGACTTCAAAATTTCGGAAACGCCGCTTCAGCTATTCAGCGGATATCATTCTAATAAAAGTCATAACTTCTGTTCTAATAAAAATTTCAAGGAAACAATTATATCCAGAAAAGATAAGAGTTTAACATCTAAAAAAAAATTAAAATTTCGGAAATTTTAAAGCTTTAAGAGTCCTGAGACCCCTTAAATATACATTGACTTCAAATTTTAAAAACTCATTTATTGATTATTTGAAAGATATCGATTCTGTTGTAGTTTCACTTATCCAAAGAATAGCTAGACCATTCATCTGTGCAAAATGTCTTAAATCGGTTGACATGGGAAACAAATATAGGTTTGAATGAAACGAAAAAAGGTTTTAGAAAATAAAAGTGCGCTCTTGGTTAGTGTATCATAAATTTCATAGTAAACATGCCAAATAAAATTTTTAATTACTCATATATGCATTAAAAATTACCAAATTCATCCGTTAAAAAAATAATTGGCTAATTTAAATTTTCTGGATTATTTGTATTGCTTAACATTAAACGAAATAATATATTCTTTTAAATACTGTTTTTTCTTTGCCCATGAGTCAATGCGATTCTTGAAAGACTATTTAAATCATTCTTTTAAGAAACTTTAAGCAATTCAGCAAAATCATGAATGCAATTCAATATTGCGTACCTATTGTATCAGAGAAAATTGCGCGATCTTTTATTTTGTTTTCATCGGTTTAAAAACAATCTTGTAAATTTTACGTTGGAAATATTTCATTGTTGTAAATTTTACAAGCTAATTTTATCCCAGAAACTTTATTTTAGCATCTTTAATTGTAGATCGTAGAGAAGAGAATCTAATAATAATAAAACAAAAATATTAATTTGCTATGGCCTTTTAGAAGTTTTAATTGTAGAAATAATTTTATTTGCCGCAGGATACCTATTTTTTACATATTTATTTACATTTTTATTAGCATTATTTTTATAACATTATAGAAACTATTTAAACCAATATTAAATTGCTATATATTATTTACGTGTAAGCAGTACACTGAAAGAGTCTTATGTGATTTAAAAACCCAATTAGTTTTCTATGATGGTAAAATTTAAACTTCATAATAAAGCATAGCGGCATCTGTTAATTAGACAAATTACAGATAAACATTAAAAAAAAAAAAAAAAAAGAAAAGAAAACAGCTTCTTCCCGTGTTTTCACATACTTGTTTATGAATTTAATGAAAATAAAAACTGCCAAAAACATGTTCATTAAAAGGTCTTGTACATTTACTTATTTATTATTTATGAATTCAATTTAAAATAACAACCACCACAGATCATTTAATTTTATACATAACAAAAACATGCTTTACACAAATTTAATATGCATATGGAACCATTGATTAAATTTCTCGATTTTAAATTATTCTCAATGTTAAACTAATAGTACTTTATTGAAATTATAGAGTTAATTAAATAAATTTCTTACCTTTTAAACTTAAATGTGTATTTTTTTTCCAGGACGAAGCTAGCGCGAAAGAAACGACGAAAGTATTCCATACACACGAAGATGTAGGAAAAGTCATTTTTGCCCTTGGACATGAACTTGGTATGTATTCTAAGCAGTTTTTTTCTCTCTTATTATTATTTTTCTTCATTTTTTATTATTCATTCTTTTTGCTGTTGTTTTTAAAATTTTTATTAAGTTTTTAAAAGCAATTTTAAAAGAGTTTGTAATGTAGGTAGTGTGTCATCGATTAAAAACAATTTTTCCATAAAAACTTAAACTGGATAGAAATATATTTTTATTATGAGCAGATATGTATCAATCCAGAAATTTTTGAACATAATTTTTTTTTAATTTGAGTTATTTTCAGAAAGTATTTAATTTAAAATAAAATTTTTAATTGCTTTGAACGCAAAAAGGAATAATTTTGAAATAAAGGAATCTCGCGATCTTTTTTTAGTACTTGAAGAAATATTTGTATTGTAGATTTCTATAAAAAATTTTACTCATGTTCGATAAATTTTTAAATCACCTAAACATTGTAAAAAATAACATTCGGCAGACCACAATATGCTAAGTATTAGATTTTCTTAAAAGCATTATTTATTAAATTTACTCATATAAATATAGTTACACAAACGAATAAAATTAGCTTTCATTTTTGTTAACCAGCCACGTACCCAGAGTAAAACACCTGGGTGGGGAAACCACTACTTCTGTATAGAATTTTTTTTCTTACTTAATCACTGAATATTTTAGCAATTATGCAATTAAATAAGTAAAGCGAAGAATACTTTTCGGAAATAGTGGTATACAGGCGACCACTGACCTCATCCTGGGAACACCACTGTTTTTAACACCTAATGCTTTATTTAATTGAGCTGAGCGAATGAAACTCTGATACGTCCACTCCAATATTTTTTTGTGACGCATTATTTAGATAATTTAGAACACATTAGATCGTTCTAAAATTAGAAAATACAATGCCAGCTTGATTTCATCGAATGAAGGTTTGCAAATTAACTCACTCAGCTTCACTTTGTGCAGGCCCCAAATGAGCTTTTCTGGTATTATTAAACTTTTCATTTAATATTATTTTGTAAAAGTTTTTCCTTCAATGTTTTTAATTTCCCTTTTTCTTTTCTCAGTGTCTACAATCGACTGGATGTTATCCACACCGGACAAAACCAAAGTAGATAGTATCGTTGTGACATGGAAAATTACAAATAATGTCATGAGCAAAATCAAAGAAGACAGCATGGATCGTTGGGTTCCCAGCGTTATTTCTATGCTGGATACTCTTCAAGAACGACTTAATGTGTTTCGCGAATCCATCACAGACACTAAGTCCAATCCATTATCCACAGTGAAATTTTATCTCGAACTGTGTGACTGGGTTCTACAGAGGTGTTTTCTCTTAGACTATGCTGGTCAACACTTACCAGTACCAAGTTTGCCATATACATTATTTGTGAGAGGTATGGCACAGCGTTTCGGTGAACTTGCACTGGGCACTATTTATGTAAAATCTGATATGCCCATTAACAAATCTGAGTTCTTTAAATTAAAAACTGGCAGCGAAGAACTCATGGAAGCTTCCTTCCACTTTACACCTCGTGCTCGTACGAAATGGATGGAGCTTCAAGAACAAGAGCCTGGAGTTCAGAAAGTGATGCTAACTGTTGTGGAAGACATCTTGTCTGGTAGTTCTTTACGAGGCCAGAAAGAACTAGCCAACAATTACTTAGATGGTGTTAAAGAACAAATAGCCATGTTGCTCTTAACAAAAGAAGTGCTGAATACTTCTTTATCATCTTGGATTGAAAGGCTTGCACAAAGATCTCACAATACACTTGCATTTCATATGTCGATTGCCATAGTCGCTGTTGTTGCCGTCATATTGTGTTTAATAGTCATAAGCTGCTCTTGCAGTTACATCAGCAGAGGACAGCCTGATGTCGAAAAAAATAACAGTCAAATGCCTTATAGTGTATTAGAAAAATCTGTGTTATCATCAAACATGAAACCTCAGTGTTACATGTAGGACATTGTACATAAAAACAAATTCCTCTGTAGCATAGCATTATTTATTATCATTATCATTCTTGTATAAATTGTATGTAGCTTTTAAATAAAAGATTTTATTAATTTTGTCAATAAGATTTTTTTTTGTATATTGAAATTTTCAAAATGATCATAGAATACATAAAGAGCTGTCACAGATATTTATCATTTTAGTCTTTATTATTTTATTTATCTATATAGCATAGATTTTGTATGAAAACTTTATTCAAGGATACCATTTGCCATAGATTTACAAAAAAAATTCATCTTTTTTTTTTCTTCTAAGATTTCCAATGTGCTGCTGAAACTTTGATAAGCCATGTAAAATCGCAATATAGAAACTCCCTAACTAGTCCAAAATTAAAAAAGTAATTTCTGCTGAAAAAAATTATTTTTTGTCTTTAAAACTTCATAAAAATTGCATTTTGCATTTTAAAATTTATGCTTCGCTTTAAATTTTACATATAAAAAATATTTAATATACAGATAAACTTTTTTTATCTGCATATTAGGCTAAAAATACCATTTAGAGTTTTCTTGGTTCTGTTCCTTTCAAAGAAATCTGGAAAAATCTTTTATATTTTTAACACATTATTTTTTTTCTCTTATATTCTTATTTTTATTTTCTTCAATGAAATTACACACATATTTAGTATTCTAAAAACAATAGTTAACACATATCACTTTTAACTGACAAAAAAGTTTATCAGTGTAAGTAATGCATAAATTAATTAAAAGATTTAAAATTAGTTTATTATTTAATTTAAATGGTCATATGTAGATGCACATTGACTATTAATGTAATTAGCTTATTTTATAGACTTTGAAATAAATTTATGCAGTACATGATTTTTTAACAAGCTTGGGAATTTAAAGCTATCTGTCAGACATCCACCAAATCATCTTTATCCAATAGATGGCGCTGAATTTCACTCGGAAAAGGCAATAACGAAGTTTTTCTGGCAAGCCGATTTTCGTGGTCTCTTCACGTCATTTCCTGTTTGAAATCAAATCCGAACCCGGGTAAACAGGGAGAGGGGAGGAGTACGCTTGCCAAGTCCTGCAAATCAGGTGTTGGTCATAGCGAAACTGCTTCCTAGGAGGAAAGAATAAATAAACCTTGTGAAGCACGGAAGCAGTCGAATGTTCCTAAAGAGACAGCTGCGCGCGAGAAATTGCTGGGATTGCTCAGTATTTCTATGTCAGTAGAATTCCGTTCCGACGATCCAGACTAAAAAACAAAAAAGCATTAAGGGAAATTTGGGAAAGATTAATTAATTAAAAGGACTCAAATAGAATTTAAATTATATGCTAATTTCCAGTATATATATTTTATTTACATAACGTATTTGTTTTACTTACTGGCTTAAATTTTAAGTAGGTATATTTTATTTACTTTCAGGCTGAAATCAAATTCAAATTGGTTAAATTCAGACACATCTTTTAATTCTTTTGTTTATTCAAAACGTATCAAATTGGAAAGTGCGCTTATTAAGAAACTATGTAATAAAACTATTTTCTCTCTCTCTTTATTATTACTATTATTATCATCATTCGTTTTTCGTAAAGGCTCGAAATGGAGAAAATCCATGAGCTGGAACGCTAGTATTTCAAAACTATTGTTGAGAAAATTATTGTTTGTAATGAGAAAAATGATTGTTTGTAAAGATCGAAGTATAAATAAAATCTTTATCTAATATATTCTATTTTTATATTATCTAATAATATAAAAACAGTTTAAAAAAAAGCATTCGAGATTTTAAATAAAAAGTTGCAGATAGCACAAAGAGTTGTACATATAAAGCTTTAATAATATGTTTTAATAATTGCACGAACAGATATGGTATTCAACATAATTTTAGGAACCGGAGCAATATTTCTTATAATTTCACGAACCAAATTATTGTTCTGGTTTGCTAAGGTACATTTCGAGCCCTGGGTAAAGGCAAAATATTTTTCTGAGAATGCTGTCGAAGTTGGCAATTTTTACCGAATTTAGGGGCGCGATAGCACAAGAAAGAAAAAAAGCTGACAACTTGAGGCAATAATCGCTTATAACTTAGTATAAGATGTAATTCTTTTATAAGAAAAAAAAAATAAAAAAAAAACTGTTTGGTTGCAAATCACGTCTCTAATCATGCTTGCAAGTATCATGCTTTTTATGTTATCAAAAAATGTGGCAGAAAGTATTTCAAGTTCCTAAATCTGAGTTTCGCAGAAAATTCGTTTTCGGCGAAAATGCTGCCAAAAATTCGGCCGGACCGGAACTAGAGGTCTGCACGGGCCGGAATTTCCATGCCCGGGCCCGGCCCGAACGAAAGCTATCTTGGCCCGGTTTGGTGTAAAAATTGGAAGTTCGGCCCGAGCCCAGCCCGGCCCGTTTGCATTTTTACAGTTCTCGGCCCGGCCCGTACAAAAATCAGTGAAAACAGGCCCGGCCCGGCCGGACACAATTTCTACAAAAAAAAAAAAAAAAAAAAAAAAATCCGTTTTTTCTCAACATACAATTAAAATTATTTATTTTAATGAATACTACATACATATTTATGGGAACATTTTGCAGTATATTTTACATTACTTTGATGTTCGCAAAACAGAAAACACACAATAGTAAACATTAACGATTACTTAGTGTTCTAGTCATCGTGTCTACAGACATTTCAAAATGGAAATAAGGATTCATTAAAAGATTAATGTAGTTCAGAATGAAGGATTAAAAACATGATAACTTTTGAAGCTGTATAATAAAAAGTATATTTGTGAAAATATTTTTCCCATTTTTAAGGCTTTTCTCAAATCCAAAGGAGCTACAATTCAACACATTTATGAATTCTTTTCTTTTCGGAAACGTGTAAGATTGGCAGGTATTCTTATTCAGAAGCTATGTAAAAGTCGTTTTTTTCATAGATAAAAGCAATATATCTTTCTGAAAATACTGTCAAAGTTAGCGTTTTGAATCGAATTTCCGGAAGCGATAGCACAGGAAAGGAGGAAAATATACAGTCACGTGACAGGAATCTCTGTTATCTCTGTAAGTAATTTATCAAATATGGAAAAAGCTATTCGTTTCCAAATGCCTTCAATAGGCAGGCCTGTCAATTTTATGCCTTCATAGTTAAAAATTGTCAGAAAATGTGTCTGAAAGCTTCGCATTGTTGAGCAGTAAATATAAGAACCACCTTAAGGTATATTTCCAAAGATACTGTTAAGAGAAGTTCATTATCACTATTAATACTACAAAACACAATGACTGTTCTACACATCCTGAGATCGATTAAGACCAGTTCCGTCCTGGCACGAGTCTGCTGAAAAAAAAAATAAACTCGGAATCAGACATCTTGTAACTGTACGATGCCGATCTCTACGATGGACATGTTACATTTCTGTACTGATGTTGTTAAACTCGCATCGGCTCGTGACGCACATTTATACTTCTCGAGAAAATCATATTAATTGAAAATGGCTCGTATTTTATCTGCTTCGCTTAAATTCTTATATCGAGCAGACAGGCCCGATCAATTTTTTTGCCGGCCCGGCCCGTTTGGAAATTCACCTTCATTCCGCCGGCCCGCGGGCCGGGCCGGGTATGGACCTCGGGCCAAGCCCGGGCCCGTGCAGACCTCTAACCGGAACTCGACCGAAACTATTTGTATTCCAAAAATCTCGTTTCTTCCTTCAAAAATTTTCCACATGACTCATTGATTTGAGCTGTATCGGCTCAAATGAGACATTCTTTAGTTATTGCTATGAACTTCACTGTTTATAATTATCAGTCATGTCTGACTCAAGGCGGGTTAACGAATTATAAAGCAAGAAATGCATATATGGCTAAACTTTGAAGACGCTTTTCACGAGCTCATTAAAAGCTGCAGACTTAACAGTAATAGAAAATTCTTAGTTTGAAACCGCAGAAGTGTTTCGAATACCCTTTGAGTGTAGTATAACCGATGATCATTTACAAAAATCATTATAAAAGATAAATCGAGGTATGTATACCTAAAAGATATTTTAATTAGAGGAAATTCGTATAATTAGAAAATCATTTTGTGTGATGATTTAATTACATTCTGTTCTATATGAAAATAAAAAGTTTTGGTTAGAGGCACAGAGAGCTAACTTGTGCCTCACATATAATTACACGTATAATGGATTATGTATATTTACGTATGTGTTAATTATTTTTTTAAAATTGGGACATTTTCATTTCGTTTTCGTTGGCTCCTGTTGAATCCTTTTACACATCAGTAAGAAAAAAATACAAAGTCAAGTTAGCAGATTTTGTTTAGAAGTATTTTTCGGGAATACATGCAATGTCACTAAACCCCCTCTTTCTCTCTCTTCATTTTCTAATGGGAGGAAAATGTTCTTGTAAAGCTCGAGTTACACTTACTGACCCAAGGCTATAGAATATAGATACGGACCAAGGTTGGGGTCTGGGGGATGACATCACGTCTTCACTTCTGTCTGTGTGATAAAGCTGAGAGATAACTATTTTTAGAGTTTTGTATAGGAAAATGGATTATTGTCTAAAATATTTGTTTATTTATTTTCAACAGACGACTGCTTTTATACTGTTATTGTGACAATATTATAAAGATTAATAATAAGTTAAAACGATGTTTTGCGCAGTTTCAACTCTCTACTATACGTATAAAAAGAGCAAAGATAAAAATATTAAAGTAAGATGAGCTGCTTGAACAATAATTTAACCTCCTCAGACCCGATGTATCCTATAGGATACACATCTTTACAATTTTTTTTCACGTATATAAATAATGTAAAAAAAAAAGAAAATTGGTGTGTATGGAGCCTTACAGATAGCAGAACTAAATAAAACAGCAATTTCTTTCTTATAGTGCTTTTTTAGCGAGATATGTGTTATATCAAAATGGCTTGCAGCAAAAATGTACGAAATTTACAAATACGAAAACGTAAACAGTTATTCAGTACGTTAAAATATCATTTGTAGAGTCCATTAGAAATAAAAAATTATTAAATGTATAATTATTTCACGCTTTGCATTGTTTTTTCAATGCAATGCAAAAAAAAGTAAAATAAAAAATCCTAACAAACTGTCAAAAAATGTACTTATTGGGTCCCCATGTATCATCAAATTTCATGTACAAAAAATACATTTTAATTTTTTTCGCGTTTCAATCTTTCTTAGTTATCGGTTTGTTAATATAAATTCATAACTGAAGTTAAAAAAAATGTAATAATAAACCCTGGGGTCTGAAGAGGTTAATTTAGTTAAAAAAGAAAACATGTTGATTTTTCCGTGTCACAAAAAAGAAAAAAGAATTAAAAATGATCTAACTTCAATTAGGTTTTCGATATGCATAAAAATTAATACCATTCTGTTGGCAGTAATTTATAAATTAAAATAGGCCAAACGGCAGTCAATCCAAAGCACAATTTAGACCCAATGGTACACACTCACCATACATAGATATATACATACAGATATCATCTTAAAAACATTATAAGCAGATGATCTGAAAAAAATATATACCAACATACTTGCATACGTATGGAATAATTGTAAAATGATCAAAATCTCAAGATTTAAAGAAAGCCTTAAAATGTAAATATGTAACAGTATTTCCACAATAGGATTTTTTTCATGATTACAACACTTTCCTAACACTATATACGCTCGGAAAGTAAAAAATGTAAATGAAAAACTAAGAAACATTGGGCCATAAGTTATGTTCTTACTAACGTCACAATTACTGTATAAAAAAATGAATTTGGCAGGCGTAAATATGGCGTAACATACATATGAATTAACGCCACGCAATCTTAAAACGCACGTACACCAAAGAAAATATGAATTCTACAGAAGTAAATAAATGAAATAAATAAACCAGGTATATAATAAAAATTTATTCATATTTGAAATTTAAAAATTCATCTCAAATTAAATATTTTGTTTTTCTTCCGCGAATTGAAAAATAGTTTAAAGGATTCAAAGAAGAGCAGCCGTTTGTAAATAAATAAGACATAATACAATTGAAAAACCTTTAAAAAAATTATATTAAACGTTGTACTTTACAGATTCATTCGAAAAAAACCGACATTTTCTTTCGGGAATGAAAAAAAAAAAATGATGGGGGATTCAAGACAGCTTTCGTTTTGAAACAGATAAGACACAATACAGTTTACAAAATTCACGCATTTGAAAAAATATACAAAAATTTATACATATTTGAAATTTAGATATTAATTTAAATATTTTAGTTTCTTCCGAGAATCGAAAAATAGTGTTAATGGATTGAAAGAAGAGCTACAGTTTACAAATAAATTAGACATAATGCAATTCAAAAATTTCAGGTAATTTACAGTTTCATTCGAAATAAATGACAGGTTTTTTTTTTTTTTTTTTTTTTTTTTTTTTTTTCTAGAATGAAAGAAAAAAGTGATGGAGGATCCAAGAGAGCTAACGTGTTTAAACAGATAAGACATCGTTTACAAAATTTGCGTAATTGAAAAATTTACAAAATGTATACATATTTGAAATTTTAAAATTCATTTCAAATGAAATATTTTAGTTTTTCCAAAACTGGAAAAATAGTGTTGAAGGATTCAAAGAGAAACAACCGTTTAAAAATAAATAAGCTACGATATAACTTATATTTCATGGATAAGAAAATCCCACAAAAAATTATAATACGCAAAAGGTTACAGAATTCCCGCAACTGAAGAATATGAAAAAATTTATACATATTTGAAATTTAAGTGTTCATCTCAAATTAAATATTTTAGTTTCTTCCGAGAATCGAAAAATAATGTTGAAGGATTCAAAGAAGAGCAAGCGTTTGCAAATAAATAAGACGTAATTGAAAAATCTATAAAATGTATATATATTTGCAATTGAAAAACCTTCAAAAAATTTTTATTACGCGTTGTGCTATACAGTTTCATTCGAAATAAACGATAGTTTCTTTATAGAATGAAAAAAAAGTGATGGATGATTGACCACAGCTGTCGTTTTGAAGCGGATAAGTCACAAAACAGTTTACACAATTCGCGCAATTGAGAAATATACACAAATTTATACATATTTAAAATTTAAATATTCATCTCGAAATAAATATTTTAGTTTCTTCCGAGAATAGAAAAATACTGTAGAAGGATTCAAAGAAGAGCAATAGTTTACAAATAAATAATGCATAATGCAATTGAAAAATTTCAGGTAATTTGCAGTTTCATTCGAAATAAATGACAGTTTCTATCGAGAATGAAAGGAAAAAGTGATCGAGGATCCAAGAAAGCTGTCGTTTTTAAATAGATTAGACACCTGATAACACAATTTGCGTAATTGAAAAATCTATAAAATGTATATATATTTGAAATTTTAAAATTAATTTCAAATGAAATATTTTAGTTTTTTCCAAAAATGGAAAAATAGTGTTGAAGGATTCAAAGAGAAACAGCCATTTAAAAATAAATAAGCTACGATATAATTTATATATTTCACGGATAGGAAAATCCCACAAAAAACCATAATACGCAACGGGTTACACAATTCGCGCAAATAAGAAATATACAAAAATTTGTACATATTTGAAATTTAAATATTCATCTCAAATCAAATATTTTAGTTTCTTCCGAGAATAGATAAATATTGTTGAAGAATTCAAAGAAGAGCAGCTGTTTACAAATAAATAAGAAATAATGCAATTGAAAAATCTTCACAAAAATTATAATGCATGTTGTACTTTACAGTTTCATTCGAAATAAATGACAGTTTCTTTCAGGAATAAAAAAAAAATGATGGAAGCTTCAAGGCAGCTGTCGGTTTGAAACATATAACATATAACACACAATACAGTTTACACAATTCGCGCAATTGAAAAATATACAAATATTCATACATATTTGAAATTTAAATATTCATCTCAAATTAAATGTTTTATTTTCTTCCGAGAATCTAAAAATAGTGTTGATGGATTCAAAGAAGAGCAGCCGTTTACAAATAAATAAGACACAGTAATCAGTGGCGTACGCAGGATTTTATTTCGGGGGGGGGGGGGGGCTGACTTAAATTTCCATAACATTCCATATCTTACGAAACACGTTGAATTTTGTTGTAAACGGAAATCATTTTTGACAATAATGGGGGGGAGGGCGGGCGCAGCCAGAGAGGAGAAAGGGGGGGGGGGGGGGCAGGGGTGATTCTGTTCCGAAATTTCCAAAAATTTAAGGCATGAGGTTCCAACAATTTTAAAAAATCCGTCATAGGATCGCAAAAAAATCAAATTTCGTAAATGGATCGGGGAGAAAACATGAATTTCGTCAAATGATCGCGGAGGAAATGCAAATTTTGTCAAATGACCGAGGAGGAAACGCGAATTTCGTCTAATGACCGCGAGGAAACGTGAGTTTCGTCTAATGACCGCGAGAAAAACGCGAATTTCGTCGCGAAATGAAAAAACGTGAATTTCGCCAAACGACTCCAGAAAAAAAGTGAAGTTCATCAAGGGATCGCGGAAAAAACGCGAATTTCGACAATTGATGTCGAAAAAACATATTCCATCAAAGGGCCGTGGAGAAAACGCGAATTTCGTCAAAGGATGGCAAAAAACGTGAATTTCGTTAAAGGATCGTAAAAATATGCAAATTTCGTGAAAAAGACGAGGAAAGAGTGTAACTTTCAACAAGAGATCGTGAATAAAATGCGAATTTCGCAAAAAAAAAACCTGCAAAAAAAAACGCAAATTTCGACAAAGGATCGCGAAAAAAGTGCGCATCCCATCGAAGGGCCTCGAAAAACGCGAATTTCGTCAAAAGATTGAAAAAACGCGATTTCGTCGAAGGGCCGCAAAAAAACCCGCATAATTCAACAAAGAATCGCGAGCGAAAGGACGTATTCCGACAAAGGGCCTCGTAGAAAAAGCTAATCTCGTCAAATTATCCCCCAAAAAAACGCGAATTTTGTCAAAGGGCCACGGAAAAAACGCAAAATTCGTCAAAGGACGGCGGAAAAAACGCGAATTTCGCCGAAAAAAGCAAATTTCGATGAAGGTTCAAGTAAAAAAATTCGTATTTCGCCGAAGGGCCGCGAAAAAGAAAGCGAGTTTCGCCAAAAGCCTGCAACTTTTGGCAAAGGATCGCGAAAAGACGCGTATTCCGTCGAAGGGCCGAGGAAAAACGCAAATTTCTCTAAAAAATCGCGATTGTCGCCAAAGGCCTATGGAGAAAACGCAAATTTCGACCACGGAAAAAAATGCGAAACTCGACAAAAAATCGCGAGAAAAAGCTCGTATTCCGACAAAGTCCGCGTAGAAAAAGCAAATCTCGTCAAAGCATCGCAAAGAAGCCATGAATTTCGTCAAAGAGCCGCGAAAAAACGGAAATTTCGACGTAGGATCACGAAAAAAAAACGCGTATTCCGTCGGAGGGCCGCGGAAAAGAAAGCGAGTTTCGTCAAAAAGCCGCTGAAAAAATGCAAATTTTGACAAAGAATCGCGAAAAGACGCGTATTCCGTCGAAGAATTCCGCCAGAAAATCACAAAAAACTGTCGATCAGGATCGTGGAGAAAATGCGAATTTCGTAAAAGGATCTCGGGAAAAGCGCGAATTTCGTCAAAGTGCCGCGGAAAAAACGCGAATTTCGTCAAAAAACCGTGGAAAATGCAAATTTTGACAAAGGATCGCGAAAAAAACGTGTATTCCGTCAAAGTACAGCAGAAAAACGCAAATTTCCTCTAAAAGCCGCGGGGGAAAAAACAAAATTCGACAAAGAATCGCGTAAAAGACGCGTATTCCGTCGAAGTGCCACGGAAAAACGAAAACTTCGCCCGCGGAAAAAAGTGCGAAATCAGACAAAGGATCGCGGAAAGTACATGTTCCGACAAAGGCCGCATAGAAAAACCGACTCTCAAAGAATCGCAAAAAACCGCAAATTTCGTCAAAGGGCCGCGGAAAAACGCGAAGGCAGTTTTAATTAAGAGTGTTCTCAAATACAAAACGGCAACTTTCTGACATAAGTTTTACTTTATTTTTGTTCGGAAATGCATGAAATTAGCAGGTCTTGTTGTTCAGAAACTATGTAATCAAGTTTTTTTTCCGTTTTTTTTTGCAAACGCAATAGATCTTTCACATAATGGTGCCAAAGTTGACGTCTTGAACCGAAGTTCCCGAAGAAAGCAGACAAACCAGTCCGTGAAGGGCAAAAATCGTGTTTGTCACGTGATCAAAAATGCTTATAACTCAATAGTTTTAACTTAGTGATAAAAAAATGGAAAAAACAGTTCAATTCCAAGTCGCTTCTACGGCCTGGCTTTCCAATTTTATATCTTTCCGTTAAAAAATGAATTTGTAAATGTGTCAAAACTTTTTGCGCTTGTTGAGCAGATCAGTTAAGAACAGCCTTAAGTGAATTTCGAAAAAGGATCGCAGAAAACACACAAATTTCGTCAAAGGATCGCGGAAAAAACGCGAATGTCGTCAAATGGTCACAGAAAAAGCGCGAATTTCGTCAAAAAGATGCGGAAAATGCAAATTTCAACAAAGGATCACGTAAAAAACGTGTATTCCGTCAAAGGGCAGCGGAAAAACGCGAATTTCGTCAAAATATCGCAGAAAATGCGAATTTCTTTCAAGGGCCGCTGAAAAAACGCGAATTTCGTCTAAAGGCACGGGAAAAAACTGGAAATTCGACAAAGGATCGGGGGAAAAAGTACGTATTCCGGAAAAGGCCGGCGTAAAAAAAGCAAATGTCGTCAAAGTATCCCAAAAAACGCAAATTTCGTCAAAGGACCGCGGAAAAACGCGGATTTTGTCAAAAGACCGCAGAAAAAGTGCGAATTTCGGCAAAGGGTTGTAATAAAACCTGTAACAAACAAAGTGGAAAAAACACAGCGGTCTCATTAGGAAACAGCACACATACAAACAACTATGTTTATTATTATAGGTATAGTTTTTAAACTGAGGTAATATGCTGAACTGACTTTTTAAAAGTCTGGTTAACCCGAACCCAACTTGCAGGAATCTACACTCAGCCACGTGAAATGAAAACAGTGTTAACGCAAAAAGCAACGGAAATAATTGGCGCCGGTAAGGGATTTCCCCCTCTGCTGTAACCTTTCAGAAAATTTGCTGTGAATTTCAGAAATTTTTTTTCCACTCAGAATCATCCGTGGAGTAGAGGCACGGGCCCGATTCTGAGACCGCCCCACACCCAATCAAGTTGGAAAGAATTAATGGGTTTTTTTTTTTATATACTTTCATTAAAAAGAAAGTCATTGCAGCTTAAAATCTATAACATTGTTCTCCCCACCACCGAAAATAAAGTCTCCTTCACCTTCTTTGGGTATGCTGTGGTGTCTATGTGGACTAACATGGGACTAACGAGAATGGTTAATCCGCGGTAAAACAGAAATCTAAATTACAAATTTATCTCAAATAATAATAAAAAAAAAAAATCAGCACCTTTTTCATTTCATTTTCGACTATTTTGAATGGGGGCCTGTCACTCCCTCAGCCCCTTCCCCTCTTTGGGTATACTGTGGTGTAAATGTGTGCTAATACGGGACTAACCAAAATGTCAGTTCGTTATATTGCAGAAAACAAAGTTGCAAATTTATCTCAAACAAAAAGAAACAAAATTCAGCATTTTTTAAAATTTCATTCTCGACTATTTTGGGAGGGAGCTGTAACCCCATTCCACTTCTTTGGGTATAATGTGGTGTCACGGTGTACAAATATGGAACTAAAGAGAAGAGAGCGGCTAGTCTGTTGAATGATAGGGGGGAAATACTACAAATTAATCTCAAACAGAAGGGAAAAAAGCATTTTTTTTTCATTTCATTTTCGACTAGTTTGGAGGAGGGGGCTGTATGTAATACGATTAGCCCCCTCCCCTTCTTTCGGTATGCTATGATGTCAATGTGCTAACATGGCACTAACATGAATGGCTATTTCACTGTATGACAGAAGAAAAAAATTACAGATTTATCTAAAAAACTAAGGATTACAGAAAAAATATTACAAATTTTATCTCAAACAAACAAAAAAAGCATTTTTTCATTTTATTTTTTGACTATTTTGGGAGGGGGCTGTAACCCAATTTGTCACTTTTATATCTTTAGGTATAATATAGTATTACTGTGCACTAATATGAAACTAAAGGGAAGGGGGTCTGTTGAATGATAGGAGAAAAATGCAAATTTTTCTCAAGCAGAAAGAAAAAAAATCAGCACTATTTTTTCATTTCATTTTCGACTATTTCGAGATGAGGGGGCTGTAATTCCATCAGCCCCCTCCCCATCTTTGAGCATGCTGTGATGTCAATGTGGACTAATATGGGATTAACTAAAATGACTATTTCGCTGTATGACAGAAGAAAAAGGTACAGATTTGTCCAAAAAAGTAGGGAAAAAACACTTTTTTCATTTCATTTTTGAATATTTCGAGAGAAGGGGGGGGGCTGTAACCCCCATCAGCCCCTTTTCTCTTCTTTGGAGTCAATATGGAGTAATATTGGACTAATGAGAATGGCTATTTCGCTGTATGATAGAAAAAATTTTCACAAAAAAGAAAGAAAAAAACCAGCAATTTTTTCGTATCAATTTCGAAAATTTCGGGGGGGGGGGGGGCTGTAGCCCCATCAGCCCCCCCCCCCCCTTGGGTACGCCCATGACAGTAATGCAATTGAAAAATTTCAGGAAATTTACAGTTTCATTCAAAATAAATGACAGTTTTTTTCGAGAATGAAAGAAAAAAGTGACGGAGGATTCAAGAGAGCTATCGTTTTAAATCAGATAAGGCACAATACAGTTTACACAATTCTCGCAATTGAGAAATATACACAAATTTATACATATCTGAAATTTAAATATTCATCTAAAATTAAATATTTTAGTTTTTTCCAGGAATCGAAAAATAGTGTTAATGGATTCAAAGAAGAGCAGCCGTTTACAAATAAATAAGACATAATACAATTGAAAACAGAAATTTTATTTTAATTTATAAAAATATGTTTTTTTTTCTGTACTAAATATATTACCCTTCGCAATCGTAGACAAGTAGAAAATCTGAAAACTTCGGTTGTTGTCAAATACAAACGAGCAACTTTATGACATAAGTTTTAATTCCTTTTTGTTCAGAAATGCATGAAACTGGCAGGTGTTGTTATTCAGAAACTAAATAATCGAAAAACGTATTCTCTTCTTCTTCTCTTTTTTTTTTTTTTTTTTTTTTTTTTTGATAAACACAATAGATTTTTAAGAAAATATTGTCAAATTCGATGAAAAGAAAAGAAAAGAAAAAAAAATAGAAATTTTATTTTTATAGCAACTTTATGACATACGTTTTAATTCCTTTTTGTTCGGAAACGCATGAAACTGGCAGGTGTTGTTATTCAAAAACTACATAATCAAAAAACGTATTCTCTCTCTCTCTTTTTTTTTTTTTTTCTAACACAATAGATCTTTCAGAAAATACTATCAAATTCGATGTAAAAAAAAAAAAAAAAATTAATAATAATAATAAAACAGTAAATTTAATTTTAATTTATAAAAATGTTTTTTTTTTCTTTTTTTTTTTTTTTTTTTTTTTTTTTCTGTACCAAATTCGTACCCGTTATTACCCTTCGCGATCGTAGACAAATCGAAAATTCGAACTTCGGCTGTTGTCAAATACAAACGAGCAATTTTATGACATAAGTTTTAATTCATTTTTGTTCGGAAACGCATGAAACTGGCATGTGCTGTTATTTAGAAACCACATAATCGAAAGACGTAATCTCTCTCTATCTCTCACTCGCTTTTTTTTTTCGTAAACTCGATGTTTTGATTTGAACCGAATTTCCCGACGAACGTAGAGTAGAGGAAAGGGGAATTTTTCTGTCCTGGCTTTTGGGTCGAGCGAACGGAAGTTATAGGGTTGCTGGAATGTAAAAGGCTTTTCCTCATTTTTGCGTGGAATGCCCGAATAAAACAACATTTCGTTAAAAAAAAGACTTGTTGAAGGACTTCTTATGTTAATATCGTCTAAAATATATCCCTTATTGGATTTATGAGGGAGGTAATGATAACATTTAACAAGGAAACATATAAAAAACGATAAGAACAGTCCTTTTTTAATCCATACAAAAAAATAGCAGCACTGGTACCGCCATCTGTTGATGTCTATTGGAAACATGGAAAAAATTTAAATTCAATTAAAAAAAAAACAGGTGATATATTTCATTCATAAAATTATATTATTTAAAAGACATGAGTCATATCTCTCACCAAAAAAAAAATTAAATATATAACTTCAATAGCAAATACGCATATGTGCTGTCAAGAATGTAACACATGCACTATGGGAGAAGATATAACTGATGGTTACCCTTAAAGAAGCACAGAAACTAGCATTCCTGATACAGTGATGTAGCAATTCAAAAAGTATTGGAGGGTCAGTAATTTTCAAATTAATTGTATAACAAGGCTTATCAATAATTAAAAAATCACAAGCATGCGATGATTGTGTTTTTTAACTTTTAATAATTGATTTTTATGTGTATTTAAGCGCTGAATCCGAAAATGACCTTCATTTTTAACCATCACATCAGGATTTTTCGCAAATTGTAAATTTCAAAGGGAAAAAGTAAAAAAATAGGGAAAATCTGATACTAAAAAATAGAGGAAATGGTTGTGTTTTTTAACTTTTGATAATTGATTTTTATGTATTTTTTAGCGCTGAATCTGAAAATAACCTTCATTTTTAATCATAATGTCAGGATTTTTCACAAATCGTAAATTTCAAAGTTAAAAAGTCAAAGAAAAATAGCGAAAATTTCATGCCTAGTTTGATGGTTGTGTTTTATAATTGATTTTTATGTACTTTTTAGCACTGAATTTGAAAATGACTTTCATTTTTAACCATCACGTCAGAATTTTTCGCAAATCGTAAATTTCAAAGTTAAAAAGTAACAAAATAGCGAAAATCTGATACTATAAAATAGATGTAAAAGATTTTTAATTTAATTTATTCAAATTTTTGGCTTATACTGGGTATTTTTACAGCTAAACAGTTCAGAGGTCCGAAATTAATTACCAAAAGTTAACAAACACAACAATCACTTCTATTTTACAGTATCAGATTTTCGCTATTTTTTTACTTTTAACTTCGGAATTTATGGTTTTCAAAAAATCCTTACGTGATGGTAACAAATGCAGGTCATTTTCGGATTAGGCGCTACAAAATACATAAGAATCAATTATCTAAAACTAAAAACATGACTCAACCCAAATTTGGCAGTCTAGTGATATTTATGAGAATAACTAGTCGTTCAAACTAAACATCAATGCCATTATGAAAAAAATCAATGTTTTAATTATTTTAGGTAGAAAGTTTACGTTACTGAAATCTAGAGAGTTACAATTACCAAATTAATGGAACAAAGGGGGGGATCGGAATTGGGGGATTTATTAAATTTAATTATTAAAGTTTTTAAATTATTAAATTAGTATTTAATTATTAAAGTTTATTAAATTAAAGTTACTGAAATCTAGAGAGTTACAATTACCAAATTAATGGAACAAAAGGGGGAAGGATCTTAATTGGGGATTTGTTAAATTTAATTATTAAAGTTTTTTAATTATTAAATTTTATTAAATTAAAGTTACTGAAATGTAGAGAGTTACAATTACAAATTTAATGGAACAAAGGGAGGGGATTTAAAGTTTTTTAATTATTAAATTAGTATTTAATTATTAAAGTTACTGAAATCTAGAGGGTTACAATTGCCAAATTAATGGAACAAAGGTGAGGATCGGAATTGGGGGGGGGGGGGGATCCAGTCCAGCCTTCGGAATATGATGGAAAGTTTTCACAGAAAATAAACAGTCCTAGAGTATTGTATTTCACGCTGCAATTCACAAAAATTAAATGTTTTGAAACTATTTAATAATGCTAATGTGAGAAAATTGTAACAACAGATTGAGACCCTGAAATATTAAATAATACGAGTTAACAACAACAACAACAAACAAAGACTTACACCAGCAGACGTTTAGATTCCTGATCTGCTGATTTAGTTATCTAATGTAGTCAATATTTACAGTGCTGCTTTATGTACAGATTTTTTTCCCACCATGCATTATGAAACATCGATACAAAGTAAAGAAGTTTTGGGGGAAATTTCTGGGACTTAAAAAATATTGCCTTCATTTGAATAGAAAATGCTTGAGTTCCCTGAGCCTCTCCTTTTCCTACGCCCATAAAGGGCTACTTCACTCACGCGAAAATATCCGCTCGTTAATGTTAATCCTATGGGAGAAATTTTTTTTTAAATATCTCGTTTGCATTTCCATATTTTCATTTTTTTTTTTCATTCGATAATCTGATATCTATCTGTGCAAAGGCAGCCTTTTACTTTTTCGATTTCTTACAGTTTTATTTTAATCAGGATACTTTCACTTTCGGAACCAGTTTCGAAAGTGAAAGTATCCCCATAAAAAAATCTGCAAACAAAATTTAAAAAGTGAAAAACAGTCTTTATAGAGATAGATTTCAGCTAACGAATGAAAAAAAAAAAAAAAAATCATCAGCCAATCAATGAAAAAAAACTCATTTAAAAATATGAAAATGCAAACGAGATATTTAAAAACATTTCTCCCACAGGATTAAAATTAGCAAGCAGGTGTTTTCGTGTGAGTGGAGTGGCCTCTTAAGGCTGTTCTCAAATCCAAAAGGGCAACTTTCTGACATAAGTTTTAATTTATTTTTGTTCGGAAATGCATGAACTAGCAAGTATTGTTGTTCAGAAACTATGTCATCGAGCTGTTTTTTCCGTTATTTTGCAAACACAATAGATATTTCAGAAAATAGTATCAAAGTGAGCGTTTTGAACCGAATTTCCGCGCGAAGGAAGAATAGCCATCAATAAAGGTTGAAAAACGTGTTTGTCACGTGATCAAAAACATTTATAACTCAATAGGTAATTGATTGATCAAAAAATTGAAAAAATAGTTCGATTCCAAAATGCTTCCAAGACCAGGCTTTCCAATTTTATATCTTTCGGTTAAAAAATGATTTTGTGAATGTTTCAAAACGTTTTTCGCTTGTTGAGCAGAGCAGTTAAGAACAGCCTGAAGTAGCTTAATAAAAAGAGTAAATTTTAATGTTAACGTGCGATCAGACCGCTTTCTGATACAGCGGTTCATTTATCGATTTTTTATGTGGTGAGTCTTCTGTAGCACTTCAAGGGATGAGAGTTCTATACAGGAGACTCCTTGACATGTTTATCATCACGCCTTTCTTTTATTGATGACCACAGAGCGTTTGAAAAAGAAAGCTCATAAAAACAATTTATGATTTTTTTAAGGCTGTTGTTAAATACAAAGGAACTACTTTCTGCCACATTTCTGAATTCATTTTTGTTCGGAAACGTATGAAATGGGGAGGTTTTCTTAATCAGAAACTATGTAATCGAAACTCTGCACATGCAATTTTTATTTGGCAAAAAAAGTTTGCAACTAATAGTTCAGATAATTCCCGCACTCATTAGTAACTCAGGGTGTTTCAGACAGGTGGCACTACTGTAGACTGAAACACTGAAACATTGCACATGTACTGAGCGCACACTAGGGTAAAGTTTCGAATTTTATATGCTAATAGTGATTATTGTTTTCCTTTTTAACTCAGTAAAAAGAAAATAATTTTCTTTTAATTTTAAAATGATATTTTTCGGTTCCTCAAAGCGCCTGATTTTCCCTAAAAAACGAATAAAAGCCAATAATTGCATGAAAAGTTTTTTAAGCTCATTGTTAATTTTATATTTTGAAAAATTAAAATAATGAAGCGTGAATGTCCTGTAATAAAGAGCAGAATTTAGTTTTAGTGCCATGGAAAAGATGGCCCCACTTTATTTGACTTTTGTAGAAGCTAGCGTAGTGGGCAGTAGCATTGTCCATTATTTATTTGGCTACGACTCATAAAATGTTAGTCTGATTAAACGAGTGTTTACAGTTTCTTTGATTATTTTCCAATACACTGTCGGCGTCAAATGTGACAATGTCTCCTAACGTGCCTAAATCTAGAATTTTGTTGAAGTGTTTGTATTTCGTGAAACAAAACAATTAACATTTGCACTTTGGCGAATTTTGTCGCCGGTGCGTCATCTTTGCCGAACATATGAAGATGTTATGAAACATTAATTATGGGTTCAGTTTAATTAAAATCTGACAGCTGGAATCTAGAACACACTGTTTCTGACATATCTAAAGCTGTTTTTGATACAATTAAAAGTGTATTGCAGACACCTTCAATTCCAACGGTTTCTGATACAATTAAAAGTGTATTGCTGACACCTTCAATTCCAACGGTTTCTGATACACAAATCATAAAAAATGATTAAAGGCTATCGTGAGAAATCTCAAAAATTGAAGATAAATATCAAGATTAGAAAGAATAATCCCACATCCAATATAAAATTGCTAAATGTTAGGTAATCGTGCAAAAAACTATTCTTTGTCTAAATGCACTAAATATTATTGTGCATCAGAACAAGAAAGTCACTTTCTCAAGGACCAAAGAGAGGATAAGGTGATGGCAATAGGATCAAAGATATAAACACTACAAAAAAAAATGTATCAAGACTGGAAAAGGAAATACCAAGGAAAGAAAAAGTTATTTTAAAACAAAAAAGTGATGTTTTGATTGAAAGACTCAACAAACGAAGAAAATAGTTAGGAAGGAAATAGTTCAATCAGTAGTTCTTCTAAACCTGAATTTGACAGTCAACAAGGTGAAAGAACCGGAGTATTAGACAGAACTGCAAATATTATTGCAAATGATACCCTAGAAGATATGGGTATTTCTGACGATAATAAAGAAAATGTAACTGACAAAAGAACTTGAAGAAGACAAAGAGAAAAGAAAATGAAGAATTTGAAAGACAAGAAAGACGAAATGAGTTAATTATAGAAGGTTTGTATTTTGATTACAGAAAGGATAACACTATGATAACTGAAGCAAAGGAAAAAAATATGACGAAGAATCATTAAAGAAGAACACGTGATCTTAGTTCAAAAACCAGGATCAAAATATATTGGTCATATTTCATTGACATCTTCTTCTTATATTAATATAGTTACTGCAATTTTGGTGTATTTTCAAAATAATAATACAGACATTTCAAGTTTGATATTTATTGGGTGAAACAGAAACGCTGCCAATGCAAATCTGGAGTTGTCAATATATCGGAAGCAAATCTCTGAAAGCTTAACAATGGATAATTTGTTTATTACATGCAAATGAACTTTTTTTAGATACTTATTTCTTGCTGGAAAAACTACGGGTACTAAAGGATTTTCTAGATGAATAGGAAAGCAACTTGAAAAAATGCGAACATATTGAAATTGTAGACTATAAAAACATGGATCCTGTCTTGACGGACTGATCGGATGAAGAATTTTTAAAAAAGTACAAACAGGGGGTACATCTGAATTTTAGATTTTCCTTGTAATGCTCAAACAGTGGAAACATTGTCCCGCGAGCTGCATCAACCGTCTTTAGATATTAAGTAAGAGATGGCTTTATCTTGGGAAAGTTGAATTCCCACAATGTAATGACAAAGTTTGCCTGAGAAGCCAGTAGGTTGAATATCCAATTGAATTAATCTATAACAAAGGGAGGTATGGAGGGTGGAAGTCGATATTTAACAACCTCCTTGTGGTGACTTCTGGTACTATTTGCTTAATATAAGCAGATATGAGCTAACAGCTACGTTCTTTACTTTAAGTTACTTTATACTGAAATTTTAAAACTTTGACGTCCTTGAGGAACCGGAAAACAAATTAATTTTAAAAAACCTTTCCAGCCAAAAGTTTAGACATCCAAAAAGGAAAAAAGTTTTCACTATTGCACATAAAACAAAAAAAAATTTTTTTTACCCTATACTTAAGTTCCACCCTAGCGCACACCCTTTACTTGTCAGTAAAAAAAAAAAAAAAAAAAAAAAAAAAAAATGCAGCCATCCTGGAGAAGTACTTCAGTATGTACGGATGACTTGATTAGACAGATATTGCAAGTGTTAAGATGATGTTATCAATCCCTCATTTGAATTTATAAAGTTAATTTATTTCCTTCCGAAAGGATAATTTCAGAATATATATTGCTGTTTTAATTAAATTACCCGACTGCCAAGAAGGGTTATTTGTTTCACGCGTATCTGTGTATGTGGATTTCTTTATACCCTCGAAACATCTCAACGGCTGGATGGATTTTAATGAATGAGGTCTCTATCGATTTGTCCTAACCGTCCGATGGTTATAGGCTAAGTTTTGTTTTTATAAATTCAAAATGGCGGCCATAAAACACAAAATGGCGGTAGAGACGAAATTTTTTTCTTACGCAACTGAGTGGCATATCATTGGATAGGTCTTTCAAAATGAAGGCGATGTTTCATTGACTATTTTACAGTCAGAAGCTCCGTTTAAATGTTACACGACCCGGAAGTTGAGTAGGTAGGATCTCTAGCTTGACTGCAACTCTAACCATCATAGAATTCTATAGGTCTCATCAAAATAGTGTTTATAGATAGGAACTAATAATTAAACACAACTTAAAAGTCATCAATACAAGTAAATAAAAAATAGGTAAGTAATATTAAAAATAGTTTCACATTAAAAATAGTTTCATATTAAAAAAGTTATTTCTAATTCATGAGAAATAATTAATTTGTTTGCTTTTTACGCAGTCGGGTTTTTTTAATTTTTAAATTTAATTTTTGCTTGTTTATGAATACAAATTTCAGAAGCTAATAATGTGCATTTTATCAGTCCCCCACTGGTCATTTCCACATGTGAGGGAATGATGCTTTTGTGAGAAAATTGTTTTATTACATTTAAAAACTAGTAGAAAAGATACTTTTGTAGTATTTTGTTATTTTTTAAAGCAATTAGTGATTGAATTATACTAAAATATTTTAAACTTTGTTTTTCAACAGAATCAAAGTATATTTGGGCCAAATATTAGAAGAAAAATATAAATAGGTTACACTAAGGATATTCAATATTCTGCATGCTAAAATTAAATTTGAGAAGTTAATTGTTCCACGGTGATGGATGTTAATGATAAAATGTGTTCTAATCTGTACAAATCAGACTGTTTGTTAAAATAGTGCCATAATTACAAAACTTTAATGATTTTGATGGAAATAAAATTGCATTTTGAAGCAAATGGGTGTATAAAAATGTAATACATTATGTAAACGGTAATGAAAAGTCAGCAAAGACGCCAGAAAAAGTAAGCTGAGAAGTTTCTTTAAATGAACTTGTGAAAGAATTTAACATTCAGTTGAAAACAATCCTGGTACACAGCAGAAATGTAGCTTACCAATATGAAGCAAATAAGGAAATAAATTCATCATTAAGGCTGTTCTCAACTGCTCTACTCAACAAGCACAAAACGTTTTGGCACATTTACAAATTCATTTTTTAACGGAAAGGTATAAACTGGAAAGCCTGACCATGGAAGCGATTTGGAATTGAACTGTGTTTTTCATTTTTGGATCAATCAATTACCTATAGAGTTATAAGCTATTTTGATCACGTGACAAACATGTTTTTGACCCTTTCTTGAGTGGATTTCTCCTTTCGCGCGGAAATTTGGCTCAAAATGCCCACTTTAACACTATTTTCTGAAACATGTATTGAATTTGAAAAAAAAAAAATATATATATATATATATAGAATTTCTTAATATTAAGCATGACGGCTATTTTTTTTTTAATCTAATACGTATCTTTTTCGAGTGTCTTGCTTCGAAAGACGTCTTCCATTTTTTAATAAAGGCAGGAGATCTTTAAGAAAATAATGCCGAAATGGAAATTTTGAACCGAATTTCCGGCGCGGCAGCCCGAAAAAGATGAAAAACTTGTCATCACGTGACAAGAATCGATTATAACTCGATAACAAATTTATTTGTCAAAAAATGGAAAACGTCATTTGATTCCACTTCGCTTCAATAGTCAGGCCTGCCAATTTTAAACCGTTACGTTTAAAATTGAGTCAGAAAGTTTTGCTTTGTTGAGCAGGGAATTTGAGAATCACCTATAATGACTTGCTTTGAAAACGCATAAATTATTATTTCAGTAGGCTTACTTTTCCAAAGGCTCTGTGGCCACCAATAAAAGAAAGAAGGGGCGATAAACATGTCAGAGAGCTCCTCCGCTGATCTCTCGCCGAGCAACAGAAAACTAACCACATCAAAGAAAACAACTGACACTATCAAGGAAAGCGAATGGGAATGCAGTCTAAGGCTGCGTACCCACTATCCTTCTAACTGATTTCAGTGTCGGCTTCGTTTTTTGTGGCTTTTCGGTGTCTTTGATTTTTAACGACTTTAGCAGGAAAGGGACTGATGTCCGGCAAAAGAGGAACCTTTCCTTCAAGTAGAGTCGAGCTCCTTATCTCCTGACCCATTGTTGATTCCCCTCATTCTTTTGTGAATAAACCGCAGATGATTTCAGAATAAAAGATTTTCCAAGAATACTAGAGAAAGAGGCAAAATACAAGTCAGAACGTAGCTTAAGGCTGCGACCGCACCATCCTTCTAACTGTTATCAGTGTCGGCATCGTTTTTTGTGGCCACGCGGTGTCTTTGATTTTTAACGACTTTAGCAGGAAAGGGACTGATGTCCGGCAAAAGAGGAACCTGTCCTTCAAGTAGAGTCGAGCTCCTTATCTCCTGACCCATTGTTGATTCCCCTCATTCTTTTGTCAATAAACCGCAGAACCCTGCAGAATAAAAGATTTCCCAAGAAAACATGAGAAGTAGGCAAAATACGCGTCAGTACGCAGCTTTAGGCTCCTGTCCCTGCCGGCGAAGACACTCACGAGCTAATGCTAATCCTATGGGGAGGGATTTATCTAACAGCTCGTTTTCATTTCGACATTTTTAAATAATTTTCTTTGCATTAGATAGCCGAGGTCCGTCTCTACATCGCACCTTTTTTACTTTTTTGATTTTGGTCGCAGATATTTTTTATAAAGTTGCTTTCACTTTCAAAACCGGTTCTGAAAATGAAAGTGTCATTCTAAAAAATATCTGCAACCAAAATCGAAAAAGTAAAAAAGGTGCGCTGTAGAGACGGATCTCGGCTATCCAATGCAAAAAAAAAAAAAAAAAAATATTTAAAAATGCCGAAATGAAAACGAGATATTAGAAAAATCCTTCCCCATAGGATTAGCATTAGCTCGTGAGTTCCTTCGCCGCAGGGACAGGAGCCTTAAACATAAAACTATAATTTTCCCTGAAGCAGGAAAACCACACAATTATACCTGTTAAGACAAAAACCTGATAAACGGAATATATCTCCAGTCCCTTGCGATTCCGTCTTAGCAGGTTTTATAAAAATTAAACACAACAATCTTATGCAGAAAACCCGTGAAAGCGGAAGCTCTAGAGACTGAAACAAAACTCCAATATATATCTTTTTATATCTTTTTCCAGTCTAAAGTAATGAATACACAAATTTTAAAATACTCATAATTATCTTTAAAATACAGTAAAACACCGTTTATACGTGCCTCATTTATACGTCTTTTGCATTTATACGTCGTTTCAGTGCGGTTCCGATACATTCCTACGCATTTTAATGTTATAATGTTTCGTTTATACGACGCATAACTTCGGTTATGCGTCTTTTTTCAAGCCGTAACCGATTTTCTCAGAATACCCCCCCCCCCCCCCCCCAGAGTCCTTCTTTTTTTCTTTAAGAGGCTTCTTCAGTCAAATGAAAAGACACATTCGCTAATGCTAATCCTATGGAAGAAATTTATAAAGATATCTCGTCGCATTTCAATATTTTTAAATGATTTCTTTTGCATTGAATATCTGAGATCGATCTGTACAAAGACCGTTGCTTACTTTTTCGATTTTGTTTATAGTTATTTCTTATGAGGTCACTTTCATTTTCGGAACCGGTTTCGAAAGTAAAAGCATCCTCATAAAAAATATTTGCAATCAAAATCGAAAAAGTAAAAAACGGCCTGCATTACAGATTGATCTCAACTATTCAATGCAAAAGAAATCATCTAAAAATATTGAAATGCGACCGAGATATCTTTATAAATTTCTTCCATAGGATTAGCATTAGCGAACGCGTCTTTTCATTTGACTGCACCTTCTTTCAAAGATGCGTCGGACTTCACTGACGTGCTTAGAACCTTGTTTGTCTTTCACAATATTAGTGAGAAAATTTTCCAGGAACTTAACTCCATACTTAATGCTTTGCTTAAGTCTCAAAGTAAATCGGCACGTCAAAGGACGATTAAAGATTATTTTAATTAAAGTCTATTTATACGTTTGATAATAGTATAAAAAAAAAAAAGTGTAATTCAAGGTGTGCAATCGGTATAAGGTTTGCTATTGTCAGTTTTATTTTTCAATTTTAGAAATGATTATTTAATAATTTTTTTCAAGGTTTTAACTTTTTTTTTTTCGATATATAGTGCATCTTAAACAACCGAAAATGGCAGCGAAATTAAATTTGTATGATTGCAGCATTTATGTTTCTACAGTCAATGATTTTACACCTTAGGAGACTACAATTTCAATTGTACATTTTTCTCAGTTATACGCAGGGCTGAAACTAGCCTTTTCTGCACCCGGAGCAAAGATGGATTTCGGCGGCCCTCCCCCCCCCCCCCCCTCTTCCGCAAAGTATATTTACAAAGAGAATTTTACTAATTTTCTAATAGCCGACTTATTTTAAAATTTTAAATATGTAATCATAAAATATGTATAATAGTGAACTACGTAATCTACAATGGCGGGTCCAAGGGGGAGGTCACGGGGATCATGACCCCCCACCTCCCTCTGAACACCAACAAAAATATTCTAAAGATCATTTTTAAAATGAAATATAAAGTAGAGTCCCGATTATCAGAGTTCCACTTAACCGAGTTTCTGCTTTAACCAAGTTATTTTCTTTTGATGGACTGATGTCTTCCATTATTATGAAACAGCCATTATAAATGAAGTGTTAGGTGAAGATGAAAAAGCAGACAAAAAAATTATGCCCATTTTTTTCCCCATTCTGGCCAGAAAATCAGAGCTCTAACTTTTTACGGCTGCTCTTTCATCTTCACCTCATTTATAATGGCTGTTTCATAATAATGGAAGACATCAGTCCATCAAAAGAAAATGATCCAGTCCAAAGGTATAATCAGCCCCACCAGTGGCTGAGAGGTTCTGCTCTCGAAACTGGTAGACGGGAAGTGCTGGGTTCGATCCCAATCGCGCCCGTCGGCCTAATCGATCGGAGTTTTCGTGGTTTTCTTCGAACCATAGATTTCCATGCGTTAATACGGGTTAGGTTCCCTTAGAAAGACCCCCACGAAGGGCACTCCCCCTCGGGGCTATATCCCTAGTGTAGATAATCGGCTGTCACAAAATCAACCAGCCAACCAACCAAAGGTATAATCCTTCATTTGGCGCCCCTTCGTTCCGGGGCACATGCCCCCTCTGCCCTCCCTTAGTTTCGGCCCTGGTTATACGTCGTTTTAGAACGGTTCCCTGAAAGGCGCATAATCGTTGCTTTACTGTATTTTAAGCTTACAGAGGAATAAAGAACCTTCCTATCCCTATCTATATGCTAAAAAAAATATTGTTGAAATTTCCAAATTTGAATGAACAAGAAGGATGCGAATTTTCCCCACAGATTAAATATTTTAAATATTAATATTTTAAATATATATATATATTGCATTGGATAGCAAACATATGATAGAATGACACTTTCATTTTCAGAACCGATTTTGAAATTGAAAGTAACTTTATGAAAAATATCTGCGACAAAAATCGAAAAAGAAAATACGTGCGATGTAGAGACGGACCTCGGCTATCCAATGAAAAAAAATTATTTAAAAAGGTCGAAATGCAAACGAGATATTATATAAAACTCTCCCCATAGGATTAGGATTAGCTGGCAAGAGTACGAACATTACTACACTTCACAATAACATTTTAAACTGTGGAGAATATTGTGTAGTGCTGCCATCTACATATTTTAAAGAGAAACACAAACATAAAAATACGGTTTACTGTATTTTTATGTCCTGATTTAGAAGCCATTGACCCGCTTATTTCATCTCCCTGTACTGGTTTTGTGACAATCTACCTAACAACACTAGGTTGTAACCAGGCTGAATCAGAAAATGCCATTTGGAACGAATCTGCAATTCAATCCGAACACGCAAAACACAGATTCGTCGACCCGAAATTCCAAAAAGAAATGATAGTAACAAGTACAAATTAAATTTAAAAAATCAAAAAACCCGACTGCGTAAAAAGCGAACTAATTAATTATTTCTCATCAATGTGAAACTATTTTTTATATTACTTAGCTTTTTTTTTTATTTTCTTGTATTGATGACTTTCAATTTGTGTTTAATTGTTAGTTCCTATCTATAAACACTATTTTGATGAGGCCTATAGATGTCTATGAAGGTTAGAGTTGCAGTAAAGCTAGAGATCCTACCTACACAACTTCCAGGTTGTGTTCCAGGATCGGGTCTATAGCACCCGGGATAGGTAGACGCCCCCTGGCGGTAAAAAGTGGAACTGAAATATGTAAGGCTATTTGCATAATATGAAAGAGTGGTCAAAGTAGTGTCGGCAAAAGTTAGAAAAGTACCCACCGGGTGCAATGGGGGGAGGTTAGAAAAATTGCTTAAAATACATAAGTTAGAGCCGCTGTGGGTAAATAGTATAAGATTTTTTAAAAAAATTATGAATTTTCGTGTGATCGCAAGCGTTCTGCTATACGTATGCAAAATTTCAAGTCTTCAACTTATATAGGGGCTCAGTTAGAAAAGAAAGCTTAAGGCTGTTCTCAACTGCTCTGCTCAACAAGCGCAAAACGTTTTGACACATTCACAAATTCATTTTTTAACGGAAAAATGTAAAATTGGAAAACCTGACCATGGAAGCGATTTGGAATCGAACTGTGTTTTCGATTTTTGGATCCATCAATTACCTATTGAGTTATAAGCGATTTTGATCACGTGACACGGCATTTTTCTCCCCTTACTGACTGGATTTTCTTCTTTCGTTCGGAAGTTCGGTTCAAAATGCCAAATTTGACAGTATTTTCTAAAAGATCTATTGCGTTTACTAGAAAATGGAAAAAACAGTTCGATGACATAGTTTCTGAATAACAACATCTTCTAGTTTCATGCTTTTCCGAACAAAAATAAATTAAAACTTATGTCAGAAAGTTGACCCTTTGGATTTGAGAACAGCCTTAAAACATACAAGTTAGAGTCGAGAGGGTTAAATATAAGACTTTTTCAAGATTTCGTGATTTGTCGTTTGATGTGAGGTGTTCAGCTATAAGTATGCAAAATTTTAAATCTTAAACTTAATTAGGAGCTCAGTTAGAACAAAAATATTAAAATACACAAGTTGGAGCCCAGAGGGTTAAATATAAGACTTTTTAAAAAATGTAGGATTTGTCGTTTGATGTGATGTGTTCAGCTATAAGTATGTAAAATTTCAAGTCTTCAACTTAATTAGGGGCTCAGTTAGAACAAAAATATTAAAATACACAAGTTAGAGCCCAGAGGGTTAAATATAAGACTTTTTCAAAATTTTATGATTTGTCGTTTGATATGAGGTGTTCAGCTATTAGTATGCAAAATTTTAAGTATTCAACTTAATTAGGGGCTCAGTTAGAACAAAAAGATTAAAATACACAAGTTGGAGCCCAGAGGATTAAATATAAGACTTTTCCAAAATTTTATAATTTGTCGTTTGATGTGATGTGTTCAGCTATAAGTATGCAAAATTTTAAGTATTCAACTTAATTAGGAGCTCAGTTAGAACAAAACGATTAAAATACACAAGTTGGAGCCCAGAGGGTTAAATATAAGACTTTTTAAAAAATTTAGGATTTGTCGTTTTATGTGATGTGTTCAGCTATAAGTATGCAAAATTTCAAGTCTTAAACTTAATTAGGGGCTCAGTTAGAAACTAAAAGATTAAAATGCACAAGTTGGAGCCCAGAGAGTTAAATATAAGACTTTTTCAAAATTTTATGAGTTGTCGTTTGATGTGAGGTGTTCAGCTATAAGTATGCAGAATTTCAAGTCTTAAACTAAATTAGAGGGTCAGTTCAGTGGCGCAGCCAGAATTCGGCTCTAGGGGGGGGGGGGGGGGTTGAGTCTCAGATAAAGGTGTTCGCCGGTTATATGAATCACCGTTTAATGTAATCAATCTTTTTAATTAATCAAATCATAACGCTTTTTTCCGCAGTTACGTTAGCTATATTTCATTTAAACAGCGTTGCTTTTATAATATTAGAGTTGGAAAGCATAAAATGCACTAATGTATTAGCACAAAACTAGGTTAGATTTATAAAAAGTGTTTAAAAATGATGAGGCAAACTTTAAGAGATAAAAGAGCACAGTCCAGCAAATAATTTTTGCATAGAAAATAATAGGGTTCCAATCTAATTTGTTCAATCAAATGTACACAGGGTTTCATTCCAAGACAATCCCGAATTCTTGTTCTTAGCTTTAACCATTTCCACTCCGTTGTCGCCGTTGCGGCGACATCATCTTTCTTTGGTACATCGAGTGCCCTTAAGTTCAACGCTGAGCGCCAGCAAAATAAGACACACGAATGATCTCATAATAGTTCCGTTTTACTTTTTAAGTGTGGAGTGCAACCGTAATAATGTTGGCAAAATGCTGGTGACCATCTCCGCTCCAACATAGGCTACATTTTACATTGGTACAACAACTTCCAAAGCGGTATAGGAACAAAAAACGTTCTAAAATTGCTTTCTGGGATATTGTTGGTTCTAGAAATTTGAAATTCTGTCTAGTGGTTTCTTTTAAGATATAAATGCTCACTAAGAATGGTTTCTAAAAAATTAAAAATTTAGAAGAGGAAAAGGAACAGGAAACGTTCTAAATTAAGATTTATTTCTTACAGTTATTGCTAGAAACATGAAATTTGGTACGGTTGTTAATTTAGAGACTTAAATGCACAGTTTTTTAAAAATTCGAAATTTAAAAGGGTGCAAGAGCAAAAAACGTTCTAAAATTGCGATTTGCATGATACAATTGGTATAGAAGGTTAGAGTTTGGCATGGTGGTAACTTTCGGGGTGTATAAATGCTCAAGAACGGTTTCTAAAGAAAATTCAATTTAAAAGAATAAAATGAGCAGAAAACGATCTAAATTATGATTTATTGGGAATTGTTAGGGCTAGATACCTGAAATTTGGCACGGCTGTTACTCTAGAAACGTAAATGATCACCAAGAACAGCTTTCCAAAAATTCGAAATTTAAAAAGAGCAAGAGCAAAAAACGTTCTAAAATCGCGATTTGTGCGATATATGCTTGCTTTTCAACATGGTGGTTACTTTTATGGTATAAATATACTCGCTCAAAACGGTTTTTAAAAAAATCGGAATTTAAAAGAGTGAAATGAGCGGAAAACGCTCTAAAAAATGTTCTAAATCATAATATACTGTTAGGGCTAGAAACTTGAAATTTTACATGGAAACTTGCTGGCGCAGCATGTCCCTGAAGGGACCTTGTGCCATAAAACTCCAAACAACCATGGAAACTTGAAATTTTACATGAAACTTGAAATTTTACATTACTTAAGAGACGTAAATACTCGCGCAGAATTTTTTTTAAATTCGAAACTTAAAAGAATGCAAGAGTAAGAAAGATTCTAAAATTGCGATTTATGTGATAGTCGGCATAGAAGCTTGGAATGTGGCACGATGATTACTTTCATGTAGTATATGCTATCTTAGAACGATTTTTAAAAATTGCGAAATTTAAAAGGATGAAATGAGCGGAAAACGTCCTAAAAGCGTTCTAAATTATGATTTTGTTGAAGCTCTTAGCGTTATAAACTAGAAATTTAGTATAGAGATTATTACTCTATACTATGCAGAGATGCAGATTCTGGGTATGAACAGTTTATTAAAAATTAGAGATTTAAAGATGTGAAATGAGAATTACAATTTATTCAGAACCGCACGTCACTTTGCGCCTTTCGAAGACGATATTTTTCTAAGCTAAAAGTAAGTAAATGTCTGTATTTCGACACAATCTTTTAAGAGCATCTGGGAAGACCAAATTTACAACGCCTACAAAAATTTCGAAACGCTCTGATAAATAAAAGTATTTTAAAAAATCTGAAAATTTTTCGATGAAAATGCTAAAAAGGTAGGTGTTTCGGCGTGGGTTTGCTCGGCTTCGGCTCATATTTCACTATTAAATATGCAAAATTATTTCACAAAATTTTAAAGAAGGATTGGATACAGTTAAACATTTACAATCAAATAAAATAGAGTAAGAGAATTCAGACAGTAAGATTTGTTTTTGTTGTTGTAATTTTAAAGAATCCGACGCGAAACAGAAAAAAACAAACGAGAGGAGAACAAATTTCTTTTACAACTAGATATCAATGTTTTTCCACGGTCTGTAAAACCGTTATATTTATAACGGATGAAGATTTTATAGAATTCAGACAACAAGGACTATTTTTTTTTTAAACTATAAAACAACTCTACGGGGAAAAAAACAAAAATACAAAAAAAAAAACAACAAGAAAATGTCTTATTAAAAATGCTTTTACCTACAATAATCAAAATTTTTTAGCGAAAATTCCATTTAGAAATATAAAATAGGTTTAAAGATATAAAATCATGCAAAATTGAGGTAATTATCGTGGGCCCGGGCAGCGCCGGACAGGTCAGTTGGTATAATTTTGATGATATGCAGGTAGCATTCTTTAAAATGAAATAAGTTAGATCGATGTATAACTAATTTATTGCTTATTAATTAAAATTAATACATGAGTCGCATACAATTTTGTATAATTATAGATAGTATTTTTTATAAATTCGAACAAAATATCTTACACTCAACCCTTCTCCTTTCAAAATCCATACTTACCAGGCATGTATCTATAAGTCAATGAGATTGCAATCAATGCTTCTTTCCTACGAGGCACGGGTGGTAGTGCTTCCCCGACAGCAAGCACTATTACTCGTTGCTATATATTACCAACTAATGAAATATATTCTTTAAATTTGATCACAGAGCCCCTGCGGAACAAATGGTTCGAAAGAAACACTTGATTGCGACAATTTGTTCAATCCTAATCAAAAACAACTTTTTATAATTTAAAAGTACTATTTTCGTAATTCTTATTTTTACAAAGGTTTTTACCTGGGTACGCAAATCTTGGTCTTAGATATAACTGAGAGCAAAAAGTGTAAAACAGGACGTTTGAAACAGAGAGAGATCTATAAAGTGCATAGCTGCCAACCTTTACGCTTTTTTGCTACCACTAAAATTTAGAAGAGATTTTCGCCTTCTTTAATCGTGAGATTTCGATCATTAAATAAGGCAATATTTACAAGAAAATTTTAGTGGTAGGAAGAAAGCGTAAAGGTTGGCAACTATGAAAGTGTATGTTTTATGTTTTCTTTGGAATTCGATGGTCTATTATTGTTTCGAACATGGAACAAAGACAGAAGTGGAATTCAGAAACGGCCCACTACATAATACTTGAATTCAAAACGTCTGTGTGGCAGGAAATCTGCTTCTTTTCCATTCTTTTAGCATAAGACGTCTCGAAAAGTGACTTAGTCCAAATAACCAATATTTACTTAACCAATGCATGTAACGGCTGCATGCAATGCATGCGCTTTCACAGTTTTAAGTAGAATTTTCGCCGTTTAATTGAATCACTTTGTCGAATAGAATTTGATTTAACAAAGCAGCGGATTCATAAAAAACCCAAAAGTTTAAATATTAACTTTGGTTTTGGTTCATATAAACGTCAATTATAGTAATTTTACTTAGCTCTGGGGGGTGTTTTAACCCCCAACCCCCCCCCCCCCCTTGGCTACGCCACTGGCTCAGTTAGAACAAAAAGATTAAAATACACAAGTTGGAGCCCAGAGGGTTAAATATAAGACTTTTTCAAAATTTTATGATTTGTCGTTTGATGTGATGTGTTCAGCTATAAGTATGCAAAATTTTAAGTATTCAACTTAATTAGGGGCTCAGTTAGAACAAAACGATTAAAATACACAAGTTGGAGCCCAGAGAGTTAAATAAAAGACTTTAAAAAAAAATTAGGATTTGTCGTTTGATGTGATGCGTTCAGCTATAAGTATGCAAAATTTTAAGCGTTCAACTTAATTAGGGGCTCAGTTAGAACAAAAAGATTAAAATACACAAGTTGGAGCTCAGAGGGTTAAATATAAGACTTTTTCAAAATTTTAGGATTTGTCATTTGATGTGAGGTGTTCAGCTATAAGTATGCAAAATTTCATGTCTCCAATATATATAGTTTCTGAGAACAGGCTCTGTGACGGACAGACAGACGGACAAACAGAGGAGCGAGACGAATAGGGTTTCGTCAGAAAACGAAACCCTAAAAAGCATGACGTTATCTTTTATCTGTTTCAACCATAGATCTAGTAAAAAGAACTCTTTTCGAGAGTTCAAGAGTTCTTTTTACTATATCTATGGTTTCAACCAGCATTTTATAGATCAAAAATTTTTTTTAAAAAAAGTGAAGCATTTTAATTACAAACTGCACGTATTAAAATGTTTTTTAATTAGTTTTAAAGCCATTTAATTGAGTTAAAATTTAATGGATAAATTAATTTTTCAATAATGAAGGCTTTAATATTGGAATATCAAATAGATGTCGCTGCATTTAAGATGAAGAGCAAGCGTTCGCGCTGTCGATGCAAGAATAGATTGTTTGTTTTGATCGATGATGGCGATGTTTACACTTTTCAAATGGCTATGATGGCGATGGTGATTTTTACATGGTCACATCTTAAATGATTTATTATGTTTAAATGATTAATCATAATTATACATAGAATGACACTAAGTGTATAACGCTTCCGGGGTTGAACTCATCCTTTTCCTGATAATCCAAACGCGGCCGCGTTAGGCTTAAGCATTCCGATGCCGTATTTGCCGACTACCTTATTGAATCTGGGTATCTATTCGTTGTGTAACATATTCTTCTTCAATTTTTCTCAAACCTTCAAAAAGTATACAATTATAACGCTTTAAGATCTAATTTAAAAATAACCAGATACCAACAACAGGGTTCCGATGTATACAGGCGATTACCGTTGCCATTCATAAGCACAAATTACAAATCCAAAAACAAATGAATGACTCTTTCAGCTATTCATTAAATGCTCTTAAAATATTTTGCAAAAGCATATTAATATTTTGAAATGCGTTTTTCACTTTTGTTTACATTTATTTACAGTTTGAATTCAGTATACACGGTTAAAAATATCGCGAAAAAATACCTCTGTTTTTTAAGGCTATCTATTTTCTGACCAATGAGAACGCTTCATGGTGTTCAGTGAATATAGCTATATTCTGTGATTCATTCCCGTGAATTATTTTGTACCGGATTAACGTTTCCTTTCTAAAAACAAACGTATTTCAAATTATTTAAAGGCTTTATTATGGTTTTACAAATATTTTAAGAGCAAAATCGGATGTCGACCGTATTTTTTAATGATTCGTTCAAATGAGTCGTTCAATTGCTTCTGGATTTGGATTGTGTTGTACATGTGGCATCATGAGTGAATGTAAATTTGATTTTCAATCTTAAAACGTTGAGTAAAACGTGCTTTCTTTTCCGCAAAAGTTACATTTTTAGACAGATTATTCAAAATAAATTAACATTTAAGTGATTACATTCAATTATCTAATATTCTGCTGCGATAACTTCAGTTAAAATTAGATTGGTAGCTTTATCTATCCCTATATGAAAGTAAACAAACGATTCATTCGTCTTGAACTTTTAAAATATTAAAACAAACGTTTATATGCTCTGTTGCGTCATCTGTTGGTAGTTTAAAAAAAAAGAAATTTTCTTTTTAAAATGTTTTTTGAATTCTGAAGACATATCGGGGAAAATGAATATTTCTTATAAAATGAAATTAGAATATCAGAAATATGTAATGCCGTATATATATCAATGCATTATTATAATAAATAAAATTTTGTATTTTGTAGGGAAAATAAATTTGTAATTTAATAACAAAATTTGAGAAAATAAATTGTTAATGTAATTAAGAGTTGCAATTTACTTATGTGATAAAAGATAATTTTTAATTATCAAAATTTATTACAGGTTTCTTTTATGCATGTTTAAAAAAAATCGGGATTTTCTCTGTTCAACTTTTTAAAATTTAAGTTATATAATTATTATTTTGGCAATTAATAAAAACAAATAAACTTTCTGTTGGAATTGTCTTTTATTTTACCCCGTACCATCAGATAAAATAGTTAATTGACAATATGTTTTAAAATAGCATTATTAGTACTAATTTGAATGTTTTTGTGAAATATTTATTCAAATTTTGTGAGTGAAGTTCATTTGCATAATTTATGTCAGTATTTTACCAATTCAATTAATAATTTTCTTGCAAATTAAGTTTAAATGAAAAATGGGCTGTTTTTACTTTACCCCACCCCACCCTATCAGTCAGACAAGACAAAATTTATTACTCCACAATTCTTTTTATAATGCAATGCTATATAATTTTTTTGAAAATGCAAACACGTCATTCTGACGGGCTATATTCTAGTTATTAATAATTACATTGGTCATAAAAATTAAAGGATAATGAGAAAAAATATGCTCACATAGTTAATGTTGCAACTAATGCCCAATGCTGCAATTATTTATGTTAATTAAATACTATTGAACTCAAAATTGCATATTCGTGCATACGTTAGCGTCGGAGATATGGAAATTAGATGATTGACAATGTGGTGCGCAATGGACGTATGTTGAAATTCTGCTCTGTAGTGTTGTTTAAAGTGAACGCGGTGTCTGAGTGTGATCATTATTCATTAGTTATGGCTCAATGGCATCATTTAAGTTAAGGTCAAAAGTGGCGAATAATTGGTAGAATCGAGGAAGATCAAAAACAAATGGAGGTCGCCGAAGATTTGAATATCCCTCAAAGTGTCATATCAAGAGCTTCGAGCCGCTTTTAAGCACTGGAACCATTGATAGACAGTCAGGTCAAGGGAGACCAAGAGCAACAACTGCATCCGAAGAACTTTTTGGTCATTGTGGCTCGAAGAAACCGCGAAGCGACTACAAGAGATTTGGTTTCAGACTTCCCAGCTGCCACGAGAACTCGAATTAGCCGTTCTACTGCTGCACGAAGACTTAACGAGGATGGACTGTGTCGGAGTTTCCTCAAAAGGTTGGGCACGCCCCTCTCAAACTATCTTTTCCCCCTTCATACCATCTATACATTTTCACCGGCTTAGATCCAGTTTTAGATAAGGAAAGACTGTTATTTTGAAATTCCAGCACACAGCCCATACAATATATAATATATTAAGACAAAAAAAATTATATAGAAGCTCAGTTCTAATAGCAGATGTTTCTCAGAACCTGACACCCCCCACCTTAGCGGAAAATATGCCATTTAGGGGCTAATTTTCCCCAAACATATAGTAACATCACCGAAGAGTTCAATAGTCTCATTGCAGGTTTCTTCATTATTATTATTACATATATATATCAAGGTGTCTGAACATTCTCTACTGACATCTCTAATGAACCGTGTACTAGTATTATTATTACTGAAAAACTACACATGCTAATACACTATAACACTATAACACAAAATTCAAATACAATTACACATATGCAAAAAAAAAAAAAATTAAAACGTGATGACACCCCTTTAAGGTTTGTCCACTACTTAGTCATTGATGCCGATGGGCTAGCGATCGGCTGTTCTTCCCAGCTCTTCCTATGTAGCCTAGAAATTGCATCAGCATTTAAATGTTGAGCTCCTGGACGATGAGAAGTACTCAGGTTCCAGCGTTGCAAGGCAAGCGCCCATCTAGTGAGTTTCAGGGACCTTGGGGTTGTTTCAGTGAGAAATTTTAATGGATTATGATCCGTTATGATCTCAATTTGAGATCCATATGTCCACTTTTCAAACTTCCGCAACCCGAAGAGAACACTCCAAGCCTCTTTCTATATACTCGGCCAAGCTCGCTGAGCCCCTGATAATTTCTGACTGGCAAAAGCTATCGGTTTAAACTGACCCTTTTCATCTTTTTGAGTAAGACAACATCCTACTGCCAGGTCTGAAGCATCGGCGTGAAGCTGATATTCCCGGCCTACGGTAGGTGTAGCCAAACGCGTCACGTTACATAACTCATCTTTAAGGGTATTAAATGCTTCTTCTGCCCTTTCATCCCATGGTACAGTATTTTTAACCTTCCCTTTAGTTAATTCCGTTAAAGGTATAGAAATTTCTGCATAATTTGGAATATAAGATCGGTAAAATCCCATTAATCCCAAAACAGATCTAACTTCGTTCTTAGTTTTCGGTCTCTTTAAGTCCCTTATTGCTCCTATTTTCTCCTCATCAGATGCATGCGTTCCACCCCCAATTACATGACCTAAAAACTTAGTCAATTTCTCTCCAAATTTACATTTATCCAGCCTAATCGTAAAGTTTCTATTTTTAAGTTCTTCTATAACAGACCTAACATGCTCACAATGCTCTTCCCAGGTGTCAGAGAAAATGATGACATCATCAATATATGCTTGTGCATACCTCCGATGACCTTGAAGAACCTCATTCATATCTTTTTGGAACGTAGCAGCCGCCCCTGATAAACCAAAAGGCATAGTACGCCACTGATAAGTCCCATTATGAGTTGTAAAAGCTGTCAAATGTTGACATTCCTCCGCCATTTTAATCTGCCAATAACCCCTCAATAAATCGAAGATAAATATTTAGCTCTCCCCGCAGTATACATGATTTCTTGCGAATCTTTCATCGGAAATGTTGGGACCTGCGTTACTGAATTTAAAGCTCTATAATCAATACAAAGCCTAACAGTTGCGTCTTTTTTCGCCACGCAAACAATTGGATGACTAATTTCTGCATTTGATACTTCTATTAGATTTAATTCTAATAACTCCTGAATATGTCTATCTACTTCCTCTTTATAAGCAACAGGTACACTATATAACTTTGGCTTTTTCCTTGCCGCATCCGGTTTCAAATAAATACGGTGCTCCCCTACTTCCGCTGGTCGCACAGGACCCATAAATACCTCTTTATTATCCCTCAAAATGGACTGCATATCCTTGACTTGACTATTACATAACCCTTTTATTTCGAACCTTTCTATGTCCTGTTCTACCTCTTGTTCCCGGTTTAAAATAGGAATTTCCCCAACTTCTCCAAATTCCTCATCACCTTCAAAAACAATGTTAACTATATTACACTTAGCAATAAATTCCCCTTTATTTTGATACACATACTTTTTGCTACCATCCGCCATTTCAACTAAGACTCTATCACGCACTTTCAATTTTCTAGATAATTGACATTCTAGACATGATTTACAGAATTTTTTAGCTTCTTTAGCCATACCTTCCCAATAAAAAGATTGCCTAATCCTCTCTAAGGTTTTCTTTGCCGCGTGATGTTCTCCCTTATTAGATACATGCGCTGACTTTAAGAGTTCTTCTCTTTTGACTTTAGGCACTACTAATTGAGCTATAGCTTCTTCTACAAATTTATCTTTATGATACAATAAACCATCTACAATATAATAATCCCCTTTATTCATTTTTGCTAATTCCCAAACTCTCTCTAAATGTTTACATTCCAATTGAGATTTCTTAAACATATCTGAATTGCTAACGATAACTTTATTATTTTTCTCCACTTCCGTTTTTTCTGCATTCTGACTTTGTAAATTTTCCGATCTCGCTTCTATTGCGTAAACCTTACAATTATTGCTGCTCATACCTTTCTTTTCACTCACGTTATCGATACTAATTTCCGAACTTTCTAATTCTTGGGACTCTAGCAATGGCTCCTCGCGATTGACCCCTGACAACTCATTAATCACCTCGGGATGTAAAATTATCTACTCATTAATATTATCGGTCACCGCGCAAAGTACTTCCTGATGAATTATATTAGTTTGTCCGAATTGCGGAATAGCTAATGGTAATTTAACCAACGGTGATTTAACTGCTTCACCAAATAATCCTTGTAAATAAATACTACCAGCTCCTTTTAATTTCTCTTCCGGTACCAAACCTTTATGAATAACACTAATTTCACATCCAGAATCGACCAATCCTTTTGCTTTTTGCCCATTTACACTAACTTCAATTTTCTCCAGTTTATTTAATTTCTCACCAATAACATTAGTTCTCTGTTCGGCCTTTGCCGATATCCTCGCCACAATAGCTCCTTTCGGTAACTCTTTATTTCCTTTTACGACAATCTTATTTATACCCGCTTTCTGTTCTCGACATTCGCTAGTATTACTATTTCCCTCATTACCCACTTTATTACAAAAACGTTGGTAATGACCCCTTAAACCACATTTAAAGCATCTAGGACTATATCTCCTAAACTCAGTTTTTCTATCCGAAAAAGAATTAATCTCATTATTTCCGTTTTGCCTCCAATTACCACTAAATTTACTATCCTCCCTCGGTTTCACTTTTTCACTGTTTACATATCTATCTTTACCCTTAAAACTTTTATACGTAACGGCATAAGATTTATGTTTAGCATCAAAATAATTGTCACATTCTTTAGCAATTTTAGAAGCTTCTAACCATTTACTCTGCTGAGTTAACCCAATATATGATGCAGTTTCTTCATCTAACGTGTTTAATAACTTATCCGTAATTATTAACTGGTTGACCTTTTCATATGAGTCAGCACCCCTAATCTTACAATAATTTTCCCATGTTGCTCTTAAACGCGATACAAATAATACATGAGTTTCATTCTGGTTTCTCCTAGCCTTCTTAAAATTTTCCAAACACGCCTTCGGTGTCGGCTCATGTTCCCTTAGAACTAACTCCTTTAATTCCTCATAACTCTCAGTTTGTTCTCTAGTGGTATAAATTAACAAATTATCCGCCTTATCTCCTAACATATTTAGTAGAATTTCGGCCTGCTGGTTTTCCGGTACATTTTTAGTTTTGAATGCCCTTTCTGAACTGTTGAAAAATAAATTCCATCCCTCAGTCCCTTCTGGTACTTTGATAGACAGAGTTTTAACACTTTTGATCAATTTTTCTATGTTACTTTCATTATTAGATTCCCTAGACCCATTAGAGTTATTTGTCGAACCTTGTACCCTTAGCCTCTCCATTTCTAATTCATATTCCATCCTTAATTTTTCGGACCTCTCTGCTCTTTCTAACTTTTCGCGCTCTAAATTTTCCTGTTTTTCTTCGCGCTCCAAGTTTTCCTGTTTTTCTAACTTTTCGCGCATTATATTTTTCGTTTTTCTTCGCGCTCTAATCGCTCCGCAACAATAGTGTTAGATAATTCCTTAATAGCCCCCTCATCATATTCCTCGCTGTCCATTATCTTTTTCTTAAGCTGAAATCTGGTATCATCTTCCGTGAATTCAACCCCCAACTCTTCGGCTATCATCTGAAGATCCACCTTTTTTAGTTTCAATAAGAAAGCCATACCTTCACCGATTACTATTACCACTATACAATAATATTTAAACCTGCTAAATTAATATACCCTAAATTTCTACTTTAGCACAGTTACCTCCACTTATTCTACTAATTAATACATTTCAGATAATCGAGGTATTATATTTCTAAATTAACCTACTGTATAACCTGATTTTCCTCAACCATTTATATCACACAATTTACTTCCAATAAAACAAAAGGTAAAACAATAATTTCGATTTGATTACTATGCAATACAGATTCCACTTTATACAATTAGATAATAACATACAATTTACATAATAATACTGATACGTTGCAATTGAATAAAATTATTGATGTCAATAGAAACATCCACATAAAGAAAAATTGTATAACATACACACATAAATTTCTACAATTATCCTCAATAAAATATTTCCAAATTCAATACTGGTCTTCACACTTAAAACAGATAAGATCAAAACCTTCTTTTTTTTTTTTTTTTTTTTTTTTTTTTTTTTTTTTTTTTTCCCACTGCGAGCCTTTTTTTTTTTTTTTCGAAATTTACGTCTATCCAATTAAAATTCTAAGCAAATGTTCATTACTCGTTTGTTATCAACTCTTCAAACTTAAAACAGTATTGCTTTATTTAAATATTACTTTAATAATAATTTAAATTTAAGTAAATTCAATTATTCCTTCCAACTATTATTAACACAATGCATTAATTTTGTTCACTACCATTATTAGTAAAAAAATAGAAAATCAATATTAGCACAAGTTATTATGACCCTTTCTTAAAACAATAATAAATATGGCAATTAAAATCTCCTACCTATCTGAGCACAATTATGTGATTGCACATAAATTACCTAAATAATTTATCTTAAATTACTATCAATTATACAACAACAAATACATTTGGTTCGAGAATGTCAGCAGACAGAAATGATCAAAACCCCTTACCGTATACTTTATCTGCTGGGGTACTCCGCTGCTCACACGTAGTTCCGCGATGCACTCAATATTTCACACTTTAAAGTCACTTTGATGATATTCAATACTCAGGCTGTAATACACCGTAATTTGATTCACTGTAGCGATGATAGGGCACAAACACTAATTCTGTTCACCGTAACGATGATAGGGCACAACACTTTAGTTCGGTTTGCTATAACGACGATAGGACACAACACTTTAGTTCTGTTCGCTGTAATTATGATAGGGCACACACACTCTGTATTTCTGCTCGATTCTTGGTTTTTATCTCTCTAAAATTCCGCTCGACGATCCGGTATTTCCACGCAAGAATTCCACTGGGTGCTCCGGCACTAACACACTGCAACACGGCTCGTTGGTCACTGGTCCAAGACGATTCTATCCCGTCGCTGCCACCAATTTGTCGGAGTTTCCTCTTAGTCCGCACAACTTCGAAGAAAATCCTTATTATTTGTATGCTGCCACCACCGATATGATTACGTGATATCGGTCAAGCACTGAGAGGATTGAATAAATGAAAACCAACGCTTTCAATTAACTAAATTAACAGTTTATTTACACACTATTTACACAACAACAAACACTATTTACACTTACAAACTCGGATATAGATGATCCGGTTCAACATTAAATTGAATACAGTAAATGCTGGCTGTGTACTGTTAAACTACGCTAACTCACTCTCACTCTACACACGTTAAATTAGCTTTCCGGAGATCAATCTCGATCTCCCAACACATGGGCTAGGAGGATGGCCGCCCAGGGAAACCCAGCAAATGCTTTTGAGTTTTAGTGCAGTCCCTGGGGGAAGACACTTGAACCAAACCGTCCCGCTTTCCGATGCCGAAAATTTATTTTCATTTAACATTATGTACATTTCCAATCACAATTGGTTACCCAATTTTTCTGGGCGAACCGGGTCTTTACACTTTTAATACTTAAAATAACAATAATGAAGTAATAAAATATAAATGATGTATGACAATAAATGCACCAATATTTAAACATCCAAAGATAATAAGCCATGTGAACATGCACAGATGGCACCCAGATCCACAACAAAACACAATAATGAAATAATAAAATATAAATGATGAATGATGTATGACAATAAATGCACCAATATTTAAACATCCAAAGATACATAAGCCATATGAACATCCGCAGATGGCACCCAGATCCACAACGAAACACAATAATGAAATGATAAAATATAAATGATGAATGATGTATGACAATAAATGCACCAATATTTAAACATCCAAAGATACCTAAGCCATGTGAACATCCGCAGATGGCACCCAGATCCACAACGCCAGGGAAAGAAACACACATATGAATTGGGTTACACTTAATTGCAATTATGCCCTAATAAATACAGTTTCCAAAAAACCACAGGACTCAATACAATTTTAATTAGAATGAGGTTCCTGCCTGGTACATCAGAGAGCAGTCCTCCCCTCAGTAGGGGAGTGGATTAGAGAAAAAGTGTTCGTTAATTTCTATGAACTTCATGCATTCGCAAATCCGATTTAGTAGTAGCGGCCTATCCAACAGGTAGACCAGCCAATCTTTTAGTGACATGTTTTGCGGCTTTTTAACATGATAGTGTGACGTGAGTGTGCAGTCTAATATGTAATGTAATGAATTTGCCAGTGAACCACAGATGCATAATGGTGAGTCCCTTTTGTTTATTGTATATAAGTGTTCTTGAAATGGTCCGTGGTTTGTCAAGAATATGTACAAGTATCTATTATGAATAAAAAAGCGGGATGAGACTTCTGGGACGAAGTCTATTGTATAGCGACCCACCGCTGCTGTGATCCAACGCTGCTGCCACTTTTCTTGTAGTCTTCTCTGTAATTCACGTTTCAGTGTAGATGGTGGCAGTGGCAAAAATGTTGTTGGTATTGTATCATCCTCTGTTGCTGATCTAGCCAGTTGGTCGGCCAGTTCATTCCCCTGTATTCCCGAGTGGCCCCTCACCCAATTAAAAAAGTAGTTTTTACTGGAGTGTGTCATTTGTTCTATTATTTCTAGAACGAGATAGTTGTCCACATCAAATTTTGACAAGGCCATCAGGCTCGACAGACTATCCGTAGAAATTAGGAAATCTGTGTCAGCATCCTCAACTGCCCAAAGGACCGCTCTCAGGATTGCAAACAGCTCGGCCTGGAATACCGAATTGCCCGGGTCCAAACTTGTCTGCCATGAGTGAATAAGTTGATTTTCCCTGAAAACACAAAAAGCCGATGCAGTACCGGAATCCGTTTTTGAACCATCTGTGAAGATTTGGGTTTTTCCCAAAAAATTTTGAGTTGGACAGATCGTGATAGGTTCAAGTAACGAGGAAAGACGATACTTTGAACATTTGGAAGAATATAGGGGAGCAAAGTAGTTGGTTGTTGAGACACCCAAGCGAGAAACCCGAGCAAACTCAGACTCCGCTTCCAGCTGCAAGTCTAATGGCGGGAGGCCCGTTAGAACCTGGAGAGCCACAGTGGAAGTATTTCTATATGCACGTGAAATTACCAGTAAAGCCCGCCTCTGAGCAGCCAGGAGATGTCGAGCACCGTGTGTGTACGACATACGCGGGTACCACACCCCACACGCATAAGCCAGTTGACGCTGCAGAATTGATGTGTACCAGATTTTGAAGAAATATAAGGGTAGGCGACCCGAAGAAGAAGTAAATTTGTAGATGTGTTGTGTGATTTCCGTTATTTCTTGTCTCTTGTTTACCAAGTGTGGTAAAAAGTTCAAGTGTTGATCAATTAATACCCCTAAGTATTTCATAACCTTTACCGTTTTAATGTTTTTCCCCTTTAATTTGTATAGTGGGCCTCTCTGCAATATTTTTGGTTTTCCGAATGTGACTGTTGTTGATTTTTCCTGGGATATGGTTATGTGATTTGTGTCTGCCCAATTTTGAATGAAGTTTAATGCTAGTGAGCCCCAGTGTTCTAAGTGATCACGCGATTGTCCCCAAATGACTACCAAAACATCATCTGCATACGCCACCAACTCACAGAACTCGAAAACAAATGAGACCAACAGTGTCTCCAGAAGTACCAGCCAAAGGAAGGGACCAAGGCAGGAACCCTGGGGACAACCTTTTGAAAAATAATATAACATTGTTGGGACTAGCCAGTCAACAAGAGCTCGTCTACCTGAAAGAAAGGAGGCTATGGTTTTTATAAACTGTAGAGGAATTCCCAAGCGTTGCAGAGCCAGAATTACCAGATCCCATGGAAGATTGTCAAATGCCCCCATGAAATCTAGTGAGATAAAAGAGGTATAATTATTTTTACTTTTATTTAAGTCTATGTATGATAGGGCGGTTTGAAGTGCGGTCTCCGTTGATTTTGTTTGGAGAAAGCCGTGTTGCTTGCCTGAGAGTGAGTTATTTGCTGTTATTAAGTGATGAATTCGACGTAATAGTAATTTTTCAAATACCTTGCCTAAAATAGGTAATAATGTAATGGGACGGAATGAAGTATACTGATCTATGGGCTTACCCGCCTTCCTAAAGAAGACAAGCTCGCCCACCTTCCAGGCCTCCAAAAAGTAATTAAATTCAAACGCTTTGTTAAAGAGATTTAAAAATAGGTCTGGCAAACCATGAAAAAGGGCTCTGATCATCTGATGGTCTATACCATCGGGGCCAGGGGCCTTATTCGGATTGAAACTATAAATTGCGTTACGTAATTCTCTTTGTGTGAATGGCGTTTGATCGTTGGAGTTGTTTAATCTATTTGCCATAACCGGGAAGGTTGGCGCTCCCGAGGAAGCACCAAAAAGATTTTCCGTTAGGGTGAAAAGGGTGGAAGACCTGGAAGCCGGGAAAGCCGTGTCCGGGAGGTAGCTGATGAGGCTGTCCTGGAAGTCTTGGAAAGCCAGTTTTTTTGAAATACCGTAAGGATTTGTCTGTTTCTTACAGAAGTTGTCCCATGCCAAGCTTTTTTCCTTTTGTATTTGTCGTTGGTATAATGCTCTTTCTTTCTTGTAAGTTTGATAAAGAGCTGGATCAAGGTCCGAAGACTTATACTTTCGGTACAACGCTCGGACCTTATTCCTCTGCGCACGAAGACTCGGCGACCACCAAGAGAACTTTGCCTTCCTAAAGGGGGGTTTCAATTTAAATGTGGCCTTTGCCGAAATTTGTACTGATTCTTCAAATTTTTTATAAGTATCGTCTAGATCTTGTGGTGATTGTGCTGCGGCGAAGTTCAAATTAATTTTTTGAAATGATGTTTTAGCTTTTGATAAAAATTTTGAAAGAGGAACATTTTTAGTTTTATATCTTCTCTTTGGCAAGGGGGGGATTTCCATAAGGAGTTCCGTAATGATAGGCCTGTGGTCGCCGAAAAGTTCAGGGACAACTTCCCAGCTGCCAATTTTGCTGAAGAGTGGCTGTGAACAAACAGAGAGATCTGGACGACCACTCCTAGCCCCCACCTCAAATGTTGACAGGCAATCCGGGGAATTCAGGATTATTAAACTGTTTGCGAGCAAAAAGTCGACGAGGAGCCTCCCTCTGGCATCATCTTTCTCATAACCCCAGAGACCGTCGTGGGCGTTAAAATCTCCAAGAACCAGAGTCATTTCGCTTAGTTTACTCGAGGACCGCCAGTCCTGTAGGTCCACATCAAGATCAGCTTTCGGGGGACAGTACAGACTGCCTACTGATAGAATTAATTGTGGGAGTTCTAAATTTACAAATACGGAATGATTATTTTTAGAGGATAAGCAATGTTTTAAATTTTGATCTAGAATTAGTATTTGACAATTTAGAGAACTGGAGCTGTAACAAGGGACTGTTAGGGGGAGTGCGCAAGGGCGGCCCTCCCAGATGTATGCATCCTGAAGACATGCCAGAGCGAACCCCCCGTCGATAACAAACTGAACAAAAGCTGCCGTCTTACTTTTGTTTCTTTGAAGGTTACACTGGATTACCTTAAAAGCTGGGCCGTTGATTACGCTGTTGTGCTAATGTTCTTTGGCCTTCTTTATAAGACGGGCAGCGACTGTCACCTCTATAAGACAATGACGCTAGAGCTTCTTGTTTCTTTCGCAGGTACATGCTGCAGGATGGATCGTAAGATGGATGTTTTTCATACAGTCCAGCTTTCCTATGGTCCCCCTTGTAGTAGTCGAGCACTATTTTGCAGTTAACACACTCTTCTTTTTTTGAAGTACAATCCTTGATGTTGTGGCCTTTGCCACATTTAGCGCAGGCCTCTGGATTATGGCACATTCTTGCCGTATGCCCAATTTGCTGACAGTTAAAACACCTTTGAATGAACACGTACCGTCTAACCGTGCACCGGTTAAATCCTATGCACAATTTTCCAGCCATTAGTTGCAGTGCGTCTCTCTCCAGTAGCTGTAACACCAAGTGCGAGGTTTCCTCGCCCTCTCTTCCTTTCAATACTCTTATCAGCTTATATTGCACCTTCTTCCTCAGAGCCCTTTCCAAAGCCGGATAGAGTACTTGTTTTTCATATAATTCTTGTTGCTCTTCTAAGTTGTCCTGTGAACTGTCTGCTTCTCTTTCTACGTTTTTCCGTGTTACTACTGGGGCCTCTGGGGCTCCAAAGACTATCACTCGGGCTGTTCTCGGGTTTGGTTCTTTAATATCCAGTTTTTCCGCCATATCTTCTGTAGTGCGGATTTTATCTTTCACCTGTTCTAGGTCAAATTTGTTTTTGCATGTTATTATTATTTTATTTTGTTTAGTTGTTTGGCAGTCTACTGGTGGTAATTCAGCCATATTCATAGAATTGAGAACTTTCTTTATTATTGGCATTTTTGTTTTCTTGTCTTTTGGTGTTAGTATTAGTGTCGGTTTTTCTTGTGGGAGCGGTGGAAAATTTGCCATTTCTGCATATGTTGGTCGATCATTTTCTATTGTTGTTTCACCCTCTCTATGGTCAATCGAGTCCTTTTGGTTTTCAGCCTGAAGAGTGGTAACATGTTCGACGAGTCTTTTTTCCATTTGTTCATGATTCTGTTGTATGATTTTGTTCATATCGTTGATCAACTGATCTTCTCTTTCGATTTTATCTTGTTTTGTCTGTTTGATTAACTCTTCTTGGAATTTAATTCTTTCGCTGAGTTTCGTTATTAAGTGATCTTTCTCTTCTGTCTGTTGTTTGAGCTGCTTAAGGTTTTTGATTACTGATGCCATGGTGTTCTTTATCTTTACTTCTTTGTTTGTCGCTAACTGCGTTTGTAGTTGGTGCATGAATTCTAGTACCTGGTCTGCCATTTTCGACAACGTGTCTCGTTCTTGGTGTTCTTCCTTCTCAGCCTTGTCGTGTTGTCTTGCGGTTTCTTTCTCTAATTCCATCACTTTTTCCTCCAAAATCTTTCTGTATTTTTGTGCGTTTTCACTACTTCCTTTTTCGTGTTTCTTTAGATGTCTCAGCATCTGATCCATTAAAGCCGGTATCGTCATTCGTGATGCTGTTTCGGCGTCAAATGGCAGCAGTTCATCTCCCGACTGGTAATTTTTGTTTGCTCGCTGTGGTAGCTGTGTTTCTTTTTCGTTAGACTTCATCCCGTCTCCATCTGACTCTGTTATGACAGAGGAATCATTCCTTTGCGACTGCAACTCTTTTTCATTTCGCGGATCGCCCGGGTTCATTGTGAATATTTTTATAATATCAGTAGATAAAAATACTTCTGATTTTCTCTATCAGCTTATGTCTTCTATTGTGACTTTTTTGGTCCTGATTATACTGTTTGCACAGAGCTTTCACTTAGTATAATTAATTATCCTTCTTTATAATTATTATATTATATTTTACTAGATAGCTGTTTATAATGTTTTAATAATACGGATGAGGGTCCGCTAGGCCCGCGCTACATATCATTGAAAGAAAGGTATATAGAAAGTACAAAGCAAAAACCAGCAGTCGTGACTGCCGAAAATGACTAAGTGAAAATGAATGCAAAATAAAGTAGGAAAAAAAAAAAAAAAAAAAAAAAAAAAAAAAAAAAAAAGGGGGTGGGGAGCAAATTTTGAATTAATAAATGAAACAAAATAAATAAATAAAATGATAGCAATTTAAATGCCAAAAAGAAAAAGGGGGAGAAGTATGTGCCTCTGCCTCCCGTGCCACCGTGACCATGCACTTAAGAAAAAAACAATATTTTACATATTTAATACCAATCCAGTAACCCATAATTGACAGATTATAATTACAATTATTATTACATTCATAAGTTGATTTCAAAAATAGTCTCCATAGTTTAATTCACCTGTTATAATGCAGGAATAATATTGCACTATTTCAATATGAATCAATAGAATAATAAAGTAAATTAATTAACAGATTTATTTATTTTACACTCTTATTGTAAAACTGATGCAAACATCTCCAACAGTAATACTGCAGTAAAAACAATGCCTTTCAATTCCCGACTTCCCACAATTGAACAAAATACGGAACTGATATTGTTAGGGCTGACTGGGTGGACCAGATGAATGGAAAACAATAATTAATACTTTAAAAAATTAAAGTAAGTAGTACTCACCCAACGCTACTAGGGTCCCGCCGCACTTGCCTGAAAAGGAAAAATGGCGCACTAAAATGTTTATGATGAAAATGCGCCAAAAATCAGTGCAGGGACCGCCCGTGAACCAGGAATTGTGAACTTGGCTGACAACAACCCGAAAGTCATATAAAGTTTAGGAAAGTTAGGGGAAAGGTGTCGAATAGGAAGAAATGTAAAATGACTAATGGGAACATAACTGGAATACATTTAATAAATCCCTGAGGAAAAAGCGAAGAAATTAAATAATTTAAAGTAAATTATTAGTTAGGTTGCTAATTTTAAGCATAAGAAGTGAGCTAGAACAAAAAAAAATGAAATGGGAACAAATCTAATGCCAATGTCCAATAACTGCGAGAAAAAACCAGTGATGTATCCCAAAAAACAAAGAAGTTGCTATTGATAGGGATAATGTATGCTGAATGTAAAAATGTTAAGTGGGATCAAAAGTGTAAATCAAACGAGATATCCCAGTGAAAAAATCAGGAGAATAACTCAAATAGTAAAAAAAGTTCTCAATGTTAAGCAAAAAAAAATACGTGTTTGGTCAAAAAAAAAAAAAAAGTGGGAACAAAACTGTCAGCAACCTCCAGCAATTTCAGGAAAAAACCAGAGATGTATCCCAAAAAACAAAAAAGTTGCTATTGTTAAGGATAATGTTTGTTGAATGTGAAATTGTTAAAAGGGAACAAGAAAGTAATTCATACGTAATATCCCGGTGAAAAAAAAAAAAAAAAAAAAACAGAAGAATAACTCAAATAATAATTTTAAAAAAAAAGTCATTGTTAGGCTAAGAAATACATGCAAGGTCAAAAAATTTAAGAGGGATCAAAACGCTTAGCAACCTCCAACATATTTGAGAAAAAACCAGAAATGTATCCCAAAAAAACAAAAAGAAATGCTATTGTTAGGGATAATGCATGCTGAATGAGAAATTGTTAGATGGGATCAAGAAAGTAATTCATACGTAATATCCCAGTGAAAAAATCAGAAGAATTACTGAATTAATAAAAAAGTAGTCTTTGTTAGGCAAAGAAATACGTGCAAGGTCAAAAAAAAAAAATTAAGTGGGATCAACACTGTCAGCAACCTCCAGCATATTCAAGAAAAAACCAGAAAATTATCTTAAATATTGAAAAAGTTGCCATTGTTAAGGAAAATCCTTAAGAACTGGGAAAAAGTGTGAAATATGATGGGGGACTGTTAAGACTGTCAAAAATGACTCTAAAATAGAAAAAACCAAAACTCTAGCTCAACTAGCAAAAAGTAGCCATTGTTAAAGATAAGGAGGGGGGGGGGGCAAAAAGTGGTGCAAAAGTTGGTGACAGTAGTATGAATAATAGTAGATATGAAAATGTGACAATTGATGTGGCAGATACAAAGATAACAGCAATAATAACGAAGGGCCCCATTTAGCCCCTCCCCAAACGGCCCCTAATTGAGCTAGATACAAACAGAAGAGTGGAATAGACGAGGGGGGCTAAGTTCACTTAGGCGGCCAGCAGCTGATTTTGACGCAGCAAAAAACCTCTACGATCAGTATTTTCCAAGATATTTAGCATTTTGTGCAAAATTTCCAATATAAAAAAAACACCCATTAAAAACAAAATGACGTTTTTAAGTGTTTAGATGGCAATCCTGCTAAATAATTTTTTATCTAAAAGTTGAAGATGACTCTCCTAATCATGTTGCCATCAAAAGAAAAAAAAAAAAAAAAAAAAAAAAAAAAAAAATTTAATTTTAACATTTAGTACTTCATTATGGATTGTTTATGTATTGGCCTTATGTGGACTCCCTTAAGAAACAAAATGGAGGATAATCTATAACATCCCACATTTGTGAGAATGTTTAAGTTTTACCATGAGCGTACCTCCAAAGACTCTATAAACCTTAAATGGTATTCATAACAAAGTCCTAAATAAAACTGGTAGTTTTTTTCAATAATTTTACCAATAACTTTCCCATAGGGAAAATCCGTGGCCAATAATGGCGAAATACTAGCCCGTAAGTAGTTATATCTAAAACCTTGGCAAGACCCCAGAAGCCCAACTAAACCTAACAAAACCATTAAAAACTTTCATAGAGAAATCCGGTATCATTTTAACAAGTATAACTTTGATGAAAATTTCAAAAACATTGGCTGTCGGATAATTTTAACTGTTATTTACATTTATCCGACCAATCATCAATCTTTGAGCAGGTATGACGTCAAATGTAGCTACTCAGTTTTAAAGGCAGCCCATTCAAGTTCAATTTTTTTATAGCATTAATTCAAATTTGCCCTTATTGGACACAGACTGTATGTGAGCAACCAGTGTCCACCCAATCGCTCCAGATCAAAAATTGTCAATTTTAAAATTGAAATTAAAAATACTTAGAGATATAATTTAATAAAACAAGTTATACCGCTAAAAAGCTCAAAGATTCGACTTTCAGAATATGTAATTTGTTAGAAGATCGGAACATAAGTAATAATTTAAAAATTAAGTTCAATAAGTAAACAACCTAACACAATCCTATGGGAAATCGGGAAAAAAATTCCAAAAATTTGACACTTTTTTAAAAATCAATTAAAAATTATTAAATCATCCTAGAGAAACATGGGTGGAGGCGGAGAAAAGCCAAAATTTCAAATTATCGAGATCTGGCGTTAGTTTTTCAGAAAAGTTTGGAAAAAATGAAAATCTAGCTATATTAAAACATTAGAATTTGCCTCCAAAATCCCATGTTTCCCTACGGGAATGAGGGTTACTTCAATTTCTCAAAAACTCAAAAAAGTACACTTTTTAAAATAAACGTTTTTCATAGTAAATCACAATTTTGTACAACATAATTGGTATCAAAATAAAGCTAGGACTCATATCTAGATTAAAATTACAATATATTTACACTTTGAGCATTTTTAGATAGTTTTTAAAACAATAGAATTCCATTGATTATCCCATGTTAAGTCTATGGGAAAAAAGTACAAAAAAAGCAGTTTTTGATGTTGAGAATAAAGGGTTAAAATTTAACGTTAGTTTAAAACGAATGGTACTAAAGTGATCTACGAACTATAATTAAGATGAATGAAACAATAGTTTTTAGTTTTATGTAAGTTTAAGTTGTTTTTAAGGGATCTGAAAAGTGTCAAAAAAAAAGAAAATGGCTCTAGAAATTTGAAAGTAAATTAGAGAATTTATGTTAAAAGTTTTAGAAAAGAATAACATAGAGTTACAAGATTGGGCTTGAAAGAGGGCTTAGGAGGTAGTGAAGGTCAAATGAGCCATTAAAAAGCAAAAAAGGTGACTTAACATGGTCAAAAGTGTAATGGAATTCCGTTATTTTTCCCATGTTATCTCCATGGGAGAAAAACATGAAAACATCACGTTTTAAATTGGATATTTAAGGGTTAGATTTTCGTGAAAACATAATACAAATGGTACCAAATTAATCAGCATAGTTTAATTAACACAAAATGAGCCTTTGTTTTTAATTATCAATTATTTTTATATATCTTTTAAACATGTTTAAAACACCTTAAATTGAAAATGGTTCATGTAAACAAAAAGTGCATGGTCTTTAATGGGTTAATTTTTTATGAAAAAATACACTCCAATGGACATAATAGATATCAAAATGATCACAAAAGAATATAGATTCTAAATTTGTCAAGTTTTAGAATATTCGAAATTGTTAAGGGGGCACAAGAAGCAGTTGAATAGGTGGCAAAATCCTGGTTCAAGGAGAAATCGAAAGTAAAGAAGAAGAAAGTTTAACTATATATTTCTCCTGAACCCCTACTCATAAATGCACACACTAGATATCATTTTGAAGAGCATTTAAAGAGGAAAAGAAAGACATATAGCACGAGGCTCTAGCTTACCCCGTTCCCGAAAACTTTACGCTTTCATCAGGAGCGAAAACAGCAGCATGCTACTATGATCACAACTACGTCAGCTCTTCCCCAACACATGGGCTCTAAGCCTAAGCTATCCGAGCCTCTCTCAACCCTACGCACTCTCTCAGAGCTATCCAAGGCACGACTGTCCACCTTGCGCGCTCCGCTCCAACTCTCTCAGCAGAACAGACTGCCTTCCAGGAACCCCTTGCTCCTTCTCCACGTAACCCCCTCCGGGGTTTTCTACCTGGCTCCCATTGTCTCCCCATCTTCCACAGACATCTCAAAAGGTTGGGCACGCCCCTCTCAAACTATCTTTTCCCCCTTCATACCATCTATACATTTTCACCGGCTTAGATCCAGTTTTAGATAAGGAAAGACTGTTATTTTGAAATTCCAGCACACAGCCCATACAATATATAATATATTAAGACAAAAAAATAATATAGAACCTCAGTTCTAATAGCAGATGTTTCTCAAAACCTGACAGACTGTATGCGAGAAAACCAAAAGTTTGTGCCCCACTCACTCCAGCTTCCCAAGGGGACAATTTAAACTTTTGCCCTCGTCAAGTTCAATGGAGGCAAGAAGACTGGGCTCAACTATTGTTTACTGACGAGTCCAGATGGCAGATACAGTCTAAACACTGATTCTAGATTAGATGTGTTTTGATCTGAAGAGATGAAGGAAGACGCAACTTGCCCTTCCCCTGTCCGTGAACTATCCCGTTTGAGCTTAGTCTTCTCGGCTCTATTAAACATGACGACAGCAACAGTTTAAACGAGCTTCTGGGGAAGCTGGAGTGAGTGGGACACAAACTTTTGGTTTTCTCGCATACAGTCCATCCTCGTTAAGCCTTCGTACACACTGTAAAAAAAAATGGTAACGTTCCATGTAAAATCCAGGAACGTTTCGCCTTTTCTCAGGTTTTCAGAATAATTTAGCTCTTTCCTGTGAAATTCTGGTTTTCTTATCTGAAACGTTCCTGAACCAAAAGTTGGAAACAGCAAAACGCTGCGGCCGCCATTTATTATTTTTTTGCTATAATCCGTTGCTCGCGCGCGAGTGTCGAAAAAGAATTCCTTAAATGAATGCAAAAAAATCAATATGGAATGCAAATAAATCAATAGACGACATAATCCTTTACGTCTCTATTGTCAAGACAATTCAGATGAAAATACAATACCTCCGTGACATCGCTAAGAGATTATATCGCGTACTTGTCTGTGGAATGTTTAAGGAGCAGACCGTGTAAAAAAAATACACCTATTATTTGGATCTCCATTAACCAGGGGACCATCAAACATGATTCTCACCGATTTTGATTAATTTAAAGTATGTTTTAGAGTTCTTATCTCTAATTATTCTTGTGAAAGGATTTCTTCAAATGGGACTTAGATTTTCAGAAATTAGATGCCGAGGTTTAGCATACGTTTCATATACCCATTAGTTTGCTGCTCTCAACGTGTCTTTCGTGGTGTGGACGCAGAAAGCTCGCACGCCACCCGTACGGCCCGAGTTCGATGCTACCTCTGGCCTTTTCTTTCTTTTTTAATTAATTTTATATTTTAACAATTTATTACAATTTGATTTAAATTTGATATATATTTGACACTTTGAATTGCTGCAAATTTGATTTTTTTTTTTATTTTCGGAAAAAATATACAATTACGTTTAGGTTTTTTTTTTCATGAAAATTTATATGTATTTTATCTAACTTGTAAACTAACATAATTACTGATGGAAAGAATATGTCTTTCCAACAAACTTTAACTTTTATCTATAAACTATGATGTTATTATATACGAGGCAGCATATAAAAAGAAGCATTCGTATGTCTATAATGGAACCTGAACTAGGTTAAGTGCATGTCTTGGTAAAGTATCGTACAGATAAAATTTACGATACTAATAAATCTACAAAAGTCATCGAAATTACGATTTATAGTTGTGTAGGACATCATGAGGGCATAACAACGAAATTTACAGCTGACCTTTGACCAGAAGGACCACACACACGGAATAAAGTAAAAATAAATATAACTGGGTACAGCAAAAACTCAACCTATAAGGTTGCGCCACATAAATTCAGAGTCGACCAATGATATTCGCCTGTATAGATGGGTGGCAACTCTGTATGCAAATTTTCTAGCTATATAGTATAATTTTATGTTTGCATAAATAATGTAAACAGGACAATGTCCGTTTTTTTTTTTTTTTTTTTTTTTTTTTTTTTTTTTTTTTTTTTAGTGTAAGTAAGAGACAGACTTCACTTGCAAATTTTATCCCAATGCTGATGGCAGCAAAAAAAATAAGATGCTGCGGTTGGATTTTAGCAGATGCTGTACCATGAATAACATATAAAATATATATATATAAAAAAATAAGTTACCCCAACATTGGCTTAAAAATACATGTGATGCCCGATTAAGGATTAATATTTTGTGTCAACATTTTTTTTGGAGACCTTTTGTGCCTACCTGTGGGACATTCTCGGAGCAACGAGAATTCTACATGCTGCCGGGGGCAGTGGATCAGGTAGTCCATTATGATTTCATTCCATTGTTTTTACCAGTAATAAGCATTACCTATGAAAGTAACGGACTATGGTGATATTTCCCGTGTTATAAAATTAATTAAATAGATTGATTAATTGAAATAGGTAGATATATATATATAATGATGTGCATCAGCATTACTATTAAAATATATAACACACAATATGTAAATAACTTTTTTTATTGTAAATTTTCTACTATAATAAAATGTAATCAAGTTTGAATATGAGTAATCTTTTCTTTATTTTAATTCTTAATTAATATTTTTCTCTTATAGATGTGGGAATGTAAAATAAATAATCTATTTATCTATATGATTTACTAAAAAAATTATTATATAAAAGAAATTACAGACTTAGAAGGTAAACGATCTCCGAAAAAAATAACACAGCGCATTGATTAATTATAATTTTAATATTTAATATATTAAATTTTCTTTGGATTTCCCCGAAGGGAATTGTTAATTACATCGTTTACCTAGAGTCATTTGGTGCTAACACTGTACGAATAGTAAGAATCATTAAAATTAATCTCCTCATTTAAAATTTTTATTAATCAACCTCATTATCCGTGTTGCAATGTATTAAAGTTATGGATATATTTTAGCATGTATATATCATTCCAGCATAGGGGAGTGAACCAGTTGTAATGGTGCCTTAGCCTTTTCCTAATTATATTAATTTAATTAATTTAATTTTAGGAGACCGAACCATAGGTTATTAATAAAAAAAAAATTCTTTTTCCTTTTTTTTACGTGTATCACCATAGTCGGTTTTAGTAGTACATATGAATCGGCAAACAGAAATTACTATACTACAAGAGAAAATATTATTGTGCTCATTATATAAAATTATTATATATATGTATATATAACTTACAACAGAAATTGAAAAACAAAATTTCTTTGTGTTTTCACTGAGTAATGAAAATATCTTATGTACATTGTAAACTTCAATAATAATAGTAATTATATGTTTGATGGAAACAAATGAGTAAATTAATATGATAAATACAATCACAGTACTTGATAAATAAATAATTTTGGTCATAATTATTAAATCACTGTGTATAAAATTTGCAAATTTAATGCAGTTAAGCGAAATTAACAGTTTGCTATTTTATAATACTGTACTTTTTTTTTTTTTTTAAACCCTTTTCACTATTTCGCAGTGTTGATGTGTATTACTATTAAAATAATAAAACTTTGTAAAAAATCACCATAAAATTAAAACAAAACACAGGACGCGTTTCGAGCTAAAAACATAACAGCTCGTCATCAGCTAAGCATACACGTGTCCGAAAACGAACAAGTTCAAAAATGAACTGAAGAAAAAGAATGTTGCGAAGAATGCGACAGATGGCGCTACCTGATAGAGGGATATGCAAAAGGGAAATGTGTTGAAAAAAGATAGAAGAGAAAATGAAATGGAAAAAATGGAAATAAAAGAAAAAATAAAAATAAAAGAAGTAAATTAAAAATATAAATAAAAATAATAAATAAAGAACTATAAAAGAACAAGAAAAAAAATCCAAATTATTATTATTATTTTTTTTTTTTTTTTTTACAAAATAAAAAGAAAAGAAACAAGAGAAAAGGGAAAAGAATTACAAAATTAATTTCCACGCTGGAGATAGGAAAGGAGATGATGGGAGATCATTGACAAGATTAGCAGAATTTTTAGAAATAAAATATGCTTCATGAAAATCCAAGTGAGAGGGAGAGGCAGGGGAAGAAATAATTTTGGCCATGGAGAAATTGAAACAATGACTGGAAGACCAACAGTGAGAAGCAATCGAAGATTTAGAGATTTCTTGATTTGCAATATATCTCTGATGCTCGCCTAATCTGAATTTTAAAGCTCTCTTTGTTTGACCAATATAACCTAAATTGCAAGAGCAAGGAATGAAATAAACACCCCACCGGTTCTCAGTAGGAACAGGATCTTTTAGAGAAGAGAATTTAATTTTATTCATAGGTTTGAAGATAACTTTAAAGTTAAAACGAGAAAGTATTTTAGCAATTTTGAAACACAGAAGAGAATAAAAGGACAGAACTATTATAGAATTAAAATTAGGAGGATTATTTGAATCAGAAAAAGGACGTTTAGGCTTATTAAATTTATACAAAGCTTTATCAATTAAAGAGGGATTATAACCACGAGCAAGGGCAAGAGATTTCAGATAATTAATTTCATTATTCAGAGTAGAAGAGTCAGAACAAATGCGTAACGCCCTAAAAACAAAAGTATAAAAGGACGCCACTTTTTGTTGAGGAGGATGATTTGAAAGGGCATGAGGGGGCATGATCTCTTTATGCAATATATATTACTTTAAAGGAAAATAATAATCATATATTAAGCTATCACAAATTATTAGGCATTAAAAATAACAACCTCAATTATCCTTATGTAGTCATGATTCCAAAATTTCACAAAAATTCTCTTAAATTCCGCACTGTCACTGTAGGATGTAATACATATAATACTCGTGCTAATACACTCTTTTAAAATATTCTTACACAAATTTATGAGTTATCAGTTAAAAAAGACAACACTCACTGCATTAAAAACAGTTTTGAATTGGTGGATAAAATAAAGCCATTAACAAATGTCAATAATATTATTACTTTAGATTTCAAAGACCTATTTAATAATATCATTCTAAAAGACTTGCATTCTATTATCAATTCATTATTTCTAGAATATTTTCCTTTATTAAATTTACCTGATAACATTGATACTGACTACTTCACATCTTTGACTAACTTTCTACTATTTCATAATTTTATTTTCCAAGACAATGCTTTTTTTTAAATTCAAATACAGGGCATACCTCAAGGAGCTGCTTCATCAAGCATGTAATCTGATTTATATCTTTACTTTTATGAACGTAAATTTATTAATAATAATATATTGCTCTACATAGATGATATAATTATTCTTTCTATTACAGATAATAATTCTATATCTCTTCCTGTAAAGTACCCTTCTAATCTAGAACTTAGTACTACCTTTTCAAATAATTCTAGTATCAATTTTATGGATATTAAAATTAATATTCTCTCTAATAACACCCTAACATTCAACATTTATGATAAACGCAATGAATTTTCATTTAATGTAATTAATTTTACGAACTTTAATTCCTGCTTGCATATTTCAGTATATAGAAATATTCTGCTTAATCATAATCTTCGTATCAAACGTTTATGTTCCTCCCAATTCTTACAGCCTAACATTTTAAAATTAAAGCAAGTAGCATTGTCTTATAATTATCCCATCTCTTGTGGCCGCCCCTCCGGGTGGTTCCGACCCGACCCCTTGAGTGGGGGAGGTGACCGGAAGCTCGGCAGAGTTCGTTGTGTACGAATGCGAGGGGGCCGGATGGGGACGATTCGCCACCTCCTCGAGAGGCTCATCTCCGACAGGCGTTGAGCACGGTGGCCACGGTTAGCGGACGTCGTGCATAGGTGGGAGCGGTTTGAGATGTTGACGCAACCACCTCCGGCACCCGGGTTCTCTGGGCAAGCCGGGTAGCGACGCTCCATAGTCTGATCCCAGAGCCGGCGGTGGCCGGGTGGTGACTCTGGGCAAAGGATAGCTAAGGCGATAGGACCCCATCCACCAATTGACTAGGAGGGAGCCTGAAGTATGAGTGAGGGCTTTGTAGTGGAAAGTCCTCGGTGCTCGCTAGTGACGACGGGGCTCGCGGGAACGCCATGCAGGGACTCCCGGAGCAACCGAAGGGCGAGGGTTTCGGACAGCGCCCAGGTTACTTTATGACTTGGGTGGCTCATCCCTCCGAGGACCTCAGCTGGAGCAGTTGGGAGCCGACCCTAAGGGTGGTGGGGTTTGGCGGTGCCCCCGTTGACCAAGGAGCGGTCGCGTGGGGAGGCCAGTATGGTTCTGGTTGCTCCACGTCGTGCCGTGCCCCATGGGAGGGGGTCGGCCGGCAGGTCCACCATCGAACACTACTCCCGCAGGGAAACGGGCCGGAGGCTCGCCGGTAACGCGGTGGCTCATCGTGCCTTGGGTGAACTCTTGGTCCGATCCAGGTCCTCCGTGTCTATGCGGTACCGGAGTTTGCCTCGCCTGGTGATGAGGACCTAGAGGTGTCTCCATCTAACTTTCGAACGCACTAACAAAGGTAGCGGTCGGTCACTGCACGGGGTCAGGGGCCTTCGGGGCCTGGGTACCCTCGACGGCCGTGAGGTAAGGTAGTGGCGGGCAGGCTTCTGTCGGCCTCCACTGGCTTCTCTGTCCTAGGATGGAGTCGAGTCGGTGGGGGCTGGCGGGACTCCGTTCCGTCCGACCCCCTAGCGAGGCGGAGTCTATTCCGTCTAGGTGGAGCTTTCCGTGCCCGCCTGGGGTCGCTAACGGCACCTAGTCTGGGCCAACTGGCTCCCGGCGTGATCCGCGAGGGGTTCCGTCGGTTGAGCCGGGTGGGTTGGGCGAAAAGCCAGGAGCTGGGTCGCTTTACGGCCGGAGGGATTTTCCCAGTCCTCCCTGGTTTTCAAGCTAGGGGCTCCTCATTAACTTTCCTATCGGCTGGCCCACAAAAATGTCTCTGCCGGAAAATGGTATCTGATCTTGGGGGCCTGCCCGTAAATTAAATTCGGGTCGGGAAGCCTCGGTTCAGTCCGTGGGCCCAGCGTCTTTATAGGCGTCTGGTTCCTGCGATGGCTTGCGGGGTCTACCGGCTCGAGTAACCAAGTTTAGGGACCACTTGGTTTTTCTAGCTGGGTGGTGAGGACTGTCGTAGCGGCCGTTCGTCTCTTCTTGGGAATAGCCGTCGCCGTGTGCGCTGGGCAGCGGCGTCGGTTTGACCGGAGTTTGCGTGGGGTTCCGCTCTGCTGGAGCTTGTCTGGCGGCGACCTTCGGGACGCCGCGGGGCTTGCTTCGCGGGTGGTTCCTTGCGTCGACAAATGGGCCTGAAAAGGGCCTGGGACCGGAAGATGAACCCCTCATCTTATCCCATCTCTTTTATATCTGCATGGCTCAAATCTTAATATTCATTTTTTTCTACTTTTTACCAGTATAGGCATTTAATATGTTTATAAAAAAAACTAAAAAATCGAAAACACTATTATGGAGGGTGGGATGTGGATTGCTGAAAAAATTATAAAAATCATACACACTAAAAATTATATGTATGTATATATATATATATATTCTTTAAAAAAATGTTTGGTTTATGTGTATGTTTTTCCATACATTATATACTAAAAACATAAAAAATAAAAATACCATTATGGAGGGTTGAGGTCGGGATTGCTAAAAAAAGTTTAAAACCTTATATGTTTTTATGTGTGTGAGAGTGTATAAGTGTATGTATATAGGCTTATATATTGTATGGACATATATATATATATATATATATATATATATACAGGGTGATTCATAAAAGATGGGCAGAACTTTAAGGGGTTATAGTACACTTAAAGACAAATAATATTAAATAGGAGACTAAGGGTCCCAGACGTATTCCCAAGGAGATAGGGGGCATTAAAGTTTAGGGTCCGAAATTTCAAATGATTATAAAACATGGAAAAATTGGTCTATTCGTTTGCGGTTTTTGCAAAAAATTTTCTTTATGCCAGTATTTTCTTGAAATAAAATTTTAAAGTTCAATTTCAAAAAATGCCGATAGGGGGCGCTTTAGACTTTGGAGTAACAAACAACTATTTTTTAACGTTATTTTTTGTATTTCTTTAAATGATTTCGAAAGCTTAGACTTAAACTTAAATTTTGATCTAAAAATCTGAGTCCTAACGAGTAGTTAAGTAGCGTAAACTGAAATTTGAAATTTGAAACCCTTCTCCCCCCCAGAACAAAAATCAGTTATTCCCGATCTTTGTGTCGTAGATTGTGCCGCGTTTTGCTAAAATTATTCTTTATGTCAGTATTTTCTTGAAAATAAATTTTAAAGAAAATTTTCAAAAAATTCCGATAGAGGGCGCTTTAGACTTTGGAGTAACGAACAACTATTTTATACCGTTATTTTTTGTGTCTCATTAAATTCTTTCTAAAGCTTAGACTTAAACTTAAATTTTCAGCTCAAAATCTGAATCGCTGAGCGTGGTTCAGTAGCGAGGGGAGGGGGTTCAAATTTCAACTTCTGAACATAGTTCAGTTTGCACTACTTAACCATGCCCAACGATTCTGTGCTGTGATACGAGGCAAAAATACAACTTTCGTCAAGGACTGCATAGTCGGAATTCACTCATAAAGGCACTGGCACAGTTGGAAACGTCGCTCATGCAAACGTTAAAGCTCCATTCCTGACGCTAGTCACCGGGTGAAGAAGGAAACAGAAAGTATGCAAATGTCAAATGGGGAAGAAGAAGAACACGTATGCAAAATTTCGACACGATTCAGGCATAAAAACCACTGAACGGTGAGTCAAGTGTAAGTCGCTGTAGTAATGAATCGGAAGATGGTGCCCTTCACGAATAAGGAAAAGGCTGAGATGCATTTAATTTACGGAGCGGCAGATGGAAATGGTGCAGAGGCACAACGAATGTACGGAGAGCGATTTCCCAACAGGCGGTTGCCTAACCGCAAAACTTTCGAGCGCTTGCACAGACAGTTGTGTGAGACGGGATCATTTCTCGCTTCCCGGTCGAATGCAGGTCGTGCAAAAAAGGACGAATCAGTAGTTGTTGCAGAAGCCATTCTGGATGTAGTAGCGGCGCAGCCAAGTACAAGTACACGAACAGTGGCTAGGCAGGTGGATACCTCACAGTCCATGACTTGGAGGGTACTGAAGGATGAACATTTGCTCCCGTTTCATGTGCAACGAGTCCAGAAACTGTCTCCAGGGGATTATCCAAATCGTATTGAATTCGCCCGCTGGTTTCTGCAGCAGAACGCGCTAAATCCACATTTTGGACGAACTGTGCTTTTCACCGATGAATGTACCTTCACACGTGAAGGTACATTTAACACACACAATGCACATGTATGGGCGGATGTCAATCCACATGCTACGTATCCACATGCTCATCAGAGACGCTTTTCCATCAATGTTTGGGCAGGAATCCTCGGAGACCACCTAATCGGACCGTACCTTCTTCCTGAACGTCTCAACGGTAAAACATACCTCACATTTCTGCAACATGTGCTGCCAGACCTGTTAAACGTTGTTCCTCCACGCATCCGGCGGGTCATGTGGTTCCAGCACGATGGAGCGCCAGCCCATTACGTACGAGACGTCCGCAACTATATGGACATCACATTTCCGAACAGATGGATTGGTCGAGGTGGTCCTGTTGCTTGGCCTGCTCGCTCGCCAGATCTTTCACCCCTCGATTTCTTTTTTTGGGGACGATTGAAGGCTCTTATGTATGAGACACCCATTGAATCCCCCGAGGAACTGGTCGCCAGACTTTCCGCCGCTGTAGGGGAAGTGCTCGAAAAGCCTGATGTTTTCGCGAATGTTCGCCGTTCCATTCTTCGCCGTTGTTCTGCGTGCATAACCTCTGGTGGTCACAATTTTGAACATTTATTGTAATTACATGTTAATAAATATGCTTTGGTAACATAATCCTAATTTGTGTCTTTTTACCTCGTATCACAGCACACAATGCGGAAGGCACTCCCCCCAGGGCCCATATCCCTCGTGTAGATAATTGGCCGTCAACAATCACCCCCACCCACAGCACACAATGTGTGGACATGGTAAACTGAACTGTGCTCAGGAGTAGAAATTTCAAACCCCTCTCCCCAGAAACTTAACCACGTCTAACGATTCAGATTTTGGGCTGAAAATTTAAGTCTAAGCTTTAGAAAGCATTTAATGAGACACAAAAAATAACGGTATAAAATAGTTGTTCGTTACTCCAAAGTCTAAAGCGCCCTCTATCGGAATTTTTTGAAAATTTTCTTTAAAATTTATTTTCAAGAAAATACTGACATAAAGAATAATTTTAGCAAAACGCGGCAGTAGTTAGAGCCTAATCTACGACACAAAGATCGGGAATAACTGATTTTTGTTCTGGGGGGAGAAGGGTTTCAAATTTCAAATTTCAGTTTACGCTACTTAACTACTCGTTAGGACTCAGATTTTTAGATCAAAATTTAAGTTTAAGTCTAAGCTTTCGAAATCATTTAAAGAAATACAAAAAATAACGTTAAAAAATAGTTGTTTGTTACTCCAAAGTCTAAAGCGCCCCCTATCGGCATTTTTTGAAATTGAACTTTAAAATTTTATTTCAAGAAAATACTGGCATAAAGAAAATTTTTTGCAAAAACCGCAAACGAATTGACCAATTTTTCCATGTTTTATAATCATTTGAAATTTCGGACCCTAAACTTTAATGCCCCCTATCTCCTTGGGAATACGTCTGGGACCCTTAGTCTCCTATTTAATATTATTTGTCTTTAAGTGTACTATAACCCCTTAAAGTTCTGCCCATCTTTTATGAATCACCCTGTATATATATAAAATACGGGTATCATGCATTTCACATAATAAATTTTCACATATTGCATCATCATTTAAGGATATATTTTACTATCTCAATATTCCTCATTGCTTTTTACATTTTCACATTTATTTACATAATACAAGGCTAAATTTTACTGTCTCAAGTATTCCTCATCTTTTTAAATGTTATTTATATTCTCATTTTTTATATTACATTTTTTTGTCTTTAAAACGTTAATTTAATCAATTGTCCTTTTATTTATTTTTATATAATTCTTTATTTCTTTATTTATTTATTTGTATTAATTTATTCCTTTTCTTTATTTTATTTTGTATTCACTCAGCACTTATTAAGTTTATTCCTATTTTTTCATTCTAGTCTAACTAAAAGTTAATCTAAGTCTTTTCTTCATTTCTTCAATCATTTTTATTCCTTTTTTTGGGGGGGGGGGGGCTTAAGATGGCAACACTAAACATTATTGTTATTAATCCAGTTCCAATTTACATTTTTCCTTTCTCACACCAGATGGCAGCACAGTTATGGGTTTCACTCAGATGCTCAACTGTAGATCACATGTTAAAATAGTCTCAACTTTGTTTTCCATGCTGATATGCAGTAGCTTTGACTCTTAGTATGTCATTCAGGTATTGTGCTCTAATAATTTTTAATATCCTGTATGAGGTGTATCTTTCTTTGGATCTCTTAGCTTTTTATTATCTATTTTCTGTAATGTTTGCGTTATAAGGAGCTAAATTTTGTCATTTTAGGCTTAATGCCGACAAAATTGGATGAAATAACGCATCTTCTATGAATGAAGTCACAAGCTCCTCTGACGATTCTGTGAGTCATTCATAGTTTCTTATTTTACATACTGGTTTCCTATGTTCATTTCTAAATCACCTTTAGAACTTTATCAATTTCTTCATATATTTGTGATTTCAAATTTATTATCATTATATATATATATATATATAATATTAATATATAATATTAATATAATATAATTAATTATTATAATATTATTATTGCATTAATTAATATGCATAATTATTATTTATACACATAATTATGTTTAAATGATTGATTATCGATTTTTGCACTTTTCAAATGGCTATGATGGCAATTTTTACACTTTTCAAATAAATTAAAAAAATTGTTTACTGTACCCTATAAAATATAATAAGTAATGAAGTTGACATTACTTATTAAAATACAACCAAAATTCAGTAAAATGTTTTCGATATAAAATTATTATGCATACTTCGCTAAACTAGCAATACTTCGCCAAACACAGCTTCGATTAGACTTAGTTGAATCCAGTCACTGGACTCTCCATAAGGAGCACAGCTACACCGAGACGGTAGTGATTTGTGGTCAGAATTGCAAATATGTTGGCTAGAGGTCTGCACGGGCAGACCCGTCGGCCGGGCTCGGGCCGATCTTCATTTACGGCACTCGGGCCGGGCCTAACATATTTTTTCTGTACAGAGCCGGGACTGGTTTCATTCCTAGTCTTCACGGGCTTATATAACAGCCCATGGTTCTTTCCCAAGTTTTTTACATAAGATTGGCAGGAGGGAAAACGACACTTGTAACTGTGGGAAGAGAGGCGACGTGAGGCAAGACAAATGTCCATTAATACCATACAGATTCTCATTTATTCGAAACCGCTCAATAGAATGGAACATCAGAAATGTTGTTCTGGCAAACTCTAATTATGATAAACTCCGAAAGATTTATAATCAGCTTAACAAGTACTATTCATTTATAAGATACGTTTTTTAGGTGTGATTCTTGTTTGACGAAAACTTAATTAATTATTCAGTGTTATGCAGTTATAATTCATCAGTCTTCATTTTTAACGAAGAAGTGGTGTTTTAATAAAAACTATCTTAAAAACTTTTTTTTTCTTTTAAACTTTTCAATTGACAATTTTATAAAGATAAATATTCATCATTTTTTGGTTTTGTGGCATTGTCCTTACCATATGTGATTGTGGTATATATATATATGTGTGTGCATATATATATATGTATATATATATTTTTTTGAATTTACAAGTTAAATAATCAATCACGAGTTTCTTACTCTATAATTTTTCTTCGAGCTTCTACGTCACATTCGAATATTTTGTTTAAAGGGACTTTTTGAACACTTTCATTGCTGACATTGTAAAGACTTTTCAGTTTCTTATAAACGGACTAACAAGTTGTGGCCAACTGAGGACTGTAATAGAATGTAACATCGGATATATTGTTCTGGCAAATGCTAATTATATAAAACTTAGAATTATGAACAGCCTAATAAGCACTATTCATTTGTAAGACACGTCTTTTAGGCGTGGTTCTTGTATGGTGGAAATTCAAGTAATTATTCAGTGCTTTACAGTAATTCGTTCACCAGTCTTCCTTTTTAACAAGAACTGGTGTTTTAAAAACTATTTTAAAAACTTTCCAATTGACAATTTTATTAAGGTATTTAATCAGCATTATTGATTTTGTTGCATTGCTCTCAACCATGTGTGATTGTGGTATTTTTGAATTTACAAGTAGAATAATGAATCAAGTGTTTTCTAATCAAACAATCTTTCTTCAAGCTTCTACGTCACATTGGAATCCTTTGTTTACAGAGACATTTTTAACACTATCATTGCTGACATTGTAAAGACTTATCAGTTTCCTTATATACGGTCTACAAGTTTTGGCTAACTGAGGACTGTTGGACATTTACTTTTCATGTATCATGTAGTGAACTATGATGTTCTGTATAGACTTATTCTCCGTTCAGGGACTATACCTGTTTAAAAATGTGTACATTAAGCATAGCTTTATAGAGTTTTGTCATGCACTAATTAAACTTTTTTTTTTGAGTTAAGAGGCTTTGTTTAGAGAAACCTTTCAAGTTGTTTTTAGTTATCGTTACAGCGCAGGTATGTCTGTGCCATCTGTAAAATTTGTTTTGTAAATTTTGATTTCATATTTTCAGTGCCAAGTTGGCCCATGCACTTATTTTATGGTTATCTTCAGCGAAATTCGCTGATTCTGTTGAAAAATTGTTTTATTCATTGCCGCTGTTTTTCCGGGCCCGTTTCCTGAGCTGTGTGGTCGTGGATGGTAGAGGGGATTTTTCCTCCGGGGCATTGAGCCTATGCCAAATTTGGTGGGCGCCCCGGTTGGGTGATTCTGTCCTTCTGTCTCCACGGGCCAAAATTTTCCGTCCTAGTTTTGACCCAGCCCGTATGAAAATCATTGTCTCAGCGTGGCCTGGTCCATTCAAAGGTCAGTAAAATTAGGCCTGGCACAAAAATTTTTGCAAAAAATGCATACATTTTTAAGTTGCCATTATTCTACACTTAAACATTAAATTTTTTTTTTAAAGAATAGTAGATTTCTACGCTAATTAAAATATAGCTAAATTAAAATATAGTAAAACGCGCGAAAAAGAACCTACCTATGAAGGAACCCTGTTTTAAACTGAAAAACGTGTTGACCCATCCAAAATTAATGTACTAATACGTAAGAAAAGAATATATAAAACATTTACACTTGCTAAGAAGGGAGCTTGTCTAAAACACATTTTTTTCCTTTTCTATGCAATTCCGTTTTAGAAGGTTTTACTGTATAGCATTTTTCAGATTTTTAACTCTTCAATACATGGAATATAGATTAACAATATTAATGATAACTGAAACATTTTCATACAAGAAATAGAGATTCATTAAAAAAAATAAATATCACAGCATGCGGCAATTTTATAAATGAAGATTATAAACATGAAAAAAAAGTTAAGATAAATATTTTTGGCCAGAACTCCTCGTACGAGACAACTTTTTAACCAAATCGACGTAAAAACTAATGTTTTGTAGAAATGGGGTCGGGCTCGGGCCGAGATATTAACTTTTTTCTCGACCGGTCATGGCTCGGGCCGAACTTTTAATTTTTGTATCAGGCCGAGCCAAATTTTTTTTCTATGAGTCGGCCCGGGTCAGCGCTGACCCCCTAATGTCGGCTATAAATTTGAAATGGTTGTCCAATTAATCAATTAACAAATATTATGTAAAATTCCATAGCAATTGTAATTTAGAAAGTTTTTAGAAAATGTTTCACTCATTTCATACTTTTAAATTTCGAATTTTTTTAAAAAAGCATCGTTAGCGAGCTTTATATACTACAAAAGGATAAATTATTTCTATAATTTATTTAGAATAGGAAACTATAGGGTTTAAATAAAATTTAACGTAATTTAATCAAATGAATATCGGATAGAAAATCATATCCAATAAAGTAAAAGGCGGTAATTGAAAACTACATGTGATTTCACATCACACCAATTTTAAATAAATAATATGAGAGCAGTTAATGATTCAACTTCACAATTTTACATCATTTAGTTACGTCGTTTTTAACCCCTTAACGGTCGCATTAAATTACGGTTTAAAAATTCAAATTGCTTATTGGCACCACTTTTTTGAAAAGAAATATTCACCTTATTTAATGACGGGTAAAATGATACCCTAATAAAGCCAATTACACTATTTTATAAAACTGATGGGAATCAAGCAGTCTGAATAAAAGACACAGCCCGTGAATATCACGGGAGCGAGAATTAAGGGGTTAAATGTCGCAATAAGCTTTATTTTCAAAAGACTTTTTTTTAAAAGCAACTTTATAAACTAATATTTAACGACGTTTAATACCAAATGACCCCAGCTTCCTATTTGATCCTTTAACATATAAAAATGACTCCATAAATATATTTTGAAAACAAAGGGTAAATGTTAGTACTTCATTTCAACAATGCATTCGCGTTTCATGATTTTATGAAATAATTTTATGAAGGTTAAACAAATAGATAAACATAAGCAGATGGTACAATCGTGGGGAAAAAAAGTAAATACCTCCACTAACTCTGCAACAAACTATTGTAGAAAAAAGTGATTGGTACCAACCGATCAGAAATAAAGTCTACTTTTAAATGAGGTATATAAAAATTTACTTAGGAGGCCTTGTACATATCAAAACGAACCCAAATTTTGTATTTTTTTTCAATACCAATACCCAAGTTTGACACCGTAAATAAATTCTATACCCTTCAATTAGCCTAAATCCAAATTTTTAAGAAATTCATACTATTAGTTTCCGAGAAATTAATTATTTTAAAATGTGCCTATTTTAGGGGCTGTATCCAAATTGAAGTTCCGTACTCGATTATTGAAATGCTACAGAATGACTATGTCACTTCTATTAATGTATTATTTCTTGCCAATAGTACCATTTCATCCGCTTAATATGTTTCGACTATTGCCAACCCAAATGTTTCAATAAAATGAGTAAAATATATTTCTTCAAATTATGCTTTTCTACACATCCTAGACGCTCCTTAAACCATCATTTTGACGTTTTTCAATCATAATTCGAAAACTACTTGGAATAAAAATTTGAAACGGATAATTTGCAGCAGCACAATAAAGCAGGCCATAATAAATATAAATCTATCAAAAATAAAATTGTAGATTGCATTTCATATATTTTTTTCGAATATTAATTTCATTCACATAATAAAATTTTTAAAATTATAAATTCACTGTATTTTTGTTTAGGTATTTTAGTATTATAATCACACAAAATAATTATCTCATTAGAATTATAATTTCAGGAGATATTAATGAAAATATGAAAATACAATTTAACATTAGGAGCTCTAAATTTTGAATGTTTATAATTCAAACATCATCCAAATGACTGGAGATTTCGTTTCTAGGCATAGTTTGAACCGAATATTTAAAATATATTGTCAAAGTTGGGTGTTGCTATTGAAAAAAACAAAGTTTGGTCTGATTTTGATTTGTAGATGGAACCCCAAGCAAATTTTATATACATCAGTTGAAAGTACACTTTATTTCCAATCGTTTGGTACCAGTAACTTTCTTCTATTGTATTTAGTTACAGAATTAGTAGGGGGTGTTTACTTTTTTCCCACGACTGTACATAATATTATCAAGAAGCTAATTAAAATTGTAAAGACGTGGGAAATATAAATAAATAAATAAACTAAGGATCGACAGAAACAGAAACAGAAAATCGGTATTCTTATTTTCGGCCGAAATCGGAAACGAAAATGTCCAAAACTTTTTTTAGTAATTAATACACACATAAATATACAGAATTATTAATTAATTATGTGTGTAATTATACGTGTAGCCCAAGTTGTCTCTCTGTGCCTCAGACCGAATTTTTTTATTTTCATATAGTAAAATAATATGTAATTAATTCATCAACGACACAAAATGATTTTCTAATGATAAGAATTTCATCTAATTAAAAACGGTTTTAGGTGTACATTCCTCGATTTATCTTTTATAATGATTTTTGTAAATCATCATCTGTTAGACTAAAACCTTCTCAAAGAGTATTCGAAACACTTCTACGGTTTCAAACTAAAATTTTTCTATGACTGTCAAATCTGCAGCTTTTAAGGAGCAGGTGAAAAGCGTCTTCAAAGGTTAGTCCTATATGCATTTTTTGCTTTATAATTTGTGCATGCGTCTTTAGTGAGTCATGACTGATCATTATAAATAAGGAAGTTTGATAGCAATCAATAAAGAGCATCTCATTGAAGCCGATACAGATCAAATCAATGAGTCATGTTCAGAATTTCCGAAGGAAGAAATGATATTTTTGGAATACAGATAGTTTCAATCGAGTTTCGGTCCAGCCGAATTTTTGGCAACATTCTCCGAAAACGAATTTTCGGCGAAACTCAGAGTTTAGGCCGTAAACGAAAACGAAACAGAATTTTCGGTCGAACTCTAAAATAAATATTCTTACCAACTTTCAAATTGTAGAAACCGGTACCAAGCGATACAGAACAATGTCTACTTTTATTTGATAGTTTAAAATTTTCTTATGGAGCTGTTTCCATTTTAAAATTAATGTAAACATTATTTTTTCAGCGTAACATCCAAAATTGACGCAAAAAACACATTCTTTCAATTCGCTTTCAAATACCCTAAATACAAAATTTCAGGATATTCCTAACTTTTTAGCCTACACCGTTACCAACTATTTTACCGTGAGGGAAAGGGGGGGGGGGGTGTCTCTGAATTGAAATTGGGTACTCATACCGAGATTCCATAATAATGAAACAATAATATGAGGGGTTCAAAACCATAGTAGCCCAAGTCGATTTTGAAAAAAAAAAAAAAAAAAACGGTCAAGTGCGAGTATTTTCGCGCTCAGAGGGTTTCGTACAATAAGTATATGAATTATTAACTGCATTATTAAAAAAATCGTTGCTAAAAGAATAATAAGACTTTCTAAAAAACTATACAACGTACGGTTGGGTGTAGCTGTATATACTAGAAAAGTATGAATGGGTATACCATAAAAGTTCAATGAGATATGAAGCCTAAATAATATCAAATATTGCTATTCCTTAATACTTTTAATTTTTGTTTTATCCGAATCTGTTTATGATTAACTTAATTTGGCACTGACAGTAGAGGAGAAAGGACAGTTCAACCCCATAAGGTGGATTGTGCATTGGGTGGAATTCACGTCCTGCGATTGTGGATGGAAGGAGGAGGGAGATATCCATCTGTAGGTGGGAGAGGATGCTCACTACCGCCTGTTGAGATACTTATCTGATCATCCTGTACTTTTGAGATAAGGACAAAGAATGGAAAAATGATGCTGTAACATAATCCTAATCAAGTCGGTTACCTTGATTCGGATCCCCCCTTTCCCTCAAAATTGTGGAAACTGTTAGAGGGTCGGTTACTGCCCCCCCTCCTCCAAATTTTTTAGGGGGGGGCTTAATATTTTTTTAATTTTTTGAATCGTCTTTGAGTTAGAATGAATGACCTTATAAGGTGGTGTCATACTATAACATGAGGAGTTAGATCTTTTCGAAAGGGAGTAGTATGAGGAGGGCTTAATCTTTAGAGGGGCTTATTTTTTTCTGTTTCAAATTGACTTAGAGTTCGAATGAAAAAAAAAATTACGTATTCTGAAGAAAATTTTTGATGCTGCCATCTGTAGGGGGTAGTGAGAATTTATTTTTGAAAATAGTATTTTATTTTTTTCCACAAGTTTTGAATGAGGTTTGAATCTGCAAAATAGTCTCTTGGCTCGATGATATGTTGAAGACTTAACTAATATCGAGCCAAGAAACTATGTCTATGCGTTTAGATTTTAAATGTTACAAAACAAAAAAAAAAAAATGTATTCCCCTCATTCATGTGCAAAGAGAGGTTGATTTGTTGGTTTCTTCAGATAAGTCAATAATCCTATTTTAACTGCTACTACACTCTGAGAATTACTTTAATATATATGATTTTTGTTATTAGTTAAACTGATTTTATCGATTCTGCGTACGAGAGTATGATCATTTTACCAAGCCTTGGTTTCAGACCTGCGAACTCCGATTCAAATTTCATTTTTTATAACTGAGAAGCTATCCACTATTCAGACCGCGCCCCGACATTTACTAACATACTTTTGAACACTATTTTTTCTAAATACTTATCCCTTTGTTATGCTATCGTTTAATATCAATTTAACTTAACAGGATTTTTAATTGTGCTATAGCATTTAACACTCTGGTAGTTTTTTTCTTTTAATACCCTTGTGTGGCGTAATTGGATAATCGCGTTTGGCTCTTAACGAAAAGGTTGCCTGTTCGAGTCCGATCAAGGGCGAAATATTATTTTTTACTTAGTAAGTTTAGAGGTTTTAAAAAATCGTTTGTTCTCATTTTGAGCGTAAGTTTTACATTTAGCAATTTTTTAATAGCTTTTTTTTCTGATAATAATTAAGGACTTTACGTTGTAATTTGTAATATCCAATACAAAACAAAATAGGTGTTGTTATGCAACGTGCTATTTATTCACAAATTAAAAGATGATGTAAAATAAACATATGAATGAAATAAATCTCAACGTTTGGGTTTAATCTTTAAAACCTTCATCAGGAGTAAAATTTTCTAAAATAAAAATCGACAGAAACACTTTATATGTTACATCTTAAAAATCTAATTCAAACTGGTAACGAGTTCAACGGAAACTTCTTAAATCCTAAAAAAACCGCTCAGTGGCGCCATCAGTTATCCAAAGTAAAAAACGAAAAATGAAGAAAAAACCATGGAAATTTCATAGATGTTTCAAAATAGAACGCCAGATTTCAGGAATGAGAAAGGAAGCATTATCGTTACAAATTTATTGGTTCCTTAAACGAATTTCTAAAGATTCGCGTATAATAGATGTAAACGGAACAACTTGCTTGGAAATAACTTTAGTATGGTTGAAATCAATAGATGAAATATGTCCTCTAAGGAAACTTCTTGAGACTGCTGTAGAAAATTTACTAAACTTCAAACCATTTTTGTGTTCTTTCAATATTTCAAAAAATCGACGTTTAGTCATACCAATATAGGAGAACATTGTCCCATCTGGAAATTTAAAGGGGATTCCATACACCCCAGAGAAAGATGAATGTGGAATTGGATCTATTTTTTTACTCATTAAATTAAATAATGTCATAGATCGGATGTCTCACGAAACATTCACATCAATTTCTATCCCTTCGATCCACAGCCAGTATAATGATTGCCAGTTCGATCACTATACAACAGTTTGAGTAGGTTGTATAGGCATCCCAAATGTGCAAAATGTAATCTTTTTCGCGCGCGTTCTATCTAATATGTTGGCAATATTTTCCAGCAGGGGGCGAAGGTATCAATTTGGGAGGAACATTTAGTTTAATTGGTTAATTAGCTCTTATAAGCATATAGATCAAACTTTGTGCGAATTTTAATAAAAAAGATAAAATCTTTAACAACGATTTTTACGCACAAATAACGTATAGACACGACAAAAAAAAAAAAAAAAAAAAAATCCCATACGATCGTTTCGAGGATTCCTGGATCCCCTTTCTCAGTGAGAGAAAAAAATGAATTAAAATGGGTTTGAAGAACCCCTCGGTTATAGCCGCGAGTACTGGCTTATGCACAGATTGGCGTAAAAATCGTTGTTAAAGATTTGAGCTTTTTTTATTAATTAGCTCTTGATTGACATGTGGTCAATATCCACAAAATTCCCAGGATCTGTGACGTTCAAGGCTTTAACGACAAACGAAGGAGAATTGTCCAAACGTCAGCATTTTTTATCTTAAGTTACTCTCTGAATTTAACGGAGAACGTAAATGTTGTGCTGGGAAACAAAGTTCCAAGGGGTAAAACAGATTTTAGAATATAAGATATAAAGTTAGGAAAAATAATTTAAGGATTTTAATATAAATTTTTGAAATTTAATTTCAATTTTAAAAGGATTTTAATTCTTATCCTTTTCATCTATATATATAGTATGTATCTCTCTCTATAAATATCTGAAAATTGTCATGCGACTGCACTCGTATTTATAAACCGATTTGGATGTGATTGAGCATATGTTACGGGTTTATTAAGATCTCGAATAAATTCGTTGGACATCTTAATCCTCCATCCTGTTTCAAACTGGCGACCCCTTAAAAATTTCAGACTAAAATAAAAATATACAAAAATTATAATTTACTTCTTGCATAATCGTTAAGTCTTGATAGTAGGATTCAAGAAGATTTTTGGGCTTCCAATCTCTCTTAAAAAATGGTACGGGAATTTGAAATTCTAGGGTGGCTGCCGTTTTAAAATGTTGACGTTTTTTCATAATCGGGCGAATTTTAGGCGTTTTAGCAAATGTAGTTATTTAAAAATTTATTTTGAATGTTGCTACTCCCATACGCTTAAAACTACAGTTATATTCGTGAACGTTTCGCAAAGTTTTTGAAATTCCCATGCAAATTCAGTATTGACAAAAACTAGAAATCTTCTATAATCGGGTTCCACGAATTTTAGTTTCGCGTGTTTCGGTAAAATTAGCTGAATCCTTAAAAACAAGGAAGAGTGAAGCTGCCTTTTCCTCTCTGTACAAGCCAAAAGGTAAACGGAAAAAAGGTGACAGGAAAAAGGAGAGCGGAAAAAACGTGACAAGGAAAAAAGTGACAGAAAAAAACGTGACCGGAAAAAAACGTGACAAGGAAAAAAAGAGACAGGAAAAAACGTGACAAGGAATTGTTAAATATTGAACTTGTCGATAAATAAATGCTAACAACTAAAGTGCAGTTTTCCACTGCCAGTTTTTTACAGCGTAAGGGGGGGGGGGGGTACAGAGTTAATGGGTGGGTTAGACAGTTCTAAGATTTGGTCCGTGAAAACTAAACTTTGGTCCGTGAAACTAGAATTTTAACATTTCATTAAGAGAAGTTTAACATGACTTGTACAAGGGACAAGCTGGTGCTTTCTACGGGGGTGGGGGTGAGGGGAAGTATTAAGGAAATGCAATTTATTCGCGAACGCGAATACAAATATTTTTCGTCGATGTCTACAAATACTAATATTGAAAAAAATTGAAAATTCGCACGATAATTCTAATTAACATCACTACTTGATATTTGATATTCGCGAACGGTAATACCAATATTTTCCATTGATGTTTAAAAATGCAAATATAGAAAAAATTCCTGAATATTCGCATATGAAAATTCACATTTACACCACTACTTAATTTGGACATTATGTGAATAAGAATGCTTTCCGTTGATAATTAGAATACAAATATTGAAAAATGTTGTGAATGTTCGCATACGAGAATGGTCGTATACATAACAACATGATTTTCGGCTTACGCATGTATAATATATAAACTTTTTTTTTTTTTTTTTTTTTTTTTTTTTGTAAATTTTAAAGAAGTCAGTTATAATAGATACGATCGGAAAGTTTTATTTTTATTATTTTTATTTTATTTAACGCTATTTGAATTTTTTGTTAATTAACATAAAATTATATTATTAATAATAACAATTTTTAGATTTTCTGAATCACTTATCAATTTATAATTTTTTATGTCGTGATGAGTGACATTAGTATTTTCAGATATTAACAGAACAAATAAAGAAAAAATAATAATAAGTAAATATCTTTGTTAAGATACGCCTAAAATTAGAAATTAGCACAGTTTGTTACTTTTTTGTTGTTGTTGTTGTTATATTAAGCAATTGATTGAAGTCGAATTTTTTGCAATTTTTGGTTTCAACATGGAATTCCCAGATATATTATTGTAAACATTTAAACTAAACAAAATAAATTAAAATAAACATTTCTATAAGATACTGGAATCACGGGAAAAAAGCGCACATAGGAAAAAACAAATTGGATAAAAGATCACTGGAAAGTATTGTATTTATAAGTTGTATACATAATAGAAAATATAATATAAATTTTGTTTTTTAAGGAATTTAATATCTGTTTTAAAAACATAGTAAAGCTTATATTTTTTTAACGACATGAAGGCCATCTTTAAAAAATAATTAATTTATTTTTTATACATATATTTGTATACATAACAGAAAATATGAAGTTCGTTTTTTTTAGGTTTTGAGGAATTTAATATCCATATACAGTAAATTCTGTCTAAGGCGGACTCTGTGTAAGCCGGAAATCCGTCTACCGCGGAGTTTTTTTTTTAAGTCCCGGCGAACCCATAGAAAATAATATTAATTCTTGCTGCATAAGCTAGAATCTGCCTAACGTGGAAACGGAAAGTGCTTTAAGGTCCCACCGAAACTGAAATTTTGCATAAGGCGGAAAAAAGCATATTATTAAAATGAAAGGCATTTCGTTTATGAAACTTTAAAATTTATATATATATATATACGTCAATCAATGTCGAGCATAAAAATTAAATTCCGTAATACTTTAAAGAAGGTAATTCAAAAGAACAGAAACTGTTTAAATTTTAAAGAATTCTTGCTTATGCCATTTTTTCCTATATAAATATGCATTTAAAAGTTATTATTACTAGTCGAAACCACATTTATGAAAATATGTATTGTCTTAAGTACAATATATTGTGCTTTAAAGTTGTACTCAAATTCAAAGAGATAGCTTGCTGTCTCACTTCCGAAGTTATTATTATTTTTGTGTGTAAACTTCAAATTTGTAAGTATTAAAGCAGTGCTAAGAAATTGAATAGCGTTTCTCATTTATTTATAAAGACAAAGGATCCTCCAGAATTTCAGTCATTTTTTTTTTTGTCGAAAACATAAAAGATTCTCGTAAGCTTTATTTCAATAAATCAACCTCATTTGCATAAGCCGGAATATTGTCTACCTCGGAAATTTTTCTCAGTCCCGACCAATTCCGCCTTAGACAGAGTTTACTGTAATTTTAAAAACGTTGTAAAACTTATTTTTTTTTCTTTTTAACGACATGAAGGCGATATTTAATAAATAATTTATTTATTCATTGCTGACTTTGCCCAAATGACACTTCAGAATTCATTAAAAGAGTAAGGGTATTTGTTTCAGAAAAATTCTTTTCGGGAATTTAAATGCAAAATTTACTGTTAGCTTTATTTAATTTTAAAAAAAATCTATAGCTTACTTCAAAAATATAATTGAATAAAAATAAAATATTTTAAACTAAATAAATATGGCTATTAATGAAAAATGTACAACTCATGGGACCCCTCAGGTTAAATCCTTAATCCTTCAACAAACAGTTATTATCGACTGACAATCATTCAAAATATTTTGCTTTCTATTTGATTGTAACAGGCGTTTTGAAGATTGTAGTTTTAAAAGAATGATAGATAGGTATTGTGTTGGCGAAGACTACATTGGAATTTTGCAATTCACTTCAATATACATATTTGAAAGTGATAGAAGACCATAACAAGACAAAGGGATAGGAGTCTTGCTATTTATCTGACATAGCTTGTCAAAATTACAAGTTTACATTTTTGTTACTCAAACCTAAGTCCTTTTGTCACTCAATCCTAAGGGATTCTAGTTTACCCCTGTTGTCCATACCATCCCCACCCCTAGAGACAATAGGATAAAACCATGAGGAAATCCCTGTGTAAAATGTCATATTTTGATGTTAGTAGGCTAATCTCAAAATTTTATCTCATATTTATCTATTTTATTACACCCACAAATCTGCCCCTTACCTAAAAAAGCAGGATAATGAAAAAATTCCTCTAAAGGATATGCCTCTTCGCTTCGTCTTTATTTTATTCCCTTTACAATAACGGTGTATAACCTTTTTAAGAGAAGGGCCACCTACAAAAATGTTTGGGTTGTCGAGGGCCACTTCAGTAACACAAAGATAATTCTATATTGGGAAGGCTAAGGGGGGGGGGGGGCGCATAATTTTGGCATGATTTTTCGTTAAAGTTCAAAATGTGAGTACATTTTTTCTTAACAACCATATTTATTTAGTTTAAAATATTTTATTTTTATTCAATTATATTTTTGAAGTAAGCTATAGATTTTTTTTTAATTAAATAAAGATAACAGTAAATTTTGCATTTAAATTCCCGAAAAGAATTTTTATGAAACAAATACCCTTACTCTTTTAATGAATTCTCAAGTGTCATTTGGGCAAAGTCAGCAATAAATAAATAAATTATTTATTAAGTATCGCCTTCATGTCGTTAAAAAAAAAAAAAAAAAGTTTTACTACTTTTTTAAAATTACATAGATATTAAATTCCTCAAAACCTAAAAAAAAACGAACTTCATATTTTCTGTTATGTATACAAATATATGTACAAAAAATAAATTAATTATTTTTTAAAGATGACCTTCATGTCGTTAAAAAAATATAAGCTTTACTATGTTTTTAAAACCGATATTAAATTCCTTAAAAAACAAAATTTATATTATATTTTCTGTTATGTATACTACTTAATAAATACAATACTTTCCAGTGATCTTTTATCCGATTTGTTTTTTCCTATATGCGCTTTTTTCCCGTGATTCCAGCATCTTATAGAAATGTTTATTTTAATTTATTTTGTTTAGTTTAAATGTTTAGAATAATATATCTGGAAATTCCATGATGAAACCAAAAATTGCAAAAAATTCGACTTCAATCAATTGCTTAATATAACAACAACAACAAAAAAAGTAACAAACTATGCTAATTTCTAATTTTAGGCGTATCTTAACAAAGATATTTACTTATGATTTTTTCTTTATTTGTTCTGTTAATATCTGAAAATACTAATGCCACTGATCAGGACAAAAAAAAATTATAAATTGATAAGGGATTCAGAAAATCTAAAAACTGTTATTATTAATAATATAATTTTATGTTAATAAACAAAAAATTCAAATAGCGTTAAATGAAATAAAAATAAAACTTTCCGATCGTATCTATTATAACTGACTTCTTTAAAATTTAAACAAAAACAAATATATATATATATATATATATATATATAGTATATATATATATATTATACATGCGTAAGTCGAAAATCAAGTTGTTATGTAAACGAGCATTCTCGTATGCGAACATTCACAGCATTTTTCAATATTTGTATTCTAATTATCAACGGAAAGTATTCTTATTCACATAATGTTGTCCAAATTAAGTGGTGTAAATGTGAATTTTCATATGCGAATATTCAGGAATTTTTTCTATATTTGCATTTTTAAACATCAACGGAAAATATTGGTATTACCGTTCGCGAATATCAAATATCAAGTAGTGATGTTAATTAGAATTATCGCATGCGTTAGAATTATCGTATTAGAAATACTTAGCTTCAATTTTTTTCAATATTAGCATTTGTAGACATCCACGAAAAATATTTGTATTCGCGTTCACGAATAAATAGCATTTCCTTAACCCCCCCCCCCCCCACCCCCGTAGAAAGCACCAGCTTGTCCCTTGTACAAGTCATGTTAAACTTCTCTTAATGAAATGTTAAAATTATGTTTTCACGGACCAAATCTTAGAATTGTCTAACCCACCCATTAATTCTGTAACCCCCCCCCCCCCCCCCTTTACGCTTTAAAAAACTGACAGTGAAAAAATTGCACTTTAGTTGTTAGCATTTATTTATCGACAAGTTCAATATTTAACAATTCCTTGTCACGTTTTTTCCGGTCCCTTTTTTTTCTTGTCACGTTTTTTCCTGTCACTTTTATTTCCTAGATTCAACCCAAAAATCCTTTTTTTGTCTTGAGAAAAAATAATGTGGTTACTTTTTTATTTAGGAGGGAAAGGGGGGGGGGGCGCAAATCTTCTTCCTTCCCTGAGCGCCAAAAAATGTAGCTACACCACTGCATTGGCGGCCATTTAATAATGCATCTCTATGGAGATAGTTGTAATGTTTATATTTTTTAATTAATTTCTAACATACATAATAAATGCTATAAATTGTTTCATACTGTGCTTTTTATTAACTTAAGAGTATCTACTTTGCTCCGCAGCCAGTTTCAATTCAAACTATCAATTAAATGATTTTTTGAGAATTGTTAAAAATTGTGTTCTATGCTAACTTTTAGCTTCAAACTCCCATAGGAATAACATTGGGAGTGTGTAACTTCTATAAAATTATTAAAAATACTTATAAGTGTTTTAATCTTTAATCGCAGTTATGATCATTTAGCGGAAGCTTCATATCTTCTTCCGCCACCATTTTTATGTAAATATATTGTTTTTAAGTGTGTCTTATGAGTAATGAGTATATTATTAAATCTGTCATTTTACTGTGTTTTTTGGATATTCAAGATGGCGCAGATTCAGTTTCGTTTTGCCCATCTTGCACTTGCGTGCTATGCTGGAGATTCTCCCCATAATAACAGCAGCAGGACATGTTAATTAACTCAAGTCACTATTACTCTACTTACAGAAAATGTTTAATCTGCCATCTAAAAACGCAAAGACGCACAAAATGTTTGTACAATGTAAATTTTTGATAAGAAGAAGTGACAGATTATGGGGCGGGCTCGGATCAGAACTTGTAATAGAATAAGTGCTTATGCGTTCCTTGAAAGGCAGAGGAGGTCTGGGGAGAGGAAGTGGAGGTACGGAAAATCAAAGGGCTACATGGCTGTTTACTATGCCTGTTTGTTTCATTTACAACTTTGCTATGCTGGAATATGCAGAGGTTTTTATGCAAAGCAGTGAACAACACAAAGAAATAAGGGACATCAGACAGAAGAGGGACTGCATTGACATTAAAATAAAGGGTCAAGTGCGAGTATTACTCGCGCACAGAGGGCTCCGTAGAGTAAAAATATAAGTTAATAATTGTATTATTAAAAAAACTGTAGCTAAAAGAATACTTAGACTTTGTAAAAAACTATACCTCGTCAGGTTGGGTATAACTGTATATACTAATAAAGTGTAAATGGGTATACCATGAAAGTTCATAGAGATATGGAACCTACATAATATGAAATATAGCTATTCTGTATAACTCATTTTTTAATATTATCCTAATCTGTTTATGGTGAACTTAATTTGGTACTGATAATAAAAGCAATGCATATTTAAACTTCATTTGGCATTTCATAAAACTAAATTCAGCATAGTAATAACTTTCTTTCTACAGTGTAGCTAAAACAAAACCTTTGTTCAAAGTTTAAATTTGTCATTGTGATAAGCGCGCTTCGATAGGAGGTCGCAAAGTTTCAACGCCGCCTTGGTCTGAGCCGCAATTTTCCTGATAGTTTTTTAATTAAATTTTAAAGTCACTCGATTCGTATTGAGTGATCCACTCAATGCAAACTAGTCGTGAATCTCATAGTGTTTATGTGATTCATTCTAATTAAATTAGTTTGTTTTTAACAGTTTGACGTTTATTGCTTTTATACTGCTACTGGGCATTGCATTACACATACTTATCATTAAAAGTTGTTAACTAGACTTTAAAAGACGATGGTACATAGAGTACGCCGCCCCTGTCATTATGTATGTCCAAACCATCCGTATCTTTAAGGGTTAATATCTCGGCTAATTACTGACGATTTTTTTCGAAAATCATTATCAACAATGCTTTTAAAATTCTGCTACGATAGATACCTTCAGCGCTGCTCAACACTTTTGCTGAATGCCAGTAAATCGAAATTTGTGCGTAACGGAAAAATGTGATTTTCTCAAAAACTATGTGACCTAGGCTAATCGCTATAATTTTCTTGCAAGGTTTAAATTAACGTCTACTACCTCTAATTTTTTCACAATTTTAGTGTCAGTAGATTCGGAATTAGATGAGGGGGGGGGGGGGCATATTTTTTCGGTACATTTTCAACGATACCTTTGAAAATATAATACCTAAAATTAAAAGAAGTGTATTTTTGAGTTGAGCGTTACGAAAGCTTTCGCACGATACCCTACACAATATACAAAGAAAAGTGGGTTTTTTTTCAAGTGACTTAATTAGCCCCTCTACATATTTACTAAATATATTTATGAATGTTTAATAATCTAAAAATATGTGGGTAAATAGTTTTTATTACATCCCCCAATTTCAACTTTCCACGTTCCATAGTATATGAGTAAAATGGCTGTGGCAGACAGACACAGGAGTGATCTTATAATGGTTCCGTTTTTACTTTTTAAGTACGGAACCCTAAAAATTGGTCAATATACTAGAACCCATATTGCCACTTCATTCTGATTCTACTCTACGCAATATTGTTACAGGCGTAACAGCTGAAAAGAAGTTAATGTTGATGAGTTGCACTTATTTGGTACGAACATCACCTACAAAATGATAGTGAAGGATATATTTACATATTTAGGTATTCAGCTAAAAGGTCAGATAAAGTTAATTCTCTAGGATCTGCTGCCGCCATCTGTAATAATAAAGATGACTCAGATATACAATTAGATCCAGCGCTCCTCTTCCAAAGACTGATGACTATTGCTACTGCTGGTGAAATGAACCTCGATGTCATGCGTTATGAAATGTGTGCGTACCCTGCAGCATTATTCGAATCACCAGGTATGATGAGGAAATCACACAAATCTCAGTTAGCTCAAGCTCTAGTCAAAGACATCAAACGTTTGCACAATGAAGAAAGAATCTGACAACTTGGAAAGTACAGAAAGGCACATTTTGGATGAAGGATCTCTCTTGTATCGCATTTTCTGGTGTAACAATGACATATATGAAAGCACTGCTATGTCTTAAGCTGATTTTATTCCTAAACGATATGGAAAACCTATCATTGTTTTTGATAGTTACGTTGGGTATCCAACGATCAAAGATGTGTCTCACAGACGACGCTAAAAAAAAAAAAAAAAAAAGAGTAAAGATATTAATTTCAGCTCATGAATGAAATTCTTTGGCAAAAAGGAAGAGTTCTTGTCCAATGAAAAAAAAAGCAAGCGATGATTAAATATCTGGAAAGCTACTGAAGAAAGAAACGCGCCAAAAGAATGGGGTTGGTATGTAAAAAATAAATCATACTACCCAATACTCTGCGACTTACCACCAGCTCCAGATTATCTACTTAATAAGATTCGATGTTCTTGTAAGAGAAACTGTGCTACTTTACGATGCGGATGAAAGCGTAATGGATTGCCCTGTTCTACAGCTTGTGGGCTGTTCCAAGTCAATGGATGTAACAACAACTACCTAACTTCTAACTATGAATATGTGAATGTGATGAAAACTATTTATACAATTTTCTTTTCACTGGAACATTTCTGTAAAAATGAACTTAAGCAGTAATTTGTAAGGAATAGTAGACTTTTGTGTACTATTAACGTTTTTGACTACTAATTGGCCTTGGCAACCAGATTGGTCTCCCTTAAAATTTATGTTTGGGATAGCATGCTAAGCATTGTATCATGTTAGTTTTTTTTCATAATTTAATTTACTTGGACTCTTAAATATAATTATTATTATCCCTTAAGCTAATATTAGTTTTGTTGCATTAAAATACCTCAATTTGTTGATTTTCTGTAAGCAAGTAAACCCTATTGATTTACAATGGAAGTCAATGGAATTTTGCGAAATATTAAGGATATCGCCAAGTTGGCGTCCCTTTATTGTTGCCCCTTTATTGTTGTGTCCCTTGATTATTCTCTTCTGTGATAGGCTGTTGTCTTTTACTTTCCTATTGGGTGTTGATTTCTAACTTCCTATTGGCTGTTTCTTCAGCTTGTTTCCTTTCCCTTGTCTCTCATTTCAGTCTTGCCTCTGCTTTCATAGTAGAAGGACGTCTTTTTTGCGCCTGACGAAGAAAGACTCAGATCTTTCGAAAGGCCTAGCGCATTTACAAATTTTTGATGGTGTTTCAAGAAGATTGTTTGTTCTTAGTCCCTTTAGGCGACTGCTTTTGGCGGCAAACTTGACGGCATTTGGCGACAGAACAGAGTCCCCACGCAATGGTAACCCCCTTATAGGTATGGGGTTGCATTAAATGCTGTTCAATAACCATTGGGTGGGGCTAGTGGTGCCTATGCCTTACGGTAGGCCTCCCCACCCGGCAGACCCTGTTCAATAACCAATGAGATGCGTTTCATTCGGGAATTGCCATTAAACAATTAACAAATAACCGCGATTTCTGTGCCACATACGATAGCGTAATATATATATAGATACTTCAAAGTAAGTTGGGAAAATAAAGCGATATACTTCCATAAGCGATATATTCTTTGCCTTAGTTCCAGAAAATCCCCTCCGCCATTTTGAAATCCGTATATAGGGGGGTTCCCGTGCTCAGATTTTGTCTGATTTTTAGCATACTATTAAGCAGTATATCGGGTTTCCTCGAAGTCCACACAACTTTGAAGAAATCTTTTACTATTTATATGCTGCCACCACCGCTTTGATTACGTGATATCGGTCACGCTATGAGAGGATTGTTGAAAAGAAAACCAACTCTTTCAATTAAACTTAATTAAGAGTTTATTTACACACTATTTACAAATCACAAAACACTATTTACACTTAAAAACTCGGATATACGCGATAAGGTTCAACATTAAATTAAATACAGTAAATACTTGCTGTGTACTGTTAAACTACTTTATATATCTCTCACCCTACGCTAGTTAAATTAGATTTATCGGAGCTCACTATTAATCTCCCAATACATTAGCTCTATACCCTAAGAGCTTAACTCCTAATCAAGCTCTATCCACGAGCTACCCTGCAACGAACTCACACATTGAGTTCCAGGCATCAACTCTGCTCTGCGAGAAAGCAACTACACACCTTCAGCTCTATCCCTTAACTAATCTCACTTCACTGTATCATTCCTCTCCCAAAAACATAAACAGGGTTTCCCTTCTGACCCCAAGGTCCGCTATTTCGCTCTCTGGTGAAATCCTTTTGTCCGCCTTATCTCAAATATGCATTTGAATAGCAGGGCAAATCCCTCTCTATTGATAAACTACATTCTTTTACCTACTCTGTATAACTCACTAGCCCGGATTAAGTTTCAGATAAGAAAAGAGTGTTACTTTACAATTCCCAGTACACAGGCAATATATAAGCAAGAAAAGTAATATATAACCATAGTTCTAATAGTAGATGTTTCTGAGAACATGACACGCCCTCCCACCTTAGCGGAAAATATACCATTTAGGGGCTAATTTTCCCCGAACATATTGTAATATCACAGAAGAGTTCAACAGTTCCTTTGCAGGTTTCTTCGTTATTATTATTACATACAAATTTCAGGGTGTCTGAACATTATCTACTGACATCTCTAATGAACCGTATACTAATATGATTATTAAAGAAAAATTACACATGCTAATGCACATTTATAAACACAAGATTCAAATACAATTGCACATATGCAAAAAAAATTAAAATGTGATGATAAACATTTAAGGTTTGTCAATTATTTAGTCATTGATGCCGATGGACTAGCTGCAGGCTGTTCTTCCCAGCTCTTCCTATGTAGTCTAGAAATTGCGTCGGCAGTCAAATGTTGTGCTCCTGGACGATGAGAAATACTTAGGTTCTAGCATGCAAGGCAAGAGCCCATCTAGTGAGTTTGGGGTACCTTGGGGTTGTTTCAGTGAGAAGTTTTAATGGATTATGATCAGTGATGATCTGAATTTGAGATTCATATGTCCATTTTTCAAACTTTCGCAACCCGAAGAGAACGCTCCAAGGCTCTTTCTCTATACTCGGCCAAGCACGCTGAGCCCCTGATAATTTCTGACTGGCAAAAGCTATCGGCTTAAACTGCCCCTTTACATCTTTTTGAGTAAGACAACATCCCACTGCCAGGTCTGAAGCATCGGCGTGAAGCTGATATTCCAGGCTTACCGTAGGTGTAGCCAAACGCATCACATTACGTAATTCATCTTTTAGGGTATTAAATGTTTTTTCTGCCCTTTCGTCCCATGGTACAGTATTTTTAACCTTTCCTTTAGTCAGTTCAGTTAAAGGTATGGCAATTTCAGCATAATTTGGAAGATCGGTAAAATCCCATTAATCCCAAAACAGATCTAACTTCCTTTTTAATTTTCGGTCTTTTTAAATCCCTTATTGCTCCTATTTTCTCTTCATCAGCTGCATGCGTTGCACCCCCAATTACATGACATAAAAACTTAGTCAACTTCTCTCCAAATTTACACTTATCCAGTCTAATCACACTCTCAGAAAGGAATACTCAGATTTCACGAAATTTTCTTTGTTTTTGACGAAATAGTTTCCTGGAAAATGCTCCGAGCGAACATTTCGTCAAATTGATGAAATTAGTTTCTTCAGTTGCTTGACGATATAAATTTCGTCAATAGTTTCGTCAAAAGAGGGCTGGTGGCGCCATCTCTCAATCAGTTTGGAAGCTCCAATATCCGGAGGAAGCTCCGGGGAAAGAAAAAAGAAATCGCCTCTCTCTCTCCCCGGCGTGATTCGAACTCACGACCTTTCGTATGGGAGGTCGCTGTTCTGCCAACCTGACTGCTGGGGAGTTGAAAGTGTTTGCTTTTAGACTGGTATAATGAATTCTACTTCGTATTTTATTTTTATAACGTAGATTGCAATTTTATCGGGCTGCTATATTTTCTGAAAGTTTTAAGGAAAGCTAATTTATTTTTATGATTTTCTCGTATCAATGAATAATTATAATATGGCTTGATTAAATAATTTACAACTGAAATTTTCTTTGATCAATGGATGATTAGAATATGGTCTGGTTAATTTGTTGCTCACAAATAATGAATTGTGAAGTGCATATTGCGTGAGATTTTATCACTTTGAGTAGGAAGATAAGATTTTAACACTTTACTGTTTATAAAGAGGAGAGGGATCAATTATGTTTATTTTTAATTTAATTGAAAACATAATATACTTCTTAAAAAAAAAAAAAAAAAAAAAAAAAAAAAAGATATCCTAGAAGTTTGAAATTTTATTGACCTAATTTTCTTATTGAGTGGTTTTGAAAAACACAGGAAATTTATTATTTTCGAATTAAAACATAACGAACGACAACATATAAATAAAATAATAATATTATTAATAAGCATTCCTAAAAATTCTAACAGCTAAATAAATAACTAATGAAGAAACAATAACTACCTACATTTCAGTATTTTCTGAAAAGCACTAAGTGCTGTTTTAAAATAAATTATTACAGGACTAACACAAACAAGCAAATATCTGTTTGCTAAAATCGTAGGATTTGAGGAGGATTTGAGGAAATGTTTCCTTAAAATGCATTGAATTTGACCGTGATTGAGGCAAAACTTTCGTCAAATATTTGAGGGTTTACGTTTCGTTAAAAGTCACGTGATGTTAATAGGAAATGATCGTCAAAAACGACGAAATACAGCTCCAGGATTTCTGAATCGTCAAAAGGGAGAGTTTTATTTCTGAGAGTGCATAAAATTTCAGTTTTTAAGTTCTTCTATGACTACTCTAACATGCTCACAATGCATCTTCCCAAGTGTCGGAGAAAATGATCATCAACATCATCAATATATGCTTGTGCATACCTCCGATGAGCTTGAAGAACCTCATTCATATCCTTTTGGAAAGTAGCAGCCGCCCCTGATAAACTAAAAGGCGTAGTCCGCCACTGATAAGTTCCATTATGAGTTGTAAATGCTGTTAAACGTTTACATTCCTCAGCCATTTTAATCTGCCAATAACCCCTCAAGAAATCGATCAAAGACAAATATTTAGCTGCTCCCGCAGTATACATGATTTCCTGTGAATCTTTCATAGGAAATGTTGGAACCTGTGTAACTGAATTTAAAGCTCTATAGTCTATACAAAGTCTAAAAGTTGCATCTTTTTTCGCCACGCAAACAATTGGATGACTAATTTCTGCATTTGACACTTCGATTAGCTTTAATTCTAATAACTCCTGGACCTGTCTATCTAATTCCTCTTTATAAGCAACAGGTACACTATATAATTTTGGCTTTTTCCTTACTACACCCGGTTTCAAATCAATACGGTGCTCCCCCACTTCCGCTGGTCGCAAAGGACCCATAAATACCTCTTTATTTTCCTTCAAATTGGACTTTATATCCCTGACTTGACTATTAGGTAAGCCTTTTATTTCAATCCTTTCTATGTCTCGCTCTACCTCTTGTTCACGGTCTGAAATAGGAATTTCTCCAACTTCTCCGAATTCCTCATCAGCTTCAAAAACAATATTAACAATATACTTATAATTACTTAGCGATAAATTCTCTTATTTTATTTTGGTGCACATGCTTTCTACTCCCCTCGGCTAACTCAACTATAAACGAATGTGGGTTTCGTTTTTCGACAATAGTTGCCGGACCTTGCCACCTAGAGTATAACTTATTAGTAGAATCGGGCATTAACAGTATTACTTTATCGCCTACCTCGAACGTTTTTTTTTTCGATCTTAAGTTATAATACCATTTTGCCTTGTTGCAGCTCGGACGATAATTTTGCCTCTTTTGCGGCTCTTTCTAAACGTCCCCTAAGCTTATTCAAAAACTCATGAATCGGCATAGTATCTAATTGTGCCCCCTTGTTTTCTCTTGCCCAGGATGATTTCAGAACTGATAAAGGACCCTCCGGTGCTCTACCATATAATAACTGAAAAGGTGTGATTCCTGTCGTAGAATTTGGAACTTCCCTATATGCCCATAATATAAATGGTATTTATTCAGGCCATCTTTCCCTTCTTCTCTAATCGTATGATGCATACGTTTAGGCGTCTGATTAAAACGTTCCACAAGACCGTTAGACTGGTGGTACTGTGGATTCTAAAATCGTGGACTAGCACCTAACCTTTTCTTAAATTCTTTCATTAAGGGTGTTCTTAAATCCAAAAGGGCAACTTTCTGACAAAAGTTTTAATTTATTTTTGTTCGAAAATGCATGGAACTACCCGGTGTTGTTGTTCAGAAACTATGCAATTGAGCTGTTTTTCCCATTTTTTTGCAAACGCAATAGATCTTTCAGAAAATAGAGTCAAAGTGGGCATTTTGAATCGAATTTCCGTGTGAAGGAAGAAAGAGCACTCAAGAGCGGGCGAAAAACGTATTTGTCACGTGATCGAATTAACTTATAACTCAAAAGGTAATTGATTGATCAAAAAATGGAAAAACAGTTCGATTCCAAATCGCTTCCCTGGCCAGGCTTTCCAATTTTATATCTTTCCGTTAAAAAATGAATTTGTAAATATGTCAAAACGTTTTGGGCTTGTTGACCAAAGCAGTTAAGAACAGCCTTAAGTCGGCAGTGAAATTGGTTCCATTATCACAGGCGATCATATTTGGAATTCCTCTCGTCGTAAATATTTGAAGTAATGCATCACACGCTGTTTTAGCAGTTAAACTTTTTAGAGGTATTGCTTCCGCCCACCTAGTATGCCGATCAATTAAGGTTAGTATATATTGGTACCCTTGTGAAGTTTTAGGATCAATAGGCCTAATTAAATAGACATTGACTACCTGAAATGGAAGTTCTGGCAGCGATATTGGGGAAATAGGGGCTCTATCATTTACTTTAACCCCTCTAGTTAATTTACACTTTAAACATGACCCACAAAATTGTTTAGTTTCTTTCGCCATCCCCTCACAATAAAAAGAATACCCGATTCTCTGTAACGTTTTCTTGGCTGCATGATGCCCTCCAAATACCGAAGTATGTGCTAATTGTAGGATTTCTTCCCTTCTTACCTGGGGTTCTACTAATTGCGCTATAGTTTCGCCTAACAATTTCTCCTTATGGTACAATAAACCATTTACAATATTTATCCTTTTATCCATTTTAGCTAATTCCCAAACTCTCTCTAAATTTTTCCATTCCAATTGGGATTTCTTAAACATATCTGAATTACTAACGGTAACTTTATTATTCTCACTTTCCTCTACTTCTGTCTTTTTCCCCGTCCTGACTTTGTAAATTTCCCGATCTCGTTTCTATTGCGTAAACATCACAACTTTCGCTACTCATACCTACTTTTTCCATCAAGTTGTCAATAATAATTTCCGAACTTTCTAATTCTTGAGATTCTAGCAATGGCTCCTCTCGCGATTGACCCCTGACAACTCATTAATCACTTCGGGATGTAAAATTACTTGCTCATTAATATTATCAGTCACCGCGCAAAGTACTTCCTGATGAATTATATTACTTTGTCCGAATTGCGCAATAGCTAATGGTAATTTTACCAACGGTGATTTAACTGCTTCACCAAATAGTCCTTGTAAATAAATACTACCCGCTCTTTTTAATTTCTCTTCCGTTACCAAATCTTTATGAACGACGGTTATTTCACATCCAGAATCGACCAGCCCTTTCTGCCTATTTACCACTAACCTCAATTTTCTCGAGCTTATTTAATTTCTCACCAATAACATTAGTTCTCCTTTCGGCCTTTGCCGATATCCTCGCAACAATAGCTCCTTTAGGTAACTCTTTGTTTCCTTTCACGACAATCTTATTTACACCCGCTTTCTGTTCTCGACATTCGCTATTATTATCATTTCCCTCATTACTCACTTTATTACAGAAACGTTGGTAATGACCTCTTATACCATATTTGAAGCATCTAGGACTATATCTCTTAAACTCAGTTTTTCTATCCGAAAAAGAATTAATCTCATTACTCCCATTTTGCCTCCAATTACCACTAAATTTACTATCCTCCCTCGGCCTCACCTTTTCACTGTTTACATACCTATCTTTATCCTTAAAACTTTTACACGTAACCGCATGAGATTTGTGTTTAGCGTCAAAATAATTGTCACATTCTTTAGCAATTTTATAAGCTTCTAACCAATTACTCTGCTGAGTTAACCCAATATACGACGCGGTTTCCTCATCTAACGTATTTAATAACTTATCAGTAATTATTAACTGACTGACCTTTTCATATGAGTCCGCGCATGCACCCCTAATCTTACAGTAATTTTCCCACGTTGCTATTAAACGCGATACAAATAACACATGAGTTTCATTTTGGTTTCTCCTAGCCTTCTTAAAATTTTCCAAACACGCCTTCGGTGTCGGCTCGTGTTCCCTAAGAACTAATTCCTTGTTCCCTAGAGGTATAAATTAACAAATTATCTGCTTTATCTCCTAACATATTCAATAGAATTTCAGCCTGCTGGTTTTCTGGTACATTTTTAGTTTTGAATGCCCTTTCTAAACTGTTAAAAAACAAATTCCATCCCTCAGTCCCTTCCGGTACTTTGATAGACAGAGTTTTAACACTTTTGATATATTTTTCTATGCTACTTTTATTATTAGGTTCACTATTCCCATTAGAGTTATTTGTCGCACCTTGAATCTTTAGCCTCTCCATTTCTAATTCATGTTCCACCCTCAATTTTTCAGCCCTCTCTTCTCCTTCTAACTTTTCCCGTTCAACCCTTTCTTCTTTTTCTAACTTTTTGCGCTCTAACCTTTCCCTTCTTTCTAACTTTTTGTGCTGTAATCGTTCCGCAACAATAGTATTAGATAATTCCATAATAACCCCTTCTTCATAGTCATTGCTGTCCATTATCTTTTTCCTGGGCTGAATTCTGGTATCCTCTTCCGTGAATTCAACCTCCAATTCTTGAGATATCATCTGAAGATCCGCCCTTTTTTAATTTTAGTAAGAAAGCCATACCTTCTACCGATTACTATTACGACTCTACAATAATATTTAAACTTATTAAATTAATATCTCCAAAATTTCTACTTTATTACAGTTACCTCCACTTATTATACTAATTAATACATTTCAAATAATCGATATATTATACTTCTTTCTACTTTAACATACTGTATAATCTGATTTTCCTCAAACATTTATATCACACGATTTACTTCCAAAAAAAAAAAAAAAAAGCAAAATAATTTCGATTTGATTATTATGCAATAGAGATTCCAAATTATAGCATTAAATAATCACATACAATTTACATAATAATACTGATACGTTGCAAATTGAATAAAAGTACTGATGCCACTCACTAAACAGAGACATCCAACTAAAAAATTGCATAAAATCACATATAAATTCCTAAGATTATCCTCAATAAAATATTTCCAAATTCAATACTGGTCCTCACACTTGAAACTAATAAACTCACGATCCTCTCTCTTTTGTTTTCTGAAATTTATTTCCAGCCTCTAAAAATTCTAAGCAAATGTGTCTTGGTCGTTTGTTATCAGCTCTTCAAACTTAAAACAGTATTATTTAATTTAAATATTACTTTAATAATAATTTAAATTTAAGTAAATTCAATTATTCTTTCCAACTATTAACACAATGCATTAATTTTATTCACTAACATCATGAGTTAAAAAAAATTAGAAAATCAATTTTAGCACAAAGATATTATTACCTTTTCTTAAAACAATAGTAAATATGGCTGTTAATGTCTCATACCTATCTGAACACAATTATTTGATTGCACATAAATTATCAAAATTTAGACATAATTTATCTTAAATTACCATTAATTACACACACACAAAAAAACCCACATTTGGTTCGAGAATGTCAGCAGAAAGGGATGATCAAAACACCTTACCTTATACTTTATCTGCTGGGGTACTCCGCTGCTCACTAGTTCCACGATGAACTAAATATTTCGCACTTCGATGAAATAAATATTCAACACTCGGTAACAACACGACGATAGGGCACAAACACTTCAGTTCGGTTCACTGTAATGACGATAGGGTACAAACACTTTATTTCGGTTCACTGCAACGACGATAGGACACACACACTCTGTACTTCTGCTCGACGCTCGGTTGTCAGCTCTCTAAAATTCCGCTCAACGATCCGGCATTACCACGCAAATTTTCCACTGGGTGCTCCGATACTAACACACTGTAACACGGTTAGCTGGTCTCAGGCGATTCGATCCCACCGCTGCCACCAATTTGTCGGGTTTCCTGGAAGTCCACACAACTTTGAAGAAATCATTTACTATTTATATGCTGCCACCACCGATATGATTATGTGATATCGGTCACGCTATGAGAGGATTGTTGAAAAGAAAACCAACTCTTTCAATTAAACTTAATTAACAGTTTATTTACACACTATTTACACTTAAGAACTCGGATATAGGTGATCCAGTTCAACATTAAATACATAGCTACCCTGCAACGAACTCACACATTGAGTTCCAGGCATGAACTCTGCTCTGCAAGAAAGCGACAACACACATTCAGCTCTATCCCTTAACTAATCTCACTTCACTGTATCATTCCTCTTCCAAAAACATAAGCAGGTTTCTCTTCTGACCCCAAGGTCCACTATTTCACTCTCTGGTGAAATCCTTTTGTCCGCCTTATCTCAAGTATGCATTTGAATAGCAGGGCAAACCCCTCTCTATTGAAAAACTACATTCCTTTACCTACTCTGTATAACACACTAAACCGGATTATGTTTCAGATAAGAAAAGAGCGTTACTTTACAATTCCCAGTACACAGACAATATACAAGCAAGAAAAATAATATATAACTATAGTTCTAATAGTAGATGTTTCTCAGAACCAGACACAGTAGTTCCTGATTAAAAAACACTGTAAAAAGCTTCTATTACAATTTTGCGCATGTTCGTTCACAAAATGCCTGGATATCTTATGTCAACGTCTGACTGAATCTGCAGTTTGGAGAAAATCCGTGCGTTAGTTTTTGATAGAGTTATTGCGAAAATCGTGAAAAATCCAGCATAAGAGCACCACCTATTGGACGATTAACACCAAAACTCAATCAGCAGTAACTTGTGTCAACGTCTAACTTAATCTGAAGTTAGATGAAAATTCATGCATTAATCTTGAGATAGAGCGATTGCGGGAATCATGAAAAATGCAGCACAGCAGCACCACCTGTTGGACGATTTATACCAACAAGTAATCAGCACTAATTCATTTCAAGGACTAACGGAATCCGAAATTTGATGAAAATCCGTGCATTAGTTCTTGAGATAGAGCTATTGCAGAAATCGTGAAAAATGATTCATAGCAGAGCCACCTGTCGGGCGATTTACACCAAAAACTAATCAGCACCAGTTAATATTAGGGACTACCTGAATATAAATTTTTACGAAATTCCATGCATTAGTTCTTGAGATAGAGCGTCCAAGAAATTTGTGTCATCTACAGACATTTTGTAGAAACATGTTTTTCGGGATATCTGACCCCTAAAACGTGTAAATCCGTCGAAAACCGAAAGTCAAAAATTTTCACGAATCCAATACTTTCTTCTTGTAAAGATAGAAGAAAGTAAAAATTCAATTATAGGAAATTGCTAAAAAAACAGTGGTGCCAATAACTAAATAAAATTAGTGAATGGAAAGCTGGTTTTGAAGGGATTAACCCTTTATATCCTGACGGTACTTTTCAGTAGTACCCATAAAGGAAGTTCAACGTAAAATTTATTTAATTCAATCATCTGCTAATGAAAGTAGATTGCACTTTTCATACAAAATAATGTGCTCGATCCTATTTAGAAAGCACAGTGAAACAGTCGAAGTTCAATATTTTTAGGTAGATTTCGTATGAAATACTACCTATTGGGATCGTTCCTATGTTGGAATTTCTGAAAATGTTTTGCAGATCTACACCGATCATGACCCCTAGAACCCAAAACCACCCTCAGTAAAACACTTTATATATCTATCTAATCTATATATATCACTTTCTTCTGGACACGATAACTTCCACAATTTAGCACAAATCTCTTCCAAACTGTTACATAAAATCAAGGGGCATAAAATCTCGGTCAAGTTCGTTAATGGGCAAAATCGGACCAAGGGCATGGAAATAGTGATGGGTTTTGTGAAAAACGAAAAACCCCCATAACTTCTTAATTTTTGTACATATCAAATCAGTTTAAAGTTTTTATAACTTCTAAAAATAGGGCCAAAAATTTATGCATCACAGATTTTTGATAAAATTAAAAATGGGCTCAAGGGGCGCAAAAAATAGGGTTTTGGGGAGAAAAAAATTCCTAACTTCGTCAATTCTCAATATATCAAATCCAATTAATTTTATTATACATCTCCTTAATATTATCTACAACTTTTATATTCACAAGTTTTTGTTAAGACCAATTCGTATGGCAAAAAAAATTAAAAATGAAAACAAAAAAGAAGAATTTCCATAACTCCGTCAATTCACAAGATATAAAATCCCCATGAATTTATCATATATCTTCTTAATATTGTCTTCAACATTTATATAGACAAGTTTTCGATAGGACTAATTCTTACAGCAAAAACAAATTAAAAATACATAGCGGTTGAAGAGAAAAATCATCGTATTAAGGGTGTAGTCAAATCCAAACTGCTTATTTTCTGACTCATTTTTAAATTCATTTTTGCTCTCAAACGCATCCACAATTGGTAGATTCTCTTATTCAGAAACTAATATAATGAACCGTAATGATCGATTTTTTGATAAGAGGCAGAATATATTTCAAAAAATGATCTCAAAGTGGGCATTTTGAACAGAATTTCCCAAAGCGATTGTGTTAGAAACGAAAAATATTGCCATACCAAGAAAATAATTGTTTATTAATCAAGTTTTAATTAATTGAAAGAAAAATAAAAACATACGTCGCTTGTAAATCTTTTCAAAAATCACATCAGCAAGTTTCATATTTTTTCTATTAAAAATGAATCTGAAAATGTGCCCGAAAATTTCGAGTTGTTGAGCATGGAAAAGCATTTTTTTTTAATACCGCCTTAACATGATTCTGATAAAACCAGCTACTATCCAAAAATGAAATAAAAACTCGTCAAAAGCGGCCAGATAAAACTGTTAAAGTGGATTTATATCTAATCATGATTTAGTTTTTGTTGGAGAAATTAGTATATTTAACCTCGAAATCTACCTCCGCCTGTAGGCCGGGCCGGCAGGGTTTTAATTATTTTTAATGGTGTTATTTTCTCAACCCTTTACCTAGGTATAGCTTTTATGCTATTAAAAAACGTTATAAGAAAAATTTGCAACTACAAAATACTTCTCTGTTACAGACAGGATCATACATTTATTGACACTGTTCTTATAAGAAGGGTGGGATTTCCATAACAGTAGTTTTTTTGTTCATGAATCTAATTATTCTTGTCAATATTTTGCAAAAAGAGCTCTCGCTACCGATTTATTAAAACAGTTTTAAATTTAAAAAAAATCGTCTAAAAATCAAATTATTATTATATGTTGTTCTGGATATCTTAGGCATTAACGGATTAAGGGCCTACTTCAGTCACGCGAAAAGGCCCGTTTGCTAATGCTATTGCTATGGAAGAAATTTATAAAGATATCTCGGTCGCATTTCAATATTTTTAGATGATTTTTTTTTTGCAGTGGCTAGCTGAGGTCGATCTGTAAAAAGGTCGTTTTTTACTTTTTCGATTTCCATTGGGGATTTTTTTAAAGAGGATGCTTTCATTTTAGGAACCGGTTCTGAAAATGAAAGTGTCCTGATTAAAAATACTTGTAAACGAAATTGAAAAAGTAGAAAACGTCCTGCATACAGATCGACCTCAGCTAGCCACTGAAAAAAAAAATAATCTAAGAATATTGAAATGTGACCGAGATATCTTTATAAATGTCTTCCATAGGAATAGCATTAGTGAACGGGTCTTTTCGCGTAACTGAAGTAGGCTCTTAAAGGCATTTCATCTGTACCAATATTATAAAGAAGTAACGTTTGTAGGGAATAATCTATGGAACTATAGAAACGATTTCGAACGTAACGGCCTTCAATTGACGGTGACCGTATCTGCTCACACATAGGCTATGTTTTATGTCGGTGCCATTGCCCCCAAGAGGGTTCAAGAGCAAAAAACATTCTAAATTTGCGATACTGAAAGGGCTAGAAACTTAAAATTTGGCATGATAGTTACTTATAAGATATAAATCCTCTCTAAGAACAATCTCTAAAAAATTCGAGATTTAGAAGGGGTGAAATGAGCAAAAAACCTTCTAGAATTGCGATTTTTTTGCGATACTGAAGGGACTAGAAACTTGAAATTTGGTACGGTAGTTACTTATAAAATATAAATGCTTTCTAAGAATGATTTCTAAAAAATTCGAAATTTAGAAGGTGAGGAATGCGCGAAAAACGTTCTAAATTACGATTTCTAAGGAATTGTTAAGGATAAAAACTCAATAACACGTCTGATACTTTTAGACGCAAATGCATGCACAAAAAAGCTTTTTGAAAAATTTGAAATTTAAACAGGTGCAGAGAAAAAAAAAACGTTCTAAACTTACGATATTTGCGATACTGATGAAAACTTGAATATTGGCATAAAGATTACTTTTGAGATACAAATGCTCGCTAAGAATGGTTTAAAAAAAAAAAATCGAAATTTATAAGGGTGCAATAAGCAAAAAACGTTCAAAATTATGATTTCTATACAATTAAATACTTTAAAAAGCACACAAACACCATTTGTCATATTTCAACAACTACGCGTGCAAAGACGCGAGTTTTGCTAGTAAATTATAAAACCCATACGGAGTGGGAAATAAAAAACACCCTTTGAGTCATTTAGACTATTTTATTTAATTGAAAATGATGCTCCAAAAGATATTATTGTACAGGGCTGATGGATGAGGATGCTGCAGAAGTGAAAATGATGCTCCAAAAGATACTATTGTATAGGGCTGGATGAGGACGCTGCAGGTTTGATTCTGTTGAGAGCCAACTCTGTCCACTTTTCATTCTGCTCTTTCACCGTCTCTTGCGAGTTCCCATTGTCTGCTTCCGGATCGGGCAGTTCAGCTGCCGGAACACTTATGTCCTCGGCCGGCAACTTATCACGCCGCCACTCGTCGTCCACAATGTCGATGATTCGACCATCCTGCCGAGTGATGTTGGAATCCATTCTGAAACAAACAATCAGACAAATTAATAACTCAACTCTCATGCAAGGAAGTACGTTTAAATGCATGAAAACAATGTGGCCAGATTTTGTCACCATTTTGGGGAATTTATTGGGGACAAGTAGTTCGTGGGGGAATTTTTGGGGACTATCGACATTTTTGGGGAAAAAATTGGGGAATTAATTTCACTACTTCACATAAAGTTTAGTTTTAGTCATCTGGCAACAGTGGATCTGTTTCGAACTCTATTTTGATTTGGAAAACGAAAATAAAATACAGAAATACCAGTCATTATTCTCGCAGTCGCACTTATCATTTACAACATTGTAGCTTACACGTATTACAGGGGAATCAAGACCTGTCTTGAACTACCCCCCCCCCCCCTTAATGTTCCAGACCTCTACGTGCGACAGATTTTCCTACACACACCTTTCTTTTATTAGTACAGATTGATATAATAGAAATAGAAACAAGTTTATAACTTTTCACTAATAAGGCGGGTTAATTTGTGCCTCAGGGAATAAATGATAGTAGAGTTTTTTCAAGACCTGCAGTTGCATACTACGATAAAACAAGAAAGACATCTGAAAGCATTCAAACTGCACAATAAACATAATGACACGCTAAAAAGATCCATATTAATAAAAGGCTCTAAGAAAATAACTCAATGCGCATATTTGTCTGCAAGAAATTGTCAAATTAAAAATTGCTGCGTTAATAACTGAACATTGCTCAATGAATGTAGCAGACCACCAAGTTCTCCTTATAAGAAACTTGAACAAAAACTGTATGGCCTTAAGCGGCATAAACCTTCACATGAATTTTCGGTACTTTTCTGAGTAGAAACTGGGTTGGAGACTTTTTTTTTTTTTGGGGGGGGGGGGGGGGACGCTGATTTGCGGAAAATTTCAGAAATTTTGAGGAAACTAACTTTTGACTGTCTGGCAACACAGCATGAAAAAAATACATTCGAACATGGTTGACTATCTGGCAACACAGCATGAAAAAAATACATTCGAACATGGTTGACTATCTGGCAACACAGCATGAAAAAAATACATTCGAACATGGTTGACTATCTGACAACACAGCATGAAAAAAAAATACATTCGAACATGGTTAACACTTTAAGACCTGCAGAGTTTTGGTAGAAATTAAAAGTCTTTGTTTTTAACCCTAATTAATAGGATCATATTTGATTTAAAAATATATATATTGTAAAAAAATTACGATGTCAGATTACGTCAAGGGAGGATCCATACAACTGTGTGGTACAGGCTCGGCTTTAAATCACAGAAAAAGAGGACATTGTTTTTTATTTTTTCCTTAGGATCACCTACAGTCTACACAACTGTGTAGGTCAGGTCTTAAAGGGTTAAGGGGGTCCGGGACACATTTTAAAATATTTTTTATTTTTTGAGTTAAAATTTTGAATTTTTTGTGATGGTTAACCATATCATTTGTACACAAAATCACATGATAAAACTTCTCATAATCTTTTAAAAAAAAATTCACATTTCAAATTTATTAAAAAAGTGGGGTATATTAAAATCGTTATAACTCGAAATATTATTTGTAGAATTTCATTTTTTTATCATTTAAATAAACAAATATATTAGTTTTAATTTAGATTCAGCATTTAAAAAAATAATAATTTAAAAAGAAATTAAAAATAGCTAAAGTAAAAATTAAAGAAAAAATGATGTAAGTTAAAAAAAAAAATCATATTTTCAAAAGTAAATATTTTTTTTTTCAAATTTGCTGAATCAAAATTAAAGTAAACTAATTGAAAAAGACATGTTCCAAGTTTGAACTAAATATCTTTAACGGTTCTTGAGTTATAACAATTTAAATAAGAGAAATGGTGAAAAAACCCATCATGAAGAAAAAAGCATTTCCACAAGAATCGTTTACATTACAACCATTGCATGAAAGCTAAATTTTGAAAACAACCAAAACGAAAAAATTAATATGTTCTTTTCTAATAAGGATATAAACATGATTTAAGCGTCATTTTAAGCAGAAAAAAGCAAAGAATTTTTTACTGCAATAAAATATTTTTAGAAATTTGAAGATTTTTGTGTCCTGGACCCCCTTAATATGAGAAGAAAAGGAGTTATAAAAGTCCTTGTAATTCTAGATAATATGACTGAAATCGTGCTTTATCATGAAGAAAGTATAAATTTATTTCTGAAAAAAAAATCAATATACTGCTGATATCACTGGTAATTACAATCTTTTTATCAAATATATTTATGTATTAATCAAGCTTTTTTGGTTATTATTAACCCTTTATATTCCAAATTATGAATTCATGAAAATTTGATCTTCTAAAGCATTTTTTGAGAATTTTTGAAACTATATTAGAAGATTTACATAATCATTCAATAAACTTTAGAAGGATTTTGCCAGTTAAAATTAATTTATTAAATTTGAATTTATAAGGATTTTGTGAATTATTTATAACTCCACTTAAATCTTTTATTTAAAATTATTTTTTTTAGTACTATATAGAATTAGGAAACGGACAAATATAATGCTCTTACAACCAGAAATATAGAAATATTTCTGAACTGAAACTTTCCCCCCACAAGCTTTCAATATCATGAAAGATGAAATGATGGGGGCTGTGTGAGGGTTTTTCCAATTCTGACACCTCCACACCCCACCCCATTCACTGTGGCAATGCTTAGGGGAGAGTGGGGTAGAATGGGACAGTAAGATTTTCTCTTTATGTATCATTCTAAGCATTTCATCAATCACACACTAGATGAAGCAATGGTAGCCCAATCTTCAGTTGAAAAAAGTTTTTGGATCTGCATAAACTTACAACTGTATAAAGTAAAAGATTATTTCAAGAATCAAAAGTAAATTTCCTTCGTATACTTTTTATGCTTTCTGTATATTAATGATTTATTTATGCATAGATGTAATAGTTTCCCTATATATGGAACATTATACTGTATATTATCCATAGTGTAAACTAAGACTTCAAGTAATATTTTTGTTTATACAGAAAGTTTAACAGAAAATAATGTAGAGGGGAGGAATGGGACATACCAGTAAAGGGGGGACCAATTCCTTCATTTTAATAAGAAAAATTTAAATTGCTATTATGCAAATATTTTTAGAGGGTAATACATTAATTATAACATTGATAATATAATTCATTTACTTCAAAATGTAAATAAATTGAACTGATGATTTTTTAATGTCATCTGTGACTGACAATCCTGAATTTTCCTTCCAGTGATGATACTGGAATTTGATACTGTGGCACAGACATTATCAGCTTACAAATTTTGTTAGACTGTATACCTAGCCAACACTAGACTATTTTTGCCTTATAGTTTTGTTTTATAGCTGTCCCATACCTCCCTGTTAGTGGGGAGGTATGGGACGTATTTTGAAACTTACAATTTCTTTAATTATAAAACTTCTGCAAATTATGTTTCTATATTGTTCAAGGACATTCGGTAATGTTTCATTTTGTATTCTATAAATTGAAATTTTTGTTTTTGTGTCAAGCAAAGTTGATTTTCTTATTTTTATAAAAAGTGTCCCATTCCTCCCCAATATCTAAAATTAGGGTTGAATGATTTTTATGTGTGTTCTTAATTATATAAATATGTAGTAAGTACCTATAGTCGTCCTCTGGTCTGTCAAAAACTACCCAACTGATTGGTTTGAAATTTAATCTATAGAATCATTGCCGAGTCATTTAAATTTTGTGAAAATCGAATCAAAACTTAAAAAGATATATATATATATATATATATATTAATAAAAGTTTTCTTCATTCTATTCAATTCTATTATACATAATTCATTCAATGATATCTCATGATAGGTCATGATTCTAGGTTGCCACGGTGATGACGTCCTATTTAAGATGGAGCCCTATTATTTCCATATGACTGAATTTAATCCATAAAATTGTCATAAATTTTGTATTCATGCAATTTTGCATAAGAGTGCAATAGCTATTGCACCAAGATCTGAATATTTACAAAACTAGTTATAGTATGAACGCACCTCATTTGCCACATTTTATGTACAATTTCAAATTTGTATTTTTTGAAATGAAAATATTTTCATACGAACCTAATGTTGGGGGTTCTCTCTGCCTTCTGCGGCATACACCCTCGGATTTGTATGATTTGATAATTTGAAATGAAAATCTATCCAAAAGAATACTGAATTCCTTGTATTAATCTGGAAAGATCGCTACAAAATGCAATAAGTCTCAAACAAAATTGCTAAAAAATCAAAAACTGTTGAGAACAAGATTTACTATAGTGGGCTAAAACATTGTAACCAAAATTTCTCGAATGTCGAGAAATCACCATAGACCGCGAGAAAACTGTACTAAAAATTGCTTAAAATATCGCAAAATATTTGAAAATAAGGACAACATTTACTATATTTGCTAAAATGATTGAAACTGGATTTCTTTTACTAATGTTGAAAAATCAACATAAAATGCTAAAAACTGCATAAAAAATCTTTAAAAACTCAAAAATTACAGAGAAAAAAATTTACTATGGTGAGCTAGCATTATAAAGGGAATGTTTTCACAGATGTTAAAAAATCCCTGCAGAATGTAAAAGAATGATAAAAATAGTACATTAAAAATCATTAAAAAAAAATCTGGTTGGTAGGAGATCATGTTGCCAGTTTAATGTCTGAGATTTCTGTATATTAAACTTTCATTTCTAGTCAATACTTCCCGCAGAAATCTAAATAATACGCTCCCTCGCCTGTTATATAAATATAAACGAGAGTTTGCCATAGTTTGGAGGACATAAACGTCCTTTCAATTTTGATCAATATTTTGCCTCTTATTTATAAAGGTATGTCCCGAAGTCTTGAAAGAAGGGAGAATAACGTTTCAAATACTGCCCCTTTGTCAGATTTACAACTGAGCCATAGAAAAGAAGGGGCATAGAAGAAAGCTCTTTTTCTTTCTTTAAATGTGTTCAGTGGGTCATATTAACCCCTTTATCACCAGGACGTACCTGCATATGTCATGAAATCTTCTATTACGATACCAAGACGTTTGTGTGTATGTCCTCATTATAAGTCCATACCGCAATGTTCCAAGCATCTGCTTTTTTGCGTGGCTAATTGCTATTGTGATTGGTTTTGTATATCTTTATAGAATAAACATACATAGCTTATTTTTTAATTTTTCTACCTTTCTGCACTTTCTCATAACAATAATTTGAAAAACTTACGAACTTTAAACATACTAGTTGTGTATTTTGAATCTTATTTCTGTATGTATAATATAAATCAACCTTTATTTCATCTCCTCACACTACATGTAATTAAATAATTCACATGTTATTAAAAATAATGACACAGATAGGGTATGAGTGATTTTAATCTGTTGATTTAAATCATCGATTAAATTGTTATTTTAAATGAATTGTAATTTTCAACTGATTTAAAAAAAAAAATCATTGATTAAAATCAAAAATTTTATAAATGTTTAAAATGTCAAAAAAAGTATTAAAATCGAAGATGAAGATAATTTGAAAGTTTCTACAGGCATTTTGACTTATGAATAAACAAAAAAGAGCTTTAAATAATTGTTTCTAAGCTTAATTCCCGAGTATTGTAAAGATTAAAAACAGTTAAGTTTGTAAAAAATATTGTTTTTATCCAACATAAAACAGTTTCATTTAAATATGTCATAATTTCTTTTAGGTAATCAATTTATGCATTATTTTATGTAAAATAATAATAAACATAGCAAGTGTAATAAATTTCTGCAAGTAAAAGAATAAATAGTCAGTGCCTTAGTTTCTTGTTCTACTTTTGTAATAATAAATTAATAGCAATCTCGAGTCAAAGAAGAATGAAAGAGTAACATCAGCTCAACAGCTAAATTGTAAATGAATGCGTAAGAGAAAAAGAACTAATTGGTATAAAAATGTTAAGCACAGCTAGAGCTTCTTCAGTATAGGTTGAATAAATGTTATTTATTTATTTTTAACTTTGTAACTCATATATACTAAATAAAAAAAACTAATTAGGGATTGAAAAGGCAGCAAAACTTTTCTTAAAAAGAATAAAAAAATCAACCATTGAAAACTAATTTCCCCGCTGAGAGGTAATAATGCTGTTATATAAATATTTTGAGGATTTCAGATATAACTGGCTATCCTTATATTTATTATGTATGTGTGTATGAATGGCTTTAACTCATTTTCATAATTTTTTTGGTTAGCATACACATACATGTTTGTAAGTTTAGATTTTGGTGATTAACAACAATTTTTCTAAGTACAAAAGCAAAACGAGCTGTAAATAATATTTGTTAGTTTTGTTATTTGTGCTACTAACTAATGAAATTACTTATTTGCGGTTTTTATTAATTCTGTAATTAGGAAAGACCGGGGCCAGTAGGCGCAGTTTTTAGTTATTGATTTTTATTACTTTTTTGTTTAAGTTTTTTTAAGAAACTTTAACTGTACTTTTAAAGAACAGACATTGGGCTATAAATACCCGGAGTTTTGAGTTTGTAGCTTTTGTAGTTTATGTTTAGCGGAAGCCTAAAGTAAAAGGAAAATTGTGTGCCAACTTACCCAGTCACGGGGCAAGTTGCCTATACCTATGGGGTAAGTTGGCACACGCTTTATAAAAATTTAAATAAGACACGCAGTTAAGAGAAATCAATTTCCTTATTACCAGTAGGTTTAATCAAAGGTGCTATCGCCGTACATTGTAAATTCTAAATTATACAGATATAAAAATAATGAATAAAACATTAACATTGAGTAACTTCTATCCTACTCGATAACATCATCAGAGTTACAGTTGTCACAAGTAAAAAATCGAGTGTCTCCATTTGGGCAAGCCCTGTGTGCCCAAAATCTTGCGTTGCAACCACTTTTTTCGGTGTTTGCTGTTTTTCAAGCTACCAGCATACACCAGACACCGAGCCAACTTGCCCCGTGTTCAATGCGCCTACTAGCCCCATAATAAATTTCTTCACAAAAGGGACACGTAACCATCTAAGCATAAATAATCCGAGTAAATCACATATGGGGTAGGTACAGTTAATCATACACTAAGAAAAATTGCACAAGTTAAATCGCAATTATTAAAATAAGTATTAGAAATTAGAAAAAGAATGAAGCCCCAAAAAATTACTTATGAGCGCAAAAAACAGAAAAATCGTAATAAATGTCTACTGCACGTAGGTAACGCTGCAAAACTACAATGAGGATTGTAAAACGCAAGAAGAAATGTACTCTAGGACTGGTTGCACAATCTATCCACAAACAGGCGATTTATGGGGACTGCGTCTACTTACCCCTGTAGCCAACTAGCCCCGGTCTCCCCCCTTTTTTAGGGTGCCGCACCCTGGCCCTTTTGAAATTGGCAAAATGCACCCTGCCTTAAAAAAAAAAATTTCATCTGTAGTTGTAGCCAGAGATTTCTTGTAAAAAACTTACCCATTCAACAGTATTTCTAAATTGATGTGCCCAAGATCTTGCAAAAATAATAAAACTTTAATTCTTTAGAAAAAACAGGATGTTATTTAATTGTATTTTTCAAAGGGTGATTCATAAAATTATTAAAAATTAAGGACAATTTATTTATCATACTAAAAATTCTTTTTTTTTTCTTATATCATTACTAATATATTTCCTCATGAAATAATGCCGTTTTTGGAACTAGCATCCGGCCACTTTTTCATTCTAAAATGAATACTACATTATTAATTATCATTTTAATAATTAAAGCTTGAAAATGTATAACATGTTCTAATTAGTGAGTTAATTGTTCAATAATAATAATTTAAAGTAGTCTTAACTATTTAATGTTAAATGCAGTTAGTAATAATTTTAATGAATGTTAAATATCACTAGTATTTAATAGTTTTACATAATTATTACAATATTAATGTATATAACATTATTGTATGATACTAACTAATGAAACAACTAATTTGGAGATTTTTAATTTCTGTAATTACTAACTAATAATTTTAATTTTATTAATTAAAGTGTGAAACATAGATTATGTTTAGCAATTAGTGGTTTAATTGTTTTGGAAACCTAAAACTCTTGGTAGCTATTCAGTATTTGAACGCTGGGAAAAAAAATCATAAAAATCCGATTTATTTATTTATTTTTTTAAACCATAATTTTTCGTTACAAACTACTTTTTGACGAAATTTTTAATATATCTGGTATTCCTATTCAGCATATACTATCACTAAAATGAATCTGGTGTGTTAACCAGTTAAGAGTTAATCAGCCTTTTCATGGCTTTTGTTGCACATTTAAGATTAAAAAGATGTGTGAGCTCAAAAATTGCAGTGACTACCTATTGAAATGTTGATTGCTTCTCGGAAAAAGGAAAGTGATCGGCTGCAATACTGTACTTCATCCGTGTCTTTAAACTTATAATTAAGGTGATCAATAGTTATATGTAGTTTAATTATGTGTGTGTTTTTAAGACTTCACAAATCCAAAGGGACTACTTCCTGACATATTTTTAAATTTACTTTTATTTGGACACGCATGAAATGGGCAGGTGTTATTATTCAGAAACTATGTAATCGAAGGACGTTTTCCCTTTTTTGGTAAAGGGAAAAGTACTTTCCAAAAATACTGTCAAAGTGGGTGGTTTGGACCCAATTTCCACAAAAGCAGAGAAAGCAGAAAAACCGGTTGCATGTGATCACAATTGCTTATAACTCGATGAGTAACTTCTTTATGAAAAAAATGGAAAACTCATTTCGATTCCATAGTCGTACCAAGGTTACTATATCTAGTATATATAGTCGGACTTGCCAATTTTATGCCTTTTAAGAATGAGCCAGAAAGTTTCGCGTTATTAAGCAAGGGATTTGAAAACTGCTTAGTCATTCAGCTTCTCCTCGCTCATGCCAAGTCTATTTGATGTAGAATGCATTCGTCTATTTAAAATATCTTCTTTTTTCTTAGTACTTTTCTTAAAAGATGTTAATTCTTTTCTTAGTTCTCAAAATGTTTCTAAAATATAGGCTTCATTTAATATTGTAAGTGTTGAAAGCTGACAAACTGCGAGTCAGATTTAAACACTTCATATAAAATTAAGTCTATATTGTAGAAGTATTTTGACAACTCGGAAAAAAGAGATATCTTTCAAGAAGAATTCACGCAAAAAAAGTAAAAAATATTGATTTCCTGAGGAGATATTTTAAATAGATGAATTCATCACGCGCCCATAGACTTAGCATGAGCGAGGGGAATTAGGAAGTTGAATGACTAGCAGCCCAAGGCTCCTCATCAGTGAGGCTGGAAATTCCCCTCTCTAATGCTTAACCTCAGCTTGGAATGCATCCGTATTTTTAAAGTTCCTCCTCGGAAAATTAAAAATGTTACCTTCTGTTTTCTGTAGGCTCTTCTTGAAGAACGTTTTTCCCTTTTTATTAGACAAAGTATTCTTTTAAATGCATTTTTCTTTTTATTTAAAGTGTTAAGATCTTACTTACAACTCACCTGCTTCACTTGGATTTTAACGCTTAAAATATATACACTAAATATGTATTTTAGAAACATTTTGTCAAATAAAGAAGAAAGAAACATTCTTCAAGAAGAGCACACAGAAAACAGAAGGCAAAAATTTTAATGTTCTGAGGAGAAATTTGAAAAATACAGATGCATTCCGTAGCCCATAGGTTTAGCATGAGAGAAGGGAATTTGCATCCCGACTGATAACAAGCCTTAAGATTTTTATTATCTTCACGTGTATTACATATTAAAATAATACATACGGAATGATTTAAAATTGAATTTTGTCCCTAGATCTGAACTGGAAGTTTCATTGTTTACATCTGCGATGATGTGTGGATTTTAGGCATTTGTGGATTTGAAGGAGTCTACTGTACATTAAAAAAATTTTGTTCAAAAAACCATGAAATGAAATTACGGATGATTTAGACATTTTATCTGCAATGGACATGTAGCTTACGATCATGCAGAGAAAGCATAGGAATGTGAAAGAAAACACGGTTTGAAGCATTGTGACTGGCTTTTTTTTTAAGTTTTGAGACATATTTCTGGTGCCAAGAACCAACTTCAATTGAGGTTATGCAAGCTTCACCTTGAAATGAACCTGAACATGATAGTGAACTGGAACAGCTATTAGGGGGAAGTTAACTGATTCAAAAAATGAAATGTTTACTGCAATGCTAAGATACATTGACAATTTCATGACTGCAGTTCAATGCGAGTTTTATTTTATTACTTTACTGTATAATATTTATTAGCCCACAGTACGGTATGTTATTTCTTTCTCCCAGCTTATTTTGTGTCGTCTCCAAAAAATAACGTTACCTTACAGAAGCCAGCCGTAAAACAAGCAGTATGATTAAATGAACCACCAATTGGAAGAAGGGAATAAACGCCACTTTTTGATACATTCATTTTTCTACACTTTTACATTCTTTAGACGTAGCGCTTAATTGTGAGTTCGAAGCAAAGAACAAAAACCATTCTCTTCGTATAGATTCATGCGGCCATAAAAATAGTTAGTAGCAAGAAGGAAGCAAATCCTTCCTTTATTCCCTTCTTCCAACTATCAACTGTACGAGTATAGAAATAGTGTTTCTTTTTGCCTGTTTTTTTTTTTTTTCCGATAAACAAAAACGCATCGCTATTGGTGAGGGACGCGATACTAGCAATCTAATAGCTGCCATTTTAGAGCGCGTTCAGCAGACCTTACCAAAGCTACCAAAGTTACGGACCAATTGTAGGGCAGTATGAATTAAAAATCAAGGCGAATTGTGACGTCAGCTACAATTCAACAATGGCACCAACTAGGGCTCCTATAATACAGGCTGAATCGTCAAGCATTTTGTTTCCCACTTAGACCAATGAGCGATTGTTGCCCACGCGATGTGGCCAATCGTTCTTCTCCTACCGGCAATTAAATGGCGGCGTGAGTCAGCCCACATTATAGGAGCCTAAGCATCAACAAAAGCTATCCTGTTGAACTGTAGCTGACATCACAATTCACCTTGATATTTATTTCATACTGCGTTACAACTGGTCGGTAACTTTGGTAAGGTCTGCTGAACGTGCTCTTTGTTGTGTTTGAGACTGCATTCGTTTAGCATCGCGGGTTGGAGATTATTAACCTATAAATTTGATTATTTCATTATTAAAGTTTGAATATGACCAGTGAAAGTAGCTGTAATGATTCACCTGATAATGAGTCAGAAGCTGAGACTCCGAAAAAGAAGAGGTGTTAGAAATGTCCATTTGTACAAAAAAGAAAAACAGAAGTCACAGCATCTACTTGGTCAATCTTATGTGAGTACAAGTACTTGGGAGGTTAGTGTAAGCTAAATCTAACAGTAATAGTGACTGTGTCTAAAAAAACTGCACTCAGCAGTTTAGTAGTGAAGAAAAACAGCAGCTGCTGGAATTTGTTTACAATGGAAGACCGAAAAATGGACATGACATATATACTATGAGTCTCATTGAATACTTAAAGGTTAATCGCCGCCGTTCAAAACGCGAAAATCCGAAAAAACGTCACAATACGTTCACATATTTTGCTATGAAAGGAAATAAAAAAATTCAAGTATGCCGTCAAGCTTTCTCCATTTTATACGCTATAAAAAATAAGGCTATTTTTCGCCTTACCTCCCTTAAATCGGTGGGAAAACTACCTGAAGATAAGTGAGGGCAGCATCGTAATCGAGGTAATGTCTTAACAAATGAAGCAATTACGGCTATTGATGAACATATCCGGTCGTTTCCTCTTAAACAATCTCACTACAGCAGCAAAAATACACAATATTTAGAAGCGAACCTAAGTGTCAAAATAATGCATTAACTTTTTTTAAAAAATACTCCCAATACCAATGCGTAAAATACAACTATTTCAGAAAATATTTTAATGATAATCATGGCTACAGATTCAGTCAGCCACAGGTAGACGTTTGCTCAACTTGTGAAGAACTCAATGCAAAAATGAAAAGTCCATCTCTCAGTGAGAATGCAAAGAGAGTGGCGGTTGGAGAAAAAATGATACATCTTAAACATGCTAAAAAGTTTTATAATAAACAGAAAGAAATTTTGGCCTTGTGTCAGGAAAGAGAAGATGTAGGAGCCATTGTATTTGATTACATGCAAAATCTGCCCATTCCTAAGATCCCAGTTCAAGAGATGGTGAAGCTAAACGGGGCCCGGATGAAGTATGCAGTTTATTGTGGAAAAACTATACAGAACATGGATCCGTCTGTCAAAGAACTACACGTTTTTAGCGATGCTTGCTGGGGACAAAATAGAAATAACACCCTTATAAGATTCTTTCTCACTCTTGTTGCAATGAATCGTTTTGAAAAAATATACCAATACTTTCCTGTGCGTGGCCATTCGTTTTTACAGTGTGACAGAAATTTCAGGACCGCTAAAAGACTCATTAGGAGAAAGGATAGAGTTTACATTCCAAATGAATATAATAATCTTATTTTGGCAGCAAAAATCAGGGGGTTTTCAGTTAAACCCATTACTTCTAACGACATACTTGATTTTAAAAACTCGTGGCAGCGATTTTCAAGAAAAGCTGTAAGTCATTAGACAAGGCAACAACATTCAAGATTTCGTAATATAGAACCTTTGATTATAGTTCAAGTCATAAAGGTTATTTGACATGTTCCGAATTTATCGATGGTTTCATTAAAGCTACATTTTTGCTCCAAAAACCTTCTATAAACCCGAAAATACCAGAAACTCTGGCATATGTTACTAAAATACCAATAAAGAAGAAAAAAAATGAATGACATACAAAAAATAATCCAATATATTCCTGACGAATTCAAAGATTTTTACGATATTATTCTGACCTGGTCAACTAGAAGATCCGAAAGTGAAGAAATAGATGAATAATAGAGTGTCCTTATGTTTTTTCTAATAAATAAATAGTTTTTGTCATTATATTGTTTATTATTTCAAATTATTTTGTATATAGTATATGATAAATTGGAAGAAGGGAATAAATCCAACACATTTACATATATAAATGAATATTATATATTTCAGCCAGCTCTATTAGTAAATAAATCAGAATTTATATTTTCTTCATTATCATTGATATCACATGAGCGTATAAGTTGAAAGTAAAAAAATTATAAAGAAGTTTTTATTAATTAACTCCATTCTTATTTTTTGGATTCATTCCCTTCTTCCAATTGGTGATTAAAATATTCTATAGCAATTTTTTAAACTTCTAAGCATCGGACATTTTTGATTTTTATATCGTTGTACAGGAAAAAAAAAAGTACTTTTAAATGCAATTTGTTTGAAAACTGCATCTCCATTTATTTTTTAGATGTATCTTTTTGTGGCCATTTTCTCATAAAAACTGAAAAAAAAATGTAGTTAAAATAAGTGCTATTTTGAAAAAATATAAACGAATGATTTCCGTTAAAACATGGAGCTATTATAAACTATATTTAATTTTAAGTATCTATATTAATATTACAAACAAATGAAGGCCTATGAATCATTAGACAGCTGTTTTTTCTTGTTGAGTTTCTTTAATGACGGCATCTTTTTGCTGTATTTGTGTATTATTTCGCGATAGTGACGTCCTATGCATACTTTACTGTAGATGTTTAAGAGTGGATCGCAAATGTGGAATTCTTAAGCGGATGTCAATGACATCATTTTACATAAAACAAAAGCGTGTGCTGTAAGTCTTAAAATTGAAATATGTTTTGTACTATTTATATATACATATATTTTTTTTTCATCGGGGGTGACACTAAATTCTGAAAAAGCAGAATTCCTGTTTTCTAGTTTCTTTTATTTTAAATAATTTGTATTTATCTAGTAAAATAGCTCCTAAAAGTCTGTAATTTTCAAATGTTTATTTTTTAAGTGCTCGCTTTTGTACCAACAATTTTTTTTTTTTTTTTTTTTTTTTTATGTTTCATTCCACATGAAATTTATTTAGTGCAAATTAGTACTAATTATTACATTTGGTAACAATGATGTTGCTTTAACGGAAAAGTACCTAAAAAACTATCGCCAAACTGTAACTCCCAATAAATAAATGGAGAATGTTGCCATTGGAATCTGAAAAACAATACAAAAAATTCTGAAAAACTCCCCTCACTGAAGTGTCAACTATCAGTATAATAAAACTTACACTATATTAATGAAAACATAAAACAAATAATTATTGGATATTTATTTATTCACATTATTTTTCTTAACTCTTCCTCTAGGCTGGTGGATAAATGCTGATTGAAACTGATTTATTGTGACATACTATGCATTGCAAAATGTTTTTTATGCTTTTTCTCTTTTAATATCATGGCATCACCGGTTAAGGGCAAAATTGTTATTTTAATTAAGAAAATATCAATAAATCAGTAAAACATCATTAAAAATACAGATGAACATTGAATTAAAAATCACTTGATGACATAACCAGGGGTAGGGAATTTCTAGAAAATCTCACCAGCCAGTAAAATGGAGCGTACAGTTGAAAATTTTTATGACAAAATTACGCAACTCAAAAATAGTTGGTTGCTATTACTATAATGCATTTTCATATATTTTTTCCTATAAAATTAAGAAATATAAACAGGAGATGAAAGTTTAATATAAAGTAGAACTTCAGGCCATGTTTACATCGCCGTAATTAGGAAAGTTGAAAAATATAGCTAACTACTAAATAAAAGAACGTTTTTGGCATACCTCTATAGTTTACAATTTTCAAAGACTACTTAAAAAGCCACTCGCCCTGTCAGAAAATTCACGCCAGTGGCGAGTAAAATGATGCATTTTCCCATCCCTGGACATAACAAACACATGTACGATATCTGACGTCAAGTGAATATGAGGCTATCATCATGCTTTTTTTGCGTTAAATCCTTTAGTGTGGTGACAGTTTTTATTTTTTTTTATGGAAGTGATCAACAGGATAATTAAGAAGTACTGATTTGAAGGACAGTTTAATGTTTTGCAAGACATTTTAGATAAATATTATATAATAATATAGAGCTGTCGTGCAGAATACAGGAAAGCTGGCTGCCTTAATAGAAATAGGCAATTTTAGCATCTTACCAAATTTTTTAAGATGGAGGAAAAACATGGTATTAAAATATTTATAAACATATAGGTAGATGATACATATACAGATATACATATAAATAAATACTATATACTTACATATATTTTTATAATTTTATACGTTTCATATTTATATTATTTTCTATTACATGTGAAATTACTACATAAATTTTTTTTTTTTTTTATAAACGTTAATTTTATATACATTTTAAAACATATAAAAATGCACAAAAAATATATTTACCTACATATTACACCTACTGTCAACTGGGGTTACTTTGGTCCATCCCATAAAAAAAGCTTTTATTCTTTGTATTGAACAAACAATACAAGATAATTTGGAGTTTTTGCCTTTGAAAAATATTTTATACCCTACCCTAGTATTTGAATAGTTTGGGGATAATTTAATTTTTTTGTGGCAACACTGGATGTGATTGTAAACAACTGTTTTCATGTGTATTAACTCTCCAAACTTTCTATAGTAAAACAATCTGGATAAGAGCTACAATTAAGGTAAGTGTCAAAATATTATCTTTAGTAACCTGTAATCCATGTGTGATCATAGTTTTTCCTTTAACTTTTTATTTTGGCAGGAAATGTTTACATTTTCATAAAGCTAACATGAAAACTAGTATTTTAGGGCTACTTTGTGCCAAGCCTTTTTTGGTCCAAAAATAGCCCCAATTACTTAAAAATGGCTTTTATACACCCAAATCTCTTAAAACATGTTTTAAGGAACATTTTTTTTCAAATGTTACTGCAGCAAAATGTTACATTAATTGTTTTTGTTCCAGTTACTGAGGATAACATGACAAAAACTGTTTCTCGTTCCTTTAATATTAAGAATTGGTTTATTGAGTTTAAATAAAACATTTGTTTATCAAGTTTGCAGCGTTAATTTATTAGCTAATGCTATTGCAAGGGTGTTTCAATAAAAATGTATTCATTTACATATGAAATGTATTCATTTTATATGAAATTAAGTGAATGGACCACAGAAGCACCCAGCAGGGGCTACTTTGTTCCAAAATTTTAAAAATAGTTAAAAAATAAAAAAATTCCTCTTTAAAACAATACAGTTAGCTTCATTATTCCATGTTAATTGTTTAAAACTCCATTTTGACGTTGAAAAATCACATATAATATTTTTTAATAATGGAAATGTGAGTGGAACCAGGAAAAAGTGACCCAAAGTAGCCACGGTTGACAGTACAGAAAAATATTGTTAGAAATTTATAAATTAAAAAAATTTAAAAAAATTAATTATTAAAAACGTATTCAAAATTATTACTTATCCACAAATGGAATTCAAGTAATAAAAAAAGCAACCACAAATGCTGGCGATCACAGAAACTACATTGAAACATTTATCGCAAAAAAAACAAACCAGAACAGGATATAGAACTCTTCCCAATTAGTTCAAATGCTACTTTTCCTCACAAACAATAGCATTGTCATTATACAGCAACAAAAATTAAAAATTATTCTTTCCCTGCAAATATTATTTTGAATAAGCAATTATATCATCAGTATAAAATTAAGAACAGATGTCATAAATTCCCGTGGCCGCCATCTTGGAATTTCTCTTGGTGTGAAAACCCCTTTTCTGCCAAGTAGTAACTGTCGCCAAGCACCGATTTATACACATGTTAGGCTTAACGAAAATAAAATGTAAATAATAAACAAAACTCATTAAAACGGTAACCAGTAACCAAACGTATGAACGCTATGCATTCATAAACCGAAAAAAAAACATCACTTGATTCAGCAAACTACTTTTGCAGCCATCTGGAAAATGCATGAAACTTGTTAAATGGCAATCAGTAAACATCATATGAATGCTACGCGTTCATTAACTGAAAAAAAAAATCACTGGATTCAGCAAACTCCTTTTGCAGCAATCACAAAAATGCACAAAGCTCGTTAAAGCAGCAGTTAGTAAATGCACGTATGTTGCTGTGCACCAATTCGAAAAATGTACAAATATACATAAAATTATCAACATACCTTAACAGACATCTCCTTTCTTGAAAGCTCAAACATGAAATACCTGTTAGCATCACCTTCATTTTCCAAAATAGGCTTATGACTACGCACTGTAAACAAACCTCATTTATCCCTCAAAATTTCCTCATATTTCGTAATTACATCAGCAAGAGTGTTTAAATGGACTACAGAACCCATAATCAATTAAATACAGTCAATAAATTTAAAATAAAAAGACAAAGATGGGTCATTCCACACGAATTCAACCAATGGGTGTTGCAGCATAGTCACGGATTTTTTTTAAATTATTTTTGTAGACAGACATAGTAGTGAAACCCTCAAATCTGAAATTTAAAACTAATTTGCGCAATATTCACTGAGATATACCCTTTTAAAAAATGGTCATTTTTACCAAATGGCGGCCATCTTGGATGCTATCCCAATGTCTATAAATGTCCATAACTTGACAACTAATGATTCAAATTTTATATTTCTGGTACCAATTTAAAGCTATTTATATAAAGAATGCATATATGATATTAAAACAATGGTAAATTTTTATTTTAATACTGTTTATTACATTTAAACAGAAAATATCACCCTCAAAAATTGGCTTACTGTAATAGGGCATTTTGGTATGACGTCAAAAACATGGACACCAAAATCTCCTATCTGCGCAATCTACTGCCCATCTTGTGAGCATCTTTTTAGTGTATTTCTGTTTACCATATTGGCTTCTTTATCTCACTTGATATCATTGCCAAGTGTGCTATAATTATCCACATTTTACGCAGGCTTAAATTGTCTTGTCATTGTTATATTGTCAGCGTTTTTAGTAAATATCGCATTTCTCGACTCCTTTCAAGACAGATGTGGAAGACTATTCAAGAGTTACGAAATTCAGATAAGTATTCGGTTAAACAATGGTAAGGTATTGTAAAGTTGTTGGGTGTAATAATAATGATAATACTGAAAATAATGTTTTTTTTTGCTTTTCCTGGGATTAGAAAAAGTCACTATGAAATAACGTACAGCAGACATTCAACAAATTAAAATAATAGTCGTCATTGTATTATAATGTACGCATACGGTAATGACATTTTGTGAGTAAACTTATTTCAGGTATTTATTTCATATTTTTCTATTTCAATGCATTTGTAGTACTGGCAATTTTTAACTTTATCCTAAAACTATTAACAAATTTTTAGCCATAAAATTAATTTTGAATTAACTGCTCAGCTTTCTTCATTACTGTTACATAATCGATTGATCATAGCAAACTCATATCATATTAAACACTCTGTACATGATTTGCATTGTTGTTCATCAGTTTTAAATTTTAAATGTATTAATTTTTACAATGAATCAATCCTAATATGGTATCTAAAGTGTTGTGAAGACTTTGAATTGTATTTAGCTTCTTATCTCCCCCCCCCCCCCCTTAAAAAATTTGATGAGATATAAAATTTAACTTTTGTTAAAATGAACAAACCTGTTTTTTAAATAAACAGTTTTTACTTTTATTTATTATTAGGTACTATTAATACACCATCCCTTATTCTTTTTAAAAATTTTGAGATGCTATTTTTCTGAAATTTTCTTTAATAATTGTTCAGTAGTAGTATAATTAAAACTGTAAAATCTAGAATATGAATTTTTTCACCCCTCCCCGCCTTTTTCCAGACCAAGGGTGGCTTAAGTTGGAAAAATTCATAATTTTTTTTTTTCAGAATGAGTTTGAAAAACTTTCAAAATCCATAAAAGTTTTAATACAGAGTGTCTGATGAATCTGCTGGTGTCAGGATAGATGCACATTTTACGATGTTTTTTGCTCTCAGGGGAACACAGGTGTGTAGTTCTGTATAATAAGCGACTACCATTTGTGGTCTTCTGCAAGAAAGTGGAATTTCTTCTAATGCCCTTCAACTATGTGCTACTTTTGAAACTCTTCAATCAGGAACAGTTCTAAATGTTTACTCGACCAGTAAGTATTAACTTATATGACTGACTGTAAGTATGTAACTTTTTAATACATTTTCTGTTGCATAAGAAAAGGGAATTTTAAAATTCATTCTACATTGTTTATGTTGTTTTAATCAGTTTATTATGATTCTTATAATTTATTTAAATTATAGAATGTTTTCAATGGGACTTTTTCAAGAATTATGCGAATGCTCGTTGATTACTACCTGTTGACCCCACTTTCACTTTTGTAAATATCCTATTAAGGGACTTTTTCATGCTTGTTTTTGATGATATGAGTTTTCAGTAATAGGTACTTGTAAGTATGATGCTTGTAAGTTACTTTTCTAAACACTACATTGTATATTTATAAACATTATTTTACATAAAGTCATGTTGTTTTTTATAAAGTCACTTTTCCCATAAAATGGATCTGCATCTTAGAGAATCACTTAACTCAATTTGTAACACAATAATTATAATTTATTATAATTAATTTTTTAACCAAGGTTTCTTTCGCATTAGCTTTCAGATTTATAAAATTGTGTTAATTTTTTTTTTTTTTTTTTAAGCATGTAGTTATGTATAAGCAAGCTATATTTTATAAAAACATTAAGTCGTAAAGGTCAAAATTAGCACTAGCCACCAGCCACCTTATGACCACTTTTCTACAAGGAGAGAGTAAAATTTTTTTGCATTTCATCATGTTATTCTATTTTTTCTGGTTGCAGTATGTTTATACAGTAGACTCCCTTAAATCCGTGACCCTAAAATCGGCGTATTTTTCAGATGTAAACAATGAAATTTACAGTTAAGTTGCAGGAACAAAATTCAAGATGGGGCCGAAATCGGCAACTACTGCAATGTTTTTTTTACTAAATTTTTTGTTAATCATTCTCTTTTGGCTATTACAGCTGATTTATTACTAAATAAATTTACATTATTTTTGATTTTGATATAAATTAGCATATCTATATCAAAAATCCCAGGGTACGAAATGGAAAAATCCACGAACCGGAACGCTATTTTAAAATTATTGTTCGTGGAATTTTTTTTAAAAAATTATAGACAAATTTATTTCTAAACATACAAAGCAGTATAAGAAAAGCATTCAGGACTCTAAATAACAATGAAAAAAGTTACAGTGAGCGCAATAAGCTATATATACTGATAATAGCATTAACACTATTCTCCTTGCTATCACTAGATGACAGCATAGGTCTTTTGGAATCGAATTGAATCGATTTCATTCGTAATATTTTTATTTTACATAATTATTTTAATAATTACTTACTTTTAAACTAATAAATTATTTTAAAATTTTCTTATTTTAATGTTTCACTTTATTGTAAGCATTCATTATAATTTCCCTTGCTTAACTACCAATCAAATTAATGTTTCAAAAATGTAAATAAATCAATGACCAGAAATCCGCAAAATTCTAAAATCCGCACAACCTCTGGTCCCAAGCTGTGCGGATTTGAGGGGGTCTACTGTATCAGCATATTTATTTGTGCAATTCAATTTTAGATTAATACTAATAGAAATTTTAACAAAAGTTTACTGTTTAGTATTTTTAAATAAAAAAGTGGCCGCTAGTTTAAAGAAAGTGGCCACTTATAAAACTGGTACTACTGGCCAGTAATAAAATTTCCCAGTTTTGACCTTTAATTAAGTGTATGAGTATTACATTAGAGGGGAGCAGTTAATTTCCTCTCTCCCCCCTCCCTGTGCACACACACACTTTTCAAGGAATTTGATGTTTCAAAAAATGTATCACTCAAACTATAAAAAAATATTCTGAAATTACACTACAGCTAAAATAACTTATATCAGATTTGTTTAAAATAAGATCGTAGCATTAAATAAGAAGTTTAAGGGTGCTGATCACTTACAATCCCGTTTTTCGTTCTCCATGTAAACCTATGGGAATATTTTTTCTCACTTTTCTAAGGATATCTCATGAAAAAATTAAGATTTTTGAATTTTGTTTTCTGTATGCAATTCTTAAAACTTGCCGCTATTCATCCTAGTTTTCATTTTATATTAAAAATAATTTTAAATATTTGATTTTACGTGAAATACTCGGAGCATGACCAAAAAATTTTCTACCTCTCATTAAACTGTAAATTCTGGCAGTTCTATTAGGTCGTTTGGAAATTTAAAAAAATACGAAAAAATGTTCAGTTTCTAATTTATCCATTGATATAAAGATATTTCATTTCAATTAATTAGGGAGGGAGCTATAATTAAAACAAAATGCATATATGTATATTCTGATCAGTCCATTGCCTACCCCCACGAGACAATCCATCACTCCATGGAGAGGGACACCCCGCCGCGTTTGCTCGGACTCCAGGGTAATAAAAGTTGGGTCGGGGGAATAGTTAAAGGGGGTAGAAATAGGTAAGAGATATAGAAGTTTTCAAAGTCAATTTAGCAGGTCTTGATTATCGAACAGGCACGTTTAGCTTCTGCTTCCCTCAGAAAATTTTGAAGGGACTCGAAATTGAGAAAACAGGGGGCCCCAAATGTTATATTAAATTAATTCCATTCAAAAATTGTATATATATATATATGTGTGTGTTTGTAATGCGCGCGTGTGTGTATTTATAAGTGTTTCATGAAAATATCTTTCATAACACATTAATTTTTCATATACATAATACACCAGTAGTTTAAACCACATGATCACAATTCTTCAGTTTGTCCATTATTTTAGATGTATGTTTATTTTACACATTGAATTTGAACAATATTGAACTTGATTTGTATGCACAACATAAAATATTAGTAACTTAAACTACTGCTAAAATTGAAAGAAATATTTCAAAATATTGATATTTTATATTGAGCATACATGATGAATTTAACATTTTTATGTCAATACTATGCAAAATTATTTTTCCATATTTTTCTTGATTGCGTCCAATTTTCCTGTTCATAGTATATATAACAGAATATAAAAAGTTGTTTTATTAGCTATATGTGTTTAATTTTAATTTAAACCTTTTATAGCTATATGTGCACTCAAATAAGCCACTCTTTGGTGTAATATTTATAGCATTGGTGAGTTACAATTTAGAAAACCCTTCTGGTATAACCCTTCTAGGGGGCACCGAAATGAAGCTGTACTTCCCATAGCTTCAGAGGTCGGGCCCTGCTTGGAAGTGCATTTAATTTTCAGGAATCGTAATTTTATAACCAAAATTTCTTTCCATGCTTTTAAACTGAATATTTTAAATCTTTATGTAGTTCATTTCAATAATTTTCCAATAAGTTTTATTATAGTTTTTCATAATTGTTTACGTTTTAAGTTCTTATGTTCAATTTTAGATTATTTATATTAGCTATGTAGCTAAGTTATAACGGAAAAATACATCAAATTGCATTTAACAATAAAAAAAATCTTAATTCTCATTACTCTTATTTTTAGAGTAATAATTTTAATTTAAACTGCTTATGTTTTTCTTTTTTTTCTTTCTTTTTTTTTTCTTTTTTTTTCACAAAATATTTTTTAAAAAGGTGAATTAAAGTTTTTCACCTATGTCAAAGTATTAATTTAGAATTAGTATTCGTTTCTTTAAATATAAATCAAGGAGTTTCAAGAATCAAAACAAAATACCTCAAGAATCAAAAGCCTTTTTTTAGTCCTTTCGAGACGGCATCCCTTGCACAAATTTTATTTGGATGGCACCGCTTTTTTTTAAATAGTTCCCTTTACTTGTAAAATACCAAACAATACTGTAATTAAAAAGGACAAAAAAATAATTTATTAATGAAAAAAACAGATTCCACATGAACTGAACCTTTTGATGATGCATATATGCATCACCCGTCCCGAAAGGGTTAGTATAGGGTAGCAATTTCTTAAATACAGTATTTGCGCATTCAATTCAAATGGCGAGGAGTTCCGGCATATAGCAGTAGATTTTTAGAAGACTGTTTACAATTCGTTATTTCAAAATAATATAGTATTTCAAACTCAGTGTGCAGGAAGAAAAGGAAAGGAGGGGTGTGGGGTAAACATTTTGGAAGGGGTAGGGATATAGTGGGAGAGTAGAAAAATAAATAAATAAATAAATAAAAATGAGGAGTGACGAGTTTTAAGAGTGATTTTGCCTGAATTAAATTTCAGCTTTATATATTACGCGCATAAAAATATAAATGTAATATACAGGGCTGTACAAAAGAATTCAAGTACGTTTCTGCCTATTGGTAGTGAATTTTTAACTGTGTTATGCGTTTTCTTATTATACTAAATTTTAGCAGACTGTGTAGAATATGTAACAGATATATGGGTCATATACAGAGCTGCAGAGACGAATTAAAGTACCTTTCCGACTGTGGGCGGTAATTACAGATATCCGATTTTCAAATGCGCTATTTCTAAAATGTTTTCTTGGTTATCATCTTATTTACATTATTAAACGGCGAAGTTTTGATAAAGCATTTTGGAAGTGTTGGAAAGTGTTTTATAATCTATGCTTGGTGCATGATTTTTCTTTCCTATTATTTATTTATTATTTTTTCTTTTAGTACTAAAATTATACTCTGATATTTATTTTTTAATTGAATATACATATATAAAGTGTGTGCGATTTACAGAAATAAATTTTGATTAATTATTATGTATTCGCTGACCTGCCAGTTGTTGCCTTGGGCCATGATAATTATTTCAAACATGCCAAAATCAGTGTTGAAGGATTTTATATTTTAAAACGAAAATCTTTACAAACGACCATCATGGTGGAGGACCCAGTGCCTTCGGCTGCGTACACGGGAGGTGCTATGCAGCTCGTCGATAGTGAACACACTGTATATGCTGCGTCAGGCTATCACACTCAACTTTTTTCTTTTTTGTTTCCTTTTTGAGCATTTTAAAATTTTATGAAAGATGCAATATGTACGATTAAGTTATCTACTTATGTAAGTAAGAAAAAAATTTAATTTTTATGTATAATCAATATGTATATGATATATGTCGATTTTGTAAATGAATTTAGTGTTCAAAGCAGACATTTTTCATCTGTTACGCTCCATATATTTCCTTTTATATTTTGTTTGTTTTATTTTCTATCTGAAATTTTGCTGTTATATAATCGAGAATTAAAAAAATACGTAAATATCTTAGGGGCTGTACATATATAACGATATCACTTTAGAAGGAGGGGGACTCTGGCATTTGATATCGTCCCAGTGGCAGAAAGTTTTGTAGCTGTCTGCGACAAGCTTTTAAAATTTCATAATCTGTCTGCAAATTTTGCTTGTCATTTTAATGAAAAAATAATAAATTAAACTAGGAATTTTTTATCATTCTTTTTAAAACATGGTAAGCATGATGCATTCTCATTAATTATGCTTATAACTTTTCATCATCCAACTTCTTGTAGAATTTCTAAAGAGTGGAGGATAAGCAGAACCACACATCGGCAATAACGATGCTTTTAAAAACCTTTGGAAGCTTCAGAGGCCTCAAGCGCAAAAAGCACTGAGTTTTTTCTAAAACCCTTGAATGAAAAAATTTTTTTTTCCAATCCTTTGACAAAACTTGTGTTTTTTCGCGCACTTCTGATGAAATTCGCGTTTTTTCCCCGACCCTTTGACGAATTTTCCGTTTTTTCCGCGATCCCTTAACAAAATTCGCATTTTTTTCTGCGGTCTTTTGAGGAAATTATTATTATTATTATTATTTTTATTTTTTGTAATTTTTTGGTGATATTCACATTTTTTTCACGGCTTTATGATGAATTTCTCTTTTTTGCCGCAATTTTTGGACGAAATTTGTTTTTTTCCATAATTCCTTGACAAAATTCGAATTTTTCTATTCTGCGCCCTTTTGAGGAAATTATTATTATTATTTTTTTTTTTGTAATTCTTCGGTGAAATTCACGTTTTTTCCATGGCTTTTTGACAAATTTCGCGTTTTTCCCGATATTTTTGGACGAAATTTGAGGGGATTTTTTGCGATCTTTTGACAATATTCGCGTTTTTTCCATAATCCTATGACGAAATTCGCGTTTGTTCCGCGATTCTTTGACGAAATTCGTACTTTCCGTGATCTTTTGATGAAAGTTGCGTTTTTTCATGATCCTCTGACGTAATTCGCATTTTCCGCGATCTTTTGATGGAATTTGCATTGTGTCCGCGATCCTTTAACGAAATTTGCGTTTTGTTCGCAATCCTTTGACAAAATTCGCGTTTGTTTCGCGATCCCTTGACGAAATGTGCGTTTATTTCACGATTATTTGACGAAATTTGCGTTTGTTTCACTATCTTTTACCGAAATTCGCGATTTTTACGCGATCTTTTACAGAAATTTGCGCTTTTTAGGCGATTTTTTTTTGCCAAAATTCGCGTTTTTTACCCGATCTTTTGCCGAAATTTACGCCATTAACACGATCTTTTGCTAAAATTTGCGCTTTTTACGCGATCTTTGGCCGAAATTCGCGCTTTTTACGCAATCTTTTGCCAAAATCACGTTTTTTACACGATATTTTGCTGAAATTCACTTTTTATGCGATCTTTTGCCAAAATTCAGGCCATTAACACGATCTTTTGCCGAAATTTGCGCTTTTTGCGCTATCTTTTGCCGAAATTCACGCTTTTTACACGATTTTTTGCCAAAATTCATTCTTTTTACGCGATCTTTTGGGGAAATTTACGCTTTTTATACGATCGTTTGACGAAATTCGCACTTTCTACGCGATCTTTTGGCGAAATTCGCGCTTTTTACGCGATCTAACGCCAAAATTCACGATTTTTGCGCGATCTTTTGCCAAAATTCAAAATTTTTATGCGATATTTTGCCAAAATTGACGTTTCATTCGCGGGAAAAAATTGTCCAAAAGTTGCGGACACTTTTTTAAATTGATTTCATTAGTGCACACAATAATTGTCCGCAAAAGATTATTTTTGTCCGCGACTATGTCGCCGTGTCACGTTGTTACTGCCGCTGGAGATATCGTAAGGTACCTGTAGGAGGTGTTGTCTTTTGATAATCTTTATCATTTTTTATCCAAGTTTTTTTTTTTTTTTTTGCATCAAAATAGTCTTTTAACTTTTTGCTTAGTCCGCTATCTATCTTTATGAAAGTACAAAGTTGTTACTAAAACAAATTAAATAATTATAAAATAATTTTATTCTAAAATATGGAATATACCAACGTTTGGCATTCCTACTCTTCTGCCATATGAGCATATAATGCGTTGTTAGAGTAACCAGGTTCGAAATTATACTTGTTTTTTTTACTCGTAAAAAAATGGGGAAGAATACTGGCCAGTTGTTTTGTTGATAAGAACTTACTTCTGCTTACTCTTTTCCCATACAGGGAGCAAGTGCAGGAAAATGTATTATGTAATAAAAAGCTATTATTAAACACTTTTATGTGATATTTCCTTAAAATGTTTTTTGGTACAAAGCTATTTCATGTTTAATAGTACTTTATTGACTTTTCTTCATTAAAATCAGAAAAATATGTGAATAATAAATGTATAATATCGCTGCAAACGTATGAAAAGAAAAAGGAAGAAAAAATTGTAAAAATATAAAGAATTCTTAGACATTGATAACGATTGGGGGGGAGGGGGGGGGCTCGAGGAATGATAACGTATGATATTGTAAAGGGGGCAAGAGGTCCACAATTCCCCTAAATTTGATAACGTTATATATGTACAGCCCTTTACAAACAAATTCTTTGTTGTAAAATTTGTTTATGAATTTGTGAAGTATTTTGAATAATACTTTTGCAGCTTTTATGTGGTAATATTACTATAAATTATTTAGTTTAAACTAAACTCGTAATATCTAATTATTATAATATAGTATTATAATATATAGTACATTATTCCTGGTATTTTAATTGTTTGAAGAGCATTATATATAGATAGATATATGCTGAATTTAATATTTAATTTGTAATATACATAATCTAGGATTTATTTGTACATAATACCGCAGTTTTCAGTGATATTTATTATTATTATTTTTAAATCAAGATTTTGTTTTTCTTTCATGTTTTACAGAAAAAATATCAATGATCAAAAATTGTATGGTAATAAAAAGTGAACTTTATTTTATTAGAAAGTAGGTATAAATAAACATTATGCAATCATTCAATGTATCCAAGTATATTTCAATTATGATATTCTTGACAAATTTTATTCCAAAGCATAGTTTTAACAATAAATGAAATTCTAAAAAAATAGAGAATGAATAAATAAAAAAAGATAAATAAATGGATTCCGTTATGTATTGTTGTACACCATTACAAATAAATCAGTTTTGCTTTTCATGCAATCTTTCGGAAAAAATTTCTGCGAGAAAATTATAAAAATGTTTGTTATGTGTAAATAAGGCCATGAAATTCTGAGATGATACCTTTTTTTTTAATCACCCATGTATTTTTCCTGAAATTTTGTAATTTGCGCAAAATTTTTGCAGTTATATATTATGCAGCATGTATATTGATCTATATTGAATATTGTATCTTTAAATTGAATAGATGACAATGCCAGAATGAACTGAAAATTAATTATATGTATTGAGCTTAGCAATTTTGGATATTTGTTAATAGTGTAAATTTTATTGAAAGATCATCAAAATTAAAAAAAGAAAAGAAAAGAATTTGATAAAATATGTGAAAGATATCTATGAATCTTCCTAATGGATGAGAAAACTCTACTATGGTATATCTTGAGTAATTAATGCTTTTTAAATAACTTTTAATCCTAAGTTTTAATCTACATAAAAAATGTGCTTTATTTACACTGGCCTCCAAAAGTTAAGGTACAGGGACTGGATGCTTTCGATTGCACACGTTTTGTCGAATATCTACAAAAAATATTGGCGAATTGTTCTTGAACTTCTGGGATGAAAAGAACATGTTTGATTTTATATTTATCGGTGAAGATTTAGTCGGGGGGTACAATTAGGGGGCTAATAATAAATTTAATAATAAAATAATATTTGCGATCACCTATGTAACAGGAAAGGCTGGAAATGGTTTGTCACTGTGGTAAATGGCTAATTGGGTCCTGTTCAATGTTTGTATGCATTTGTGTAAGCATAACACTCATATTTGTGAAGATGTTAACGTTTTTGTGAAAAATTCAAAGGGTTTTTGTTTATAGCATACAGAGTTTTCAACCAAATTTAACGCAACTTTCCAAAAACCTGACAAAGAGTAGTAGAAACATTATACTGCAATTAAAACATGAATATATTGAATATTTGATGAGATATGGGCATTTTTACGAGATAATTTTTAACTGCGCATGCGCGGAAGATTTCAAAATTTTTATTTCATAATTTGGTATTAAGCTATTTAAGTCAACTTATATAAAAAGTCCAGTCAAATATCGCGAAAATTCACAAAGATAGGGTCGATATAGTGAGTTGCTTCCTAGAAATAGCTTTATTATAAGGGATTTCCCACAACTTTTCAATCAGCTCGCTATATCTTTCTAAGTTTTCACAATATTTGATTGAACTTTTTTTTGAAGTTGCCCCAAAATACTGACTACCAAATTATGAAATAAAAATTTTGAAATCTTCCGCGCATGCGCAGTTAAAAATTATCTCATAAAAATGCACATATCTCATCAAATATTCAATATATTCATGTTTTAATTGCAGCATAATGTTTCTACTACTCTTTGTCAGGTTTTTGGAAAGTGGTGTTAAATTTGGTTGAAAACTCTGAATGCTATAAACAAAAACCTTTTGAATTTTTCACAAAAACGTTAACATCTTCACGAATATGAGTGCTATGCTTACACAAATGCATACAAACGTTGAACAGGACCCAAATAGTCATTTACCACAGTGACAAACCATTTCGAACCTTTCCTGTTACATAGGGGATCGCAAATATTATTTTATTATTAAATTTATTATTAGCCCTCTAATTGTACCCCCGACTAAATATTCACCGGAAAATATAAAATCAAACATGTTCTTTTCATCCCAGAAGTTCAAGAACAATTCGCCAATAATTTTTGTAGATATTCGACAAAACGTGTGCAACCGAAAGCATCCAGTCCCTGTACCTTAACTTTTGGAGGCCAGTGTAAATGATCTGTAAGAAAAAAGACAGATCGGGTAATATTTACATTCGGATGCAACTATGTCAGTGCAGAATTAATACAGAAATTATAGTTTTTTGTTCTATAACAAAATTTTTATATTCCTAAGAAGGTGTAATAATAAGCTTCGGGGAAAAACATAAAATAATAATAATAATAATAATTTTTTGACAAGCATTCTGCATCTTTTTAATCTGAATTTACAATCACATAATTTAAAAAATGAATATTATTTGAAAATTTAAATATGCAGCACAAACCTATTATTATTTTTATTTCCCTTTCAGTTAATATTGTTATGAATATTTTTGGTGGGAGCAAGGTTGAGGGGGAGGGCAGGGGTGTACTTAACATGCGAAATACTAATATTCATTTGATAATACTTTCCCCCTCATTTGTATACATATATTAATAATACTTTGATATTTTGTCTTTGTGAATCATATATATATCGCATGTATTGCTGCATGTATGTTGTATCTAGTATATTTAATATTATATCATTTGATTGAATAGAGAAATAACTGAAGAATTACTTTATTCATCCATTTCAAAGTTCTTGCCTCTAAAATGTACAGTCGGAAAAAAAAAAAAGAGGGAGAGAATGAGTGAGTGAGATAAACACCTTATACATTTTAATCATCAAATTGTCCCTGAAATAAAGAAAAATAGCCATTATCTGGAAATTATATCTTAAAGATAAGTTTTGGTGTCGTCTTAGTAGTGAAATTGGACTAAACTCTGAAATTTTCAATTCGAACACATAATTTTGTCAACATATTTTTTTTTCGGTAATATTTACATTAGAAATCAAAAGAGAAGTAATTCAGCAAAGTAGTTTTGGAGTTAGACAGGTTTCAAGTTTGGAATTCCTCATGTTAAATCAATCTGTAACGGTTGCAAACCAGATTGAAAGTGGTCAGTTTTTTAAACATAACTCAAAACTACTTCGAGGAGCTGTAATTTTGGTTTCCTATATCTAAAACTTTTAAAATTCGATTTTTTACCTGCATTGTCATCAATTTCTTTACAATGAAGATATGGTTAGTAGTTATTACAATATATTTATAAAAAAAAAAAAATTAAAAAAATGGCCATTTTTTCCCCCATTCTGACCAGAAAATCAGAGTTCTAACTTTTTACGGCTGCTCTTTCATCTTCACCTAACACTTCATTTATAATGGCTGTTTCATAATAATGGAAGCTATCAGTCCATCAGAAGGAAATAACTCGGCTAAAGCGGAAATTCGGTTAGCAGGACTCAGATAATCGGAACTTTACTGTACTTGCAAAAAAAAAAAAAAAAAAAAAAAAAAAAATTAGTCGACAATAATTTTGAAAATAGTGTTTCGGTTCGTATATTTTTCCATTTCCAGCCCTGATAAAAAGGCATATTTCGAATAAAATTAGCAATAAATGAGTGCCTTACACTACAACAATTTCTCCTCTCTAATTCTTATCATTATTATCAAAATATCTAAGCTAAAAAAAAAAATACTTTTGATTGTTAAACACAACATAATGAATAAGTTTTGATTTGAGCACAGGATTTATGGTTGAAAGTATTCTTTAAAATACTGCTATTGATGAGTACAAATATGAAATTAAAACAGGTAAAATAAATATATTTTGATGGGATGTTCCAATGTGCGACATATTCCCCTGTCATTAAAAATATTTTACAGGATTATATTTTTTTACAGTGAACTATGAAAATACTCAATTTTTGGGTATTTACCCAAGGCTCGGATAAATACCCAGGTGCATACTCCAGGTAATACCTGCGTATTTACCTATCCCATATCACTGTGTGTAACTAATAGAATAAAATCGCCACTCTCTGTCCATATTTTCTTTACATAATGACCTATAATAATATTTTTATCTATAAACAGTCTTTTATTTAAATACATATTGTAGTAATTAATTATAATAGATTGTGTTTTGACTTTTCAGTAGTAAATTAATGTTGCTTTACATAAACAAAAGAAGAAATTCAGAAACTTTGAATATTACGTAATTAAATTTGCAGAACGAGTCATAAACAATATGTTTATTATTTAATTGTTTAAAATTTACAATGGTTAAATTTGAAGGCAAAGATGATAATATAATAAACACGATATAAATAAGTAAAGGTGAAACATGTAAATCATTTTAGCCAGAAAAACTATACTGAATCACTTTTTATTGTCATATTTCATTTTCATGAAACATTTGCTAAAATTTATGCATTTATAAAAGTCGTAATTATTCTACTTTAACTTACATGAAACAGCGACGGTTGCGTCGCTGTAATAATAATAATAATAATAATAATAATAATAATAATAAGAGTAAAATTGTTCAAAGTGATCTCGACTATTTTAAAAACTGCCAAAGCATTCTGTAAATTGAAGTAATGTGCCCCTTCTATCTAACGAAAATGACTGCTAGAATATGGGCTGCTAGAAAAGTCCCTACCCCCACTGGGTCATAAATTTTTGTCAACAGACAGCTGATAAGATGTTGGACAGTTGGACTTCACGGCAATTAAGGATAAATGCTTCTTGACAGCTTGTAAGGGGGGTAGGAACAAACTACTCTCTCAGCCGAACGTGATATTTTCTGCAAGTGACCAACAGCCTTAAGCTCAGAAAATTATTTGATAAACCCTTGATATAACAATATTCTGAAAATCGGGTACTTTTATCATCTAATGACTGCTTTGGCTAGTTAAAAAAATATATTTGACTATAATTATGCAGATTGCTTCTTAGTTGTATACTACAGTAGAAGATCTTTAACGCAATTCTATATAATGCAATTCTCCATATAATGCACAACTTCTCAGATGTAAACAATTTTTGCAGTTAAAAAGCACCTGCACTTTCACATGGTAAAATATTGCTACTCTCTAGAGGACTAAATTTGATACATTAGTTAAACTTTATCTTCTAATTTAAGACCTTTTTACTGAAAGAAATGCTATTATTACAATGAACATTTTTGAAAACGTCTAATACAGTAGAAGATCTTTATAACGCAATTCTCCATATAACGCACAACTTTTCAGACGAAAACAATGAATTTTGCAGCGAAGAAGCACCTAAATTCCCACATTGTAAAAAATTTACTCTCTAAAACATTAAATTTAATGCATTAGTTCAACTTTATCTCCTTATTTTAGAATTTTTTATTATTTTAGAAATTGCTATTAAATGTTTTCGGAAATGAACAATATAATGAATGATTTGGGTCCAGGTATATTTGGGCCATGTTTATAAAGTATATTTAACAATATGTGGAATGATCTGTATAATGCAAAAATTTATAATCTGGATAAGGAATGTAGTATAAAGATACTCTAATGTATTTTGATATATTTCAGACATATTTGGCCATATTAATGAGGTAAATTTAATGATTTGTGAAATGTGATCCATATAATGCACAACCTTGCGTTTTTAGGTTTGCATTATAAAGATCTTCTACTGTATAAGGGATGGTAGTGTCAGTTATATTTGGATCATGTTTATAGAGTAAATTTAACAATGTCTGACCTACATTATGCAAAAATTTATAATTTGGATAACTCTTGGTAACAAGGAATGCAGTATAAAGATATTCTAATGTATTTTGATGTGTTTCAGACATATTTGGCCATGTTTACAAGGTGAATTTAATGATGTGATCCATATAACGCAAAATTCTATATAACGCACAACCTTGCATTTTTAGGTTTGCGTTATAAAGATCTTCTACTATAACATTAAATTATAACTCTCCTCATTTCAATGAAACTTTTGAAATGGTGTCCCTGGATAATTATAATTTAATATCAGCTTAGTAATTATTAGATTGCATATATATAATAATCATTTAATATAACTAATATTGAAATGCATTATGATTATATCAAGGTTATAATTTCATTTACTTAATAATTATTAAGCTGCATATATAAATCTATTTAATATTGAAATAATCTAAAATGTGTTATCTATGTTATCAACATTATAACTTCATTTGCTTAATAATTATTAAGCTGCATATGTACCTAATAATGCATTTGGTTACTAATGTTGAAATAAGCTAAAATGTATTGCCAAGGTATTGTATCAAGGTTATAATTTGGGTTGTTTATTTACAATTTTTTAAAGTGAGATGAATTATTTATTTAATTAGCATAAGTTATTGAAATTATCAGAAGCATATGTGTATTTTAGAATTCTGTTAAAATGCATCAATATCAATATTGTAATTAATTTTTAAAGATCTCAGCTCAAAAATAAAATTTAGTGACATTGTTTGTTTTGCTCAGTCAATGTTTGTAATTTACTTTTCAATGTCTCCCCAAATTAGAATTAATATACATATCCAGCAGTGGTGCATCCAGGATTATGCTTTGGAGGGGGCTACCATATTTTAGAGGCCTATATGTGCCCAGATCTGGCCTGGCGCCGAGCTCTTTTTTCATTTGATTTGATGAGTCGTGCCGGATCAGGTCCTGACTTAAATTTTTTCTGCTGACTTGAGCAGAGACAGATAAAGCTCTGGAAAGTTTTGGTGGGGCTAATTCTGAATGCTTTTAACATGTTACATAATAAAATGCTGTACTAAAATATATCTTAGTTTTTGTGATTTTTTTGGTGGGTTTCTGCATCTGAATAGTTTTACATTGTATTTGCAATCAAACAATTTAAAGTTTTATTATTAATTATCAAAATATTATGAAGGTTAAAGATAGCAATAAGTTGCACAGAATATTAAATTTGGTACTTCTTAGTTATCCCGTTGACAAAATTACTGTTGCCAAATTGTAAGATTAAATGCCAATAATGATTGCCATTAATTAATTGTTAGATTAAATGCCATTAAAACCATTAATTTGATGCTTTATTTGTATTTTTATTACAATTACCAATGTAAATTACCAATATTCCGAATCAGACATTAATTTTGAATTTGGAAAAAATTTAATAAACTGAAATTTTGTTTTAAACCGTATAATTATGATAATAAAATTTTAATATATACACATATAAAGGTATATGACAAAACTGTAGTAATAAAAATGTATTTATTACGTTAAACTTAATCTAACTATCTTCGTATGAAGAGTAGAAAAAGGTTTTACTTAAAAATTATTTATCATAAAAAAAAGTATCGTTCAAAATTTTATTGTGCCGCCAACCAGCATTAAATCGCCAAAAAAAATTAAATTTTCATTATTTTTTAACAAACGCTAAATCGAGGTTCTGCGGATTTTTTTTTCTATAAACATATTATATGTCATAAGGAGAATATTCTATATATTCCTCATGAGAAGATATTATATAAATTTTTCAAATATTTCTGAGCATGCACTTATCGAAACTTCCTTGATATCATTCTATCAATTTTTCAGATGCATTTTTCTTAACCTGACGCAAAAGATAAAGAGCCAAATCTTATTTCAATTGCAATATTTTAACTGAGTAATTTTTTAAGCATTACTAACATTCCCTTTCATGTTTAAATTAAATATTTTCGTTTTTTAATATTATCACTCATTAAAACAAATTTTTTTCTTCTTTTTTTCTCCCTTCTTTTTTTAAAATTAAAATTAGTAACAGTTTTTTCTTTTATGTTTCGAGGTGTAATAGCTGTTTCAATTTTTTTATCAACGATAAATTCCGCCAAGAAATAAAATGGTAAACCTTATCGCCAAAATAACAGAACTTTCCGTCATAATTCTATAACTAATATAGGTAGAATGATGTGTTATAGCTTAAAACCTTCCCTGAAACGATACCTATCTAACGGTATAAGTTCCGTAAAATTCCATGCAGTAGAACTCGAAATCTAGGCGTTCAGAACGAAATTTCTGTTTGGATTTTATATATATAATAGATTAAATGGATGCAATGCGAATGATGTTAGTTATGCAACAATGCTCGCAAACTAATATTAAACCAATGGCAACTTTCTTTATAAATTTCTTGTTTACATTTGAATATTTTTAAATGATTTTTGTTTTGCATGGGTTGTTGGTTGTGTTTTATGTCGGCCAATTATCAACACGAGGGATATTGTTTTGCATGGGATATTTGAGGTCAATGTCTAATTTGGTATCTTTTTACTCTTTATTTCAGGTACAGTTTTTCAGAGGAAAATTTCAGTTTCAGATCCTGTTCCAAAATTAAAAGTGCCCTTGGAGAAAAAAAACTGCATATAAAAAAAAAGTAAAGATATTTGATTAGACATTAGCCTCAAGTAACCTAGGCCTAAAAAAAAAATTCAAAGTATCGAAATGCAGATAAGAATTTTGAAAAGAACACTGCCATTGGTTTAACATTTAGTTTGTGTTCTCACGTTACTACTATCATAAACTCTTATTATAGGGCGACTCATAGCCATTTCAACATGAAAACTAGCCTCACTTATGATTTTTCTTATTTGCATTACATTGTTTATTCAGATGTAGCCCTCTTTTTATTCATGACCTCCCCACTGCCTGAAAAAAAGTAAGTTGTACCAGTTAATACTTTTAAATAATTTTTACTTTTTATTTGTAATTTTTACTGTTTATTTGTACTTTATAATTTTCTGATTACAATAAATGAGAGTCTGTGTTCTTAACTTTCCTTTAAAAAGTTGCAACATGCATTTAAACAATGTTCTGGGGACAAATGTAAGACATTTACTTCTATCTTTCTTCTTATTTAAAACAAAAAATGTCTTCAGGTTATATTACACTTTCAGATATCTTCAGGTTATATTACACTTTCAGATATCTTCAGGTTATATTACACTTTCAGATATCTTCAGGTTATATTACACTTTCAGATATCTTCAGGTTATATTACATTTTCAGATATCTTCAGGTACACTTTCAGATATATCATACTTTTTTGTTATCTCTTGGCATATGTGACACAATGAGATATCATCATCATCATCAACCATTTTCAATCCACTGCTGGATGTAGGTCTCCCCCAGATTTTTCCAATGTTTCTTCTTTCCTGTCTAGTGCTTTAGTCATCCAATTTACACCAGCTACTTTTCTGATTTCATCACTCCATCTTACTTGAGGTCATCTTCTTGGCCGTTTTACATCTCTGGGATACCACTGTAGGATGATTGTATATAACATATAACTCTGTGGAATTTATAATTAGTTTGAAGTTAAAAGTTATTTATTCCCCCACTCCATCCTAAATACAGATACTGAATAATTTTAAGCTCTGTTTAGATGTTTCTAATTATATAAATATTTAGCGCCAATAGTCCAAAAGCTATTTTGTCTTACCTATATTCTGCCCACACAGTAAGTTTTTCTTATTTATGAGTAGTAAATACAGTATTTTAAATGTATTATTGAAATGTTTTTAGAAATTTTGATGTGTAAACCATAACGTTTTTTTTTTTAATAGAACAGGAGTGTAAATCACTTGCATTTCTGATGTCTTCAAATCTGCTGATATTCTTAGCAGTTTGAATGAGACTTACTTCATTTTGTCTCACTAAATACTATTTACCAATTATTGTTTATTTCAATTAATCAACTGAAATTTTCTTTCATTCCTCTTTTTTTTTTTTTGTTTAAGTATGTCAAGAAACATGCTTTTTAATTTTGATGTACTATTTATTACTTCTTAATTATTATACGAACTGAAAATTATTGATTATCCCACTTCTTTATTAAAAAAAAAAAAAAAAAACCTGTCTTAATAGTTCACAATTTCGCTAGTTATACAGTCTATTTGGTACTTTTCCGTTATATGGACACCATGCCAAAATGTATGCTAATGCGCCAATTATTTCTATCCTGGTCTTTGATCAATGAATTGTTTGCTGCAATGCTAAAAGATATTTTTAATTTTATACCAGTAGTTTAATATGAGTTTTATTTTATTACTTTATTGTATAACAGTTATTTGTTCACTTATTTTAAGTATATATTTGTGATTTAATAAAATAGTTCTTAAAAGTTTAATTTTCAAATGTTATATTTTTAAAAAAGCTCACTTTACTATTGACAAGGTTTTTTCTTTTATTTTTCAAATGTTTCAATTTATGTGATTTTCATTTTGCATCAACTATTACACTTGGCAACAATGGTGTCTGTATAACAGAAAAGTGCCGTCTATTTTTACAAATGCTTTATCTTTCTTTCAAATTAAAATATAAATATCTGTTTCTGCAGATCAATAAAGTTTTCTGCAAAGCATTGTGTCAATGTTATTTTATTTATTATATGTAGTAATCATTATATTCAATAATAAATTTTGTTATGTAATAATATTTATAATATAAAGAAGTTTTATTTTGTTTCTGTAACTTGTACTGTCAAATAAAAGAAATTTATTAAAAATTTGTTGTTTTCATTTGACTATATGATTTTATTATAAATGGTATTAGAAGTATTTACTTGCTTTGTTTATCATGTAAGAAATGTTTTTAATTATCTATTTATTTTTAATAACAAAATGGCTAAGATATAAAACAATGAGAAAATACCCTCATTTTTAACACTTTCAACATGGTTGAAAAGTGTTTATTCAGTAAGTTGAATAGCTTTGGTTTGTCTATTTCCCCACTTTCTAACTCCCGTAAATATACTGGGATCGCCATGTAATTATTTAATGTTAATGAGATCTGCTGTGTGCTATTTAAATGCAAAATTCAATAAATATAATTCATCAAAAAGTGTTATGTGACCAACAAGTGCTGAAAATGGATTTTTACTTATTCAGTTATGTTTTTTTAAATGGCTCATTAATATATTTCATTTCATTGTATGAAAAAAATAAAGTTCTTATTAGATTTGTTGGTGAGAATTTCATAATCTATGCCTAATTTTTCATAATTATTATTTGTGTGTATATATTCCTTATACCAGTGGTGCAGCCAATATACTTATTTGGAAGGGGTTTTGGAGAATTGTTACTCCTTGCGTGATACAATATCTGACAAATAAAAACCAATGTCATGAAAAGCAGAAACAAACAAAATAAGTTTAGCATTTATGTGTTTAAAGGTTTCATAGAAAAGCCGCTTTAATCTTCAAAGAGAAAAAAAAAGAGTGGGAAAGAACAATAGCAGTAACATATAAAAATAAAAAGGATTTTTAAACATTGATAATGATATCATTATGGAGGGGGGTGGGGGGGTTGAGGAATGATAACATATGATACTGTAAGTGAGGGGGAAGGGGCTAAAATTACCTAAATATTGCTAACATTATACATGTACAACCGCATACACATTAAGGTACCACTTGATTATCCCGTCCACCAAAAAACTGTCATCAAACTATAAGATTAAATGCCAATAATGGATGATCGTAAATATCACATTCACAGGACATTAAACACGATACAAGTGTTTGTTATGTCATCAAGTGATTTTTAATTCTACTTTTTTTTTGTTTTTTTATTAATGTTTTACTAATTTATTTTTTCTTTCGTTATTTAAAATAAAATTATGTAAATTTGTATAATTTGATGAAATTGGTCGACGGGATAATCAAGTAGTACCCACATTAATAACACACTGATAATTACTCCTCACATTAGCCATATATTGCTCTTAACTTTTTCTTTCATTAAATTTGTGTTGAAATAAAGATTCCTTTTATAAAGCCTTGAAACAAATGATAAAGGTTTTGTGCTTTTCTTTACATTGGTTTTTACATATTTTTATCGTAACATAAGGTATTGTTAATACATCTTATCAGTTTTTTAAATACTCTGGGAGAAATTTTAATTTTGAAAAGCAACCCTTTTTTGCTGCTGCAGTGTTTATACAAATCTACATTTTTTGGCTGATTTGCATGAAACTTGATATAAGGGCTGTGCACATATAATCATTTTAGGGTGGGGGAGAAGTCTGACACTTGGTTGTCATAAGATATTTCTGGGGAAAAGGGGTATTGTTTTTTGAAATTGTTATTTATTTATCCAAACAATATATTTTTTTGTTATTTATTTTTTTTCTTTACATCAAAATATTCATACCTTTTAAATAGTAACTATCTCTTTTAGATGTTAATTGATATAAAGTTATTTAAATGCAAAATCATATCTTTATATCGCTGCAAACATACAAAAGTAAAAAGGAAAGTTTAAAGTAATTGTTGAGCACTTAAATCAAAAAGAAAAATCGTCTCTGCCCTCCTGGACACCCGTTTACAGGGATGTAGTGGGGGGTATACGCCGTATACCTTCTGGATTTTTTTAAGGAACACCGTATACCCTCTGTTTCCCAAGAAAGCTATAGTATATACACACTAGGGTATACTCTCGGCCTTGAGCGTATACCCTCTGCTTAGAGCGTATACCTTCTGTTTTTTTTACGACTACACCACTGCCCGTTTAAGGTAATTTTTGCACACAAAAAGAAAAAGCAAATTTTATTTTGAGGAAAGGAGGGATCATATCCCTCCCCAGTCAATAAAAAAGTAGTTTGGTTTTTCTCAGTGTTTCACTATTTTAAGTATTGTTTTTTTTCACAGTCAGAGAAAAAGAAAATTTAGCTAATAAAATTTTGAAAATTCAAGGGACGGCAATTGCATTTTCTTGTTTTCCTTGTGAACAATCATGCTTGAAAAACGCTTTATTTGTATTAATTTACGTGTAATTAATGTCAATGTAAAAGAAATTACTGTGCAAACAAAACTGGTACATTCATTTTGATACGAATACGAATGTAAACAATAAACATGACTGTTCCCCACCCTCCAACCTGCAAATATACGCAATTTTTTCGATCCTTGGACCTGAAAGACCCAAAGGACCTGACAGGTCATATAGTGTAAATGCAGCATAAGTGTACAGCCTCATCCAAAACAGTATGTGTACATGACATATCAAGGTCTCGACTGAGTTCATTAGCCAGCTTCATTCATCATCTTGTTTCAAAATGATGTCCATTTCAATAAAATTTAAAAAAACAAAAGAGCTCAAAAAATTAGAAATTTTAAAAGTCTTTTCTTTTAAGTATACCCTGAATCCCTGATACAAGGATTCTGTCAAATTTTTTCATCTTTATCTTAAAAAATATCTCAGACATAGCAGTTTGAAATTTTAGGGTGGTTGAAATTTTGACATAACTAGTTTTGTGAGGTAGTAGCATTTGTATATATAGTGTTGACTCTAAGCCGCTTTGATATTGAAATAAAATGTCTTGATTTATAGTATTATTTTTCTTTTTTTAGGGTTCCGTACTTAAAAAGTAGAAATGGAACCATTATAAGATCACTCGTGTGTCTGTCTGTCCATCTGTCACAGACATTTTACTCATAAACTATAGAACATGGAAAGTTCAAATAGGGGTCAAGTAATAAAGACTATTGTTGACCCAGATATTTTCAGATTATTAAACATTTACAAATATTTTTATTAAAAAATGTAGAGGGGCTAACAAAGTTACTTGAAAAAAAAAAAAAATCTTTTCTTTGTATATCGTGTGTAAGCTTCCGTAATGCTGAACCCAAAAATACATTTCTTTTAATTTTAGGTATTATATTTTCAGAGATATAGTCGCAAATGTAGTGTAAAAATATGTCCCCCCCCCCCCATTTATTCCAAATCTACTAAAACTAAAATTATGAAAAAATTTGAGGTGGTACACGGTAATATAAACCTTGCAGGAAAATTATAGCGATTACACTAGGTCACATAGTTTTTGAGAAAAGCGTATTTTACCGTTACACACAAATTTCAACTTGCGGGCATTCAGCAAAGTTGTTGAGGAGAGCTGAAGGTACCTAGCATAGCAGAAGTATTAAAGCATTGTTGATAATAATTTTTAAAAAAAATCATCTGTAATTAGTCAAGATATTAACCCTTAAAGAGACACTTTGGACACATAATGACAGTCGTGGCGTGCTCTATGTACCATCGGCTTTTAAAGTCTAGATAACAACTTTTAATGATACATTTGTGTAATACAATCTCCAGTAGCAGTATAAAAGAAATAAATTGTTAAAAACAGACTAATTTAATTAGATTTAACCACATAAATACTATGGGATTCCCCAGTAGTTTGCATTGAGTAGATCTCTCAATACGCTTCCCGTGCCTTTAAAAGTTAATTAAAAACCTATCTGGAAAATCGCGGCATGGACCAAGGCAGCGTTCCTACTTTGCAATCTCCTTTCGAAATTGAACTTTTACAGTATACCCATTTATAATTTTCTAGTATATATACAGCTATACCAAACCCTACGTTGTATAGTTTTTTACAAAGCCTTATTTTTCTTTTAGTAATGATTTTTTTAACAATAGAGTTAATAATTCATAGATTTATTGTACGGAATCCTCTGAGCATGAGTAGTACTCGCACTTGACCATTTATTTTTGAATAAAATAAGTGTAATATTTATATTTTAAATGAAATGAATGCAGTACAAACAAATGATTGTGACAAGAACACTATTTGTCAATTTATCAACTGTGCCTGACTAACAAAAAATACAGTTTTTCTCAAAGAACTATTATTATAGTAACAAAATACAGTCAAGGATCTATAATCTGCAATTTTCTATAATTCGCATTGCTTAATGAATGTAAACAAATTTACAAATTCTTGGTCCAAAAATGATTTTTTAAAAGAAATATCTAAAAATTTAAATATAAAAGTAAATATAATCAATTTTTTAATAAAAGAGTTTGAAAAATGCATTTTTTGAGATAGCATATTAAATTAATTATTATATTTAACATTTTTATTTTCATGTTATACTGAATATTGAATTAAAACAGTGTCCAGAAAAAAGAAAATGACATATAATCCATAATACTCCATAATCTGCACAACCCTTGGTACCGCAGATTAAAGAACTTTGCCTGTACATCAGAAGGAAGTGCTAGGGATTTTTAAAAAGTTGTGCTTTAGATATTAATTTAAGCATGTATAATGTTATGGTATTACTTTCGTTGGGGTTTGTGATATTCTTTCATTAGTGCAGGATTTTGGTAAAGACAGTCCTTTCATTACATACAAAAATTTCATTGTTCTGGTGAAATAAATACCATATAATTATATTTGCTGAGTGAAATGTATCTAAAATGAAAATTTCCCTTCGTCCCCAGCGATTTTGTCTTAACAAATTTTAGTACATTAGTTTTCTATTAACTTAACAATTAATAATGAACTTTAAAGTAAAATAAATCTGTGAAAACACAACAAACATAATCTGTAAAAAGTTTCAAAACATTTTTCAGAGTTTCAAATGTGCCATCAGATTTATTTTAAGAAACATATCTACAGCACACATTCAATTTGTTCATGTTAATATTAAAAGAATGCTTAATTTTAGAGCAGTGATAAGTGCTATAAAGGGAAAGCTAAAAGGCTGACATTTTATGACTTGTGAATATTGTTAATGAATATTAATGTATGCTCAATTTCTTGAATCATATCATTTATTTTAAGCATTGATTTTACATTAGTATTTAATTAGTTTTGTAATTTGATAAATTCTAATACAGAAAAATAAAGAAATAAGAAATTTAAATATAATAATGAGAAAAACAATTTTTATAGAAATGAAGAAATTGCAAAGGAAGCAAAATTTAAGAATAAGTTGTGATAATTTCTAAAATAATCCTTTCATGCTTTTATTAATAATAATTTTTTAAAAAAATGCATCCTGGTTTGACATTACAGCCTAGTATATTAAAATACGGTTATATATATAGATATATATATATAAAATACATATATACAATAGGCGTTACGATTGAGATATTTAATAAATATGGAAGTTTCCGTTCACAATTTGTCAATCGATCGTTATATTTTTTGTAACTACAAATTTTCATTTACTTCATAATAAATAATCTTGAGTGAAAAATCATTTTTTTATTATATGATTATAGCTGCTAATGGAACCTTTTTATCCACCGTATATTCAATAAATATTTCGGTGATAACTTGTAACACTGATTTTATTAATATTCTTAAATATATTATCTTATATAATGTTTTTTATAAGCTATTATTCTGGTTAATAAATAATAATAGCTTTTTGTTTACAATTTTAGTATGTCGTCAACAAATGTATATGAGGTTGCCAGAAAATCGCCAAATCTCCCACTCCATTAGCGGTGATGACGTCAAAAACATGGAAAAATATGGACATCACGTGACTCATTGCCACCTAACGAATTGGTCTATGGGCCATAAAAAAAAATGGCCCATCATAAATTTTTTTCAAACTTGCTAAAAACATTGCTCCATATGTATACTTTAAACAGAAAAAAAATTGGAGAGGTAAAATTTTTCATTAAAGAAAAATAGCTTTTTACACATAGGATGTCATTTACCTAACAGTGACTATCTTAAAACACGTATCTTTGGTTTAACAAATAATGGTTAAAAATATTTTTTTCTGGCATATGAATTAATGTATGAGCATCAATATATAAATAATTCAATTTAGAAATACCAATCAGCAGTTAATTACACTAAAAACACATACATATTAAAATGACAGTAAATTTTCATTTCAGTACTTTTTTATTTCATATAAAATGATAATATGTATAATTCTCAAAAAAATATACATAATGGAAAATATTTAGAAGGAAAAAGAGCCATAAAACATATTTTTTTGAAATATGGCAGAAATACTAGCTGTAAATCAGTTGAATTCAAATAAAAGATTAAAAATTAATATTAATGAGTTGACATTAGTTATTCAGTTCACTGCCAATTTCAATTTAAATGAACAAATCTTGACAAAATGAGTACACAAATCTTGTGTGATACAAATGTACAACAAAAACATCAAATATGTATAAAAGTAAGACTTAGATAAAACTTATATGAAACATATTTACATAAAATAAGAACAAGATACTTACATGGATATAACTTTATAATATATTGTTGAAAGGAACTTGATAATATGTTGTTGAAAATTACCAAGGATTTAATCTGTCTTGAAGTTTAAGAATAAGAGTTGAATTGCTGTATGCTCCTCTGGAGCAACAGTATATGTTCTTCCTATAGCAGTCATTGGGGCAGACACTACTTTCATTATATGCTCATATGGAATCCAACAAACATCTGTAGATTATGGCCATGAATATGATGAACTAGGACCATGAGGATGCATGAACATAATTTTATAGTCATTGAATTCCTTGCAGTAATCTAAAATCTTACCAATCCACCAATTAACACCATATACACATGCAACATACTGTTCACTTTTAAATGTTTGTGGTTTGTCGGTTTCACTAAATCTCACAGTAGCAATAAAATTTGTTGAAGAGCCTGATACCCTGGAAACCAGTATTTGGCCTTTATTTATTGGCACAAAGCTGTGATTAACCCTTGTTACTACGATTGTATCTGCCTTTGCATACCTATCTGCTAACTGATTATTGGCAATTTCAATTTCAGATTTTGTTATAAAAAAACTTTCAATTCCTTTAACATATTCTTTTGCAAATGTATACAGATCAAATGCATTTAAGATACCATCTTTGAATGGACGCTGAAGACTTGCTTTGGTGGCCATGCGTTTTATGGTGCCGCCTATTCCATCACAAGCTCATTTTCTGTGGGAAGAGGCAAAAAAATGCCATTCAGCTTTCACACCATGGTCTTCTTCATGATGGCAGAGATTAAAAATTTTTTTATAATTTTTGTATTGGGCTGATGATCCATCACTAAAATATTTTAGGTATTTAATCTGTGGAATTTGTGAATTAAATAATTGACAATTACTTTTTGAAAAGCCAAAAATGTAGTAGTGTCATGAACTAAATGCTCGCTTATTGCACACATAGGAATAGATTTCACAGTATCAGTGATACTGTCCCTTATATAAGCAAGAAAGGGGTGAACTGTAACCTGTTCTTTTTCCCAATGGATATTTTGAATAGCATCTTGCACAATGCAAGTATAGTTTTCAGAAAAATCAGCTGAAATAATAGCAGTTTCTGTATTCAGTTCATCCTTTGTCTTCTTGAAATATAAACTTTGTGATTTTGCAAAAAAGTGGTGTGAACATAAAGCAAGGAGTTTTGTAATTAAATCATCAACAAATTCATCAACAGGCATAATCACTTTTTTTAATTCTGCTCCATAAGTCTTTACCCACTGTTTATAAATAATATCATTACTCATTTCCAATTCATCTAAAACCATTAAATCTTTATTTAAAATTTCAGGAGATGGACATTTATCACACCTGTGCAACATGCATTCTTCAGATTCAATGCAACAAACAAGTTTTTTTAGCAGTGATATGTAGTCATTGATATGAATAGCATGAAGCATAAGTTTAATATTTTGATGGTATACACACACACAGACAGAATGAATACCTTTGCTTCCAGCAGTAACACATTCTCTTGGACGTAGTGAGCAAAACTTAGACAATCCAATTTTTAAGTCATGTTGTTCTTTAAATGCAATATATAAGTCCTTTAAATTGTGCAAAATCAATCTCTTTTGTTTTAATATTCTGCCGTTTTCAGTTGGAACAGATATGAAATCTTTTTTTCCAGGACACATGCGGCTGTTATTATCATCAAAATAAAAATTAATAACTTTTTCTATAACGTCTGGACTCAGTTTAACACTTTTTCTTCCACTAGGCAACGATAACATCCCTTCTGTTGTTTTAAACTTCCTTGTCTTTTTTACAAGATACTGTGTAGTATTAAAATAAGTCATTGTTTGCTGTATTGTCCATGAATCTGGAACTAGTGTTAGAATTTGAACTTTTTCTTTAAAACATGCGTTGTAAACTTCTCCAATAATTTATCCATCATAGATGTGCAGTCAGGACAAGTTGTGTCTTTACTATTTTGAGGCTTATTTATGGTTTCAACACCTAATACTGTCTGCTTTAGTTGCAACACACTTAGTTATTTTTGAAACTTTCTTTTGCATGTAATTAAGTTTTCTCTTTGAGGTACGCCTACTTACCTTTATTGGCGATAACTCTAACAATTCACAACTTTTGTTTAATTGTTCTATTTATTACTACTGTGGGTTCATTAAAATCTGAATCAGAGGGGCTTTCTGTTCCTGAGGTGGTTATCCTGTCAACAATAGACATTTTTTTCATATTTACTGATGAATAACAGGAAACACACAATTTTTTTCCTGGAATGAGGATATCTGGATTTGTTTTAGACATATCTAATGATATTGTTTTTAGTGATTTTGCTCTGATGCTATTTGGATGTTTATTAAATGGATCACAACACTGTCTCTGTCTTAAAATATACCATTTTAGATATTTATCCTTGTGAACATTGCATATACTATTTCCATGGACAAAGCATTTTTCATCTGGGATTACATAATGCAATCTTTTTTTTAATAACTGCAAATCACGTGAAGACAACTGAAGAACAGGAATCAGATCAGTACTCAATGAAACACCAAGTTTCTTGCATACAAAACACTTCATGTCCACTGTAGAATCTTAAGCACAAAATAACTATTCTATGCCAGTGTATACTACATTGAAAACATCAACAGAAATGATGTTTAAAAGGGATAGTCAAATTTTTTTATACATTATGATGTAATATTTCATCATACTTTAATTACAACCAATTAGAAAATAGATGACGATACAGCAGCAATCTTTTCCCAAAATTGCATCAGCATACAACATGATGCAATAATTCATAAATTATGTCAAATATTTTTTTTTTATTTAAAATTTTATATATAATGCAGTTTATAATAAGCTTACCCACAAAAGGTTTCAAAAATTTTCAACAAAAGATTTGTTGGATACATTATGATAAAATTGCATAAACATATAACATGATGCAATATTACATCAGGATAGAAGATGATGCATTATTACATCATGTTTTGAATTCAAATAATAAGGAAAATAGATTATGCAAGATTAGCATTCATTTCATGAATTCTGTCATTCTTAGTATGTAAATTTATTGAAATAGAAAATACATAAACAGACATATTTATATCTGAATATTTAATGGAACTTGAATGATGTAAATACATGCATACAGCAGAATTTTTCTATAAAGTCACATACAAATGTAAAACTTTTTAAGTGAGCAATTTTTAAAGTAAGAAATAGAAATTTAGGTATAAAAATTGAATTTCTTGCATGGAAAACGTTTTGAATAGATTCCACATATACACATGCAGTAAAATCTCATTTATATATATTGCATTTAAAGGTTTTTCACAATTATACATTATATTCTTTATTTTCTTAAGTGTTAAATTTTTTCAATTATACATTTTTAGCAATGACTTTTTTTTTTGGGGGGGGGGGGGGGGGGGGGAGCAATTGGAGGGTGGTCCTACAAAAAACTTATGAGATTATATTTCATTATAGTTTTACATTAATTCAGGGATTAAAAAATATTTAGTTTTGGCCATTATTTCTTAAATCAGGGATATTTACATGTTTTATGATAGTCACTGCTTAGTAAGTGACATCCTATGTGTAAAAAGCTATTTTTTTTAAACAAAAAATTTTACCTCTCCAATTTTTTTTCTATTTAAAGTACACATATGGAGCAATGTTTTTAGCAAGTTTGAAAAAAAATTGTGATTGGTAATTTTTTTTATGGCCCATTACACTAAGTCATTTTTTGAGGGTGATATTTTCAGTTTGAATGTAATAAACAGTATTAAAATAAAAAATTACTATTGTTTTAATATCATATATGCATTCTTTATACAAATAGCTTTAAATTGGTACCAGAAATATAAAATTTGAGTCATTAGTTGTCAAGTTATGGATATTTATAGACATAGGGATAGCATCCAAGATGGCCGCCATTTGGTAAAAATGATCAATTTTCAAATGGCTATATCTCAGTCAATATTGCACAAATTATCTTAAAATTTTAGATTTGATGGTTTCACTATTACATCTGTCTGTAATAAATTTTTTTTTAAAAATCTGTGACTATGGTGCAACAACTTTTCTTTAAATTGGTTGATTTCACATGGAATGACCCAGATAGAACACGATATCAAACCACATACACGAAATCCCAAGCGAAAAACAGCTTCTCACGTACTCACAGCACAATTTCGCTGAAAAACGGGGTTGCCAGAACACACATGTCACACAGGTTTCATATCGATAACGATCGCCAAGAAATCTCAAAATATCCAAGATGGCGGCCATGGGAATATACGGCATCTAAGCCACGACGGATTAATAAATATTCAAAACAAAATGTGAAAGTTTGAATAGAATTTACATAAGTGCACTCAAAAATGTAATGTCATGCCCACGAATATTCCATTTAAATAAATAATGAAAGTCTTAAAATAAGTACTTACCAATTTAATATTTCCGTTTTAATTGTATCTACATTTTAATTACTGCACACTTAATGTGTAGAGGAATGCAGAAAAAATGCCGTAAATAAATACAGTAAAAGCTCAACTAACCGGCATGCTCGGGAAACGCCAATTGCCGGATACTTGAAAAGTCCGGATAGTTGAGCGCTAAAAAATCTGTCATGAAAGAAGGGGGGGGGGGGGGGGGGCAGGCATCGACGTAAAAATGAAACTGGAAAATGATTTTTAGGCTATTTTCCTGCCATTAGGAAGTCGATCAAATAACTCTTATTATTATTATTAAAATTTGCAGTTGATAAAGTTATTCTTTCCGAATAAAAAATAAAAGTAAACAAATTTCTATATTTATTTATTAATCTTTTATAAAGTTGTATTATTTATAATTTGACATCTCCCCTTTCCGGAAAAAGCACATGGAAGCTTGGAAAATTAACTTTGGTATGATTCACTTGTGTTACCTCAACTAACCTCACAGTAATAATGAATCTTTTCTGCATAGCTAAAAACATTATCAGATGCAAACTGATAATGCCAGACTTCTCCGATCACGATAAAAACAAACTACACTCATTAGCTTTTTTTGTTTTTCTTGTTGGAGTGGCTCAGATAGTGAAGTCTTTTGGGGGTATTTCTAAATTTTTGAAAACTCATTGTATGTTAATAAAAATTAGGTAAGTGGCCTAATTTATTATTATTTGAATTTGGTGAAAATTTGAACACAATCGGGCAATTAGCAACAGAGAAAGCAATTTTTTTTATATAATAAGTAAGGGGAAAAAAGAGTACCATTCTTTCTTTTTATCTAGAATAATATTATTATTATTTCTGTTTACTGTTTAGGTTGATGAAAAATATTTTTCCTTGCTAATTCAACAATGCAAAACTTTGATGCAATCTCCCGGCTGAGGAGAAAAAGTTTGAACTGATAAAAATCCAACAAAATAAAACAAAGCAAAAAGAAAGAAACTTACCCTGCAGCATCTTTTCTTTTTTTAATTTCCTTTCCAATTAAGTGTAGTTGATCCAAACACATACAATAAAAAAATATTCTTGAGTAAATATATTTAAAATATGGTATAAAGATCTTCGTTACACAATTCTTTTAAAATAATAAGTTCTTATTCTTGAGTAAATAAAGAATAAAAAAAGTTTGGGATATAATTTCTCAGCAGTTACTGTGCGTTTGATTGTGTTTCTTTCGATGTGCCAGGAATACTATGAAACGCATGTCTGATGTCTGTCTGTTTGAAAGAAAGTTCTCTTTTTTTCATGAAGCACTCTTTTATGAGATGCAGTTCTAAAACTTCTTGAGCTGAATACTGCGAATGTTTTCAACTTTAAAAAAGTAGATAAACTTTTCTCAGCTTCACTCCACGAAATTTTCTCCTCGATTTCATTTTCGGATTCTGAGGAACTATCGTTTGTTTCTTCCTCTGGAGCTGTCATTTTTTTAATTAACTGCTCTTCTGTTAAAGTTTCGGTGACAGGAATATTTTTATCTATAGGTATCCAATTTTCGATTTCTGGCATTTCCAGTTGCGATAGAGATAAGCTAATATTAGGCCCATTTTTTAATGTTTCCAAAATTTCATACAATTGGTTCCTTTTCTTGGGTTTAAATCCTTCAAATTCTTCATCTGATGAATCAGAACAAAAGTTTACTGCAAATAATAATTTTCTCCATCCCCTTCGAAGAGTTTTCGGTTTTACAGCATTCCATGCACTCGCAAGATCATAAATGGCATCTTTTATTGTGAAAGCTGATTGAAATTCTGCCCCCGTTGTCTGTGCATTTACGAACTTACGCATGAAATTTTTTCGATAAATCATTTTTACGTTTTGTATGATCCCTTGATCCATAGGTTGTATCAGAGAAGTTACATTGGGGGGGAGAAACATTACTGAAATATTGCCATATTTCAATTCTTCCTCGCTGGGATGAGCTCGGCAGTTGTCAATTAGAAGAATTATTTTATTATCTTCCAGTTTTTTTCCCTTAGCTTCAAGCTCGCTAATTACAGATGGCACAAAAACTTTTTTAAACCAGTAGGTAAAAATATCTTTATCCATCCAAGCACTTTTTTGATTGGTGTAAACTACAGGGAGATGTTTAATTCCTGTAAGTGCTCTTGGATTCTTCGACTTTCCTATTACTAACAGTTTTAATTTATGGGAGCCAGTTGCATTAGCACAAGTCAGAATCGTTAGTCTGTCTTTGTTTTTCTTAAAGCCATCTGCTGACATTTCATTAGGACCAGCTAATGTTGAGGTCGGAAGGCAACGGAAATAGATTCCGGTTTCATCAGCATTATAGATATGGTTTAGATCAAAATTATTTTTTTTATAAAATCTTCAAAAAAAGTAGAATATTCCTCTGCACTTTCGTTATCTGCTGATTTTCGTTCCCCAGATATGTCAATTTTTCTAATTCCATGGCGTTTTTTGAAGCAAGAAAGCCACCATCTGAAAACTTGCATTCCATTGCAATATTTAATTTTTATGAAAAATCTCTTGCTTTTTCAATCAGCATAGGCCCAGAAATAGGAACTCCTTCTTCTCGTTTTAATAGAAACCACTGATATAAACTTTTATCCAGTTTTTCATGCTGAGGTTGCTGCCGTGTTTTCCTTTCATCCATTGCTTTGCTTGATTCTGCAGAGGAAGCAAATGCCATCAACTTTTCTTTCTGTGATTTAATATCGTAAATCGTTGAGGATCTAATATTGAATATATGCATCAATTGTTGTTTATTTTACCCTCTTTCTAAACGTCTAATAATGTCTAGCTTCTGAGTTATGGTTAAAACAACTCGTTTCCTTTTATTAGGATTTGACTGATCTGAAATTTTTTAATTTGACAAAAAATATGAAAGAACACGATTAATAAAGGTTGAGAGGAATTTACTAGGCTAGCTGATTAAGCACAAGCGACTGGCAGTAAAAATGTGCCAAAACGGAAAAAAAAAAAAAAAAGCATCAGCGTCATTTAAGTCAAATTCTAATTGGTCAAACAGAATGTGTAGACCCAAATGGGCGGGACAGATGGAAAGTTCTACAGACAGATGGAATTTTCTAGTAACTCCAGGGAGGGGGTGGGGGGCTACTGTGCATCTGGGGAAAAAAATACGATATCTGAAATGACCATATCTCCATCCCAATTCTTAGAAAACAGTTTTTCTTCATGCTCCTGGCTTCCTCACTTAGCAGTTCAGTTTTCGGAAAAGATGTAGCTTTCTACCGTTTATCACGCCCCCCCCCCCTCCCCATCTAGTTTTGCCAAGAGCAGAAAAGAAAGATCAAGCCTCTCTTCTCTTGTCTTCATTTTCCACCCCCTCCTTCTCTCTTTCAGAAGGAAAAACAGCCGGCGCGGCAGACTATCGCGTACTATGACGCAACATGAAGTTATTCTGCACTAACGAGCTATAGACAGTTCTTTATGCTATATTTTTATTTTATAATGTTCACTGTTATGAACTTACACACAGATCTGTTTTACGCCGAATTAATCGCTGAGATAATTTGAGAATGCTAACAGTAAATTTCCTAAAATAGTAGTAAAAATTTTTCAACTGTTTATGAGGGAAAAAAAATAAATGATTTCTCCGAATTTTTCAGGTTAGTTGAGCTTTCCGGTTACTTGAATGCCGGATAACAGAGCTTTTACTGTAACATTAACACTAGAACGTCCGTTGGTGTCATTTGGATACCAAACCGAATTTTGCGTTCTCTCCCTATCACATTTTTCCACCTATCTTCTAATTTAGTGACTGTTAATCATTTTACGTAAGAAACTATCCAATTAAATTTTTATTGTGTGATTCTATGTTTTTTTAAAGTTATAGGTAAATTCACATAGAACATCCACTGTTGTTATTTCAACACCAAGCAGAAAATTAACAAAAATAGTTTACTTGTGTCTTTTTTCCAGTTCATGTGACCTTGATTTCATTCTCTTTCAGTTATGGAATGTCTGTCTATTATACTTTGCATCCCTAAAATAAAGCGGAAATGGTTTATTCCATTTCAGGCGACTAAATGTCTCCAGTTACTTTCATTGTCTTTATTACAATTATTTGAAAGCATTTTGTCTGTGGATTTTTTCAGAATTATGTACTGCAAAAAAGGCCTCATTCCCCAAGAATTTAGAAATCTATTGAGACAATCATCTAAAATGAATCAGATGATTGTGACCTTTCGGACTTAGTGACTTAATTTCTTATTTGGGGAAAAATGAATCTCAACCGGATGGTAAACAATAGCAAAATTCGTAGTTCTAAAACTAATGGAGCCATATAAAAATATAGGTCATAATGTGGCAGTTGATATTTTTTTTACTTCAGGGCAATTCTTACATGATGCATGGGACATTCACATGTGTTTAAAACATTAAATTTTATCGAAATTAAAGTTATTAAATACTTTGATAGTTATGAGGTATAAGACCTTAACTTGTACTTCAGAAAGATATGCTGTTTTTTTTCCCACATTAAAAATTGAATAAATAAGAAATTAAAATGTATGCATGATGCACGGGACTCACAAAAAATCAAAATGCATACATCATATGGTATTAACGTTAATTTCTGTGGTGTTTCATGGATTTATTGATTATACTTTTTTTTTGTAATGAAAGAACATTTAGTAGATTGATTTGGTGCAATATTAAGTTAATTCAAAAAATTAATTAATAAATTATGTAGATTTTTATGGATGTGATGCACGGGACAAATAAAAGTGATGTGCGGGACAAGTCTGACTTGTTTGCATACCACCTGGGATTTATGACATTTCTCAACGTATTTAGAATGTTAAATTTTGAGAATACATGATAATAAGATACTAATCATGTATTCTACTTGATGCAGATATTAATTACTTAAAATAAATGCCTGTAGATGCACCAATGTACTCATAATTTGAAATTTTTTAAGAAGTAAATTTTCTAAATGTGTTTAAAATATGTTTTATTTTGACATGTATCAATCAATGCAAATGTATGATTTGTGAGAGTTTCTTTCCATGTTAAGATGTCTTAATATAATACATTATTTTGAAATGTTTTAGGATGAAGCATTATGTAATAATACTAACAATTCTCACTGTTGGCAAGGTGTTTGTAGTGAATGTTCTCAAGAAGAAAAGATTGAAAATGATGAGCTGGATGAAAATACCGTCATATGGACCCAATGGGCAAAAGATGGAGGAGGCAAGTTAAGATGTAATGTGAAAGAAGGCTGCATTTGGCAAAGTTTTATCAAGCTTAAAAGAAACCTTTTACTTAGACACTTGCCACATAATATTAAACGAATTCAAGATTAAGAATTTCAGAATGATAAAGGAGACCCCAAAGTAAAAGTTCAGAAAGAATTTACTATGAATTATAACTGTGAATATCAAAATGAAATTCATAGTGCTCTAGAAGTAGAGTGACTTTATTCCAGTCTGCAGAGTCGGTGGGAAAAATGGACGACTCCGACTCCGGGAATTTTAACAGATCTGACTCCGACACTTTCGCTTAAAAATGGGCCTGACTCCGACTGCAGCCCTGTTTGTAAATGGACGACTCCAACTGCGGGAATTTTAACAGTCTGACTCTGATTTTTTCACTCAAAAATGGGCCTGACTCCAACAACGCAGCCTGTAAAATGGACGACTCCGACTCTGGGAATTTTAACAGATCTGACTCAGACTCTTTCGCTCAAAAATGGGCCCAACTCTGACTCTGCAGCCCTGCTTTATTCACAGCAGCTATGTTGTCTCAGAACATTTGTTTGACATTTTTAATTTGTTCGGATGCAAAAGAAAAGGAAAAAATACAGTCAAAGCTTTTATTGAGTTACTTTACTCTGATCTAAACCTCTTTTCAGATGAAAACAAAAATTGAAGTGATTTGGACAGACGACCCATCATCTGAATTCAAGAATAGATTTATGGCTCTTTTCTCAGAAGAACTTAGCTGGAAATACTAGGAAAACTTTTAGCTGAAAATACTTTGCTACTTCACATGGAAAAGTGACATAGATAGAATAGGTGGAAGAGCAAAATCACTTGTTCATCAAAAAGTTATGAGCAAGCAAATTTCTCAAATTTTACATTCTGCTTCTGAATTTACAACCTTGTAAAGATTTTAATACCAGCAATAAAGGTTTTATTAGTTGAAGAGAGAAACATTCCATGGAATGAAATGTATGCCAAATAATGTACAGTCGCGGAAAAAAAAAAGTAAACACCCCTACTAATTCCTCAACAAATTATCGTAGAAGAAAGTTACTGGTACCGAACAATTGGAAATAAAGTCTACTTTTAAATGATGTATATAAAATTTGCTTAGGGGGCCATCTACATATTAAAGTGAACAATAACTTTCTTTTTTTCAATAGCAATACACAATTCTGACAGCATAAATGAACTCTACACCCTCCAATTAGCTTAAAAACGAATTTTTACGCAATTCGTACTATAAGTTTCCGAGAAATTATTTTAAAACCAGCTTATTTTAAAGGCTGTATCCAAATTGAAGTTCCGTACTCGATTGTTAACTGAGAGAGCCCCTTAATCTAATCCCCTTAATCCCTAGCAATACACAATTCTGACAGCATAAATGAACTCTACACCCTCCAATTAGCCTAAAAACGAATTTTTACGCAATTCGTACTATAAGTTTCCGAGAAATTATTTTAAAATCAGTTTATTTTAAGGGCTGTATCCAAATTGAAGTTCCGTACTCGATTGTTAACTGAGAGAGCCGCTTTCTTGATCAAGGCACCTAAAGCGTCACTCAATGAGTGAATGAAGCCTGTTAGATTACAGTAAAGCAGAATAAATTTCAAAATATCTACTCACTTCCATCATAGACGGCCCCTTAAACCATCATTTTGCTGTTTTTTAAGCATAATTTGAAAACTACTTGGAAGAAAATTGTGAAATTTTGGTTTTCCATAAAGCAGGACTTAATAAATCTAAATCCATCAAAAAAATTGTAGGTTGCAATTCATAATTTTTTTGAATATTAACTTCATAATTCATATCATAATATTATAAAAATTGCAAATTCAGCGTATTTATGTTTGGGTATATTAGTATTATTGCTACAAAAAAAAATTAGCACATTAGGAGCATAATTTCAGGAGATATAAATAAAAATATGAAAATGTAATTTAACATTAGAAGCACTAAATTTTGAATGTTTATAATTCAAAAACTTATCATTCAAATGACTTGAAATTTGGTGTCTAGGCATAGTTTGAGCCAAAGATTTGAAATATCTCGTTAAAATTGGGTATTGCTATTGAAAAAATGAAGTTTGGATTAGTTTTAATATGTAGATGACCCCTAAGAAAATTTTATATACATCATTTAAAAGTAGACTTTATTTCCAATCGTTCGGTATCAGTAACTTTCGTCTATGATAATTTGTTGAGGAGTTAGTAGGGGGTGTTTACTTTTTTTTTTCCACGACTGTACCATTTCTCTATTACAGTTTTGCGGATTTATGTTAATGAACATGATGATACATGGTTTCTTTTTCTTTTTTTTTTAATTGAAACAATCATTTTTGTATTTTTTCAAAACATTTTTTTTATTATTTAACATAAAAATATGTCAAGCTCTAAAATTTCTAAATTAGTCTTTTTTTTTTTTTTTTACAAAATTTAACATAAATGATGCACAGGACAAGGGTGTATCACGGTACAAATTTAAAATGCTTATAATTTGAAAAAATATTAACATGAATTTATTTTAACAATGTATATCTTTTTCTTTTTAAAAGTATAAAGTAAATCAGAAATGTTTTCCATCTAAATTAAGTATTACTACTTCTAGTAAAACTTAATGCAGTTTTAATGTGATGCACGGGACATCACTTTAAAGTATCTTAAATCACAAACTACAATTTCAAAAAATTAAAATGAAAGTAATTTTTTATTAAATTAGGGGAAAGTAACCAGTGTATGATAATCTAAGCTGGATTTGCACTGCAACATTTAATGGTAACTCTGCCGTTCAACTTAGGAAAATTAAGGATTTTTGTAATATATCCCTTAGATCGTTTTCTTTTCAAAACAGTACTTGTTAAAAATTATAAAAATGTTTTTGTAAAAAAAAAAAAAAATCAAAATTTAAAATGTCACATCAATATAACCAGTATTTGATAATCTGTATCCAGTGTTTGATAGGCATTTATTTTAATATCTGTTAATTACCAGATTTTCTTTCAAAATAACCATTTTAAAAGTAAATAATCAGTAAATTTAGGTTACACAGTTAAATGGAACTTCAAGAGAAGGTTATTTTCAAAAATATTTCGATTTATTAACTACTCAAACAATTATACACATAAGCTTATACATACCGGTAGAGTCGCCTACTTTGAAGTTATGGCTGCACAAAATTATGATATAAACGTAAAATCAATGTAATATGATAAAAAGTAAAGAACTCATACAAATATTTTAATGAAAAGTCAGATATTTTCTGATCATTCATCTTTCGAATAATTTTCGATTCCAAATTATTCTATGTTAGACTCAGAGTCAATATCAGTTGCACAAATGTGGCAGATAAACTGGAGCTCATCTTCATCTCTCTCATCAATCCCCAAATGTGTTTTTGGAATGCATTTGTAGTGAAATGTACTTTTAAAATCATTACATTCTATCCAATGTCTCTGAATGTTTAAAATCAATTCAGAAGAATAACTCTTGCAGCATATCCACTCTTCTTCATCATGGAACATAAGTTCTTCTTATAAGTTGTTTTTTCTGTGCATAAGGGAACTTTAACTGAAATGGAAAATTTCATGATCTCTTCAAAATAACGCGCTTTCTAAGATGAAAACCTATCTAAATCAGAATATTTCTGCTTCCTTTTAAATTTAATCTGACATATTTTCTGCAAATTTCGGTGTGTGTGTGTGGGGGGGGGGGGGGGGGGGATGCACCCACATCAGCCCACCAATTGGATACACCTCTGTGTTCAGCAGTGTATGACATGAACCAGAGGTGTTTGCAGCTCAACTTAAAAAATCCTGTATTTATATCAATATTACAAAAAAAAAAAAAAAAAAAAAATAAAAGACCCGGAGGTACAGTTAACATTTTTATGATTTTTTTCATTGTAAACAATAAAATATATAAAGAAATTTTTTAAATACTGAAAATATTTTATAAATAGATACTCTAGATAGTTTCTAAATTTTCATGACCCAACAATAATTTTCTAATAACAATAATTGAAAAAAAGTTCCAAAAATTCTTGAAATCAGAAAATTTCTTATGAGCAAACAGCCCTGGCAGGCCTATCAAGAAACATAAAATTATGTTATTCTGTCTTAATTCTTTATCAGCAACAAAATTCTTTTATTTTAACAGTAAAATTAAAGGTCTCAATCACTGGAAAATTAAAAAAACAATGTTTCAAATATATTATCAAACACTAGTTAAATTGGAAGTTTTCTAAACCAGTAATTGAATGTGCCCTCTCTGTTTTCAGGTTAAGGTTAGAAAGCGGAAACTTGGACCATAAAAAAAAGAATTAAAGCTCTATACAATAGTATGTCACATTATCACCCAGTGATTAAATTGTCAAGGATAAAAATAGATATAACAAAATTTACCTCTCAGATTTCTTATAAGAACTGACTGCAGTGACTGCAAAACGCCAGACTAACTTTTCAGCAACTTAATTCCAAAACAATTTCTTAAATAAGAACAAAACTTAGTTGTAAATGATAATAAAGGCATGAACTATAACAAGGAATGAAGAATATGTAACTCCATGGTCTGTAAACCTTATAATAAGTAATTTTTGTGAAAATTATCAAACACTGGGTGGCTATCAAACACTGGTTACTTTCCCCTACATAGAAATATACTTGCAGCTACTTTGATAGCCAAAAATTGAATAAAAGTGCAGTATATTTGTTTATAGATATTAACGAAATATAGGTGTATGAATGCATGCGTTTTTCAATATTGTAAACATCAATTTTAACCTTCATGAACATATAGAAACAAACCATGTAAAAATAAAAAATACATGAATTAAATACTTCAGACTATGTACTTTAATTAGCCATGAATCAAAAAGAAAATTTTTATAGTTTATTTTTTGAGGGTATGGTTCACTTTTGGGAAAATCGCCCTTCACTGGAACTAGCAAAAGATCTGATAAAATGTAAAACAAGTGTGGTAGAAACTGTGAATCGAGCGTGAAGAGAAATTCCAGATTGCTTGAAAAATAAAAAAGATAATCTTTATTCCACGAATATATAAAAACATGAAACTTCCGGTACCACACTTACTATATATCAAAGGAAAAAAACTAAAGAAAATCATTATACTGAGCACACTTCATTCAAACATTACAACTGCAAGTAATGAAAAGAAAACAACAGAAACTGTAACATTCTACAATAAAAGCAAATATGGTGTGGACATTTTAGATCAGATGGCTAGAAAATATCCTGTAAAATCTGCATCAAAGAGATGGCCTGTAGATACATTTTACAACATTGTAGTCATTGCAGATTATAAATGCTTGGCTTATTTACAAATTTATGTCAGGTTGTCAAGCCATTACATTTCAAAGAAATGTTATACTGAATAGTTAGCAAATGAATTGCGTTCAAATTGTGTAAAGGATAAAAAATGTGCCAATAATCAAAATTATATGCTAGAATTAAACAGAACCATTTCTCTTAAACGCAGAAAATGTAAAATTAAAATGCGTAAAGATAACACCACAGACGAAATATTCTTTTCATGCATGGAGATGGCATATTTAAAATGTGCCAAAATAATATCCTATTACTGGAAAATTTATAAATAATTTGTATCTGATATAAAATATTTTACATAATGTTAACTTATGCTTAAATATTATAATGTGAAGAAAATTAACAGATTTATTTATCTTTTATAAATATTTTTCTTTCCTTTTCTATGTGTGAAATTTAATAAATTATTATATTAATTCTATATGTGTGAAATTTAATATCATTTAATGTATTTCTCTATAAAATATAGGTCAAAACCCACGAAACAGTCAAAAATATAGGTTTTATCCACTGGCCACTACACTGATTTTTTTTTACTGGCCAGTTACAAAGTTATGTACGCTCCATACAAAATTGTGTTTTTTCTAACTATCAACATTGTAATCTACAAATATCTTTTACTTACCATTTGATATGATTACACTCAAATAAAAAAAAAACTGGCATTAACATCTAAGGCTAATGTTAGAGAACGTCTTTTTGCATGCTTTTTTCCCCCAACATATTATCCCTACACAATGCTAGCGGCATTGTGTAGGGATGATATGTAGGGAAAATAGCGTGCAAAAAGACGGTGGTCTGGCATTAGCCTAACAGAAAAATATAACCAAGAAATTACTGCTTTCAAAATAAAAGTCAAACACATATTTCAAGATATTTAGATATACTTAATGGCAATATACAAAAGAGAAAAGAAAATTGAAATATATTTTAGAATTATTTTAATAAAATCTGCAATGTTTTATTTTTACTATTAATTGCAATGAAATAAATTCACAGCAAATTTTCAGAAAGGTTACAGCAGAGGGAGGATGCATAGAGTGCCCCCCCCCCCCCGACACTAACTATGCATTTTTCTGCGATCATTTAATGAATTTCGTGTTTTTTTTCGCGATCTTTTGTCAAAATCTGCGTTTTTCAAGCGATCTTTTCACGAAATCTGCATTTTTTTGTAATCTTTTGACGAAATTTGTATTTTTTTCGAGATTTTTTGACGAAATTAGTGTTTTCCCATGATCCTGTAATGGAATTCGTGTTTTTTCTGCAATCTTTTCGTGAAATATCTGTTTTTTCCACAATCTTTTGATGAAAGTTGTTTTTTTCACGATCTTTTCACAAAATTAGCATTTTTCACGTGATTCTTTCACAAAAGTTGCATTTTTCTCGCGATCTTGTCCTGAAAGTTGTATTTTTCTCGCGATCTTGTCCTGAAAGTTGCATTTTTTCTGCAGTCCTTTCATGAAATTTGCACTTTTTTCGTGATTTTTTGATGAAATTCACATTTTTTACATGGTCCTTGGGCGAAATTCACGTTTTTCCACGATTCTTAGACAGAATTGGTGATTTTGTACTGCGAACGATTGACGAAATTGATTTTTTTCGGCAACTATATCGAAATTAGCGATATTTTTATGTCCGAATTTTTGAACTGATGGTCGATCTTTTTAAAAACTTTCAGAACTGAATGCCTTACATTTTTGGAAAATTCAGGACAGAATCACCCCTTCTACTTTCTTTTCTTACACTTGGGAGAATCGTCGATGTGGACGCCATAAATTCCGAACGAATTTCACTCCTTTCCTCCCTGGCATCGATCTTTCAACCACCGCGTTTGGCGAGTAGTGCCCATTGAGTTTGGCGAGTGAGGTCAATAAAGTTAATCGCCATGTTTTAGGCACGCCACACACCAGGGAGACATGCAACAAAAAAGCGTGAGGCATGCGACAATTTCACCTTGTTAACAAAGAAAAAATCGGTTTGAACAGCAGAATTTGCCTCATGCCTCACAATTATAGTCGCATGCGTCTCTGGTGTGTGGCGCGCCTTAAATGTTACTTGGCAAGTGCTAATTTTGTGCTATTAGTATAAAATAAATCATTGTTCATGCAAATTTAACAATATATTCATAATTAAAGTACAATGATCCAATGCAATGTTAAAATAGAATTTGTAGCATCCATTTTGCATAATTTAATTAGTGGTGTCGAATTGACACCAGCGGCTGTTTTAGGATATCGAAAACGTCGGACGTTCTAGTGTTAAGGGTGTATTCCGATCCAAACTGCTTATTTTCTGATTCATTTTTAAATTCATTTTTGCTCTCAAACGCATCAAACTAAGTCTCTTATTTAGAAACTACATAATGTGCCGTGCTTCTCGATTTTTTGATAAATGCAGAAAATATTGCAAAAAATACTGTCAAAATCGGCGTTTTGAACCGAAATTTCCGGAAGCGGGAGATCTAGGGATGAAAAAGATGGTCATACCGAGAAAATAATTGCTTAAAACACAAATTCTAATTAATTGAGCGAAAAATGATATCACACGGCACCTTATACAACTCTTCAAAAATCACCCCAGCAAGTTTCATGTTTTTACTTTCAAAAATGAGTCTAAAAATGTCTCAGAAAATTTCGAGCTGTTGAGGGTGGAAAAATATTTTTTCGAATACACCCTTAAACAACAGAACTTTACAGTAGAGAACGAATGAAAGACACAAATGATAGTTGTAAAAAGAAAAATAAACTAACTAACATTTAAGAAGAGCACTTGGTCAGAATTCACTACTAATTCAATAACTGTTTCACAAACAATACATGCAGAAGAAATCAAACAACTTTTAAAACAAAGCCTTCACATTGGATTCAATTTAACAAAATTGACTAAAAGTCGATTTGTATTTGTTTATTCGAATCAAGGTTCGATTAAGGAACATTATAGTAATCGTATCAGCCATATGACCTACTCCATAGCAAAAACTCCTGATCGCGCGTGCGGCGTGACCTGCACTTTTGAACAGACCCGTATAAACAAAAACGTGTGTTCATCGCATTTTAACGAACTGAACTCTACATAAGTTTTTATTATCTAGTTCTCTTATTTAGTCAAGTTATCTTCATTAAATCTATATTTAATCTTCAAATGACTCCTCATGTATCTAACTATGTAAGTTTTCAGCTTTTTAATTGAAATCAGCTTTTTTTAATGTCATTTTGGCTGTTTTTGAGATTAATGAAAAAAACATGAGAAGTCATGACTTGAAAACTTTAAGGGTGTAAGGGTAAATAGATAAAATTGTAGTCGTATACAAATTCTGTGCTTTTAATTTTTCTTGTAACCATAGGCGGATTAGGGTGAAACAGAAAAAAATATGTCCTTTTCGTGTCCACAATTATATTTTTTCCCTCCTGTGTAAAATAGAGAACTTTTTAAATTTTTTTCCCAATTAAAATAATCAGTAAAGACTTCATTAGAAAAAAAAAAATGCTTAATTTTTTTTTTTTTTTTTTTTTAATTGAAAATATCCATTTTTATTTATTCATCTTGACTAACAAAACAGGTTGTCCAGATGACTGTAGGTGTAGTTTTCAATTTAAAGTTTTAATTAATAATATTTAAAAATCACGTTTTAAACTGGTTTTATGTGTTCATTATTTGTAGCATTTTAACTAGTTAGGCTCAAAACATTAAAATATTTATTTTTTAATATTTAAAAATTAAATTTTGTCCACTGAAATTGTAACCTCTGTTACTGTAACTTTTCTTACCAAAGAAATGACTTCCATTGTCCCGAACAAAGGGCACTACTGAGTTATCTTGTAGGTAAAAGTACTAGAGAAAATATGTTACACCCATTTTGAATTTGTTCTCCATCCATGTGGTCAGTAAGCTCAAACATCTGAATTCAAGGTTAGTGTGTTTTCTGTTTGTAACCTCTGTTACATAAATTTTGAATTTAAATATTGTCATTTAATTTAAATATTGTCATTTGAATTTGTTCACCCCAATCTTATATAATAAAACTAAAACTTTAAATATTGTCATTTGAATTAAAGTTTTAGTTTTATTATATAAGATTAAGTTTATTTAACTTCAATAATTACATAATTTTATACAACTGTAGAAAATAAAAAAAATTTCTTTATTAACAAGGGCGGCGCCAGACGGGGGTCCGGGGGGCATGTGCCCCCCCCCCTCCCGTCGGGGAAAATTTTTTGACTTGAGTGTAGAGTCCTGCATCAGGTCGGATAACCTGATTTTTCCCGACCCGAGTCATTTCGGGTGGGGTGCATGTTAGTTTTTGAAAAACGATTTCTGGTTAGTTTATAGAAAACCCGACCCACAGATAAGTTTGCCGCTGATTTTTTTTTCTTTGGAAGTCAGATTGGCTTGGCTATATTTTTTTGGTTTCAGGATGAGTTTTGATTCTTACGCGCTGGTCTTTTTTAAGCTGATTTTTCAAAAAATGCTTATATCTCAGATTAGAGTCCTGCATCAATTCCGGTTGCCCGATCAGACCACAGCTCGGATTGAGGATAGCATTTTTTGTTGTGGTTCGGTTCGGTTTCAGGTTGAGTTTTGATACTTAAGAGAAGCGTTGCCAAGTGTCCCGATTTACGTGGAACGTCCGTGGAATTTTTCACCATACCCAAATTATGTCAAATTTTTACGAGTTTAATCTAAATTAAAATTTTACGCCTTAGTCTGCAACGAGAAAATTTAAGAATTTAACCACATGTCGGTTACAGTCTGTCATTACGACCGGATGTTACCGAAAAAGTTATACATTTTGTCTATAACTCATGCGCACTCCTGTTCAATGTTTATTTGATTGACTGCAAACTTAGACGCCTAAAAGAAATACGATTTCAAGAAGAGACAGGACTTGGAAATTCATCTGCTCTCTTCGATCATCTTATTAAAAAGTGTAGGGTAAGTATTTTTTTTTTTTATAAATGAATGAGTAAATAAAAAGTTAGTTTTGTATAATTATTCAAGCTAACTTAGTATGAAACTAAAAATTTCTTCTTTGTTCATTATTTTAATATAGAGTAGAGTCTAATTTTATAATAATATGGATATTAATCTCTATTTAATATATAGAAGCAGCGGTAGAATTGATAAAAAATAGTCACTGGTCCCAAGGACCAGTAAACATCAGAGTTTACTGGTCCGCAGACATCGTCACTGGCCCGCTACATACAATTCCATGAATTACCTTTAACCCTTTGAGTGACACCCCTCCCCTCCTCCTCCTAGAACATAAAACAAACTTCCTTTCAGTTACCCAAAATTTTCGGCATTATAAAATGTAAAATTATAATTTGCTAAAAATTAAATAAACAGTACATAAACAAAAACTATAAAATTATTAAATATGTATTTTATTTCCGATTATTTATTTCAACTGTCTGTAAGTTTTAATGTGATTTTTTAGTTTTAAAAATAAAATGAAATTCTGTGGTTTGTGTTTGGTTGTGATTTTCTCAGGGACAGGAAAATTTATGTTTACCTGTCAGAGAGGGAAAAAAATTACTGGTCCTGCGGACCACTAAATTTTTAAAATTAGTGATCTGATTGAATTTGTAGTGGTCTCGGACCAGCGGACCACCAAGGATTTCGAATGCTGAGAAGAGAAATGGAAGGTATAAATGAGAAAATAATTATATACATACATAACTTCATTGTAAACTACGGGAAAAATTGTTGTAGGGTTTTGGGTCGACAGAAATTTTTTGGTAAGTTTCGGATTGACTTTATAAGGTGAATGTTTGGGTCGGGTATAACTCAACAAGCGCAGGAATCTATTTCAGATAAAAAACTACGTATTTGAATATCACTGACTCCTTACATGTTTATTTTTCTACATAGAAGATACCATTAATATTAGAGATATGATTACAGACTATTTTTCTATAATTACATTATATGTATTTTGGATCAATTTTCTCCGATTCTGGATTTCAGGTTGGGATTGGAATTAAGTATTTCAGGTTCGATCAGGTTACGGGTGGACGGAATATTTTTGGTTGAGTTCAATTCGGGTTGAAGCTTGGTTTTAAATAAAAGTGGTGGGGCTGTAAATTTTATTTATTACCTTAGCGGGACCCTAATTAGGTGTAACGTTTAACTGCCAGTTTTCACGATGACATTTTCTCTAACAAGTTTAAATAATTTTAAATTAAAATAATTTTGGTCACTGCATGCATTTTCGATAGGGATTTGTCAGCTGATTTTTTTCAGTTACCTCTGACATTAAAATACATGGTCAACCCGCCCTGAACACGAACCGCGTTTAAAAAAAAATGGTTACCCACCTTACCTGATGCGGGACTTTTGTTTCTAGGCTTTTGCATTTTCTTAAGGGGCGGGGTGGTCTGCCTCATAACTGGAGAACTGTTCCATACGTTATCGCTCACACACTGCTGTGTATGGGCCATATATGTGCACGTAAAATCTATAATATTGAATGACTTCTTATTGGGAGGTTGCTCAGTGGAAAAAGAGTATGAAGCAGAGTTTTTCCTTTCGGGTAATGCTCAAAAGTATGGAAATTTTTTCTTTTGTGGATTCGTCTGCCTTCAGGGCTTACTTTGTGCCGGAGCCCAGCGGAGCTCAGCTCCGATACTTCTCTGTTTTTAGTAAATATTTAAGTATTGGCGGAGCTCATAAATACAGGGTTCCAGAGCCCAGTACAATAGTGCTTTTTTTTGTATCATGAACGTTGCCCATTTTAAGGCACATGTACAAAGTCATTTACATTTGTAAGTAGATATAATTGCCATGTTTTGTTATTCTAATAGAAAGCAACCGAGAAGTGTTTCCTCTTTTTCTATAAAAGCATTGAATCTTTTTAATTTAATCTGTCAAATTTTTAATTTAATCTGATTTTCAGAGGCTCACCGCAAAAGATTGTAAAGCGGAAGGAATCGATTATAGTTTAAGATATGCACGTTTTATAGGAAATTGAAAAATGTTGTTCTATTCTTCAGCATATAAATATTAATTTCTGTAAATTTCATTCTTTTTTTTTTTCATAAAAAATGCATAGCTGGCAAACTTGTGTTACCACTATTTCCGAATCATAATCCTTACCATATTTAATCCCAGAATTCTGCAATTAATTAACATTAAAATTAGGCAAAGATTTCTATTCGAAAGGAGTGATAACTAAAAAGTGGAATAGTTTACATCTAAGTAATATGCTGATAGATATAGATAAAAATTTCATTTCTCTAAAGAAAAAAAAATACGTTAAGTTTTGCAAATAGCGTATGAAATATAAATATGGAGATTGGAGTGACGGATTGGGGGGGGGGGGGGGGAGGCAAGCTACGGTTGTTAGTACTGCAGAATATTAGAGCTCCGGTACTTTTTTTTTGTTAGAAATTGAGCCTTGCTGCCTATGAAGACCAGGTGACTAGTAGGGTGTTTCCAAATTAACCTTAAGAGCTATTTTCAATTTATTTATCTACTATATTCTTTACAAGCTTCGAAATTTATATTCGGAATAAAAATGTTTTGGCCCTGTGCAATTCATCTCTAATTTAAATAGCAGTGTGAGTGTTAGAGAGCTGCACGTTTCGAGATATGCCAAATCCAAACATGAAACATATTCAACCTGTTATTTAAAAAACGAAAAAAAAAAAAATGTTTTATTGTTCATTTAAACCCCTAATAAAGGAGAAAAGTTATCACGACATGAGAAAAAAATTTAAATACAGTCCCGGTCCGGCCCGAATCAACAGAAAAAATATAAGACCCGGACGTGTCCTGAGAAGAATGAAGTTCGAGCTCGGACCAACTTTTTTAAAGCTAAAATTTAGCTCGAGCCCCTACTGAGTTTTCAGATAAAATTTAAGCCCAGCCCGAGTTTAATGAAAGAAACTTTTACCGAGCTCGGGCTTCGGGACAAGCCCGGGCTTGTTTAAATCTCTTATACAGTAGAGCGCTGATTATCCGGACCGGTCGGGACCGAGGCCGATCCAGTTAATGAAAAATCCAGATAATTGGACAACTTTTAAAAACACCTAATGACAATGTTTTTTAGGTCACTTCCCTTCACACTTTTTCCAGGCTTAGGACTGGCAATTGTGGTAGTGCACATTTTAGCGTATTAGGCATATTTAGAAGTTGTTTTTTTTTTTAAACTTTTTAAAATTTTATTTTCTACAAAATTGGTCCAAACTTAGACGTATGCATAGAAATTATTACATGTATACAGTAGACTCTCTCAAATCCGCACAGCATGGGACCAGAGGTTGTGCGGATTTTAGAATTTTGCAGATTTCTGGTCATTTATTTGTTTACATTTTTGAAACATTAATTTGATTGGTAGTTAAGCAAGGGAAATTATAATGAATGCTTACAATAAAGTGAAACATTGAAATAAGTAAAATATTAAAATAATTTGTTAGTTTAAAAGTAATTATTAAAATAATTATGTAAAATAAAAATTTAGAGAAATATTAAATTATTACGAATGAAATCGATTCAATTCGATTCCAAAAGTCCTATGCTGCCATCTATTGGTGGCAAGGAGAATAGTGTTAATGTTATTATCAGTATATATAGCTTATTGTGCTCACTGTAACTTTTTTCATTATTATTTAGAATCTTTAATGCTTTTCTTGTACTGCTTTGTATGTTTAGAAATAAATTTGTCTAATTAAAAAAAAAAAACTCCGTGAACAATAATTTAAAAATAGTTTCGGTTCGTGGATTTTTTCATTTCGAACCCTGGAATTTTTGATATAGATATGCTAATTTATATCAAAATCAAAAGTAATGTAAATTTATTTAGCAATAAATCAGCTGTAATAGCCAAAAGAGAATGATTAACAAAAAATTTAGTAAGAAAAACATTGCGATAGTCGCTGATTTCGGCGCCATCTTGAATTTTGTTCCTGCAACTTAACTGCAAATTTCATTGTTTACATCTGAAAAAAATATGCGGATTTTAGGCGTTCGCGGATTTAAGGGAGTCTACTGTATATACATACTTTTTACAGTACATACATTAAAAAAAAATCATTGTGATAGGAAAAAGAAATTCTTGATAGACTTCTGCTTCCTAGAGGGCATTTTCTTTTTTTCTGTGTGGGACTCTCGCACGTTAGAAGTTAAACTTCTTAGGTTCTAGAAACAGTTGATTTTATGCATTGCTGTCTTTGCATTTGTTGGCAATTTTATTATTTCCTGATTAGGAAATCGTTATTTAACAGTTTACTTTCGTGACATCCAGCCAAATTCACCCTGCCGCTCCCAGAGAAGATTCACTTAAAAAATTTTGGAGAAGGTTGGAAAAAAACGTATGACCTTTGACTGACACGCTTTATTGGACAATCCAGTTAATCGGCACTCTACATACAGTAGAGATATTATAAATTCGGCCCCCCTGTCGGGGATACTGCCAAGAAGAGTTATGTGTTTCACGCGTATCTGGGTATGTGGACATAGGCGTAGCGTCGGGGGGGCACGGGGGGGCATGTGCCCCCCCAACCTTCTGAACCCTGGGCGCCAGAACAGAAAGCGTAGGGGGCGCCAAATGCAGATTTTTTTTTGAAAGAATTTTTTTTGAAGAACCATTTGCATTAAAATTTACAAATATATAAAAAGATTCATGTATAACAGAAGACTGCAAATGAATTAGAAGAAAGGGCTGTTCTCTTGGGCTATTTTCTTTCTCCAATTCAAATGTACCATGTATCTTCTATCATTTAAATCACTTCATCTGTCAGGAGAATCACTAATATTTTCCAAAGTCAGTCTCTACTCATATCTTCTGTGTGAAACTGTCCCTCACCGATAATTTCCAAACTTCAACCGATTTCCCTGGGGGAGGGGGTGCAGAGGGGCATGTGCCCGGACGCCAGAACGAAAAGCGAAGGGGGCGCCAAATGAAGATTTTGTTTGACTCTGACTGTTCTGATGAAAAGATTCCATGAAGGATGTTCAATTTTTTTTTATCTCTCTCCCTGAGCAGCGTTGAGCTTTCTTTTTTCCCGTCTTGGTATGGGCGAGGTCGGGTGGTTACCAGGGACAATAAAAACAAACGGGAGGCCGTTGATTGAAGGCCGAAATTAAGGGGGGAGGCAGAGGAGGCATGTGCCCTGTGCGCCACGCGAATGGGGCGCCAGATGAAAATTTGGTTTGCTGTTTTATACATTATATATATTTGCGTGTGAAATTTGTGCCCTGTGCGCCACGCGAAGGGGGCGCCAGATGAAAATTTGGTTTGCCATTTTATACATTATATATATGTTCGTGTGAAATTTGTGTAAAAAAAAATTTTCTAGCTGAAAAATCAAAAAGAAAAGCTGACTAAAGTGCATTAAAATTGCCAAATAGGTAAAAAGATTCGCCTACAATATACAAGACAGCAAATAACCCCATCCTTTTTCTTATAATTGCTTTTTTACATGCACCATATCTGGCCTTAGAGGAGGCGAGTTCAGGTGACTGACTGGGACAATAAAAACCAAGCGGTCGAAATTTCACAAAATAAAAAGTAAAAACTTAATAATTTTGTTATTCTTGTTTTGAGTCACACATAAATTTGAAAATTAGCATTAGGTTTAGGAAAGTATGTTGACATATCTATCTATAAATAAGAAGAGTGGTATAAGCGATAATTCAACGAAATTGATGTAGGTAGTACAAAAAGATATTTTACAATACTGGAATTCAGCTTTATGCCTACAGTAAATAAATCCTGTTTTTTTTTTTTTTTTTTTTTTTTTTATCCTAAAACAATGTGACTCATATCACTATAATATTAAATTGCCTCAATTGTAATTGAAGCCCAGTGGTGTAGTGGTCAGAGCCTCTGACTGCCGCACCGCAGGTCGCGAGTTCGACTCCCGACTGGGCAAGGTTCACTCAGCCCTTCATCCCTTCGGGGTCGATAAAATGAGTACCAAGCTTGCTTGGGAACTAAACACCGAGGGTCTCGCGTTAGGCTGACCACCTGGCCGGGACGCATGCTGCATAGCACCTCGGGGCCCAGGGTCAAGAAAACAGAGATGGGCACTGTCGGCCCAGATCCTTAATGGATTGTATAGCCACAGAGTTTAGTTAGTTAGTCAATTGTAATTATTTGTAATGCTACAACAACAGTAAAATCTGGAAAAATGAGATGCGTCTATAATGGAATCTTGTCTTAAATGAAAAAACTACATGGTTTCAACAGAAAGAATACCAACAGTTATATCTGCTAAGACGGAAACCTGTATAAAGCAGAATTATTTCAGCTTTCTTTCAATTTTTTTTTTTTTTTTTTACAGGTTTTAATGAATATATTTGACAAAGCTCGTTATATATTTCAATATTACGTATTTTACTGTTACACATTTTAAATTTTAAAATAAGTCCGCTAACAGAAACTTTCGTAAATTTCTTTTGTAAATTTACTTTGCGGAGGAAGTAGAGGGGCGCCAAAATCCATGTCTGCCCCGAGTGAAAATATAGCTAGTTTCGGACCTGGAAGGGGTGCACAAAGCAAAATGCTTTAATAAAACCCTTTAAAAGAAAAAAAATGAGTATAGCATTTACAGTGGTACAGTAAAAAATCTCCCACAGGGCGCCATGGCTAATGAAGGCGCCTATGCCTTTATCCCCCAAAATGATTTTTTCTCTTCTTTTTGTCATTTCTACGCGTTTTGCCAACCCAGGCAGAAATAGAAAAATGCCGCTTTGTTCCTTTTGGTGCAATTATTTTTTGCATTACTTTTGGTGCATTATTTTTTGCATTACTTTTGGGGCAATTGTTTTTTTTTTGCAACCAACCAGATCCAGTCTTAAAGAAAGGAGGCGAGCTTGGACGACTGCCCGTGATTTAAAAAAAAAACTCTCACCCAGGGCGCCATGAGTAAAAGCCGCAGCCGCCCCTGCTTTTACCTTCCCAAATTACATTTCTCGTCCTTTTGCCATTTCTAGGTAGGTGACAACTGAAAAATGCTGCCGCCCATGCCGTTTACTAAAATTACTTTTTTTACATCCAGATCCGGCCTGAAAGGACGCGAGGTCGGGCAACTGTCAATGACTAAAAACTAAGGGTTGAAATATATGCACGATAGAATAGTAACCCACTTTTTTAATGGTTTTTTAAGAATATAGCCCGGGTCAAAACTAGGGGCGTAGAGAAGGGGTATGTGCCCCAAGCATCAGAATAAAGGCGAAGGGGGCGCTAAATGAAGATTTTGTTTGTCGTTTCATACAAAATGGTATATATATATACGAAATACAAAGAAACTCGCAAGCTAATGTTAAACCTATTGGAGCGTTCTTTTCAAATTTCTCTCTTGCATTTTAATATTTTAAAATGCTTTATTTTTCTAGGAGAGTTTAGATTCATCTTTAGTGTTGCTATACTTTTAAGTTTCGAAACCTGTACTGGAAGTGAAAGTAATTTTATAAAAAAAATCTGCAACCAAAATCGGAAATGTGAACACTAACCCGGTTAGAATTCAACCTCAGCTTTTATAAGCTAAAAAAATCATTTAAAACTATTGATATGCAAGCGAAAAAATTTAAAAAGAACATTCCCATACATTTAGTATTAGCGTTCCATTTTTTTTCGCGTGACTAGTGTATGCTCTTAACGCTCAAGCTAATGTTAATCCATTGGGAAAGTTGTTTACATATTTCTTATTCTAATTTTAACTGTTAAATGATTTTTATTATTATTTTTTTATTCTTTGCATAGGGTACCTGAGGTCGATAACTTTTATTGTGCGTGAGGAGATGTGTGTGTGTGTGTGTGTATGGGGGGGGGGGGGGGGTAAGGCGCCAAAATCCTTGTTTTCCCTGGGCGCAAAAAGGGTAGTTTCGGCCCTGCCCGTACGATTGATATTAAGGGTGTGCTTATTGTGCAATATATTAAAAATATTCATTAGTCACTGTTTTAAAAAGATATGTAATTGTGTATTATACATGGGATTTTGCAGATATCAACAATTGGTCGCAGAAAAATAGTTTTCCATTGGTCTCGAAAAAAAAACTTGTAAATTTCGCCTAACCATTACGGAACGAAAATCGAAAATTTTGTCAAACTGTCGCGGACAAGAAAGAAAAAAACCCCGCGAATATGGTCAAATAGTCTCGCAAAAAATATCGCGAATTTCGTCAAAAGATCTCTGAAACAAATACCGAATATCATTTTCATCAATCGGCCGTAGAAAAATTCACGAAATTTGGCAAAGGATTGTGTAAAGTAAATCGTGAACACCATGAAACGATCGGCAGAAAAAAAAATGCGAATTTTGGTAATTCTCGTAGAAAAAAATCGCGGATCTTCTCAAAGGACCGTGGAAAAATATCTTGAATTTTATCAAAGGTTGCGGAAACAAATGGCGACTTTCGTCAATCTGTCACCGAAAAATCATCGCAAATTTCGTCAAAATAATGCACAAAATACTACGAATTTTGTCTAACGATCAAGAGAAAAAAATTGAAAATTTCGTCAAATGGTCGCGGGCAAAAAGACAGCAGGGGTCTGAGCAAAAAAAAAAAAAAAAAAAAAAATCTGAAATTCACAGTAAATTTTCCGAAAGGTTACAGCAGAGGAGAAAAAAGGGGTGGGGTGGGGAATCTCCTCCCGTCACCGTGGGGTGGGGAATCTCCTCCCGTTTTTTCGGCGGTCCTTTAGCGAAATTCGCATTTTTCCGCGATCTTTTAAACAAAATTTACGTTTTCCGTGATCCTTCGACGAAATTTGTGTTTCTTTATTGCGATCCTTTGACGAAATTCGTGTTTTTCTGCGATCTTTTGATGAAATTTGTGTTTTTTGCGATCCCTTGGGGAATTTTGCATTTTTTCCCCGGTCCCTTAACGAAGTTTGCGTTTTTTTCGTAAGTCGCGTTTTTTCCGCAATTCTTTGGCGAAATTAGTTTTTTTCTTCTGCGATCCTTTGAAGAAATTTGGCGATTTTTTCTGTGAACGATTGTCGTAATTGAATTTTCGGCTACCATTTGCCGAAATTCGCGATAGTTTGTATGACCAAATTTTCGGAAAATTCGGAATAGAATCACCCTTGAAAAGACGCGAATTTGGTCAAATAATGGCGTAAAAAATCGAGAATTTAAACAAATGATTTTGCGCGAATAATCAAGAATTTCGTAAGTCGGTTTTGAAAAGAAAATCATGAATTTCGACAAACTATCGTGGAAAAGAATAGCGAATTTCGTAAAATGATATCTAAAACAAACAGCGAATACCATCAATCGGTCGTGAAAAAATACATATCGCGAATTTCGACAAATGGTGGCGGTAAAAAAAATTCGCCAATCTGTCGCAGAAAAATTCGCGAATTTTAGCAAAGAATCGCGGGAACAAAATCGTGAGTTCCGTAAAACGATCGCTAGAAACAAAGACGCGGAATTTGGCAAAGTATCACGGGGGAAAAAAATTGAGTTCCGTGAAACGATCGCCCCAAAAAATCGGGAAATTTGCAATAGGTCATAGGAAAAACTGCGAAATCTCCTTCAAAGATCGTAGCAAGATAGCAAAAAGAAATAACTATTTTCGTCGATTGATTGAGGAAAAAATCGCGAATCTCCTCACACAACCGTTGGAAAAGTGCTTTTGGGATGTTGACTTTGCAGGCACTTTGAAGAAAAAGATCGAGTATTTTCAGTAAAAATAGTCGCTGAAATGAGAAAAAAGTAGCGGGTTTTCATGAAATAGTCGCTTTTTAATGATTTTCGACCTAAAATAGTCGCCTTGGCCGCCGGATGCTGAAAATAGTCGCTTTTTGTAGCATTTTAGTAGTAAGTGGCAGTCCTGCAATTGTATGTTAAGAAAAATCGGAATTTTTTGAGAAATTGAGTCGAGCAGAACCGGGCCTGATTTAATTGATATTTAACGGGCCAGGCTTGTTTTGACTGATTTTTGTACGAGCCGGGCCTGGTCGTAAACTGTGAAAATATGAACGGGCCGGGCTCGGGTGGAACTTTTAATTTTCTCACCGGGCTGGGCTCGGGCCTGGAAATTGCGGTCCGTGCAGACCTCTAGGGGCGTGACTCCCAGGGGCATGAAAAGAGGGGCTAAAGGTGAGGTCGCCCGGGAGCGAAATTTATGCTACGAACCACCGTTTTATTTGTTTATTAATTTTTTGGCCGCTTATCATTTTCCGGTGAAATTTCTTTTTCTCTCTTGATTATTTTTTTTCCTGTCGCAAAACATCATGAACTCTTTAACAAATAAGTGCAATTTTATTTTATGTTATTTAGTTGCGCAGAATTTCTAAATTAAAATTAAACCTTTTAAAGTTCCAAAATAAACACGAAATATTTATTTGATGGATTTTATTTATGTTTCTGCACTTTATCAATTTTATTACACCCATCAAAAAGAGAGAGATTTTTTTCGGGGGGGGGGGGGGGGGGCGCAAGATTGAAAATTCGCTCCGGGCACCGTTTTTACTTGGTGCCCCCCCAAAATTTCTGGTCACGCTACGCCTATGTATGTGGATTCCTTTATACTAGAGATGCAACGAATATTCGGCCCATTCAGCCTGTCTGCCAAATATTCGGCTTCGGCTGAATATCAAGTCCATTATTCGGCCTTGGCCGAATAATACTGTAATAAATGTTTTTATATTTACACACAATATAACTTTTTAATTTGTAATAAGCTAACATTATCTGTTAAATTTAAAATTAATCTATTCAAAATTGTTTTAATACAGCTGTACAAGCAAATTCATTTTTTTTTTTTTTTTTTTTTATCATAATGGGAAGTTTAACAATTCCTTGTCCTTGTTACATAAAAAAATATTTCTTTCAATAATATTTTGAATTATACCTATAAAGAACATAAATGTAAGATTGATTAGATATAGATGTATTATATGCATAAGATATTTAAGTAGTATATGTTTAATACTTAAGGGGGTTTTTTTAGTAAAATATGCACGCTTAAAAGTTAAATATAATTTAAATGATTTTTTTAAGTGTTACTATTTCTTATTAAATAATGAAAGAAATGTAAGTACTAAATTCTTTTAAATAGTATGTATTTATGTTTTACATATTTTTTTCAAGAATAGCATTGTACTGTTTATATTTGCCTTAAAAAACAGTTAAAATGTTTTCAATAAACTTAGATTGTGATGAAGAAATAATAATTCAGCATTCTCAGGTGATAGTCTTTCTTTTTTATTCGTAAATGCTACCTGCTTCTGAAAATAATCTCTCACTATATATGGTACTTCCTGGTGCAGAAAGGTACTTTTTGGCTAATTGTGAAAGGTTTGGAAAGTCTTCTGAATTTTTCGCTCACTACTCCAAATGACACTGTTGTCTTTCTAGTAGTGGCTGTGGGAAAGAAAATTACTAATTTCTTTTACTTCTTCACATTGAAAAGAACTTTCTATAGAGCTTCACTCTGCGATTGGCGTGCAATTTCATTAAAGCTTGCCCGCAAAGAATTTGGAACTTGTGAAGATGGAATGGTATGTTGGAAATATTTTGTTCACATTCTGTTACTGGTTTCATACTAGCCTTTCTTAGTCTTACTAAAGCAGTTAATTTGGACTTTACTCCTACATCCTTTGCTTCATCTTTGTTGAAAAAGAACACTTTAAATATGGGGTCCAAAACCGTTGCGATGGAATAGTGTTCATTGTCTTGAATCGATGCAAAAGGCTTCTCCAAATTTTGTAGAAGAGTGTCTTTCATGGTGCCTACACCAAAAAAAAATCTCTAGATTTAGATAAATATGATTTTAATGCTGTAACTATTGGGATGACTTCAGAAATTAATGATCTCGATGAGGCAATTTGTTTTGTTATTTCTTCAAATGGTTGTAATAGATTGAGCAATTTTTCTAAAATAGTCCACTGGTTTGTTGTCCGATTATTTATTTCTTTAAATTTAGTTGCATGTAGTGAAAGTGCATTTTTTTGTTCCAGTACTCTCTCCAACATAATAATAGGTGCTATTCCAGTGTGTTGCCACACTTTGAACTAATTTCTTCTTAGGAATTTTTAACTCATTAATTTGTATTGCAGTTAATCTTGAACATGCTAATAGCGAATGATTAAAATGTGTAACGATTTCTTTTACCTGCAACAATTAAATCATTTTGAACCTGAAAACATTCACTATACACTTCTTAATAGTGCTATCTGCTGACAGCAAAGAAAAAAAAATAATGATAATAATAATGATTAAAAAAATTTTGTTAATTGTGAACTTTATAGAGTCTACAATGATCTCTTTCCAATATTTTAGAGGATATTCCTTTCATCCTTTCAATCAGTGGTTTTTCTTAAGGTATTAAGATTCCTTTTTTTTTTTTTTTTTTTTTTTTTTTTTTACTTTATTTCATCTGAAAGCTGAAACTTATGTTTCCTAGTACTTTTAAAATTTTGTCATTATTTTAAAATGTAACAACAGCACACATAATATCTATTAAAATGTAACTAGACAGTACCTGATGTCTTAACTTTTGCTGAGAATTTCTTTTTTTGGCTGAATTATATTATTGAGGCAATTTTTAGGCTGAACATAGCCGAATATTTTTTCAGAGTAAAATAATGCTTTCAAAAATTAAAAATTTGTATATAAATAATTTTTTTAAAGAAAACATGTTTTAATTGTGAAATATACAAGAATTGTGCATATAGTGCATACTATATTTTGTTTTTAGGCAAAATAAGTTCATTATTCAGCAGCCGAATATTCGGCTGTAACTTGGCCGAGTATTCGGTTATTCGGCCAAACCACTATTCGTTGCATCACTACTTTATACCCTCAAAACATCCCAACGGCTGGATGGATTTTAATGAATGAGGTCTATATTGATTCGTCTTAACCGCCCGATGGTTATCAGCTAAGTTTTGTTTTATAAATTCAAAATGTTGCTTGTAAAACACAAAATGGCGGTAGGGACGAAAAAAAAATTACGCACCATATTGAGTGGCATATCATTGGATAGGTCTTTCAAAATGAAGACGGTGTTTCATTGATTATATTACAGTCAGAAGCTCTGTTTAAATATTACACAACCTGAAAGTTGTGTAGGTAAGATCTCTAGCTTTACTGCAAATCTAACCATCATAGACATCTATAGACCTCATCAAAACAGTGTTTATAGATAGGAACTAACAATTAAACACAACTTAAAAGCCATGAATACAAGTAAATAAAAAAAAATAGGTATTAATATAAAAAATAGTTTCACATTGATGAGAAATAATTAGTTTGCTTTTTACGCAGTCGTGTTTTTTCAATTTTTAAATTTAATTAAATTATTAGAATAGTGTGCCCTTTTTGAAAAATTCCCACCCAGTAGCCCTTTTTTTAGGGTTTCATTCGTCTGACGAAACCCTATTCGTCTCACTCTGTCTGTCTGCCCATCACAGAGCCCGTTCTCAGAAACTATGTATGTTGGAGACATGAAATTTTGCATACTTATAGCTGGACACTTGAAATCGAATGAAATCATAAAATTTTGAACAAAAATTGTAATTAACGGACGTTATTAATTAAAAATTGGAACAGGTTTCATAATTTAGCAAAAGCATCTACTTTTTGAAACCGCAAGATTTTCTCACAGAAATGATTACAAGCAGGTGTGGTTTTAACAGCAAATATAGACTGGTGACTTTTTTTAAGCTGCGATAACTTTTTTCTATTCATCCTATGGATTCGAAATTAGGACCACAAGATGAGGAAAAAAATAAGCTTTCAGAAATTCGAAAATTTATCTTGATCGTACCATAAAAACTCGAAAAATCCTTAAAAATCAAGTAAAAAATCTTTTATTTTCATTCTTTGAAAAGGCGACAGACGTCTGCTAGTTTAGATTATCTGCTATCAATGAAATTCCAAAACAGGTGGCTTTCAATGTACTAGGAGATTTTATATTGTTTTATTATCATTAATCTGAGATTTGCTTCTTTCAAACTGCAGGTCATGTGGCATGATACAAAAAACAGATAAATTACTGCAGTTTTTAATACCACTTACAAAAATTTTTAAACATTGCTTTTAGAATTTTGGTTCTTGTGCAACCGGATGTAAAATTGTACGCTAATTAATATGTCCATTTGAAAGAAATCCATCCACAATTTTTGGATTTATCAAAAAATCGATTTTTAAACCTATAAAATAAATGTGATTTTGTATAGATAATGAACATCTTTGTTAAAATGAGGAAAACTAAATATCAAATTGCTTTTAAACTTTGAGAGTTTATAACAGATAATAACAATATTATAAAGTTAGTGTGCGCAGAATTTTGGTGAAAGGGAAGGGGGCTTTTTTTCTATTTTTTTATCAGCTTTTTTTTTTTTTGTTTTAAATGTGGTTTTTTCACTTATCCCATGTTGGGGCAATGCAGCAGAGCATTGCAAATGTGATGGAAAAGACATTTTGCTGATGTAACCCGAACTTATTTAAAAGTATAGAAATATATATCTTGTCAAAATTCAATTTAATTTAAAAATAAACCTGAAATAAATATTAAAGAAATAACAATATGTGCTGATGTAAATAAGTACTAGTAGATTTAAAAACAAATTCATTTTATTAAAATAACGTTAGCATAAAAATAAAAAGTAAAACGATATTGTAAAATAACAGCTTTTAACAAAACTGAAAATATAAATTACTTATCTTAAACTTCACATATGCCCTGGGATTGATATTTCTTACATATGCTGACTTGCCAAGTCTCCGGCTTTTCCAAATATAAGCTAATCTCCAGATTATCATGAAATGTCTCCAGCTTTTTTCAATTTTGAACATGCGAGTTTCATTTTCAACATGCCATATCGGCCAGTTCGCCAATGCAAATCATATATGAAGTGCATTATATTAAGTAATGCTTAAGAATTAGAGCATTGCAAATGCAATGGAAAACATATTTTGCTGATGTAACCCTAACTTATTTAAAAGTAAAATAGAAATATATATTTTGTTAAAATTTCAAATTTAAATGTGCTAAAATAAGACAACATTGGATCCTTGGTTATGCAGCACATTTGGTTAATTGTTACTGTTCAAACTTTAAACTTATGTTACTTTAAATTTGTTATACCCTTATCGATTTTATTAAATTGGAGCTACTGATCATAATAAGCAGAATTATGTAAATTGAATCCAAAAGATGTTACATGGTATTTTTCATATGTTTCAGCAGAAAGAAAAAAAAAACAAATGTATTAAAAGCTCTTTTGAAATACCACCACAAATGTTAACTGAATTTGAAACTCAAAGGTGAAAGTGTGTTGTGTTTATCGTTGCTCCAATGGTATTCCATTTAATTATAATTTCTTTAAGTTGTGCCATGTGCAGACAATAGTTTTTTAGTTTTTGCTAACAACAAAGAACTTTTTTAGAATTCTATGAATTTAAATATTACTGACATGTTTCATATCTAGGATTGTTTTGGCAATGTAAAGATAAAATATTACATCATATGTATTTGATCATTTGACGATATTTGTGATTTTTTTTCAATAATTATTTCATGAAATTCTAGATTTTTTTCCCCAAGATTGTGTCATGAAATCTGTGGTTTTTTGGGTGTTTTTTTCAATTGTCAAAATTCATGTTTTTTCCCCAAGATCGATTGATAAGATTTGCGATTTTTTTCTGTATGTCGAAGTTCGTGATATTTTTCCATGACTGATTTAATAACCTGTTGGTGGCAAATTTATATTTGTGACTTAATCAACTGTTCATTGCATCAAAGCAGGGTTGGCAAGTTTTTGACATGTAATAGTTTAAACTGGTTTTAACCATGGATAAAAATGTCATGTCAAAAACCTAGATTTAATAAAATTCTTAAAACAATTAGTCAGCAGAATTAGGGTTTACTCAATAAATTTTAAATAAAACTTCATAAATAGTATATTAAAACTGTGGGAGTATAAACTTCACAAATACATTCTTCAAACATATTTGCATTGGATATGGTAAACTGCATGTTATCTACAAATAATCATTTAAAGATAATAAATTACTCAGAAATGAAGTAAAGTAATTTCTCAATTCAATAAGTGATATTTGTAATAATTTCCTAAAGCATTAAGTGTGATTTATTGTCTTTATATATTCATTCTATGCTGCATTTAGGTGCCTCTGATGTCAGATAATTTTTCTGACAAGAATGTAATAGAGTGATAATGTTCAGTTTATATTAAAGTTTTGGATATGTAACTTACCTTTCGTAATATTTGACTCAGATTTATGTGTTGCTTAAAAGCATATTTATTGCTATGCCCAGTAGCAGAAACAGTGCAGCACGGAAGCGGGCGCTGCAGATTATTTTAAACCTTGCAGATTAATCCACCAACTTAAAAATAAATGCTGGGCTTAAAAAATAGCTGAAATTTGCTTTAAGTCTCTAGATTTAGGGTATTTGTTGTATCCTTATATTATATATATTCTTTATAAATGGAAATTTTGCTTACTTTAAGTGTTTCTGTTATTTCTTATGATAGTAGGCTTATTGGGTCGTAGATAAATTTTTGTTTGCTGCAGTCTGACATAGAAAATTCTGCTTCTGGGTTGCTATGATATTAGTTTGTTTTTATTTGACGAGTTTGTTAGATATTAACATTGAATTTTAAATTAAGTTATAAGAAATAACACTGCAAATAGAATGTTACATGATTTTGTTTTTAAATAATTGAATAATGCATACTATTAAGATGAACAGTTAATAAATCCTTAATTATTTGTAATCATTAAAATTGCATAGCTTTAATCTAAATTTTGCAGATGTAAATAAATTGTGAAAATTTTTCATTTTTTTAATGGCTAGATACAGAAACTAAATTGTCACAATTGGTATCTAATGAGCATATTTACTTTCCATAAGATAGAGCAAATTGAAAGATATTTCCCTTCCAGTACAAAACAGTATTGCTATTCAGTGCTGTAGTTGAAAAAAAAATATTTGTGGGAACTCACCTTTCCAGAAAATAGATGTTGATGCTACCGGATTTTTGCTAAGCCGAAAGTCAATTTAAAATATTTAGCCAAATGCCAACTGTTTTATATTCACAGTTATAATTATTATAATCTAATTTTTATAGTATTGGATTTGTATAGCATCCATCTAAAAGCAATATTTAATGAATCTCATAGTAACATTTTCCACAATGAATCAAAATAAATTGAAATAACAGAAATTAAATCCATATATTACTAATTACTGGCACGTCTATCCTAGAAGTTTCCAAAAGAACGATGATTAGAGGTCTTTTCTGTGCCCTCTGTTTTACAACAAGCTGTTTCATCTACTAATTTTCTTCCTGATCACTACCAAGATTTCACATATGGTTCAGGACAAAAATTTTTAAAGGGAGGTCCTACACAGCTTATGAATATAAGTGAAACGGATCTTCTTTAATGCTAGCATAAATTATCATTTCGCTTGAAAAATATTTTTTTGCTCGTACGCGATATTTTTTTTTTTTTTTTTACAGTAAGAAACAAAATATTTCTGGGAACGGGGTTCCCACCAAACTACACCACTGTTGCTATTGCTACAAAACAAGTTTTCTTGCTTTCCCCCTATTATGTTCTTATGGAATAATTAAACATTTTATTTTGCATGCTTATTAGAATATTAAACAAAGTTTTTGATACATTAACCATTTTTTTTTCTATGATTACATTCCATTCATTAGAATATTATTGGGCGATTCCATGTGGAGAGACACACACATAACGCAGGCTTTAACTTGCATTTATTCAATTATTTATTATATTTTAATGTTAATTCTGATTTTAAGTGGTATGGTAAATAAGCTATTAACATATTTTTTAGTTTAAATGTGTGTAAGTAAAACTCACAGAAATATATCATTTAATTTCATACTCTAAATGTGCTTTTTTTCTGAAGTAGAAAAAAAGCACATTTTGAGTAATGAAATTAAATGATATACTTCTGTGAGTTTTATTGCCACACATTTAAATTTAAAAATATGCTAATAACTTATTTACCATACCACTTAAAATCAGAATTAACATTAAAATTTAATAAATAATTGAATAAATGCAAATTAAAGTCTGCGTTACATGTGTGACACTCTCCATGGAATCGCCCTATTGTATCCAGAAATTTTAGTTTTGTCTTTTACATAAAAAAATCAAATATCAACAGTTATTTTGAAATTTTATATAGCTAAAGCACAGATTAATGTCTGTCTATTCTTCAAAGAATTAAAAACTGCAATTAATGGATTAAAAATAATTTTTTTGGTGGGGGACATGAATAAGTGCAAATGCAAAGCATAGTTGATTGACCCATTTGCACTAGTGACCACAGTTTTCTTTAGACACTTATGGATTTGTTGTTGGCAGATTGTTGGTCTCTTACAATATAATACAAAATAAAATGTACATGCAAGTACATTTTATTCTGTATAAAACTCTTTTCAATTTAGGTCTTTCTTCTTGAAGTCCAAAAAAGACTGTTTACAAATATCGAAACGTGCTTCGATGAAAAGTAATGTACTAATTTTTATAAGAATATTTTATTGCTAATGTTGTGGTGAATATGCTTGCTGACATCTCATTAAAATTAAAAAAAAAAGGGGGGGGGGGTGAATTTCTTTTTTAATATGGCATGGTTTGTTAATCTTCCCAATTTATTGCAGTCATTATAACTTCAACTGTCTTTTCTGTTACTGCATGAAAAATTGTATCAGATAAAAAAAAAAAAAGGAATAAACGAGCACGAAATTGTATTACTTGAAAAAATTACTTTATTTTAGGAGTTATAATTATTTATTTACTGTATACTACTAAATTGTTTTATTTTTTATAATTTATGCCTGCATTTATTTGTTTGAATTTAGTAGATTTTTACTATTGTTATTGTTTTTTTTTTAAGCATTTAAAAGTTTAATAATCTCTGTTTTATTTAGGAACCTGTTATTGTTAAAGCAGCAAATGGAATTATGATTTCAGAAAGCTCTAACTTAGATTGTTTAGCCTTAAAGGATGAAGGAAATGCTTTATATTCAGCTGGAGCTTTGAAACTTTGTGCTGATAACAATACTGATAGAACTGCTCTTTTGAAAAATAGAGCAGCTGCATATTTAAATCTATGGGAATATCAAAAAGTTATTAAGGACACAATTGCAGGTATAATAAATTATTAAATATAATTGATCTTCATACTTTTTAATATTTGAACTGAAATTGCTGTATTTTGAAAGGCATAGGGGAGAGCAGGGTACAGTGAACTACCCCTTATATTTTATTTATTTTTAAAGCTTTTTTTAGGGTAATTGATTACAGCACTGGATTGATTACTTGTAGCCTTCAGAACACATACTTACATCAGAATGAATTATTTTATCTTGACTGGTTATTTTGAGTTTTTAAAAGTAAAGGTTTTCATCATTATACTTTATTTATTTAGCAGAGTTTCCCCCAGGTTTAAAAAAGGGCAGGGTGCTGTTTGTGGGAAAAGGGCACTTTTAGATTCCGAATGGCATGTTTGGGATTCTTAAGGGAAATTTTTAAAAGCATTCTTTTGATTTTTAAAACTTCTTTTTAATATTTAATAGACAGAAAACTATTTTAAAGACAGGAATGAGTCAATTTTTACTATGCAAGTAATTTTTTAATAAACAAAGGAGTAAAGGTACTTTTTTCAGGTGGGGCAACAAGGGAGCTAATTTTTTAAATGAGGGGCAAGAGGGGTGCTATTTTGTAAATCTGAGGGCAGGCAGGGTGCAGCACCCTCCTGAAACTGTCTGGGGGAAACTCTGTATTTAGTAATTAAAGGTTATAAATAAATAAGATAAAACAGCTGTTTTATAAAGTTAAGATACATGTTTTTATTTAATTTTAAAGATAATATGCAGTAAAGAAAACTTTATATAATATTTTTATGAGGATGTATTTGAACTTCAACATGGGGCACAGTGGACCACCCACTGCTGAAGTACAGTGGTTCACAATCTACTCTGTTACCATAATGCAGAATTTTCAAAATATTTAATAATTGCTTATTCTCTATAAAGAAATATTGTTTTTAAAGTAATTATTTAACTGTAAAATAAAGTAAAAGAAGAAAAATGGCAATTTATTTACTATAGTAAGAAATATTTTTGTTTGTATTTACTGCTTTTAAAAATATCTGTAGCCTGTTATTACTAAAAGAATTTCTGGCAGGTTCTGAAATGCTATTACTCATTTTAGATGTAACATAAAACAAATTTGGAATCAAAATTTTATGGTTATTAATCTGTTGTTTATATTAGTGTTCTCAAAATGTCGCCCTCAGACCCAAAAGTATTTCAGGAAATTTTCAGGCTCATAAGTATTTTGGAGTTCCATTTGCAAATTTTAATGTGTGATGGCTTTATTTTATTTTATAACATCATCTTATTTGCAGTTGTTACTATATCTTAATCTGTTATTATTTAAAAAATATAATTAATTTTTTGATAATTTTTCTGTTTTATTTTGCATGTGTTTTGTTTGAAAATGTTACTTAATGAAAATGTGCATTATTATGTTATTTTGGATGTAAAGGGGAAATAAAGGAGAATTAGATTAATATAAAATTAATTTATATTGTATTTCAAATAATACTTAAGGGGCCACTGCACTGAAACTCCCAGAACTCGAAATCCCATGTTAGCCTGTGGGAAAACTTTCAAGCACGATTACTCATTGCCTAATATAATTATTAAAATACCATTTACACCATCAGAAAGTAGACATCAGATGCAGATGATGTGCGTTTTTAAAAATTGTCTACCTAAATTTTAAGTATTTTTAAGAAGATGATAAACTTTAATCAAATGGAAATTTCAAAGTTTATAGGGATTTTTTATGTACTTAAAATTTACGGAGATAATTTTTTAAAACGCACATCATCGGCAGCTGACGTCTACTTTCTGATGGTGAAAGTGGTATTTTAATAATTATATTAGGTAATGAGCAATCGCGCTTTAAAGTTTTCCCATAGGCTAACATGGGATTTCACAATCGGTGAGTTTCAGTGCAGCGGAGCCTTAATAGTAGACCACTGTTTCCCAGTGAGTGGACTAGTGTGTCCCAGAAGCTGGGCACACTGGTCCACTTTATGAATGTATACAAATATATATATATTGATGTATTTGAAACTATGTTCTGACAAAATTCTGAGGCCTGTAAAAATGTTTAAGGAATGTTCAATAATATTATCAGAAAGATTGGACTTTCCATTAAAGAGAAAAAAATAACTGAAAAAGTGGTCCACTGTGCCCCAATCTCCCCTATTTGTTTATTATCATCGACCCTATTATTTATCACAAAGCAAATTAATACCTACCATGCCCGTTTTAACATAATGGTTGGCAGTCCTAATTAAAGCCATAAACATGTGTAATATATTATGTATCATATGGGTGGCCATCACGAATTTATCCTGATTTGAATATTTACAAATGCATCTTGCCATATTTTCTATACTCTGACAGGCAGAGCTGGGCTTAATGCATGGCTGTTTGTATTCCGGGGATTTGATAAAATGTGCCCCGGAAATTCCGGAGTTACACAGGCATGAGATTCTTCCGCAGATTCGCGATTTTCCGCTTTTTTTTTTTTTTTTTTTTTTTTTTTTTTTTTTTTTTTTTTTGTCATTTTCTGATTTTTTGCCATTTCTTGCATTGATGATTTGTTCCGGAAATTTAAAAAAGTCGTCAGTCTGAAAATTCAGACGTAAAATATCACAAATTTCGACAAGTAATCACCGAAAAAACAATTCCGTCAATTGTTTGCAGAAAAAGAAAAAATGATTTCGCAAAATATCGCGTAAAAAACGCAATTTCTTCAAAAGATCGCGGAAAACCCCTGCAAATTTCATCATAGAATCGCGAAAAAAACGCTGATATCGTCAAAGGGTTGTGGGAAAAATGGCACCTTTCATCAAAGGATCGTGGAAAAAACTCAAATTCTGTCAAAGGATTGCGGAAAAAACGCAAATTTCGTCAAAGGATTGCGGAAAAACGCCTATTCTAAAAAAAGATCGCAGAAACAACAGGAATTTTGTCAAAAGATCACGAACGAAACTGGAATTTTGTCAAAGATTGCAGGAGAAACCAGATTTGCGTTAAAAGATCGCAGAAAAAAAGGGCATTCTGTCAAAAGATCGCAGAAAAAAATGCAAAGTTTGTCAAACGATCACGAATTCTTTCAATGGATCGCGGAAAAAAACTCGAATTTATTAAAAATATCGCAAAAAAATGCGAATTTTGTAAAAAGATAGCAGAAAAAACGCGAATTTTGTAACAAGATCACGTAAAAACGCGAAATTTGTATAAAGATCGCCGAAAAAGGCGAATTTTGTAAGATCGTGGAAAAAAGCGAATTTTGTTAAAATATCACCGAAAAACGCAAATTTCGTCAAGAGGTCTCTGAAAAAAACGGCAATTTCATCAAAAGATCGCCGAAGAAACCGGAATTTCGTCTAAAGGTCACTGAAAAAAACTGGAATTTCGTCAAAAGGTCACAGAAGAAACTGGAATTTTGTCAAAACGTCACCGAAAAAATGGGAATTTTGTCAAAAGATCGCCAAAAAACGGGATTTCATCAAAAGGTCTCTGAAAAAATGCAAATTTCGTCTAAAGGTCGCCTGAAAAACTGGAATTTTGTCAAAAAGGTCGCGGAAGAAACTGAAATTTCGGCAAAAGGTTGCAGAAGAAACGGAATTTCGTCAAAAGGTCGCGGTTGCACGACACCGTGAAAGTTCAGCCTTTTTTTTCAGGGGATTTTATCAAATGTTACAAACAGCCATGTTAATGTCTAACTAAGTGGTCACTGAGTTTCTTTTAAAATTAGAGTGACTAAAGTTTTAGAATACACATAACAATAGTTGATTTGCACCAACTTCTAGCCTTAAATCCCTTTGCTAACATGGAATAAACATTACAATATATTGTATTTTCTGATAGTTTCTTGCTGTTTCTTTTATTCTTTTCCCTTTTTTTTTTTTGTGCCTCATTCATGGGGATGCTTTGGGGACTTATCCCTAGCAAGTTAGTGTCTATTTCTAATTTTTTTAGTGCTTCAAAGTTTCTGGAATAAATTGGCGTTTGAAAAATGAGATTCATGTTTTCTCAATTTACTGTTAATCTTGATCACAAAGTACTTTTCATGTGGTAAACAGTGCTGTAGTTGGGTGGGAACACCGTTCCCAGAAATATTTGGTTTGTTACCGTAAAAAAAAAAAAAAAATAAATAAATTAAAAAAATCGCGAACAAGTACAATTTTTTTTTCAAGCGAAACGGTAATTTATGCTAGTTTTAAAAATATCTGTTTCACTTATATTCATAAGCCGTTTTAACAGAGTTATTTTCTTCTGATGGACTGATGGCTTCTATTATTATGAAACAGCCATTATAAATGAAGTGTTAGGTGAAGATGAAGGAGCAGTCATAAAATGTTGCTCTTTCATCTTCACCTAACACTTCATTTATAATGGCAGTTTCATAATGATAGAAGCCATCAGCCCATCAGAAGAAAATGATCCATTCCAAAGGTATAGGTTCGATTGAAAAAAACTATTTAGTACTTTGAGCAGAAAGAAGAGGCTACACCTGCAATTTTCATGACACTAATAGAATAACATAGCTGCCAATGTGTGCAGTTTTGTTACCTCTAAAATTTAATATAAAGTTTTGCCATATTTAATCAATGACAGTTGTTAGATTTCGGCGATTGAATTAGGCAAAATTTACTGGTAAGTTTTAGTGGTAATTAAAAACAAAAAAAAAGAAAAGAAACTATCAAGGGCTTTTTCAAATAAACAATTTCATTCCCCGTTTTTCTTAAAAAGCAACAGAAATGTACATCAAACAAATGTTACTAGTACAATAAAAATTAATGAATAAAGTGAAATTTTATATTTCAGCTCCTTAGTTGGCAACGATTTGTGTAAATCCGGTTTATCTGAGGTGAGCTTGGTCCATATTAACTCGGATAATCGGAAGTCTACTGTAAGAATTATACCTGTTAATTGAAAAAAGTTGGCTTTTGGCTAAATGTTTTAAATTGGATTTTGGCTTAGCAAAAATCCGGTAGCATCAACATCTACTCTATGAAAAGGTGAGTTCCCACAAATATATTTTTCCAACTACAACACTGGTGGTAAACATATGAACATTTGATTGTTTAATTCAGTCTTTTAATATTACTCAAATATGATTTATTTTTTTTATTCTACAAATTATGTATCCATACTAAATGTCTGTTCTTGAATTTTGATCTATTATCATTTTTATCAATTTATTGTGATTTACTCATACAAAATGTATGTTAAAATGCAGAAATTATTTTAATGCACCTCAAGCCGTTAAATATAGCAATCAGTATTTGAATAATAAATCTCTACCCCAAAAAATGTTTGTGGGGTAGATAAGGGAATATATATTTTTTTGGATTGCTAAAAGTAAAAAAATGCTAAAAAAATTTATAAATATGAAATTTTAAATAAAGACTAAAAAAAATTTCTTTAAAAAACGTGGTCTTCAAAATACCTAATCAAAAATCACCAAGAGAGTTACCTTGTTTGTCTAATTTACCGTAATAGGATTTATAGCCAAGGCTGATGACACATATGAGTGATGCTGGCAATGAAATAGTTTCAAGATTATTAGAGTGACAACAATTATCACAGCATTAAAATTAATTTCACACCAAGGCACACACATTAAAATACACAAGTTCGTTAAGTACTCAATTATGGAAAAATCTTTTGTTTTGGATCGTCAATACCACTTTCCATCCACTTAGGGGTTGAATTTCTAAATTCATGGAAAACACACACACTTCGGTAGATGTTTATGCTCTTACCTAAAACTTTGGCTGAGATATGGTGAAATGACCTAAAACATTTTACCCTCCCCCCCCCCCAATTAAATTTCAAAACAATAGTTTCCTAGTGAATTCCTGTTATGAATAAATGGGGCATTCTCACAAACTTTTGACTTTCATGTCCCTGAATAATAATATTTATTTTAATACACTTTTTTGTGTTTTTTTAAATTTCATATACTGGGGAACATCCCATTGCATGATTGCACAACAATATTAACGAGATAAATAAGTTTTGGATGATGTTAGGGGTCCAAACACCTGGAAAACTCCTATACCGTCCCGTGTCCCTGATGCTGATTTTTAAGTTTGGAGCTGTCTGGATAAAATTGTTACAATAAAAATAATTCAATGTAATTTTTTTTCTGAAACAGGAACTATTGTTTTACATAAATATGTAGCTAAAAATTAACCTGCACACATTTTTAGGGTTGTTATTATTTTTTAAACTCTGTCCCTGGGTTTTAGATTGCTTAATATCCTCTTCTAAAATTATGCAGAAAAACATTTCAGATGCAGCCACAGAATTTTTTTTAAGTTTTTTTCTCATGCAGAAGTATGCTAGAGAAATAATGTCTAAAATTCTTTGACAGGAAATTGACTGTCGAATTTAAATCAGCATTTAAATATCAATTTCAAGCACCGTGGCTTTATTGGTAGTCTCACCGTCCCCAAGTTTTATTCCTGCACTTTTCAAGGTAAATTAAAAAAAAAAACAATAATTTAATCCAGTGTTAACAACTGTTTCTAAAAATCAATGAACATTGTGGCTATCACTTAGTCTTAACATGATTTTCCTAAAAATAGGTGGTAATTTTTCTTACCATTCCATCCTTACTGTCCCTTTTTTTCAATACCATCCCCCTTTTTTACCTTACCGTCCCTTCTTTAACACAACACCCCTTTAAGACAATGTTATACAAAAATTCTGTATTAAAAGCACTACATTGTTATTATTTCTTTTTTGAATGTCCTGTGGGTACTATGCAAATTCATTATAAGTAAAAATTTAGAAGAAAATTAAAAGTTATAGGGGTAAAATGGTAAGAAAAATTAAACTCACAAGTTTAACTTAAACCTCAGTTAAATAAAAAAATTTTCACTGCTGACCATTTTTTCTTTATTTTGAATCATTAAGGCATTCGTCTATCAGATTAAAATGTTATTTTAGCAAGTTTAATTTTGTCAGATTTTTTTTTTCCCAAAAGTCAAAAGATTGTGAGAATGCCCCAAATATCCAATAGTTGCAATGTTTGGGTCAACAAAATTACTGTTAATTTAAAATTACAAAAGTTACTGTGAAATGTTCATTGCTGGCATATCGCAAAATAAATATTTAAGTATAATTTCATGTTTTAAAGAGATTTTGTAACAGCTCCGTCATCATCAGGTAACTGCTAAAAGGTAAAATCTGTCTCAGCATCAAAGAAAAATATTAGTAGCTTTAAAGATCTCTTCTATTAAAAAAAATAGTAAATTTTTTTGTGAATAATTCTAAATAATAGTAAAAATATGATTCTTATTCAATGAATAGTGAGCTTACAATGTTTGGCTCACATCTATTTCTGTTCTACATTATTGAAGTGAAATGGCTTTTCTGATTTCATTCTTTGCAGGCAAATGAAGTCTGTATTTTTCACCCCGGTTTGAGATCTGTAAAATCTGTATCAATTCATTTTTTTTTCAGTGGTCAGACCGTAACTGTTTACTTCAGTCACATGACTTGCACTATTGTAATATAGATGTATGATGATTTAAAACCTTGTATTAAATAAACGTATTACATTAAATGTTTTCGTTAGCACTAGTTTCATAATCTTGAGTTTTTCTTATAGATTCGAACATGATTCAATCTTCTTTTCATTTCTTGGATTTTTTTGTTGAACTTCACATACTTGTTGGTATTCCCTTTTTTTCTCTTTATTTAAGCATTTTCCACAATTCCACTTTTCTTGAATGTGGCTTTAAAGGCATTTATTTTATCACTGCATGTTTTGTTTTTTAACTATATTTTTCCACAATTCAGATCACATAAAATTTTTAAATATAGGCCTTCACCCTTTCATGCTCAAGGGCCATATCAATAAGTTATTAGTTTTGTAATCCACCCATAAGTCAGTTAAATAGTGTAGTTAAGAAATATTTATATATATATAAGGGGCTCACAACCATAGTAAACCAAGTCCATTTAGAAGATGCATAAAATCTGTTTTATCCACTCCCACATTAAACCATGTCTGTAAACAGATGACATATATGATAAAGTATGGGGAAACAGACTTGGTTCACTGTGGGAGTGGATAAAACAGATTTTATGCAACTTCTAAATGGTCTCTCTCTCTCTTTTTTTTTTTTTTTTCAAAACTGACTTGGTCTACTATGGTTGTGGACCTCTCATATGGCATAAGCTAATTGAGAAATCCAGCTACTTGCAAAAGCTAGACTAATTGGAGAATTATCTGGTTTTCCCTAAACAGCCTAATAATTTTTAGGCTTTTTTGTTAAAAACCTATTCCCAGTAGCAGAAACAAAGCAGCACAGCAGCAGGCGCTGCAGATTTTTTTTATACCTTGCAGAACAAGCTAATGACTTTTAAAAAATTCTGGGCTGAGAAAAATTGCTAAAATATAATTTTTGTTTCTAGATTTATTTTACTTTCTGCTTGTATTTTCTTTGTAAATGCAAACTGGGCTTATTTTATGAGCTACTCTAATTTCTTATGGTAGTAAGCTTGGTTCAGCATTCTTGGGTCACAGATAAAATTTTGATTTGCTGCAGGTTAACACAGAAAATTCTGCTACTGGGAACCTATTCATTGTTAGCCTAACTGAAACATAATCATTTGTTTCTCAATCAGCCTGCTGTTTTCAGGGTTGTCACAAAGAGGCTATGCAGCATTTGGCTAATAGGAAAATAATCATTTATTTCTCAATTCGCTTGTTTTTTTTCCTACAGTTTTGTTACAATGTGTCTATGCAGTTTTAGGCTAATTTGAAAATAATTACTTGTTTGTATAAGCAGCCTAATTTCATACAGTTATATTGCAATAATTTCAATGTAGTTAATGTTTATGCATGGCTTTAGTATAGAAAATAGGAGCAGGAGCCATTTTCAGTTTAAATATCAGTTATGCATTGCACTATTTTTTCTTTTGTATGTATGTTTTTCTACTCATATTTTAGATTAGATATCAGAAATCTTCAAGAATAATTCTTTGCCTTATTTAAGGGTGTTCTCAAATCCAAAAGGGCAACTTTCTGACATAAGTTTTAATTTATTTTTGTTCGGAAATGCATGAAACTAGCAGGTGTTGTTGTTTAGAAACTATGTCATCGAGCTATTTTTTCCGTTTATTTGCAAACGCAATAGAGCTTTCAGAAAAGAGTGTCAAAGTTGATGTTTTGAACCGAAGTTCCTGAAGAAAGCAGAAAAACCAGTCCGTGAAGGGTAAAAATCGTGTTTGTCACGTGATCAAAAATGTTTATAACTCAATAGGTAATTGATTGTGCAAAAAATGAAAAAAAACAGTTCAATTCCAAATCGCTCCCTTGGCCAGGCTTTAAAATTTTATATCTTTCCGCTAAAAAATGAATTTGTAAATGTGTAAAAACGTTTTGAGCTTGTTGAGCAGAGCAGTTAAGAACAGCCTTAATAGCAGGCTTCTATAATTACATGCAGCAAATATTTAAAAAATATATAATGGTGGCATGGGATGGAATTTTTGTTAAAAGTTTTATTTTAGTTGATTCATGTATGCATCATACGCAGTGTAACAATAAATAATTTTTCTGATGTTCGGATCACATAAATTATAATTCATTTCAACGAAGATGCTTACAGTAGTTGCTATGGAAATTTTCTGCTCAACTTCAGACATATTTTAAAAATTTCCTAGTGCTAATAAAAAAATAAAAAACAAAATGAAAGCTAGCATTCACTTTTAAGATTTAAAATATGGTTCTTCAACCTCTTATGCTGAATTGTCATACCAATAAATTATCAATTTTAAGGGCCACTTTTAAGTCTGGTAAGTAGCATAGAGAAGAAACTTTTACATGTAAATCGATTACCATATCATTAGTATGATGTATATATGTACTGCATATTAGCAGAAGTCTTGTTTTTTTCTTAATTCATAAAAAAACTTTTAGACATACATGGCAACCTTCTGTTTTTTTGTTTGTTTATAAGTGAAATAAATGTATATTAATTGCAAAAATAATTGAATGATTGAAAAGATACAACTACTACATAGCAGAAAAATAATATTTGATTTCAAAATATTTAGTTTTGCAGCAAGTAATTAGAACATGAAAACATATAAAATGATTCATGATTTATTCATTACTAAAATAGCTGTAAAACAATATAAAAGGTTTTTAAACATTAAGCCCAATTCACAGATATTAAACATTTTGCCAGAGTTCCCGAGCGTTTTCAGCCAAAACCTGACCATCATCTGGGGATGAATGAGAAAAATTTGGATTGAGGAATCAAAAAGAAGAAATGAGAATTTTTCTCATTCACTTCCTGATGAAGGTCAGGTTCTAGCTGAAAGTGCTTTGAAACTCCAATGAACCTTTTAATATCTGTGAATTTGTTTAAATGTTTGAAACCTTTTATATTATTTTTCAGCTATTTTAGTAATAAATAATAAACCATTTTAAATATTTTCATATTCTAATTAATATACTGTGAATTCGATGTTCCAATTTTAAATATATAGAAACATTCTATATGTAATTACAGTATTTATTTTTGATTTTAAAAAACTAGAAGGTTGCGGGTATGATTTAGGTATTTATATTACATGTAATGTTTAAATTTACATTGCTAGAAATATTTAACAATTATCTCATTTGGTGTTAGAAGTAAAAGTACAATATAATTAATTCATTGGATTGTACTTAAGATGGTGAAAGCTTTTTGCAACATCGGTTACTATAGTACTACATATATTGGTACATGAGATAGTTATAAAAATAATGCAGTATGGCCTGTTTCACAAAATCACATTTTTACTAGAACAAACTCACTTCAATGGCATTTGTATTGATGTGGAGGGAATTTATGTACATTGAGTGGTTTTTTACCTATTTCATCCTCATTTTGTATATAAAGAAGGGATTTGCTGTAGTCAGCACACTTCGAAAGTCTTCTTGTAATGATGTGAAAATTTTTGTTTCTCAACATTAAAAATGATACGAGGATCACAGTAAAGATCCCTATTTTCTAAGAAAGCAGACATTTTCTCGGTCTCATTGAAAAACATATTTTTAATTAAAAGCAAACCATAAATCAAAAGATAACAAGAAACCAAAAATAGACAAATTTTTAGCATTCAATAATGAAACAAAAAATTAATACTATATTCATCTTTAATTTTAATTTTATTTCATGGTAAATTTTGTGAACAGAAAGGCATTCTTTCAAAGGTATATATAAAAAATCTTCTGAGTTAATTATGGCATGCTTTTTTTATAAAGAGGATTCATATGTTATTATTCATAGTAACATAAATGATTAATTTCCAGTTTAAATTAAAACATCAATAGAGCAGCTATTCGTGGCAGAAATATATATTCGTGAATAATTGAAAATTGTTTTGTTAGCCTAGATCAAAAATTTTTGTCTGATTTCAGAATACCTTTATGACGATCGATTTTGAATATCATAATTTTTGTAGGGCACAAAATTAATAAACCTTAATGAAACAGTTTTTATAAATTTGGCAGTCTAAACCTGATATTTTAAAAACTAATTTTGCATTGCAATTAAAAAAAAAAAAGAAAGGATCCAGATTTTTTTCTTTTTAAAATTATATATATATTTTTAGTATAATTAAAGTAATGTTATTTGAAATAATGTTTAAAATTATCAATGTGTTTTTGTACAATAAACACCCACTCTCTTGCACACACACATCAGTTTTTCACTTATGGATGCTCTCTTTATTTTAAACATTAACATAATTTCTTAATCATTATTTATTCAATAAAATGTAACTTTTTTTTGTACAATTTAAAATTTTAATCTAAGCAAGAACATTATTTTGTTACATATTTTTTCAATAAAAAGAAAATGTTTAATCATTGCATAATTAATAATTCTCCTTCATTATGAAATTGTTTTATTAATAGATTCAGTAATTTAGTAAATAATTTTGTGCTAATTCAATTATTAATATCCTTTATAAGTAGTGCATTTTGTTTTTGAATGTATGATCAGTTTCTTTTTAAAATAAATTTTTTTAAACACTTTTCTAGCTTTAGAAATTACTCCAAGTGATATAAAAGCCTTGTACTGTTGATGTCAAGCATATGAACAGCTTGGAAACTACAATGAAGTCTTTGAAGATGCTAGAGCTGTTAATCGTTTAAATCCTCAAACCAGTGCTATTCAGCCATACTTAAGAAGGCTACAAGAAATTGTGAGTCCACAAATCAAAATCATGTTTTCAAAACAAATTTATCCTGTCGTAATAATCATTTCTTGTAATTATGGAAGTACTCTGGAAAGCAATTACCGTATTTTCGGGTGTATAGCCCACACCCCTAAATCGAGGAGTACTGTAAAAAAGTCTGTGTATAAGCCGCAGAGCTGCATCATTGTATAGCCTGTGGGCTATACACCATCTACGAATGTATATTTCGACAAAGGTTTATGCCGCATGTGAAATTTCCGCAGCAATCGCGAATGACATGCTTAACAGAAACAAATTAATAAGCTGAATTAAGAAATCATAAAAATGAAATTATTAATTAGAAATAAATAATTTAAATGCAAAATTCAAAAATATTATGATTTAAATAATGTAAATACAAAAAACTACAATAAAATTACGTAAAATTTGCAGCTTAAATTCCGGCATGGCATATGGCACGGATGATAAATTGCATTATTACCTTGGTATATCGTGAATGATTTTGCAACAAAAAAAATAATTACACTGAATTTTAGAAACCACAAGCACCGAAATATGAAATTATTAATTTGATATAAATAATATAAGTACGATATTCAAAATTAATAATTCATTATAAATAATATTTAAAAGAAAAAATCCTGTTAAAATTGAATAAACTTTTCTATACACTGAAGAGCGTCATGAGGGTGTTAGCAATCTCAACTTTAACTCAAGTATCTGAAATAGCGTGTTCAAACGGGATAAAACGACATTTATTTTCACAGTGCCATATATTAAAATTATTTACAAATAGATAATAAACGTATTAATTTTAATATTTACCGCTGTGTACAAATAAAATAATGTTATCACATCCCATTTCATCAATTGAATAAGTTATAAAAATTCTCATTTGAATCATTTCTAAAAGAATCTGTAGATCGGGAATATAGTTTTTTTTTTAATGGGGGGGGGGGGGATTAAAAAGAAACATTGCACAATAATTCACCGAGATCCGGTAATTTTAAACTCATTTTTAAATGGAAAAGCATGGAATCTGCTGGCATATCTATCAAAGTGATTTGAAATCGAATGTGTTTTTCCATTTTCGATAAATGTATTATATCTTAAGTTATAAGCGATTGCTATTTGATGATGACCATCCCCGAGCTGTCTCATCTGGAAATTCAGTTAAAAAAATCAACTTTCAGCATTTCCTAAATGTTTTTTCCCTTATCAAAAACTGAAAAACGCTATTCGATTTTGTTAAGTATTAATATATGCACCAGTAGTTTTATACAATTAAAATTAAAAATGACTTATAGTGAATGCAGCTGTCATTTATGTGTGTATGCGTGTTTTATAATAAAGTTCTCAGAACAATACAAAACTTTTTATTTAAGGGTGTTCTCAAATCCAAAAGGGCAACTTTCTGACATAAGTTTTAATTTATTTTTGTTTGGAAATGCATGAAACTAGCAGGTGTTGTTGTTCAGAAACTATGTAATCGAGCTATTTTTTCCGTTTTTTTGCAAACACAATAGATCTTTCAGAAAAGAGTGTCAAAGTTGACGTTTTGAACCGATGTTCTGGAAGAAATCAGAAAAACCAGTCCGTGAAGGGCAAAAATCGTGTTTGTCACGTGATCAAAAATGCTTATAACTTAATAGGTAATTTATTGTGCAAAAAATGGAAAAAACAGTTCAATTCCAAATCGCTTCCTTGGCCAGGCTTTCCAATTTTATATCTTTCCACTAAAAAATGAATTTGTAAATGTGTAAAAACATTTTGCTCTTGTTGAGCAGAGCAGTTAAGAACAGCCTTAATTCGAATCTGTTTCATTTAATTCCAATCAATCTGCAAGAAATTCCATGATGACCTACTTTTATTTCTTTGCACATGGACCGATAAGAAATATAAACATTATATGATTCATGCTTGCTAACCACTACAAAAAGATATCACGTGCGATCCTAAAGCTATTTTCTTCTTCCCTTGGAATATTTCAGCTATCACAATTGGAAGAGTTAGCTGATTTCAATTAGAAGATTTTGCTTTAAAAGTATTTATACATGAAATGATTACCAAGAAAAAAATATATATATACTTACCATCACTGTTGCTGTTTCATAAATACAAGATATTTTAACATGCAATTGAATCTGTTTTATTTTATGGTCATTTTTAAGAATATTTGGCGTTATTGTAGATATTTTAAAAATACTTCTTGCATGAACATTTCAAAGTTATATTTATTTCAATCACTTGGTGCAGACTTGAATCCTGCATTGGATCGGGTAATTGGATAGTACCCGAACCCAACTGAAGTTCGGGTCGGGGTTTTTTTTTTTTTCTTTTGTCGTGGGTCGGGTTGGTTTTAAATGTTCAATTTGTGTTGGAATTTGATTCGTTCGGGTTAACTTTTTTTCCCCCAATAGATGATGCTGAATATTTGTTTAAATGGTAAAAGCCGAAATAACTTGATGCAAGAAAAATATAATTGTAGACTACTTTTCCATAAATTCATTAAAATATGGATTAATTTTCCTTCATTTTAGATTCGGGTTGACAATATTTGTTCTTGTCGGGTCTCGAGTTGACTTTAAGCAGAATTTTCGGATTCGAGTAGGATACAATCCAGACCTTGCAGTTCAGAGTAGAGTCCAACTTTTGATCTTGCAAGCTGATTTTACCAGTTATTGTTTTGATATGGATAGAGTGAAAAAAATGGATTTTTTCTAGAAAAATACATTTTTCACAAATAGAATATTTTCTTAGAAAATATGGAATATTAAGCATTTTAAAAATTTATATCCACTAATTTGATTTATGTAACCTTATATGTAGTATTGTTTTAAATCATTTTTATGGGATTTTCACTTAAAATGTACACATTAGAGATCTGCAAGGACCTGGTTAATCTCTTTTATTAGACTTAGGCTGGACCACACTTGAGCTTAATTTTTATCTGCAGACTCTTGCCGCTCTGGGCTGGGACTGGAGAACTACTTTTTTTTTTTTTTTTTTTTTTTTTCCGGGGCCATGTTAGACCGGCAGGGTTTTGCGAAAATAACAGTGAAATTTTTCCTTTGTTCAACAAAATTTTTAGAAATTTATTTCATTTTATTAACTTATAGAGAAATATATTAAAAAAATTCTTTATAGAGCTTCAAAATTATTTTTTCTTAAATATTTTTGTTCCATTTTAAACTACATTATTTTTTCTAATGAGTCATCATTTAAATGAATTTCTCTAAGTAATCAATAATGTTGCCATTCCATATTTCATAGCTTGTGGACATACTAGTTTAAGCCGCAAGATGTTTGCATGAGTATGTAAAAAATATATCTGAAATAATTTTATTTATAAGATAATGTTCATTAAGAAGTAATCTGATTTTCTATAAAATGGAGTCTGGTTACGGCAAGCCTGGACTTGATTTAATTGATTTTTCTTGGCTGAGTAGGCCAAATGTTTAGCATATATGCTAAAAGTTTAGCCCAGGAAGGGCCAATATATTTCAATCACCGGGATTTGAACATTTAGGCTCTCCCACATTATTTTAAAATCTCATTAATATGAAATTTCTCATCTTTAGTATCTGAATTTTTTGGAGTGAAAAAAAAAAATTAATTGCATGTAATCTCTGCATCGCTTGAAATTTGAATTTAAAACAGGTAAATGCCGCGGCGTTTCTTCCGAAAATTATGGTACTAAAATCTTTTTTTTTTAATAATTCCATAATAATAAAACCAGAATTTTAACTTATTGTTTTTTTTTAATCTGGAAAATATCACATTTTTTCCCTTTAAAAATATCAAAATTATTGTCAGAGGTAATTCAAGAAATATTTTCATTTTTCTACGCCCCACCAATGGCTGAGAGGTTCTGCTCTCAAAAGGTCCTGGGTTTGAACCCAATCGTGCTTGTCGGCCTAATCGTTCAGAGTTTTCTGCTGTTTTCTTCTAAACTTGGATTTTCTTGTGTAAATACAGGTTAGGTATTCTTAGAAAGACCCCCACGGAGGGCATCTCCACCCATTCAGACCCATTTCCCTTGCATAGATAATTAGCCATCATAAACAACACAACACACAAATTTTTCTGCAATATATATATTTTTTATGTTAAAAAGTAAATGTAATTATTGTGCTAATTGCATACATTTCTGGCAAACATTAAATACCATTTATCTCAGTTTAATTTTTTGAATTACAGCAGCAGATAATAGGTAAATTATCGCAACAGTAACTTTGAGAGGACATGATGTAATATACAACTGGAACCATTAATGGCATTTTACCACCTAGAAAATGTTATTATTATTTTAATATAAGTAATATTAAAATATTAATATAATTAATACTATTGTATAAAAAAGCTCACAGTAATTCGCTTAAAAATATTTATTTTAATCACTGGAGTCAGAAAATCCTTCAAAATCAGAAGTTTCCGAGTCTGTCATAAACAAACTAATAATATAGCTATTTCCAAACACAGAAATAAATAATAATAGCATTTAAACAGTAAAAAAACATTACAAATATGGGAAAATTCTTTAAATTTCACGGTATAGCAAAAAAAAGTCACAAATTTTGACGATTTTTGTAATTTTTTGAAGTTTAAAAATTATAGAAAAATCATGATTTCCGTTTCTTAAAAAAAAAAATCTTTGTATAAGCCGCAGTGGCTATTTCAAATGTTTTTTTCTTGTATAACCCACGGCTATACACCCGAACATACGGTAATTTTTAAAAAGTAAATTTTTAATTTTGTTCATCTCGCAATTTGTGAGTTTGTAATGCATTGAATAATGTTACATTTAACCACAAGCCCACGTAAAGCGAAGCAGGTGTGTCACTGTACGATTAAATACTCATAATCTACTGCAATTTTTTAAAACTTTTTTAACATAGCACATATCAATTTTTATACTGTCGTATAGGAAAATAAAAGTACTATTAAATGCAATTTGTTTGAAAACTGCATCTCAATTTATTTTTCAGATAATTTTTTTGTAATTTTTAATGCCATTTCTTTAATGGTGGCAACTGAAGTACTCCATTTCTGTAGAAAGTAAAGGGAAAATAGTAGGATAGGTAGGAAATTATAATATTTTTTTGTTGCCATTTTCTGAAGCTTAAAAAAATTTTTTAATTAAAATACGTGCTATGACAAGGATATCGTCTGCTATAAAAATGTATTGTAAAGAATATTTATTTGTGTGACTTATTTTCTCCTCGTTTACTTAATTCCTATCAAAAAGATGAAAGAATGCAATTTTATTTATCCATGTGTTATAACATTTTCTGAATCTTGAAAAAAATATACATGAATGATTTCTTATAAAACATGAAGCTGTTATAAACTAATTTAATACTTATGAATCATTAGATAACTGATTTTTTAGTAGAGTTTTCTTGAATGACATCACTTTTTGCTAGGTTGTATATAATTCTGTGATACATATCTCATATGCATACTTTCTATAGATGTTGTTTAAGACTGGATCATAAAAGTGGAATTCTTCAGCAGATGCAAATGATCTTATTTTGTATAAAATAAAAATGTATATTTTAAGTCATAAAACTGAAATATGTTTTGTACTGCCTAAATTTATATGTATATATATATTGAAAAATTATCATAGTATTGCCTTGATGAATATATATATATATATATTCATCAAGGCAATACTAAATTCTGAAAGAAGCAGATTTCCTGCTTGTTTTTGTTCATTTGTCATTCAGTTTTGGTTTTAATCTGTACTAATGATTTTTATTTTTTCATGATTTTGTATTTAATTATGACTAATATGTCTGATTCCAATATTTCTAAAAACAGGAAAAGAAAACATGTTATATTCAAGGCTGGAGTAGCACAGTGTAAGTTTATTCCAACAGAGCGAAAAATGTCCAGACCAGGGATCGAACCTGGATACTTGGTGCGCCGTGCCAATGCCTTACCGGTTAGGCTATCCAGACAGATACCTGGCTGACATAATTCACTCTTATTAATTGGACTTGGCTGCGAACTGCAGTGTTAGTTTCATTCATCCCAGCTGTAACTATAGCATTTACATGATGAAACTGCTTTAACACGGAAACTCCTGTATACCATGTAATTAGGTCATAATGAAGGGAACGAATATTTTTCCCAACTGGATTAAATCATATTCAAGGCTGGAGTAGCATAGTTGAAGTTTATTCCAACAGAGTGAAAAGCTACCTACTACTCCAGCCTTGAATATGATTTAATCCAGTTGGAAAAAATATTCATTCCCTTCATTATGAAAACATGTTAGTTTGACAATAATTCAAAAAGTAGATATCATAAAAAAGCTTGATTCAGGTTCCTCTACTCGTTTTCTGGCACAATCGAATGAAATAAGCCCTAAAACAATGTATGACATTAAAAAAAAAAAAAAAATTATTACAAACAATAAGAGCACTGGCACTGCTGGTATTGCAGATAGAAAACTATTTATTTTAAATATTTTAATCTTTTTGTAATTTTTTATTATTTCGTGTAATTAATTATTAAATTATTTTCATATTTTACTTAATTAATTTAATACTTTACTTTATTGTAAGCATTCATTATAATTTCCAATGCTTATCTATATTCAAATTACTGTTTAAAAATTATGAACAAAATAATGACCAGAAATCCTCAAATTTCTAAAATCCAGACTACTTCCAATTTCGATGTGTGTGGATTTGAGGGAATCTAATGCACCTTTTTAAATATGAATTTATATATTATTTATACATTATTTATTATACATACATTTATATAAGATAGAAATGGATCATACATTAATTTTTGTTTTAAGAACAATTTTTTTGTGTCTTGGAATATGAAAAATATTGCCAACATTTCACTTTTGATGTACACAAAAATGCATTTATCATATTTGTGATAATTTATGCACACATACACATGTTACATGTGTGTTGATTTGGAGGTGCCCACTATTCAAAAGTATAAGCATACGAATATATATTTGTTAGGAATTGAAAAAGTGTTCGCTAAATAGAGGTGTCTGCTTTTCAGGAGTATCCATTATGGAAGTATTATTGTATATAGATTTTAAACCTGAAAAAATATTTGGATATTATTTTGAAAAATTAGGTCAACCCTAACTCGAACTGCAAGAGTTAAAACCCAACCCAATCTGCATAAAAAAGTAAAAGTTAACCCAGCCCAAACCCAATCCACAATAGAAAAGTATTGCATGAACCCGACCTCAATTGCAGGTCAGGTCGTATGCGAGTAAAAGTGGATAACCCGACCCAATGCAGAACTCTAACCAAACCTTTTGCAGATTTCAGAAGGTTAGGGATTTCAGACCGTTAAACAAATTTTACTTAATTTTCATCAATGAAAATCAAATTATTACAAAAGGAAAAAATAGTAAAAATGCTCAATAAAATTGAAGAAAGACTACACTATAAAAAGAACGACATATAATGTTATTTACGTATTTACTCATAACAACAAAACAACGGTTTTATATTAAGAGAAAACAAAGAAAATTGAGGCATTTAATTGATAAGCAACTTGTTTTAACAATTTAAGATGTTGTAATTTGAGGGGTTTTTTTCTTTTTTCAAATTTGTATGCTGACACTTTTTCCTGGTCAGTTATGCAATTTTGTTGCTCTAAAAATTTGGAACATTTGTCCTTATTACTACCTTCATAAAATAATATTTTGTCATTGTCATATTCTTGAACAGTGGCTGAGAGGTTCTGCTTTCAAAGCTGGTAGATGGGGGTGCTGGTTTTGAACCCAATGGACTTTACCCGGGAATGGCAAAAGCCACGCCTCTGTAGGTATATAGCCTCCTAAAATGACTGTTTATTGGATGAAGGAGGAGCAGCATTAAAACATTCTGCATGCTTAATGGTGTTTTCTTTTTATGTACCTACTTTGACGTCACATGGGTAAAGTCCATTGTGCCTGTCAGCCTAATCATTCAGAGTTTTCTGTTACTTTCTTTGAACCTTGGATTTCCTTGCATAAATACTGGTTAGGTTCTCTTAGAAAGACCCCCTCCCCCTTATGGCCCCTTTGGGGCCATATCCCTTGTGTAGATATTGGCCATCATAAACAACACCCACACCATATTCTTGAACTTGGCATTTCAAGTAGCATCTTAGATTCGCAAATTGCATTGAAAAAATTTTTTTTCACATAATACAATGAAAAAAGTACTTTGGGATTTTTCCCTCTTAACTTCTTTCCCAGGTATGTGATTCTTCTGCAAAAAATTTTATTAATTATTTAAATCAATTTATTAATTGGTCGTAATAAAAACTAATGTTGTCAATTTGTTGCAGAAAAAAAATCACAAATTTCAACAACTAGTTATAGAAAAAAATCACATTCCAACAGTGGTTTGCAGATAAATATTGTGAATTTCACCAAAGATCTCAGAAAAAGTCCCTCATTTCATCAGAAAATTGTAGAAACAATACAAAATTTTATTAGTTGGTTGAAGAATAATATTGTGAATTTCGACAATCGGTCACTCAAACATTCACAAATTAAAAATTGGGAGATACAATTTATCTTGAGACAGTTGCAATAAATCTCCTTTATTTGTTACAAAATTTTTCCACTAAAGCAAAATGCAAATTCCCGATTTTCTGCCAGCAGAAATTTTCATTAATGATTTTCTGCCTTTTTCTTCACTATGATCAAAAGTCTGTTCAATTGAGAAATCTGCAAACTCCTTGGTCCCAGGCTGTCCAGATTTTTGAGAGTTTACCATATATAATTATCTAACTTAATAAATCAAATGATTTGATAGGATAGCAACAATTATAGTAAATATGTTATTGTAATGATGTAAACAAATTTAAAATAATTCAGAACTTGAATTATAACAGCCTTGCCCCCAGCAAAATGATAAATTCTCATTAAAATTTGGATCAAAGATGAAACTCCTCCCTAAATCTGAAACCCTTTTTTAAATCCAACTCTCATCAATATTGAAATTCAGATTTTCTAGCTCTGAATTACTACTTATGATTTCGTCATCAGTGATCTGTTTAGGAAGAAACTGGGTATTTTAAAGGATGCTTCACAAAACTTTTACTTTCAAATCAGGACCCTTCACAAAATTTTTCATTTCAAAACAGGACCCTTCACAAAATGTTTCATCTTAAAACAGGACACTTTGCAAAATTCTTTGTCATAAAAATTCTCTCTTTCAAAAAATTTTCTATCTCTAAATTGAACCTTTCACGAAATATTATCATTTAAAGTAAAAAGTGACATTTCCCTTTTACATATATAAAGAAAATATATGTATTTTACATATAGTACATATTTTCTTAAAAATGTATAACAAGAGCCTGTATAGAACGATCCTTTCGAACTCACAAAATTATGACTAGACTTTTCACAAATGAAAAAAGCAGTTCACAAATACAGGACTCTGGTAAAAAAGTCTGGACAGACCCCTGGTCATTTGATTTGCAATCAGAAACATCTTCAAGATTTAATGTAATTTACAATATAATAATTTGCAAAACATTTAATTTTGAATCATCTTTTTAGCATAAATTAAAAATTTTGGTACTACTTGATTACCCCCTCGACCAAAAAACTACCACCAAACTATAAGATTAAATGCCAATAATGTTCTTAAATGTCACATTCACTTGACATTAAACACAATACGTATGTTTGTTATATCATCAAGTGATTTTTAATTAGTCTTTTTATTTGTATTTTTATTAATGTTTTACTAGTTTATTTGTTCTTTTGTTACCTATACTAATAAAATAAAGTTTCGCTCAGTCTCTGTGTGTGTGTGATGGCTAGCAAAATTTACCGCATGTAGAAGTCTGAAAATTTAGGTGAGGTTAGTCCAAGACAGGTTCTGATGCACCTGAGGCTCAGATTTTTAAATTTTTAAGGGCCCCTTTAAGTTTTTATGCACTAAATTGTTAATAACTTGCCCCCTTTTCATCCAATCTTCTTCGTTACATACCCTACAAAAATTTTGAAACCTTCAGATTTAGAGAAATATTTTTTACAAAGTAAAATATGTGAAAATTTCAACGAAATCAATAAAACCTGAGTGTTTCATCGCAGTTACTTATCTCCAAAGCACAATTTTAGAGAGGTACCCGATAAGCCAAAAATATGTTCTTAAAGCTGAAACTTCTTCTAATCGATGGTGCAATTTTTAAAAATATGAATTTTAACCCTTTCAAATACACCGGCAAACACAGGCTGTTTAACGACTTAGGGAGCAATATATTTTATACGCTAAAAGTAATGAAATGTCCATATTTTAACACAATTTTTAAAGCATCTAAATAAAACAAATTTTCATCACCTACAAAAAGTTTGAAATGTTCGTATGGGTAGATATGTTTTTTTACAAAATAAAATGTGTGAAATTTTTGATGAAATTAGTAAAGACTTGAGTGTTTCATCGTAGTTTCACTTGCTTTTGGTGCGCATAGACTCCAAAAGTCAAATTACACAGAAAATTAAATACCATATAACATATACTTTTATTTACTGTGCAAAACTGGGAAATGAATAAATGAAAATTGTTTTGTTTGCCTAGATGAAAAAATTCTTTCTGATTTCAGAATACCTTTATAAGTGCATTTTCACTGGTCGACCCAAGGTCTAACTTAGCTAACTTTTTACCTAAGCACAAGATTTTACGTCGTTAGAACATGATTTTGAAGGAATGATCTCTGTTCAATCCTAAGCACCGCTTACCCAAGTGCAGCCAATTAAAAAAGAGCTTTTTTATAGCAATGGCGGCGTTGTGAATGTACGAAGTAATATTTATACTTTATAGCGTTGTGGTATTTACTTAAAATTATTCTTTTTTTTACGTCAAAGAGGAATCTATTTTTTGTGATTAAAGCAAAATGGTAAGTTTTATTGACATGTTGAATAGATATCATCTTTTATTATTGTCTTTTAATTTAATAAATAGTAGGTAATCCATACGGATTGTTTAAATTGTTGCACTTTTGTAGGATAAATATCGCTATTTTTGGTAATCGTTCAGATACATTTTATTAATATTGGAATACCAATTATATACTTTGTTTAAGGATTTCATTTCTGATATGAGGATGGAGATATGTCCAGTTCTCAAAATTATTTTATTTTTATTAAATGTTAATAGTATACAAAGAATAAAAGTGTTTTTTTAATAATATTTGTTTCTTTAAATGAATTACTTGCTTCATTGATTATATTCGGTTACCTGATAGGGTATTTCTGATTTATGTAGATTTATATTTCCCTTTGCTCACTTAAAATAATTGTAAGTGTTAAGAAGGATATTGTTTACTGTAGCCCATTGATATTTAAATGGAAAATTAATTACAGGCAAACTTCAATCCAGTTTTGCTTATTGTAGGTAATTGATCCTGCATGTTTAAGCAAGCATGTAAACAAAATTTCTATAAAATAAATAAGCCAATGTATTTTGTATTTTCCTGTTCTCTTTTAAGCAAGAAAGATCAGATTGCAAAACAGTTTGCTCTTTACTCCTTTTCAGATATTTACTTGTGATCTTTGTCATGTAAAAAAAAAACCCTGCTGATCTATTTTTTATTTTATTTTTAATGCATTTCACCTACAGATATGCTATGTTTCTTTTTGTTGTTAAGATTAATGTTGAAACTTTTATGAAGATTTATAACTTTGTATGAAGTTTAAATCAATTGAGAGATATTCAGACCATATGTAGCTTTTCTATGTGCCCATTTCGAAAAATTTGTACATGTTACCATTCCAATTCGATACATATTCCAATAAATGCCTATTCAATGTATTTTGAGTTAAATCAGCATGTCTTGTTAGCGACGGAGTGATTATTTTCATACCTAAAATCTGCCACTAAGCAAAAAAAAAAGTGTGGACCAGTCTTACATAGTATCCCCATCTTGTTTGTTACCAGAGCAATTACACTAATTGGTTTTATTGTAAAAGATGAAAAAAAGCTGGTTGGGGGGAGGGTATGTTTTTATGTATTAAATGTTTCTAGTTTTTTCTTTTTGGAAGTAAAAAGGTGTTCTTAAAAGATGCAAAAGGGTTTGTTGCTTCTATTCATATGAATGAGACTAAGTGTTTGAAAGTTAAAAAAAAAAGCATTTTTAAAAGATAAAAAGTTTGTTCTCAGACGACAAAGTGTTTTTGCTTTTTTTTCTTAATTATATTTAATGTCATCAGAGCAATTACGTGATACAGTTGGTATGATTTAAAATTAAGTTTCAACAGAAACTGAAATTTGTTAAATCTTGATTCTTCAATTGCTTTTTACTCTTATTGTTTTGTTAATAATTACGAATACAGAGAAAAGGAGAAATTTAAATCTGAAGTCGCATTGCAAATAATGTTTTTAAAGAAATTAGTGGTAAGGTAATCTTTCAAAAATTAAAAGGAGATTATAATACATCTTTTTCAATTAAAATTATGACAGAAACTTTCTTATAATTAGATGTGAGTATTTTATATGTATAATAAACTTAATTTTTTGTAGAAAGATTTTAAAGTCCACCAGAACAATTTTAAGCATGTGCAGGTAGGACTTAAAAGGATTAATATAACTGTTTATGTATTTAAATGTAGTTTTATTAAAGTCTTGTAACAATTGATGGAATTTAGGCCTAATCTAAGTGGAAGCATGTGTAATTTTATAAATTGTTGCTTAGGGATAAAATTCTTTTATGAGGTTTTTGTTAATATTACAAATGATACTATTTTAATAAATATATATAATCAGCTATTTTCAGTTTCCCATATTTGATTTTGAGTAGTACTTTAATAAAAAAATGACATTTACTATTTAAATCAAATATTTATTTATTTTTGTGTTATATTTTGTGCTTAGTGTACGTATTCACCTTCAACCATTTTTTGTGTTGAGGCCTTTTGTGAATCTATATTACAACTTTATCCTAAAACTTGATAAAAATGTAATGTAAACAAAAGAACTATTTTGCAGTATCATATATTTTTAAAATATGATGCAATAAATTTATTCTAATATTTATAGCATTTTAAGTGTTTTTTCATAATTAGCAATCTGTAATAAATATTTAGATGATATAGTGGCAAAACTATATCTAATTTTGTCTATAAGCATACTTAAATTTCTTAATTAATAATTAGTTAGTCATTAGTAAATAACATTAGCTTTTTAAAAACTATATCTGTATATGTATTATTTTTTTTTCTCTCTTTTAATCTGCTAGTTCCTTTAGCTGCTTCAGTTGATGATAGAAATGCAACAAGGATGATAGGTGTTAAGCTGTGCTATGATCTGTTCATCAGGAGCATACGTTATTGTCCTAACATGATGATGATCGATGTAGAAAGAGCAAAGTCAACTAATATCTAGTTGAGTTGCAGCTTGTTGGCTCCTTACTCCTGTGTTGGCCCGTTGGAATGCGCCTGGGAGACTATTAGGTTAGAAATAATCTTTTAGTCTTTTAGATGCAAACTTGCAGGCTAAAACACATTTTGTATGCAGCATGGAAGCTACACTACTTTATTTTCCTGTATTGCCTATCTTTATGAAAAGTAAGTTACTTATTGTTTTTTTTTTTTTTTTAATTGTGTTCTATTACGTACTGCTAAGGTAATAGTAAATTCTATTTAATGTTTTCTGATATAAGACATTAATTTTTAAGGAATTTAGTAATTATCAATTGCTGAAATTTAAATTAGAACAAACACTTAGATTAAAATAAAGACAATAATATAAAATTAGATTATTGTTTAGGGAATCATGCTGATATAAGCATAAAAATTTAAAGCACCTTTTTATTGGCATACTCGTATTAGTGTTGACTGTAGAAAAAAAAGGATTCCAGGCAGGAATTTTTAAAAAAGGACACTCATATACCTTGTTCACAAAAATATTTTGAATTGTGGTTTGTTTAGAGTCCTTTTTTATCAATGAAATTTTGCTATGTTTTCCCACAACTAATTGACAAATTTCTCTTTTTTTTTTCTTACTGACTGATAAATTTCACAAATTTTTCCGATGACTGAATGACGGTTTAGGCAATTTTTCCCCATAACCGATTGACTAATTTTGCGATACTTTATTTTTACCAATTAGCAAAATTTGCAAGGGTTTTTCTTGCAACTGACTTGCAAAACTCGTGATTTTTTTAATATACAGTTGTTGGATGAATTTTGATGAGTTTCACTGCAGCCAATCGACGAGTTTATTTTTTTCCGTAAACAGTTTGTGAATTTTTTAATTTTCCCCCACGACTTACTAGTGAAACTTTCAAGTTTTCTTTTCATGCGATCGATGGATGAACTAAGCATTTTTTTTTTTTCCGCGGCTGATTGAAGAATTTTGCGATTTTTTCCCTCCCATAACAGACTGGCGAATTTTTTGTTTTTTTTTCTTCACTCAACCGATTGACAAATCTTACAGATAATTGTAAGGAAGCATCAAAAATTGCAGTATGGAATACCGGGTGTATAAAATAATTAAAAAGGTGTACCAGGCACAAACACTAGTTAAAAAGGGCTGCCAGATGCATAAATTAATTAAGGGATGCTGGGGGTTGCGTCCTGCCAAATTGGTCTAGAGTCAACACTACATTTAGAATAGAATATTTATGAATAATGTGGAGGTGAAAACAAAAATTATAAAAGTGGCATTGACAGAAATATTTGGTTATTTTCCTTTAGATGCACACTACTTTGTGCTGAATCATGCAAATGTTGGCACAGAATTAGCAGAAATATATGGCTGTACATATCGCTCATGGTCTGTAGTGGCACAACTCAAAAAATACGAATTTTGAGTTAATGCGCTCTCCAGCATTGCAGATTGGTATTCTTTCCAGCTCAGCAACAGCGGCATATCTTGTAGTTCAGTATTTCACCAACAGATGGCAGAAGTGCCACTGTTGCCATATATGATATAACCTGAATGCATCATCATATAATCATATTTATCATCAATATAACACGGGATATGAGGATACCTTTTTTTTTTGCATTATTATTAATTGAATCCTTACGGAGTCATTTAGTACTACTTAACACTTATGACAACAATGAATCGTGTAAATTTTGCATTTCATTACAAGGCGAAACTTCAAACCCATTAATCTCAGAAACTGATTTTTTGAGTTGTGCCACTATTGCAGCCCACGAGCGATATAATAATATATCATGCATTCACCATTTTTTTACTTTTTTGGTTTTGGTTGCAGATTTTTTAATTAATTTACTTTCACTTTAGTAATCGGTTCCAAAAGTAAAAATGTCCTCTTAAAAAAAAAAAAAAAAAAAAAAATGCAAGCAAAATATTGAAAAAATAAGAGAGTCAAATGTAGAAAATGGCAGGCTATCCAATGAAAATATATATATATATATATCGAAATGCAAATATTTTTTTTAAAAAATCTTCCCATAGGTTTAAGATTAGCTTGTGAGTGTCTTCGCATGAAAGGATGGGAGCCTTAACCTTTTGATCATACTGATGTATATAAAAAACTAAGAACGATGAAATTATTTTGCAACTTTTAATAATTTTAAAAGAAATGGATGGAGTAAAGTGTCTTTTTTGCTTATTTTTAAGTATCAAAATTGAATTTCTTTGAAACGAGAGTATACTCTTCCAGAAAATTTTCCTTGAATGTAGAATTAAAACATTTCTTTCATTATGGTGTTTATTTTTCATACCATTTAAAATATTTTCATACTATAGTACTTTATAAATAAGAATAATACATATATAGATATCTAAAATTATCATAACATGTTTCTTTAGATCGAAGACATCCTCTTAATCGAAGAAGAAATATATTATTTTGACATAATTTTTTTTTTTTTTAATCTAGAAGACAAGCAAATACGAAGCTATTATTATGGTTGGTTGGTTGTGTTTATGACGGCCAATTATCAGCACGAGGGATATAGGCCCAAAGCGGGGGTGGTCTTTCTAAGGGAACCTAACCCATATTTACACTTGGAAAACTAAGGTTCGAAGAAAACTCTGAACGATTAGGCCGACGGGCGTGATTGGGATCGAACCCAGCACTTCCCGTCTACTAGCTTCGAGAGCAAAACCTCTCGGCCTCTGATGGGGCGCTACTATTATGATCTCCATCATTCACAAAACAAATACTAGAGGATACTCCCATTTTATTATCCTCATTGCTATTACCAAGAGTAGACTCATCTTACCTAATACTCCAGATTTGTAAAAATGATGTACACCTGAGTGCTTCTTTTGGCAATAAATTTTAGTATTTTTAGGAACTTAATTATTAAATATTAAATTAATTTTAATGCATTTTTATATTAGAGTCACAGGTGATAAATCACCAAATATTCTTTATGGTTACAATAACAGCAGAGTTAATTATGCATCAAACCGTGCCATTAAAATATGCCATCTGGCTGTGAAACTGTAACAATGAAATATTTTAAACAATTTAAAGGTAAGAAATGAAATATAAATAAAAAATAAAGAGATAATTTTTAATTACAAAAATAAAGAATTTTTTTTTTTTAATCTGCTTTTATCAATTAATAATTTAAGTAAATTATAATTAAACTTTGAAAAAAAAATTTAAAGAAATTCTCAATTCATAGTTTAAAAAATGTTTTTTTCACCTTTTCTATTGTCATATCTGAAAAAAAGAGAGAAAAAATAATTTTTTTAATAAATTCAGTAGTTCATGCTTTCTACCAAGTCAAAGTGGTGAATTTTCCATAATTAGTCATGCCAAATTAATGTATTGTAACAGAAGTTTTTTGAACCAACATGAATTACAGTCCTGAAATTAAGCATGGTACTTATAAATGTTTAATGTTTATAAAAGAACAGTTTAAATTTAAAAAAAAAAAAAAATATTTAGTAGCAACTATCATAGTTTAATATTTAAACTGACTGAGAGGCAATACAACATATTTTATTGGCATGTTATGGTTGGAGATACATTGATTAGTGAAATCATTTTTATGCCAATTGACTCGATTGTTCAAATTCACAACATTTTCGGGTACTTTATGTCAGTCAAGCACATTAGATAAACCAGGGCTGAAACTAGCCTTTTTTCACCTGGCGTAAACATAGATTTTGCTCCCCCCCCCCCCCCCTTCCCCGGTCTCTGCGAAGTCAATTTACAAAGATAATTTTAATTCTAATAGCCGACTTATTTGAAATTTAAAATATGTAACAAAAAAAAATTACATAATACTAAATTGTGTAATCAACTTTGTCAAATATTGATCCATTAAAATCTTGAAAATGAAATCCAAAGGAAGTGACATGAAGAAACTCGTAAGATAATGTTAAACTTATAGGAGCATTCTTTTTAAATTTCTCACTTGCATTTTAATATTTTTAATTGATTTTTTCTGTTTGGGATAGCTGAGGTTGATCCCTAACTGGGTAAATGCTTACTTTTTAAATTTTGGTTGCAGCTTTATATATACAAAGTTACTTTCACTTTTTGAACCGGTTCTGAAAGCTAAAATAGCCTCATAAAAAAACTGCAACCAAAATCAAAAATGTACAACCTAACAAAGTTAAAGATCAAACTCAGCTAACTAAAGAAAAAAAAAAATCATTTAAAAATATTAAAATGCAAGTGAGAAATTTGAAAAGAATGCTCCCATATTTAACATTAGCTTATAAGTCTCTTCATGTGACTAGTGTAGGTTCTTTAGAAATCAAAAACCAAAATTCAGTTGGCACCCTATTCGTTTTCCATTCTGTCACCCAGGACACATGCCCCCTCTAGTTTCGGCCCTGAGATAAACCATTAAATATTATTCCTATTGTCATCATTTGTATTCATTTCTTTTAAAATATAAACCTCTCATTCATTTTATTTGAAATACAAATTTTTCATTTGAAATACAAATTTTTCATTTAAAATACGTATATTACATACATTTAAAATATGTGCCTTTCACTTATTTCATTAAAAAAATGAATAAAATAATAATAATGAGAAATAATACAACGAACCAAAATATGTTATTTTAACTTTAATACATTGTTTCTAATTTACACAAGTGAAAACTAAAAAGTATTATTGCTGAAGGGAAAAATAATTGCAAGATTTGCTTCCAACTAACATCACAAACATTATGTTAGTCATGTGTATGTCAAAGATTTATACCCCTTTATTATTCTTTATAAAAGAAGCCCCCTCACAAAATTATTTTCCATAAAAGTGACTTCACAGAATAAGAAAAAATAGTTGGAATTTAAAATGTGTAATTTGCAAACAAAACAAGCTCACAAGAATAATATAGCAGGAGGACATTTAAAAAAAGGATTATTAAATGTTTACTTTGAATTTAAACAACTGAATTCAATTTTTCTTTACAAAAATTTATTTTCTCAATTCAATAACAAAAGAGGGTTTACCCTCCCACCCCCAAAAAAGAAAAAACTTGTATCGAAAACTTGCATCCCTGATGTGAAATCATAAAGTAAAACTTACAATTTTAAGTACATTTATTTTGCATTTTACTGTGAATTTTTTTTTTCTTTGAGGAGGGGGGGTCACAAAAAGTAGATGTAACGATATTGGATAATTTTATATTGTTGTGATATGGTAAAGGAATCTGCCAGTGTATCTAAATGCTAGTCACACATAGGCATAGAGTTGTATGTGCTCATGGGTCCCGAGTCCCACCACTAATTTCTAAAATAGATTCTTTTTCACTCTTATATAAAAAAGGTTTTATTTTGGGTCTCATGGGTCCCGAGTCCCACCACTAATTTCTAAAATAGATTCTTTTTCACTCTTATATAAAAAAGGTTTTATTTTTTTATTTTATACTATTTTATTTAAGCTTTAAAGAAGTTTTTTCACAGATTTTTTTTTCCTTGAATTTCGCTATTCTTTGCTTCTTTTTCTTTTGTTACAGAGATAAACATTATTAGGAATTTTTAATCCTCTAAATTTTCCATTCTTTAAAAATTATAATAAAATTTTAAACGTTTGAACTTTTGTAAAAAACTAAAATAGAAAAAAAAATCCATATTTCAAAAAAATAATAAAATAAAAATAAACATTCTCAAATGCTAACTTTTCTTGCGATTTATGAAAAACGATTCACAAATAACAGTGAGTACATCCCTTCATAGTGTAAGTATGTCTCCCAAGCGGGTCTGAACATTCAAATTTTTACATTGTCTTAACGTTTTATTTAATTTGTGATTTATTTAACAAATTTCACTTAATTTTTTTAAAAGGGAATTCAAAAAGCAACATTAAATTTGTGTCAATCTCTATTACACATACACGTACTTGTGTGAAAAAAAATTTATTCAATGTGCTTTTAAAAGCATAAATCATATTCCTAAATTAAATAAAAACACTAAGTCACTATAACTCCATTGCTACAATTTGAAGTTTGGTTAAACAATGATTTGTGGGTGCTTTTAAAGCCCTTTAGTGGAGAAAACAGTCAAAACTTTCGATTAATTTCTATACAAAATATTTTCTACTAACAATAACAGCAACAAACAATTATTTGTTTACAATTGACATGACATTTGAATCGATCTGTAGACAGTAAAGCCGTATAGTAGACGCTTGCGCAGTAAATACTTGACTTTGATTGGTTGGCATAAACCAGTGAAAATGCTCTTAGGTTAAGGTTCTGGATCACTAGGGTTTTTTAGGTCGTTAGAACGACCAGTGAAAACGCACCTTATGACGATCAATTTTGAATATCAAAATTTAGGTTAGGCACAAAATTAATAAACTTTAAGAAAACTCTTTTGATAAATTTGGCTATTTAAACCTGATATTTTAAAACCTAATTTTATAAATTTTACATTACAATAAAATAAAAAATAAAGGATCAAAATTTTTGTTCTTTTAAAATTGTATACATCATTTTAGTATAATTTAACTTATTTTGTTTGAAGTAATTAGTTAGAGTGTAGTGTTAGAGTGTTAGTAGTTAGATTGTCAATGCGTTTTTGAATAATACACACACTCTCTCTCTCTCTGAGACATCAATTTTTAGTGCTGCCAATATTTAAACTAAAGAGAGAGAGTCCATAATTTCTTAATCACTATTTATTGATAAAAATGTAATTTTTTTAATACATTTAAAATTTTAAATGAAACGAGCATTATTGTGTTACATTATTTTCATTTAAAACAAAATCTTTAACCATTGCATAATTAATAATTTTCTTTTATTATTAAAATTTTTTTATTGATAGAGTTATTAACTCTATGTACCATATTTGGTTATTAATATGCTTCAAATAGTGTATTTTGTTTTTTAATGCAGGTTGTTTCTTTTTACAATAAATTATTTTTTTTTCTAGCTTTAGGAATAACTCCAAGTGATATAAAAGCCTTGTACCGTCAATGCCAATCTTGGAAAGTACAACGAAACATTTGAAGATGCTGGAACTGTTGATCATTTAAATCCTCAAAAAAGTGCTATTCAGCCATACTTAAGGAGGCTACAAGAGATTGTGAGTCTACAGCATCAAAATCATGTTTTCAAAACAAATTTACCTTACTGCAATAATCATTTCTTATAATTATGGAAGTGCTCTAAAACACAATTTTTTAAAAAGTAATTTTAAATTCTGTTATAAGATATTTGCAATTCATGAGTTTGATATACAGGGTGTCCGGTCTCAACGGTGTCCAATGGCTAATTCCTAAACCGTTAGTCATAGACATATAGTTCCAAATACAAAAATGTTTAAAATCAGGTAAAGAAACATTTTAAAAGCGATTTGGGTCAATAAAAACATTTCTTAAAAAATTACGAAATTTAAATTTTTATATGTTCCCCCCGTCCTATAAGTTATGTTTAGTAATTTTTTCCTATTACACTGACAAGTAAGACCAAAAAAGTCCCATTCATATAACGCTAAAATTGAGCGAGTTATGAAACTTTAAAAATGCATGACTTATGCCACTTTTCTACTCTGAAAACAAATGAATTCAGCTTGGCTTTGAGGGATCATATACCAAGTGTTTAAAGTATACGAAGATCTTACTTCATGTGTATCTGCGCTTTGAAAAAAAAATCCTACAAGTATTATGATTAAGTCTCAAATTAGCTAAGATAACATATGTTTTATTTTGTCAGGATTTGAGGCTGTTTCTTTTATGATTTCTTTTAACAAAAATTATGTTTTTTTTATAAGTTTTTATGTTACTTCAACAATCGTATGTATGTTTTTCCAGTTCAAAATTTGTACTCTAACTTTAACCCACTTTTAAATATCCGATCGAGATTGCATTTTACATACTGGCGCAAATCCGATAACAATCTAATATTATTAAGATTTTCGGTGGCTACCATTTATACTTATTTTACAGGATAACACAAAAAATTTTGGATAGATTTCTGCTAAGGAGTTTAAGAAAAAGTTTTAGATTATATAATACAAGACTGCGATTAATGGGTTTTTTAACTTTTAAGTATTTTTGAGCCCTGAATCCGAAAATTACCTTAATTTTTAACCATCATGTCAGGATATTTCGCAAATCATAAATTTTTAAATTTAAAGAATAACAAAAATCGAATACTATAAAGTAGAGGAGATGGTTGTGTTTTTTAACTTTTGATAATTGATTTTTACGCACTTTTTAGCACTGAATCTGAAAATGACCTTCATTTTTAACCATTACATTAGAATTTTTTTGCAAATCGCAAATGAGTAAGTTAAAATATAGTGAAAATCTCATACTATAAAACATATGTAAAACATTTTTTATTTTATTTTATTTGATTAAAAAGTTTAATCGATATTTTTGCTTATCCTGGGATTCTTACAGCTAAACAGCTGAGTGGTCCGATGAGATGGGGGAGGAAATTCAGTTTTAACATTGAACTTCTTAACTTTGAAATTTGCAGTTGGCGAAAAATCCTGATATGATAGTTAAAAATGAAGGTCAATTTCGGATTCAGCTGTACAGAATATGCAAGAATCAATTATCAAAAGCTAAAAAACATGACATAACACAACTTTTGCAGGATTCAGCAATCTAATAATATTTTAAAATACATATCATTTTGTGAAGAATTGAGGCTGTTAATTTAGAATCATTTTATTTAACAAAAATTCTGTTTTTTCTTTCTTCTTAAATGTTTATTACACATTGTATATTTTCCATTAATATGCCAGAATGATTAAAGATTTCAAATTTATATTGCAATGTTAATTTTACTCCCAAACATTTTTTATATCTGACGAAATTATATTTCAACTAAATTTGTGAATGACCTCCAATTTGCAGCAAAAAATGTGCTCCAACTTTAAACAGCTATTACTCGGTCAATTTTAATCGTAGAATAATGGAACTTTTTTTGTATTACTTGTCAGTGTAAAAGGAAAATTTCACTAAATATAACTTATAGGACCGGGGGACCGTATAAAAATTTAAATTTCGTAATTTTTTAAGAAATGTTTTTATTGACCCAAATCGTTTTTAAAATATTTCTTTACCTGATTTAAAACATTTTTGTAATTGGAACTATATGACTAACGGTTTAGGAATTAGCCATTGGACACCGTTGAGACCGGACACCCTGTATATTGGCAACTGTTTATTAATCACAGCCTTTTCTAAGCATTTCTGGCATTATAAGAATTTATCCTTTCAGTTTTTTATCATTTTAATGGTTCATGTTTTAATTATTCATTTGATTTTTGAAATAGAAATAAGAAATATTCATCCAAATATATTAACATTATTTTCAGTTTATTGTATATGTGTGAAAGGTGCTTTATTTCATAATTTTAAATTTAAAAATCTCATACTGAATTTATGTTGATATATTGATGTGTTAATAAGTTATAATATTTACAGTTTCCATCAATATCACAGTTGTATATAAAACAAGCAATTTATTTACTTTTACACAGATGATTACAATTCTTTTCTTGATTGCTACTTATAGATAAGATATTGGTTGAAAATTTTTTTATCTGACAGTAGTTACTTTTATTTACGAGGCTTTTTTAAGTAAGTGCCGTTTTGATATTATAAACACAAGGAGATATTTTTGACAATTTTATTTTTAGATGAAAGCCTTGACCTTAATGTACTTCTCAACATAATTTCAGCCTATATTAAGACATCATATCATGCGACCAGCTTTTGTATCCCATCTTCATAGAAATCTGCTGGTAAGCATTACATCACCACTATTTGATGTCATTATTGTCGTAAATAGTGTTGTACAACCCAAAACAAAAGGCATGTTATGCTCACACTCAGTAGTGGAATTGTTTTGCTTCATTATAATGCTCAACCAGGATCTCATCACATCCTATGGGTTGGGAACAATTTCATCATTCTCCATATAGTCCTGATTTAGTGCCAAGTGACTAGCAAAAGACTAGAAAGAAGCATCTTGGCAGGCAGAACTATACCAAAAGTGACAATATCAAAACGGCAGTGATGCACTAGTTAGCAAAGCAGGCAGCAGATTTCTATGAAGATGGGGTAAAAAAAATCTGGTTGTATTATTTGATAAGTGCCTTAACATTGGTGGAAGTTATGTTGAAAAGTAAATTAATGTCCAGGCTTTCATGTAAAAATAATATTGTTAATGAAATGGTCTTTTTTTTCCCTTTTAAATACCAAAATAGTATTTTATTAAAAGACAAGCCACATATTAATAATGGTGTCATATAAGTCATCTAATCATACAGGATGATGTTATATCATGTAATAGTTAGATTGAAGAATACTTAGATGTATACAGGTGTTGAAGAAAAGAGGATAACTTAACCCCCCACACACACATACACAGTAATTCTGTCAATAGCAGATCTATAAAGTCTCCAAGGAGTGGTGATACTACTAACTTAGTATTTTCACATAGATAGATTTACAATACCCCCAGAACAGAGAGCAACCCTGTACTATATATACAAAAGACACTTGATATAATGATATTTCATTATAGCAACTTTTTTTTGTATAACGATCGATCGAAAAAATCCCTTATGTAGCCATTTATGCAGAATTATTTTTGCATCTGCCAGAATAAACAATTAGACCAATCATTCCAATATAACACGATTTTTGAGTGATTCTAGCAATGGTTGTGTAATATTGTTTGTGCATTGGAAAAGCCTGAGGGTGTTTTAGAATTTACTCTTTCAAAAAAAGAAGAAATTCCCTTTTCTTCTTAGATTCTGTCTATGTTCATAGCTGAAAAGTATTGTTGAGACTTATTGTATTCTATGGATGCTTTGGGCACAATAGAGCTTCTGTGCCTAGAATTTTTATAACGGGTATTCAAGAAAAAGTTTACTGCATATAAAACTGTTTGTTGCTTTATTTCTAAAATAGTTCAATAAAGAACACTTTAAAACATATTAATAATGTATAGCTGGCTGAAAACTCAATTCTTGTACTTTTAAGAGGTAAATTTTGGCTTTTGGACTCATTCACAGTCTCCAATTTTCATTCGTTAAAGTTATAGCAGAGTATTTGTAGTTTTAGATTTTTGTGTATAAAATATTTTTTAATAATTTCTCTGTTATTGGTGATATTTTAGAATTTTTATGCAACCAAGAATAAGAAAGACAAATATGTATCCATTTTGAGTACTTTAAATATTAAACTGGCTTAATTCATATATGCCAACTTCGAGACCTCTTATCATTGCCCAAGGCAAGGACAATCGCCCCATTGTCCCTCCCTTGGATCCACCATTGAATTTTGTCAAAAGTAATTGGTGTAAAAATAATACTGGTGTCATCCAGATGCTTTAAATGTTAAAGATTCATTAGAGTTTGAAAGCCATCTACTACCTATTATAAACTATATCGACTTCCTTTTTTCAAATGGTATTACCTTGCTTTGTAAGTCTGTTACTGTACATAACATAACAGTACATGTGACTCCTGCTTTCATCCTCCCCCACTTTTTTATACAATATATTAATTTTCCTTTTTATTTTTTTACAATACATTCATGAGAATCTGATCAAGGATGGTAAATTTATATATAATCTTTCTAGACAAAGATTTCTTTTGTTTTCAGCCAACAAGATGCAACTATCAAAAACTGTAATGCCAATATTTATAGTGGCTGAAAAATAAGTCATTATTAGAATGCATTTTTGGATTTATTTGCAAAAAATTAGATATACAACAAAGGAAAGTTTAGTATACAATAGAACTGAGTGCTAAGATTACATCACTGCATGTGAGAAAAATTTCAAATATGACTTTAAAAAAAATTCTGATATATATCTTTATAGTCTGCAATCTTTGTTGATTCCCTAAAAATCCATTCCCCTTCTTAGAAAGTCCACTTGCCATTAGTCAGTAGATTTATGTAATTCGCTTCTTCTGAATATGATTTTTTTTAAAAACCTATGGTTAGAGTGGATTAGAGCTGAATTCGGGATTACTTTTCAGAACCTAGCTCTACTGATCCCGATTCTGAAAGTATGCAATACAAAAAAAATTGTATAAAATTTAAAATTTGTTCTAAATGTAATATCTCATTTTATAACAACTTTTTACATGTAAATAATGTTAATCTCCATCAAATTAATTTTATGTAGTTTACATTCAATCTTACCAAAAGAGAAGTTCTAGCAAAATCTACGGCACATACAAGGCTAAAAATTTTTAGTCAAAGGCCTGCCCAGCTGCACTAGAAGTCTGCACGAGCCCGCGGGCTGCCAAATTGAAGGTGAACTTTTAAACAGGTGGGGTCGGCAGAGGGCAGGGCTGATAAACAAAATAAACTGTTTGGGACAGCAAAAAAAATTGAACTGGCCTACCTGGCCGGGATGATCGATAAAAAATATTAAGCGGGCCTGCTGCTCCAATATGAAAATTTTCATGAGGCCGATAACTTCTGAGCCATTTTCAGTGAATATGACTTTCGCAAGAATAAGTACAAATGTGTGTCACGAGTCAATGATAGTTTGACAACATTAATACAGAAATGTAATACAGCATAATTCCCAGCATAGAGATTGGCATAGAACAGGTACATGGTGTCTGAGCCCGAGCTTAATTTTTTCAGCAGACTCATGCCAGGCCGAGATCAGGTTTGCAATTTTTTTTTTTAATTTCATCAAGCTAGGCCATAACTTGACTTAATTATTGTCAGGTTGTGTAGGTCACGCAATATGTTTTGTAAAAATATTGCGATAATGAATTTCTGTTAACAGAATCTTTGGAAATATACTTTACAGTAGTTCTCAAATTTACTGCTCAACAATGTAAAACTTTCTGGCACATTTTCTGATTAATTTTTAACTGTAACTTAAGTAGCATGTTTAATTTTGTAATTTTTTCTTAATTTTAACCATCATAATAGTTGATTTCAGTTAATTTTTATCTTTACTTAAATCTTGCAGTTAATTGTATGCATCTACATTTAATTCATAATCTTATATTCTTATTTCTAGGTTAATGAATCAAATGATGATACTTTGGATATTAATTCCCTGCCTAATTAAATTATTTTGAAAATTTTGGGCTATTTAAAGCAAAACCTACTTGGTCGAATTGCACGGTATGTAAAGTTTTTTTTTTTTTTTTATAGATTTCATATTTAAATGTTGGACATAGCAAAAATATTTAATGTTTCTATATGTTATTCATTTTTTGTATATAAAATATTCATTTGATATGGAATTTTCAAAACTGAGGTCAATTCTTATGTCTGTTTCTTTAAAAATAATTATTGTCATAGGTTTCAAAAGAGTATGTTTTACTTCATTAAGAATTTAATATTTTAAGTGTCTAAGCACAGATCATTCATGTCCATTTCTTTAAAAAATTTGGTGTCATTGGTTTCAAAACTAAGTTTTACTTTGTTAAGAATTTAATGTTTTAAGGATCTAAGCACACATCATTCATTTCCACTTTTTTTCCCCCTCTCTTGTACACTTATGAAAATATGCATTGTATAAGTTAATGCACATTATTAACTTTAGTTAATTTGAAATTTTTTAATCAAAAATGCATTAAAAAATTTTATGGTGAAAAAAAAAGTGATAATAATAACAACTCCATGTTACTGCATAGAGAATGTTCATTTATTAAGGGGACAGTTTACCTCAAAATAGAGTTAAAAAAAAATTACTAACTTTTAATCCTTCAGTTAACTTTCTTAAAATTTTGTTTGTTTTTAAAATGTTTCTGATTCTTCTGACTTCTATGAAATATCAACATTTTATTATTCAAAGGATGAAATTGCTGCTGTGATTTTTAGTTCATTTAAATTAAATTTTCTGTCTATTTCTTTTAATTGCTTATATTGTTGAATTATGTGTGTATTATCCAGTGTTGGGCTAAAAAGGAACAGTGTTCACTAAAAAGGAACTACCACTCAAACTCAAGTTCAACTTCTTAAAATCGAGTCAAGTCCACTCTCAAAGTCAAAACGTTTAAAACAAGTCTGTTCAATTCAAACTCATTTTTTGAAAAGAGCAAAACTCATAAAAGAAAATTAATAGAAAAAATGTATTGCATAATTATAGGAATTTATCATAGTGATGTCAAAATTTCTTTAATTAATTTGGTATTGGGACAAGATTTAAGCTACTTGGGTGTAACTGAAAGTGTTAGGTGTTTTTTTAAATACTTAAGGGGTTTTTACTGTTAAATTTTTGGGATAATTTTCTCTTCAAAATGTGATTTGAACATTTCCATGTATCTTTTTTATTTTTTTTATTTGAGGGTGTTCTGTGAGATCTCAAATTCCCTTAACTAAACTTACTGGTGTTCAATGCATTCTTACTTTTAAAATATCTCCCAAAAAATTAATATTTTTATCTTCTTTTTCCAGTGTATTCTTCAGAAAGGATGCCACTTTTAATATTTTAGTGTACAAAATATTGCTAAAATATATACTAAATTTTATCTGAAATATTGAAATCTGACTGAGAGCTCGCCAGCTTTTAGCAAATAAAATATTAAAATAGGCATATATTTTAGAAATATTTTGTACATTAAGAAAAAAAAGGCATCCTTTACGAAGAATATACTGAAAAAGAAGATTAAATGTTAATTATTTGAGATTTTTTAAAAATAAAAATGCATGTCACACTTATAGGTTTAACATTAGTGAGGGGAATTTGAGATCTCGCTGACATTACCGTTAAGTGCTTTCATGTCTTTCTTATTTTGAGACTAATGAAATTACAAATCACCCACAAAAAAGATTAAAGTTAAATAGTTTTATGAAATCAAGATGAGCCCAATACATAAATACTTTTTAACTTCACTGGTAAATGTTAAAAATATGCAACTAAACAGTGGTCTCTTATCAAAATGTTTTCCTAAACAAACATTAATAACACTACTTAGACATATATTATTAAGGATTCTAATTTTTTTTTTCTTATGAGATATTAGACACAATATTAAGTGTCATCATTAATTAATGAATATTAAAATCAGTGTTTGTATGATTTTGTAAAATTTCAGATTTGAAAAAGTTTTTTGCAGGTCCTTTCAAACTCAAAATTTTTATTCCAATCACTGGAAAAGTCCTAAATTTTTATTTGCAAATAGTAACTCTTCCCAATGTCTGCAAAAATTTGGTTGACTGTTTTGGTTGAAAAATGTGATCAAATAGCATTAGAAATTAAACTTATTAAATTCAAAATAATGATGATTATTATTATTTTGCAATGCTTTAGTCAAATCTAAAAATGGACTAATTTTTGATGCAGTGATAGAGCTGTGTCAATGACGGATAGTTTAGCCAATTTTAAAGGCACAAATGTCAGGAAAAGGTAAAATCGATTACAAAGCAAAGCAAGAAGTAATACATTTATTGAAATTGCCTTTTTGTAACAAAGCTTAAAAAACCAACCTCTTTCCCCAAGTTCTCGTACATCAGAACATCTTTTAATTTCATTTTTTTCCCCCTTAAATCAGTGGCTGAAAATTATTTTCTATGTAGGCTCAGCAGTGTATCCCCATTATCCATGAATCAATTGTATGTTCATGATCTTATCTATAAAGAGCTGTAATTTGACCACACACACGCAGTAAACACAGTCTGCAGCTGAAGTTTGGTGTTTACTCTGCGATGAAAATATTTTTCTTTCCCTGGAAAAGACACTTCACAAAATATTTTCAACGTTCTTCAGACATTACTTTTTTTTTTCTTTTGTCAGTTGCGAGCAGTGATGTGGGAAGGGTAAATACCCAGTGAATAGGTATTTATTTTAGGGTATATACCTGGGAATTTACCCAAGGCCTGGGTAAATACCCAAAAACTGGGTATTTTCATATTTTGCTGTAAAATATCATAATTTTAAAATCATAGGATAGAATGTTTCAAATATGATAGGAATATTCCGTTTAATTAAAAAAATATATACCAGCTTGTTGTACGATTGAGTGGCCTTGCATATCTTTTCCATTTAGTATATTCTGATATTTTAAGATAGCAGTGATTTAAGCATTTTTTGAACAAATGTAATTGATATAGTGAGAACCATCAAATGAAGTAACCATTTACGTGCAATGTTCAGTCGAATTTAAGGTAACAGAAAAGAAAAAAATTATTCCTTGAAATTTTCAGGAACTATATGGAGAAGTTATATGCAGTCTTAAACTTTTAATGCTAAAGCTATTTTAAAATTTGTTTTTAATCAAAATTGTTTTTCTAAATATATTTTTAAACATAAAACAGAGCTTCTGACTCTCTATCTCACAATAACAAAGAAAGACACTTCTTAAATGCATAATGAAAAAAAGATAATGCAACGCGTTTCAAAAATCTTTCTTCATCAGTCACAGAAAGGCTGTCCTACAGACCCGTACAAGTACAGGAAAGTTTTCTTTCTGTTCTTGTAGCTATAGTATGTAATATAAGTAGGATTTGCATCATATAAATTACAGTACTTTGTAAGGGGAAACAGCAATTTACTCCAAAAAGAGAGTAAACAAAATATTAGATTTATACCATTATGCAGCAGTATGAAGAAATGAGTAGGAATTCTGGGATACATTAATGTGCACAAAAGAACCAATAAGACACATTAACCCTTTAGAAAGAAATAAGTTAAAAAACATATCTTTTATGCTTTATAATCCTTTGGAATAATAGTTTTCCACCATAGGTTTTTCTCATAATTATGGCAATTAATGAAGAAGCTTATCAACTAAAGAAAAAACTTTTAGAGGATGTGTTTCAGATTCGTATTAAAAAAACACACCAAAAAACACTGTTTTCAAACACGTTGTAGAACTAATTGAATAATTTGAATCAAATGAACATCAGACTGATTTAGTATGTGAAAAACTTAACACTATAATGTATTTTTTATATAAAAATTCTTCCTGTATCTTTATTGCATAAAAAAGAGGGAAAAAATCTTATTGAAGAAAATGCACAAAAAAAAAAATAAATAAATAAATAAATAAATAATTTAAATTTAGTGATGCAAGGAGGTACAATTGGGCAAAAAAAAAAAAAAAAAAAAAAAAGCATTTTAACCCCTAAACTGCACCAAAAAAAATAAAATAGCCATTCGACTGCAAATTTTGACTTTTACAAATTATGTTTATAAAAGAAAAAGGTTAAGGATCATTTTCATACTAAAATTGTACCAAACTTTAAAAGTTTTGATATGAGCCCCTAATTTTGAAGTCATATTTCTTTTTTCTTTTCTTTTTGTACATTTTACCTTAGAATACTAAATGGGAAACCATTTGATGAAATAGCTTAGTAATTAAGAAGATTCAAAATTTGGAACTCCCTAATGTGAAATTCATTTTGAATTGTTGGAAAATAGATTACAATGCAGGTATTTTTTTAAGCATAACTTCAGAACATACTCAAGGTTAATTTAATAATATTAAGGTTAACTAATTTAATAACATTATAATTGAAACTTGCAAAAATTGATTTCTGTTAAAACATTCATTAGTTACATTTCAGTTTTTCTTTTTTGAAAATTAATTAAAAATGTTTTTTTCGAAAAAATTATGAATTGTAACTAATGAATATTTTTAACAAAAAGATTTATAAAGGCTTCAAAATATGTGAATTATAAAATTATAGCCTATTCTGCAAAGTAGTGATGGAATTATGCTTAAACTATCCGTATTGCAACGATTGATTAAAAATAAATTTACGATTACGAGTTCTAAATTTTAAACATTCATTATTCCTGAAGCAAAATTTAATGACAAAGCCACATATGATGTCAAAGTTATTGTGTTTGAATTGAAAATATCAGAGTTTGGTACACTTTCAGTACACAGCACACTTTGAAGATGAGCCTTAAGCTTTTCCTTACATAACATAAAAGAATACATAATCTCCTATCGAATGTCTATTTTAGTTGTTTTCTGGGAAATTTTGGTGAATAAAATGTATGTCATTTTTTTCTATATTTTTTTTCCTTTGGCCGACTGCTCCTTAAAACGGTCAGATAATACATGTTATTTATTTATGAATTTAGATAGCTCTCATCTTAGATGGATGTAGTTATTTGGAGGGAAAAAGAGTGTCAGGGAAAGAAAAGTCTTGAAGAAAAATTAGAGAATGTGTTCCCTTTATTGGAGCATTACCACCGTCATATATAACCATGGTAACAATTGGAGTAACCTATGTAGTACTAATACATTAGATGGAGCAGTATTGCACATATTATGCATAACAGTTACACAAGTTTAATTAATCTTTTTAACAAAATTCTACTGAATACATTTTTTTGTACTCTTCATTATAATTTTAAAAAAAGAAACGATTTAAATTCAATATTTGAATCTAAAATGTTGAGTTTCTTAAAATTCAAAGAGTTGTAAGAAATCTAAACTTCTTAATTTTTCATTCATTTTCAGCAATCCATCATGACTAATAGCATTATAGGATTTTTCACAGCTATATTTAACAGAAGAATAAATACCCAGGTAAATGCCCCAAATTGGTATTTATCTGGGTATATACCCTGAGTATTTACCCTTGAAAATAAATACCTGGGTATTTTACATCACTGGTGCGAGGGTCCATACTTTGAAGGTTCCAATTATCTATGAAAGGAAAAATACCTGTAGATGTTGGACTTTTTCTCACACACAGTGCTTTGATGAAGGAGAGCTTTCCATGTTTTTTTTTTTTTTTTTTTTTTTTTTTTTTAAATGAGAAGAAAAAATAAATAGGAAATTTAGAGGAGGAACAGTTATCTGCGTAAAAAAATTGTTAAAAATTGTATACATTATCAGGAATACTAAAATGTGAGATTTTTTTTAAAAATACCAAATATTTTTTTAATACAAAAAAAAGCCATTAAAAAAATTATTGGAAAGGGGGAAGGGACAAGGTTGAGGAAATTCTTTGTCAGTTTCAGGTTAGGTTGCAGTTTGACTTGAAATAGAATTTTCATGTTCGGGTGCACGCAGAACTGTATTTCTGATGATCTTAAAAAAAAAAATAAATAAATAAATAAAAAATTACCCATTGCAAATGACGCAAAAATAAAAAAAAGACTTGGTAGTTTTCGCCCTGAACATCCTATGGAAGACAATTTTTAATTATGATTTTCTTTTTATATTTATCCATTTAAACTTACTTTAAACAGGCACTTCTGGAATCAAAGTACAGTTCTGAGCAGGTCGTGTTGTACCTGACTCAAACCCAAAAATTTCATTTGAAATAAAATCAACCAAACCTGAATTCATCACAAAAAAATTTTTAGACTCGCATCCCGAAAAAAAGTTTTTGACGACCCGCAACCCCACATATTTCAATCTGCACCTGATTAGTGTTGACTCTAAGCTGCTTTAGCAGGGCACAGTGCCCTGCGGCCCTTTTTATTTCTTTTTTGCGCTTGGTGGCTCTTCTAAACTCTTCCGATGCGCCCGGCTGCCCTTTTTAACATTTCCTATGCCCATCATGTTAATTCAATTGATCCCGGGAAAATATCACAAATTCTAGGCACTGTAAATAAATCAGTTCAAAATATTTTTTGTGAAGAAGGTACAAGTGTCCCCTTTTTGAAAAATTCCCACCCGGCGGCCCTTTTTTTTTTTTAACAGAGTCAACACTACTGATCGAAACGCGAACCGCAGGAATATAAATCATATTTTAATAAAATCATCAAGAATAATCAATAATTATATGTTTAATACCAATTTTATATTGTGCTCATAGATAAAAATTTTCAGTTATTTTCAATGTTCATGCTTTATTATATATAGTAACATAAAAAGTGCCATATTTAATATCTTATTTTTATTTTTCCAGATTTAATTTTGGATGCAGTTGGCGTGATGCACTTATGGAGCAGTTGCAACTTATGCTGCCAGAAAAATGTTGGATCATCCTCCTGGGTGATAGTGGTTATCCCTTTGTGGTTTGGCTGATGACACCATTTTTAGACCCTTCAAGTATAGTAGAACAGGTACTCAAATCCAGAAGCCAAAGTGGTGGCACATTGTGCTACAGCCCAGAGAAATCAGCATTGATTGTGCTAGCCATAGCTGTTCTTCACAACATTTGTGTAAAATTTCATTTATATCTTCCAAATGATATTGTTAAGGATTCTGATGATCGCCCACAGTCAAGATCTCAAGAGCCATTGTTGGCTATTATAAGAAGGCAAGAGATCGCAAATGCATTTCTATCTGCAAGATAGGCAGTCTATGTTTAATATAGTTTTGTGGTAACACTTTCGTGCTACATCTTATTAAATAAATATATTTTATATAATTATTTAGTCGTTCGTTATTATTTTTTTCAGCAACTTTTTAAAATTTCTTTTTCCCCAATTTTAACTTAAATATTTCATCTTGGATCAATCATTAGTTTTTTTATTACATTATTTAATTTATTAAAAATCTGTATGGTAATATACAAGTTTCTTTTTTTTTGGGGGGGGGGGGCTGAAATAAGTTTAAAAAGAGGGCTACAATTAGTATATGATATAAGATAAATGAATATGAATAAATTATTTATTGTGAATTATTATGATTAAAAAAGTGGTATTGTAACAGACAAACAGGAATTACCATGCTTTTGGGACACCTTAATGTTTATCTGTATTATTTATAAAATAACATACAATTTATAACAAAAATGTATTTTCATTCAGATGCAGTTCAGAAACATTAGACTTGTACAAAATTTGACTGTTGCCACAATATAGTTATAAAAAGTATGTAATCTTACCTGTAACAGACCAACATCCAATGTGTAACAGACAAACAAATAAGCACATAAGAAAAGCTATGCTGAATATAATGGATTTTATTGATTTTGACTATTCAACTTTTTCTAATATACATTGCAAATGTAAAAAATATAGGTTTAATACAATCAGAAAATATGTGTATTACCTATTTGATGTATAAAATACTAAAAATGGTAACATTGGCTTGGAATTGCCCAGACATATCAGTGCATGTTATAGAGCATGCATACTGAGATGGGTAAAAAGTATGCTGAAAACTTTTTTGTAAAAGCCATGTGGCTATTATTTTAGCATACATGTTGGGGTCAGTATTCTTCTGCAGTCTGCCTTAAATCAAATATATTTTGAACCAAAAACAATGACATTTCCTGGCTCAAAACATCTTTGACTTGGGATAGACTCTGGTAAAATACGATAAAATGTTGTGAAAAATGCATCAAAGTGCCCTCCTTTTTTTACATAAGATATAAAATAAGACCTTGGAACCATTAAAATTTCTCTGTTATACAGAGATAAAAACATATAAATGTGAGAGTGGTGGGAATTGTAAACAAAGTAAAAAATTGTTATATATACATTTTTCCTCACTGCTAAACATTAATAACTTAAAAACAAATCTTTTCACAGCAAATTAATTTTATTCAGGAAACTGCTCCACTTTTTTAAATACATAAATATGACCTTGAATGTGCTGTATATGATCTTGTGAAACTATTAGAATTTGAATAAATATCACACTTCTTATGTCAAATGAAATATATATTCTGCATAGATAAAAAGAATTTTTAACACTGGAACAAAACATGTTGCAGAAATTAAATAATATAAATGTATGTGCATAGTTCAATTTAAATGATTACTGAACAGCTGAATCTTACTTACAAGGGAACCACTTTTGGTGCTGCTTGCACCTATCATTGAGGCCTGGTACATTTTAAAGCCCTATATTAGGATTTTAGAATCGATAAAATTCTTCTGTTAAAATCATATTTTTCTTTTTTACAGCAACATAACATTCTGAAAATGCAATTTTGAAAACTACTTATTGGACTATTAACATAGAATTTTCCTTAAGGAAAGCATTTAAAAATACACATAAGTCAATAATAAGTATAAAATATTGAAAAAAATTCCTTCAAGAACCTAGAAATTTTATATTGAAAAATTAAAGCATTACATTCACATTTCTGATGGGGGAAAAGTTGGCTTCCCCCCCCCCCAAAAAAAGTAGAGCTTTCTGGCAACCCTAGCCAAATGTCATAGTTGCTTGTCGCATATGAGCAATGATTTGGACTTCACTAGAAACTAATGTCCAACCTAATTAGGCACAGTAAATTTTCTATATTGTATAAAAATATTTATGATTACTTTCACCAAAAGACACAACATTTAATACAACAATATTTCATTTGAAACTTTATTCAGGGGTGATTGTGACTCAGACTGAAAAACCCTGAAAATTAATCGATACAAAGTGAAAAACCCTGAAAATTATCGATGCAAAATATACCAATATCAATTTACATAACAACTGATGCTGCAAGAGCATGACAATCAAATGACATATTTCTGCTATTGTTTGAAATATACAATTGCAGAAAAACATAATTTGGTAAACTTATGTTAATTTCACTGAAAGCTAAATGACTTCATCAAATGGAGGGTGCAATTTATCTTGTTAAATATGCAAAGTTCGACTTCTATACTCAATAAATGAATTTATTCCAGGGGTGATTCTGAGTGAATTTTTTTTTTTTTTTGTAAATTCAGATCGCATTTTCGGAAATACATCGGGGGGGGGGGCACTTTGACGAAGTTTGCGGTTTTTTCGCGACCTTTTGATGAAATTTGCGGGGGTTTTCGCGATTTTTTGGCGAAATTTGTCGTTTTTTCACCATCTTCTGACGAAATTTGCCGTTTCACGCATTCTTTGGACGAAATTTGCCGTTTTTTCGAGATCTTTTTGATGAAATTTGCCGTTTTTTTCGCGATCTTTTGACAAAATTCGCGGTTTTTTCGCGATCTTTTGGCGAAATTTGTCGTTTTTCACGATCTTTTGACGAAATTTGCCGTTTTTCGCGATCTTTTGTCGAAATTTGCCCTTTTTTCGCGATCTTTTGGTGAAATTTGCCGCTTTTCCGCGATCTTTTGACGAAATTTGCCGTTTTTTCGCGATCCTTTGACGAAATTGGCGTTTTCCCCGCAATCCTTTGACGAAATTGGTTTTTTTCGGCGAACATTTGCCGAAATTTGCGATGTAGTTTATGTGAGAATTTTCAGATTTATGACCGATTTCTTTTTTTTTTTCGGAAATGACTGCCTTAATTTTTCGGAAAATTCGGAACAGAATCATCCCTGATTTATTCTAAGTACTCATGAAACAAGTACAAATTATGTGTTAAGAGTGGGATCTCTTAGTAGATTTAATAGCAAGTCATACCTAGTTATTTGAAAACAGTAAAAAAAAAATGTCAAAACCAATCCAATTTTACTTTTAAGTGGCTAAGTATTAGAAATAAAAAATAAAAATAGAATTTTTCTTTTAGCTTTACTCTTACACAAGGTAAATTTCTTTTTCCTGCTTTCTTCTTGGGTATTACACATAACAGATAAAGATATGCAATTCTGGACATTTTTGTACTGAGATTGAGATGGATAACACAATACCAGGGGTGATTCTGAATAAAAATCTGAAATTCACAGTAACTTTTCTGAAAGGTTACAGCAGAGAGGGTGGGGGGACAATCACTCCTGGTTCTAATTATGCGTTCTTTCTGCGATCCTGTCACGAAATTTGCGTTTTTTCCATGAATTTTTGGCGAAATTTGAGTTTTTTCGCGATCTTTAAAGAAATTCATGTTTTTTCCCCGTGATCCTTTAACAAAATTTGCTTTTTTTCTGCGAACCTTTGACAATATTTCCGTTTTTCTAGCGATTCTTTGACGAAAATCGCGTTTTTTCCCGCAATCTTTTGACGAAAATAGCCTTTTCCCCACGATTCCGGGATGGGGATTCTAAATGGATTCTAAATCCTTCCCGGTTCTAATTGTGTGTTTTTTCTGCAGTCTTTTGACGGAATTCGTGTTTTTTCCGCGATTCTTTAAAGAAATTCACGTTTTTACGGGATCTTTTGATGAAATTTGCGTTTTTCCAGCGATCCTTTGACGAAATTTGTGTTTATTTCGAGATTCTTTGACGAAGTTCGCTTTTGTCCCCCCCGCAATCCTTTGACGAAATTGTCGATTTTTTTCAGCGAACAATTGAGGAACTGATTTTTTTCAGCAACCATTTGTCGAAATTCGCGATGTTTTTTAGTGTCAGAATTTTCCACTAAACGTAACGATCTCATAAACCCGGAAGGATCGACCGAAAAACCCGGAAATCCGGGCTACACCCGGAACACAATCACCCCTGTTTATTAAACTTAAAAGAAAAAAAAGCTTATTTTGTATTTCACTAAAAAAAAATAGTAACTTTTGTTTCTTATGCTAATTATCATATTATTAAACAAGTCGCAATTTGATTTAATTCTAATAGTAATCTACATAAACTAGACACTAGAAGGATAAAGCAGGCGAAAAATGTTTAGTGCCATATTTGGTGACTTAACTCACTTTTGGCATGAAATAAACAAATAAAAATCCTATAATAAAAAAATATATAAAATATGATTTTAACAGAGAAATTTTATTGATTCTCTAACTTAAAGTATAGGGCTACAAAATGCACCATATCTTGATGGTAGGTGAGAGCAGCACCAAAAGTGGTTCCCTTGTTAGTACTTCAATTCAATGTCAATTTTATATTCACACATACTAGTATCATAATTTTTATCCTACTACAGTTATGCAAAAACCTGAATGTAAGCCCCAAATTCTTAAAAAGTTAAATTTAGATGGGAGCTTATAATATATATTTTTTAATTTATTAAAAAAATTACATTTATCATTAGTTTAAAATATATCATGCTGCTGTCATACATTTCAATATCGAAGAAGCCATTGTTTCTATGGCAACAGTAATCTGTCTGTCTGCAATACTAAATATGATATCAAAATCTCACTGACAGTGCTTAAATTTTGTTCCAAGCCATAATAATACGATTAAATTACTTTATACAGTCAACTTTGTAGAAATCTGCACACTTAGGGACCGAGAGTTTTGTGGATTATACATTTTAGCAGATTATAGATCATCCTTTTGTTTACATTTTATTTTTTTAAGTCTGACTATAAATTAGGAACAAATGCACAAAAATTACAATGGAACAGAAAAATATAATGCAGCATTGGTGTAATATATTTAATAACTAAGTTAATTTAAAGAGAAATTCCATACAATACAAATTTTACTGATTATTCATTATTTTAAACATTGGCACAACACCATGGTAGTTTTGGTTTGTTGTCAATATTTTTTTTCTGTAGCGTATGAACACTCATTACTTCTTGCTCCAAGATAAAATTTTGTTATTCAAGGAAATTTAAATATTTATTCTTTAGAAAATTGATAACAATTAATGACAATTTTCCTTTAAAGGCATATATAAATATTATACAGACATACATACAATAAACCCAACTGGAGTGAAAAATTAGCCAGAGCCAGGAATCAAACCCGCGACCACAGTATACAAGACTGCTGCTCTAATCACTGTACTATTCCGGTTGATACCTGAGTCTGCAACTTCTCACTAATAAACCATCTTGGGGAAGTCACCAGCCATCTGTACAACAGCCTATAGACTTTCCCAACATGGTTTATTAGTAAGAAATTGCAGACTCGGGTATCGGCCAGAGTAGCTCAGTGGTTAGAGCAGCAGTCTTGTATACTGTGGTCCCAGGTTCGATTCCTGGCTCTGGCTAATTTTTCACTCCTGTTGGGTTTATTGTATTTATTGTATGTATGTCTGTATAATATTTACATATACCTTTAACTGTTGAATGTAGGTGTTATTAATGTGTGTATGATTACAATTTCCATTGTTTACATTCCAACGTGTAGTGTTGATAACAGACATTTGCAGATTTCACACAGTTGACTGTATACATACAAATGCTTATGACAAATCTTTAGATGCATAACTGTATAAATACAAAACCCCTTAAAGGGGTAAAAGTTTGTAATGCAACACTTTATCTTATAGCTCTAAGAATTTTAAAAGTAATAATATCAAGTTTTGAGTGATGCTATGATATTAATTAAAATATTTGTATTATTTACTCCATCATCTTCTTTTTGTTCTATTTATGTGTAAAAGTTATGTTCAACATGAAAAGATGTATAAAACTTTATTCACTGTTGCTTTTTCATTCACATCTCTCATAAATTCAAAATATGAGTTTTAAAAGATATGATATGAAATTTAAGTGACACCTTGATGTGGCTTTAAAAAGTTTGTTTTAAAATTCAATTTAAATTATTTTTGATTTGGTAAAATATATTTACACATCTAAACAATACTTTTCATTTTCCAATTTACTGTTAAATATATCCCTTTCATTGATACATAGTGGGCAGATTTTTTAAATCGACAGGTTCAATTACCAATTATGGCAACTATTTAAAACTTCATGTGATCATGTTTTTCATTGATCCCTTATTTTAAAAACGTTAAGTTGCACATTTGTTTTTTAAATAGCAAAAAAGTTGAAACTATGTTTCCTGATCACCATGTAGGCTCTGTTTCGGCTGGTAGGGGGCACTCATTGTGTAATTTATTTTCAAACATACAAAATTAAGACTTAATTTAAAAAATCACAGCATATTATTTAATAATAATATCAAAACTAAAATTAACATGTAAAATATTGTATTATAAGCAAGTTTTTTAAGGTTATAAATTAAAGCGACAATATTGTATTACTACATACATGATCTCTGAATATTGTAAACAAACAAGCAATTTAGAAATGCGATCTAAAATTTCGGTAACTTTGACTGAAATCTTATGTACTTAAAATTAAATATGGCAAGTTTTAAAACTTGTTGCTTGCACCTAGCAACTAATTTACCAGATGACGAAAAATTGAAAGTAGCAAAATAAATATAAAATTGCAATTTTTTTTTCAAGAGTATTAATTTGGATGATGTGGAGCAGATTGTAGCCTTTGATTTAGACAGTTTACTGAAAGAAGCATTTCACTGAGAAAATCAGGGTACAAAAAGCCAAGCTAAGAATCAATCGTACAAATCCAGAAGTTGCAAATAACTGTAAGCAAAAACGTTTAAACCATTCCACCTGCTGCTCATGTGCTTCCTTTACCCAAATACATGCATAATTTGTGAAAAAGATCATTATGTGTACCAAATATTTGACAGGAAAAAGAAATTTTGTATTGTGCCAGACATAACAATGCTAGTAATTAGGGATGAGCCGAATACCGAATATTTGGCTAGTCGAATAGTAACTGCTAGGCCGAATACCGAATATTCAGCTTGTCGAATACTTTTATATTTGAAAGTTTAAAGGCATTAAAATGTTAAATTTTAAAACGATTTTACATACTATTTAAAACAAACTATTATTCTAATAAACAAGAGCTTTTCAAGTAAACTTTACACTGAAAAAAATCTGCTTTGAGTTACTTAAGAGGATAGTTATAAAAATTTTTTAATTAACAAAATTTTAAATTTCATGTTTTCTTCTGAGAATTAAAACAAATGGATAAAATTTTCTTAAATTCTAAAACAAACATTTTAAAATCAAAGAGAAATTGTAAAAATATTGGTAGAAAAATTGTACAGGATTATATATTATTTGTTTGTCAGGAAAAGACTAAAGTAAATAAATAATACAATCAATTAGAATTTTATATGGTGGCAACTTAGAAAGAATAACTGTTCTATTCCCTTTGATTAAGCAAGGAAGTTTTTAAATGCATCCTAGATCGGTGTCTGAAATGGGCAATCATTTTAACAGATTGTGTAAACGTTGTTAAAATCTTAGCAAGAAACAGATTATTTACTGGACAATGTTCTGGAACTTGCATTTGTACATAATTAATTCTTATGAAAATCCTCGTGATTTGGTTAATTTTGGTTTTTAAATAATACTTAACAAACAGCAAATAAATAATGTAAAAACATTCTCTTTTATTTAAATATGATTCTGTTTCTAATTATTCTGAATATCTTTATAAGTTGACTGTTAAATGTAGAAGTTGTATAAGGTTTAAAAAAAAAATTTTTTTTTAAGTATTCGGTTTGGCTGAATATTTTGATATTCAGCCAAACTGAATATTCAGCATGCTGAATTGTTTGCTATATGGCCAAGCTGAATATTCGGCATACTGAATAATTTGATATTCGGCCAAACCAAATATTCAGCATACTGAATAATTTGATATTCGGCCAAACCGAATATTCAGCATACTGAATAATTTTATATTCGGCCAAACCGAATATTCGGTAACATGGCCAAATACTGAATAGATACCGAATATTCGGTACATCCCTACTAGTAACGCATTATTTAAATCAGCAACTTTGAAAACTGATGAAACACTATTATGTAAAATTAGAGATGTAGATTGTATTGCTAAAGAACTTAAGTACTACAAAAGCTGCTTTCTGTCATACACAAGAATCTTAAACAAAGGCATAGCTGAGGATTGAAATACAAATCCATGTTATATACATTACAAAACTTTTTGTAAAAATATAATTGACAGCAAAATTATTTCAAATTGTGAGATCATACACATGAACAAATTAAACAATAATCTTATGGATATTATAATGAAAAATGAACCTAAAATGTTAGATAAAATTCCTACAATAACTAACCGACAATTAAAATGTAGCCTGGTAAAAGACTATCAATTTTTTTTTCAACCAAAACAAAAATTTATCAGAGCTAGTTTTTTGCAATTCTGTCAATCCAGCTGCAATCAAGTTATAAATGATAATTCAACTGATACTTCTGCATCTGAAGTAGATAGTATGGAAATATTACCAACTGATAACCATGTTGAAGATGAATTAAAGCACAATTTGTATAAATCTGGATTGTATCTAAGCTGAGTTAGTGAATCACTACCAATAAATTTCATTTGGCCACCAACTGCAGAAGATTTAAATGACAGTAATGTAATGAAAAAGATACCAGTTTCATTATTTAACTTTCTTGCCTGGTGTTCGGGTGAAACTGATGAAGTGGGAATGAATAATTTCGTAAAAATTCCTGAATCTAAAAAAAATCAAAATTCAAGACATTTACTTTTCTGCTAAAGGCAGAAAAACAGCACCTAAACATTATTCTCTGGGCTATATCCATTCTCCATTACAGGGTCTGCAAAATTGACAAACCTAATAAATAGGTTAGGTCATTGCATATCACATACAGCTGTATTGGAGTATGATACTGCTCTTGCAGAAATGCAACTGGATCTATGTAATAATCTGCCAATAAATATTGAAAAAAAAAAAAAATCCGCAATAGTGTGGGATAACATTGATTTTCACAAAGTGGACATGAAACTACCCACCATACAAATGGCATAATCATCCAAAATAATAATTTCACAACAAATGTAAGCATTCCTAAGAAAGGTTTGAAATCTGGGAAAAGAACATTTGAACTTCCAGATGCAAACATTTTCAAATGCAGTAGACTCCCAGAAATCTGCAAATGCCTAAAATCCACACATTTTCACAGATGTAAACAATGAAACTCATTTCAGATGTAGGGGCAAAATTACAGAATTTTTTAGTTTTATCTCATCGCATATGTATCTAAATATGTAATTCTTAATAATATGACTGAGCTTTTGGTTTTCCATGAAGCAAGTATAAATTTATTTCTAAAAAAAATCCAGATATTCCTGCTATCACTCCTAATCAAAATTTTTTACCAAATATATATATGTGTTAAGATTTTTTGGTTATGATGATGATTTTGATGTTAATAGATAGTACTTTTCATAAGGAAAGTTTCATTGAATAATTCAAGGAAAATGTATCATCTTTTTTATGCATATTAAAATGTACATTATTATTTACTTGACCTTTACTTTTAATATTTTTTATCAGTTTTTAAATTATTTTAATTATTTTAATAGTTTAGTATATTACAATCATTCATTATAATTCTGATTGCATTATTGTATTCAAATTACTGTTTAAAAATGTAAATAAAGCAATGACCAGAAATCTGGTCCTAAGCTGTGCAGATTTGAGGGAGTTTACTGTATTATGAAAAAAAAAAAAAACATTCTTAAGGGGACTCCTCACTCATTTGAAAACACCCGCTCAGTAATGTTACATTTATAGGCAGGTTATTTTCGAATTTCTTGTTTAAATTTGAATAGTTTTAAAATGATTTTTTTTTTTTTTTTTTTTTTTTGGCATAGAATAGGCTACGGTCAATTTTCGATATGACTTTTTACTTTGTCAATTTCAGTTGCAGATGTTTTTAAATAAAGGTACTTTTACTTTCAGAACCAGTTTCGAAAGTAAAAGTAGCTTTATTTAAAAAATCTGAAACCAAAATCGAAAAAGTACAAAATGCCCCTATTAGAGAAAAAGTTCAGCTATCCTATGCAGAAAAAGTTGTGCTGATATTTTCCCTGGATTTAATATAAAGATGTGTCCAAATAATATTCCTTTAAGTAGCATTAAATATTTACTTGCAATTGAATCTAATCCAATTGAAATGTCCACAATATATACAATTCTTAAAAGTATTGAAATTGTTCACAAGCTAGAAATTGATTGTTTAGTTCTAATTTCTGATAAAGCAATCTATTCCAAAATTCAACAAACTAGATGGAACAGTGACATATTTAATCAACGTTTGGTAGTTCATCTGGGAGAATTTCACACTAATTCTCACTGATACATACATTAGAATTTTGATGTGTTAAAATATATGAAGCAGTGCTTGAGGCAGAATATGACAAAAAGAAGTGATTAAGCAATTGCGATATAGTTCTTAATTTTTAAGCTTATTCTAAAGTTATATGCATGTGTTTTTTGGTGAACATTAATGAATTTATTTAATTATCAACTTATGAAACCAAAGAAATTCAAAAGCATATAGTCGTCAGGGTTGGCAAACAAAATTTGATTTATAAAGTTTCACCTCACGGTCTATGAATCTATACCATGCATTGAAATGTATTTATTTCAATAAATTGATTTATCTTTTGTGTCACACTATTCAAAATTTTAAGTAAAATTTATGTAATAATTTATGAAAGTAATAAATATATATTTAATAGCATAGAGTCACTCAAAATTTTATATTTTTAAAATCCATATTTAAAATTCTTAGAGCCATAAAATAAAGTGCTGCATCACAAACTTTTAACTGGTTAAGTGTTTTTGTATTGACACCACTACCTTTTTAGGTTAACGATCAAAGGATAAAAATATATATATATACTTATGCGATTTGATGCAGAATTCATGAAGATTAAATCGAAAAACAAGCGTTTTCTTCACATTTTTTTTTTAAAAAAGAAATATCCTGTACTTCATAGGTTTTAATCCTGAAACAGACATTATTAAAAACAGATTAAAATGATATCACTTTGAAGCAAGTATAACAAAAAGTTTCCCTTTTATGTATCAAAATACAAGTTTACTTTTATGTCTGTTATGAAATTCTAAACACTACCTACTTTCTAACACATTTTTGAATACATTTTATCCTCAAAATTTGTCTAGTGCTTCATGCAGAAACTGTGTAATCAAACAATTTGTAGTCGTTGAGCCAGGGGCTCATGTGGTATCATGTCAGCGGACTTGGTAAACTATGTATTTTTGGATTTACCACAACAACAGCACCTCATTTATCCATGATACTTTTGGAACCAGGGTAGCTTATGGGCACCATATTGGAAAATGGCTGCCGTCGTTGAGTCAAGGGTTCGAGTGGTTTCATATTAGCGGATTTGGTAAACCATTCATTTTTTAATTTACCACAACAACAGCAACTCATTTATCCATGATACATTCAAAACCGGGGTAGTGTATGGGCACCATATTGGAAAATGGCTGCTGTCGTTGAGCCAGGGATTTGTGTGGTTTCATGTCAGCGGAATTGGTAAACCACACATTCTTGGATTCACCACAACATCAGAATGACATTTATCCATGATACATTCAAAAACAGAGTAACTAATGGATGCCATATTGGAAAATGGCTGCCGATAAACAGGGTGATTGAAAGATTTTCTTGGTTTTGCATGCTATTAAATTAATTGGGCGATTGAAGAGACAATAAAGACATGCAGGGGTCAAAAGGTATAATGAAGTTCAGTCAAAGACATGCCACAGTCTAGAGATATTTTTGATATCAGAGCAGCATTTCTTCACATGATTCATGAAAGAATCAAAATTAGTTCTACATCCAGATGTGTCTTTGAGCAGGATCCAGAAAGACGAACGTGATATCTCATATTTACAGAACATGATTACCAATAAATGGATAAATCTAGACATGGTAATTGAATCAACTGGAGCAATGACAAATCTAGAAATTGTCGAAGACATGGTCAAAGCTCATGAGATGGGTGAAGAAGCTTATCAAATTTTCAAGAGAGAGCATCTGTCTGAAGACTCCAAGCTGCCAGATGGGTTTTACAAACCTCCAAAGATCAAAGCTACCACAGGAGCTACAATCATTTGGACAACTAGCAAAGAATCTGTTTTCTAAAATAATACAAGATTCTACATCCTCTCAAAGAATATAGGTTGTATTTCATACATACAGGCAAGTGTCAATAAAAAGAAATGAACGAAAAATATGAACTGTTGGTACTATAAAAGTTATATACTCTTGGACACCCAATACAAAAATGGAAGCAGTTTCTAACTGATGAGGAGAACAAGAAAGAACTTGTACATTTCATTTCTCAAGAATGGCAAAATGAACATTATCTGAAATAGTTGAATACACGTACGTTGTATGTTATCTATGGAGAAAAATGCTATAAATTCATGAAATAACTAATTGAAGAATACACTAAATTGACCTGCTTCCGAGAAGAGGTCATATGCACCTTTTATTTTATGCATACCATGCTTTAGCGTCTGGATTTCGAAATATTATTATTACCTCTAGATACTGATGAGGCAGTTATCACACTGTTTTCTTTAGAAAATGATTTGAAAAACTAGAAAGAGTTAATATTTGTAAAATGAGGATCCAATGACAGGGTAAAGTAAAGTACTACAACTTGAGTGAGATGCATGGACTTCTAGGTAAAGCGGAATGTAATGCATTGCCTGAAATGCATTCAGTGTCGGGTGCGATACAGTAAGTGCTTTTGCAGGCAAGGGAAAATGATTCAAAACACTGAATTTCAAAATGTGCTTAAGGTGCTTGATACTGAAGCTGATATATCAGTGGAAACAAAGAAACAGCTTGAGCCATAAGTTTGCCTTCCGTATTATGGAATGCACAAATACTCAGACATCAATGAATTGTGCTATATTCTACATATTTTTTCTGTAAAAATGGAGTCTGAAGTCTCATCGCCTTCTGCCATGTAGTACACTCTACCTATAGGTAATGCGATCTAATTGCCAGGGTCTTGTTTGGATGAAGTGCCTACAGGCTGATCCTGATCTTCCATTCTCAGATAAATATCGTTGGAATTTTGGAACAGATAGTGAAGGAAAAGGCAGGGCCGAAACTAGGGGGCATCTGCAACAGGCACCAGAATGAAGGAGCGCCAAATGAAGGATTAAACCTTTGGAATGGATCATTTACTTCCAATGGACTGATGGCTTCCATTATTATGAAACAGCCATTATAAATGAAGTGTTAGGTGAAGATGAAAGAGCAGACAAAAAAATTATGGCCATTTTTTTTTCCCATTCTGACCGTAAAATCAGAGTTCTAACTTTTTATGGCTGCTATTTATTCTTTTTATTTATATTCAGTAGCGGTATACCATTTCGTGCATTTTATTTTACAGGGTGATCCCAAGTATTATTTTTTCTTTGATTTTTTGTTGGCCCCCTAAGAGCCCCCCCCCCCCCCCTAACAAATCGACATTGCTAAATATGAGGTCATACCTGTTCTTTTTAATCCTGAAATTCCAAAAGAATCTTTCAAGTATATTTCTAAATATTCGACAAAATGTCTAATATTGAAAGTTGCCGGTCATTAATGACAATATAGTGTACATTGATATTGTTGTAAAATTCGTTGTTTCTGACTTATAATTATGCAGCTGGAGGCCAGAAGAGTTACCCAAACAAATACCCAAATATTCAAAATTGTCATTGGGGGGGAACCACCTATAATAATTTTCAATATTAATATTTATTTATTATTACTACAAAATAAGAAAAATAGCAGAAAAACTTTTATTGAAATTTATATAAAATGAAGTTTTATTTCATTTAACTTAGTTGTAATTTAATTTTGTTTAGCTTAATTACAATTAAAAAGTTATTAAAATTTTATTTAATAATCTAATTGACAAACGGAACGGGATTAAACAGAGTCCAATTTTTCAAACATTTCTTCTGACGAAGAACTACAGTAAAAAACCATTTATCCGGAATGCTTGGGGTCAGATGTATTCTGGATAACTGGTTTTTCTGGTTAACTGGTTGTGCATGAAAGCAGCATCCATTTGATAAGTTTTGTGGAACATGTGTAGTTGTGACATTATTTCTGATATTAAATTATTATATTACTTGGATTAAAAATCAATGCAAGAAAGATCAAAAGTTAACCAGAGTTTAAAAGAAGGTAATTTATGGGAATCCCTTAGGAACAAAAATTCTTCTGTTTCCTCTGCATGAAAATTAAAACATCTAAAATAGAACTAAATATGTTTTCATTTCAAATACTAGATGCTATAATCAAATTATACAATTGTTTCAAGCAAAGCCAATGTCAAACTGGCAGTATGTGACACCTTTTTCTGCAAAGATTCTGAAATCAGCCTATCAGAAATATCATTCCGGATAACTGGTTTCCGGATAAATGGTTCCATACTGTATAAGCGTGACTTGCAATAAATCAATGGCCGAAGATATCGTGATCAATAACTGAAGGGCATGCTTAATGTTATTTAAGATAGCAGACCTGTTGAAACATGCCAAGGTGTATAATTTTGTAACCTCTGTTACTGTACATAAAGATGTAATTATACTCATAAGAACAAGCAGCCAAACAATTTTCTTTACCACTGTATTTAATAATGTTCTTAGTCAAGTTAATGCTGCATATTGACTAAACTATGTTTAAAGAGAATTAATAAAGGAATGACCATGTAACATCTGTTACAAAATTACAAATTTTACAGTTAAAACTTCTTCAAAACTATTTAAAAAGTTACATTATATCAAAATGAGTATTTAGTGATTGTGTGGCCACTTATTGAGTAAATAAATTAATAGATTTCAAAATAGAAAAACTTCAGAAACTAATCAGTACAGGACCCATTATCCGGAATTCCAAAATCCGGAAGGACCCGAAATCCAGAATTTTATTTTTTTATTTTATTTTCTATAAATTTGTAAATTTTTACTAAAATTTCGCAATTTCTGTAATTTTTCGAAAACTTTAGATCAAAAAAAAAAAAAAAAAAAAAAAAAAATTAGAAATCTGTATTGTGTTGCAATGTGTAACCACTAAAATATGTTACATCAGTGATGAGGGAACACGGTGCCCCTCCCTTCCTCTCCCAAAATAAGAAAAAAAATCATTTTTCTGTAAAATTTTAGTTTAAAATTTATATTATAATTCGTTAAGAAAAAAGATATTTCACACCCTCCCTCTCACTTCGACAAAATATTATGACTACACAATTATGTTACTTCAATTAGGGGTGATTCTGAGTAAAAAAAAAAAAAAAAATCTGAAATTCACAGCAAATTTTTTTAAAGTTTACACAAGAGAGGTGGGAGGGGGGGGGGGGTGTCTGGGCACTAATTATGCGTTTTTCGTTATCTTTTGACGAAATTTGCGTGTTTTTCGCGATCCTCTTACGAAATTTCGTTGTTTTTTTGCGATTTTCTGACGAAATTTGCGATTTTTTGACGAAATTTGCAGATTTTTTTCGCGATTTTCTCACGAAATTTGCAGATTTTTTCGCGATTTTCTGACGAAATTTGCAGATTTTTTCGCGATTTTCTGACGAAATTGCGGGGGAGGGCTATTTCAATCCTTTGAAGAAATTCGTTTTTTTTTCGCTATATTTTGTCGTAATTTGTGTTTTTCCCACGATATTTTTTGACAGATTTTGGAAGGAACCGAAATCCGGAAAATTCCAAAATCCAGAAAGCCTTCAGTCCCGAGGATTCCAGATAATAGGTCCTGTACTGTAGTTAAACACGACATAGACTGACAAAAAAAAAAAAAACATGAATCTTAAGTTTACGAACAAAAATGTTTAATAACTGAAAAAACATCCTTATTTATAACAATATATTTTTACATTTTTAATTCTTGGATTATTTTGCTTGGATGAATCTTGGAATTTGATGATACTGTGCTTTTAAAACAAAACACACTTGGTAACTAACATTTTTGAAGTTATGAATGCCTCAAAAGACGCTTGTAGAATCCCCACTTATCTGACTCACCAAATTGTTATTCTTCCTGAAAAATGAGAAAAAATACATGAGAACATTTTAAAATGCACACATGTTGCCTGAATAAATTTATTTAATATTTTCTATTATATTTTCTCATTTTTGGGTCAGGGCCTCAAACATCAATTCTGCCGTTGTGTGGAATTTTCCCATTTCTGTACATTGTGCAATTTTGCACGTTTCCTGTTCCTCAAAGAAAATTTTTCCTTGTCCTTCACCAGGAAACTCTTGAAATGGCAACCCTGCAGTAAAACCTGATAAAAAAGTCAAAAGGGACTAGAAAAAAGTTCCATTTTTTCCCAAAAGTGATTTTAGCCAAATACCAAATGCGAAATAATTCGGCCAACTGGTAAACCGAATATTCGGCTAGCCGAATAATGATTTTAAACTGAACTATTACTAACTATTCGGCCGAATACCGAATATTCGGCATGACGATTACTTTTAAATTTCAGAATTTGAAAGTATAAAAAGTTAAATTTTGAAACAATTTTACATAATATTTAACACACTTACTTCCATATTGATAAATAAGATCATTTTACAAGTAAATTCTACACAAAAAAATTATCCTTTGAATTGTTATTTAAGAGGATAGTTTTAAAGTTTCTTTAATAGATAAAATTTTAAATTTCATGAATTCTTCTCAGAATTAAAACAAATAAATGGAATTTTCTTATATTCGAAAACAAATATTTTAAAATCAAAGGGAAATTTCAGAGGAATTGGATGAATAATTACATATACAAATTACATGAATAATTACATAACAGCAGGGTTGGCAAGTTTTTGACGTGTGAGGTTTTAACCAGATTTTACCATGGTTTTTACCATCACGTCAAAAACCTCTTTGTCAAAAATGTTGAAAACTATCGAAAACCCATTTTTTAGTAGTAGTTTGCTTTTACATTTTTTTTTCTTTCTATCTTTAGTATTAAGTTGTTTCACATGAAATATTCAATATTGAAAAGGCTCTAAAGTATATTTATCCATCCAAGAAAAACAAAAAAGAATTGCATTAGAATAATAATAGAAGATCAATATTCTTAAGCTATTTGGCATATTCAACAAAAATTATATTTTTTGAAGAAATCCTATAACCCATAAGTAGAAGATCAAAAAATATGTATAATTTCAGCAGAATGTAGTACACTGTTTAAAACTAAATAGCTTTCTTAGAAGAAATTTCCTCAGAAGTAGGTTTTCTTAAAGTGTTAAATCTATAGGTGAAAACTGGGAAATTGAGTTAGTAGCCAGTGGCCGGTAGACTCAGTTTCATTAGTGGCCACTATAATGTTTCAAACTTTTTTGACATCTACATAAACTATAATCGTTGTATATATACATATTTTTCTATAAATCAGAGTTTTATACCAGCCAACTATTCACAATAAGAATAGGGAAGCAGTCGAAATTCAAGAAAATTACTTTAAAACCACAAAATCTGTTATCATATTAACTTTTTTAGAATTTATTTTTGGATAATTTGTATATGTTCATAAACACCAGTATCAATCAAATTCATTTTACTTTCTTTATATAAAAAATAACTAATTCCAACAGCTAGGTGTATCCAATTAAAAAAAGAAAATCAAATAAAACATTATTTTGATTTTATTTAATAAATGTGTTATTAACATGCTACACACATTACATACAGTTGAAGTCTAAGCTGGTGACTGTATTTCACAGGATTAAAGAGTATCTCTTGATGATAAATAATCTAACTGATCTAACATATTGTAGATATTGCAATGTCCTTAACCCTTTCGTGTCGGATTTTTTTTTTAAGTTTTGAGAATAAAATTACTTTTATTTTAATAATGCTAATCGTAGTTATCCGAATAGATTTACTGAAGTTTAATGATTATCTCATTGTCTGAATTCTAATGAATGTACTTATTTTGTGTACTATTCAATTCATATTTATATGATAATAGGAAGGAAGAGTTTTTGGAGGTGTTTGGAAAATATCGTTACAACAGAGTTTAACAGATATTACAACTTTGTAATGTTTTTTGTGTTTAATGACACATGATTTGTTCAGAAAAGTAACCTATACTATTTTAAATTTAAAGAGTGATATATATTTATAAAATAAAGGAATCGCCAACGGTGCAAAGAGAATTAAGCGAACTTTTATTGTTATTACTAAATGTCCAAACATAAATGAAATCATAATAAGAAAAGCATAGCCATGTACTATCATTACTGTATGTAGATAGTAGCAAAAGTAATTGTTAAGATAAAACAATACTCGATGAAAAGACATGTACTATTAATAGTACTCCAGACTCGAAAGGGTTAAAATGCACTTGCATTTTAAAAGTGAAAGAAAAGGTAAAGGCGAAAGAAAAGGAATAAATTATTTGAAACGCATGCGGAATTAAAGCTGATGAATATATTTTGCAGAATAAAACTGTAAAAAAAAAAAAAAAAAAAAAAAAAATCCAACTGAAGAGCGAGCACTTGGCGAAAAAATGAAATATTGAAAATACAGCTAAATCACTGAAATCTGCTTGCATCCGGTAGGAAAAAAAATTAACCAGTTTGCTAATTAGATGTAATCAAAGTAGAGATGCATATTTTCCATGAAAAAAGTTGTATTTCAGTTGGCGATCGATAACAGATTTTTTTAATCGCCACTTGGCGAGTGGCGACTAGAGTGGCGATCGATGGCCAATTTTTTAATCGCCACTTTTACAACTTTAATCGCCACGTGGCGAGTGGCGACCGCTAATTTACACCTATAGTTAAATCCAAATTGTCATAGATTATTTTTATTTCTAAATATCAATAAATAAAATAAAATATATTTTAATACAGTGAAACCTCCTACAATGGTCACTCCGAACAACGGTAACCTCCGAATACCGATCATGTTTTAGTGTTACCGAATCTCTTTCATAGAAATAATACACTAAACCTCTGAACAACGAATTCCGAACAACAGCCACCCCAAAGCATTTTTTTTTTTTTTTTTCAAATATTCCCTTTTTCTCACATTTTTATATAGTTGTCAGTTTTTTTGTTTTTGTTGTTGTTGTTTTTGTTTGTTAATTATTACTGCAATTCAGTAGAATTAAAATTGAAATTTAATGACAAATTTCTCCAAACCAGGAATCCGAAAATACAGAAATAATCGTAGATGATGCTGAGTTAAATGATATTTTAAATAGCGTCAGAATGACCCTTAAATCCACAGAGTACGTGAACGTAGATAATGATTTGGCAGTTACTACTTTTAATAGGATAGAAGAACTGATAGAAAGCAAGGTCAATGAGAATAAGAGTGATGATGAGAATGAATCAGTAAATAATATGGAATTATCACAAAATTGTAGCGTACTATCATATTCTGATGTTCTTTTTAGCTTCAGAGAAATAAAAAATTTTGCGCTCACTCAGAATGATAACGAAATGTACAATAAATCTGTAGAAATGATTATGCATTTAGAGAAAGAGATATGCTTAAAAAAACGAATAAGTGATTTCGTTAGTAAAAATAATAGTATGTATTTTTTAGTGGAACCTCTGAATAACGGCAACCTCTGAAGTACGGTCACTTTATCGTACTCCCAGTGGTGGCCGCTATTCAGAGGTTTTACTGTAGTTGAAAATTACATCTTTTGGGAGAAATAAATAAAATTTGTTCTTCAAAGTTAAATCTTGTAGAGATTAAAACTTGTAAATCAATATTAAACTTTAAACCAAGTGAAAACTCAATTTAACTATATTTTTGTTAAGTAGTTTATTTTAGTGTAGTTATTTCCTTAAACTAAATAAATAAATATTATTTTTAAGCAGAAATTTAGATCACTAAAGATCCATTAATTAAAAAGTGAACTGCATTAAAAAATAAATGAAACATTTAAGAATCTTTCTAAATTTAATAATAATTTTAAAAGGTAAAAGATTTTCATTCATACAGTCATATGTATGTAATAAAAATATGCAATGTGTTATTTCTTTCAATTCACTTTAAATAATGCCTAAATAATTTTAAGTAAAATGTATACAGAATATAAATAGTTTATCTTTATGGTAGCTTTTAATAAATTTCAATTTAATCCCCTTCATGGCGAGCATCTTTTACAGAATTTTTAATCTTTTATCACTGGTATTTTAAAACAGAAATTTTTGGCTAGATGAATCGAGAAAATGCCTTGATTAAATAAGGCAAAATTTACAATAAAAAATAACTGGTAGGAATAATCATGAGCGTATATGTGACACTCGTCCCCAAGAGGTTAAAAATATTTCATGACTATTCTGGTATAAATTTATATCTAAAAATATATAAGCTGAAATGATCTGTTGGTTTATATATTTGCACTAAAGTTAACAAACAGCAAAAAAAGAGAAACTATAGTGTATATATATATATATATATAAATTCTATTTTGTTTTTTCTTTATTGTTTTGTTGTGTTAAATTTCAAATCTAAAAGCTTTCATCTGAAATCAGTTCCTACAAGTTTGTAGAAACATTTTATTAATTTAAAGTTTTAAGATTTTGCTTATTGAAGTAAAAATGAAAATCACCATAATTGTATTTATGAAATACATAAGATATGCATTTTAAAATATATCTAAAAAATATTAAAATTTATTCAATGACCACAGTCCATGCTTGACATCTGTTACCACACCATATAACAGCATTTTTGCATCTCTAAAATAATTTTAATATATTTTATTAAATATGTATATTTAATATTATTTAATAATTATAATAACCTTTTATTATCATTTAATATTAATGTTCATTGCTGTTAGTAGAATCTATATTAGTGGAGATTATGACAAATATTGTTCTTTCTTTTTACTCTTGTATTTTTAAATTATTCCCATTTAGGAAATGCTCTTTCTTTTAAATAAATTTAACAAAGTAATTGTGAATAATAATAACAAGAACAACAAGGAAAAACCAATCTACAAATGTATCGTATGCTACACTTACACTATAAAAATTGGAGAAAAATCGAAAATGATAGGTTTTTGACGGAATAAACCGGTAAAAACACTGTTTTTACCACTGTCATGTCAAAAACCAGTTTTTGACATCAAAAACCCAACCCTGAACAACAGTCATACACTGTTTGTCAGGAAGGGGCTGAAATCGTCATTATTGGTAAATTTTCTTACGTGATACTTTTCAAATAGCAAATAAAAAATGTAAAAGCCTTCTCTTTTATTTAAACATAATTCTAACTATTAAATATCTTTATTAATTGACAGTTAAACATTTTAGTTGTTTTAAGGTTTTAAAAAATAATTTTTAAAAAAGGTCTTAAGTGTTTTTAAGCTTTTTAAAAAGGTCTGGCCGAATATTTTTGGCCAAACCGAATATTCGGCATACCGAGTAGTTTAATATTCGGCTAAGCAGAGTATTCGGTATACTGAATAGTTTGATATCTCGCCTAACCGAATATTTGGTAGTATGGCCTAATAGGCCGAATAGATACCAAATATTTGGTGTATCCCTATTTCTCACTACTACTCAAATGTTTTTTAGAATAGTAAATCAATATGCTAACTATAATTTATTTTGAAAACAAGCATATATCAAATTAATTTATATTTTTAAAGTAATCAAATTACTTAAGAAATTTTGCATCTTGTAAAGAATAACAACAGCTAGCTTGAAACTGAATTAATAAAAATGTAATTGCATCCTAATAATGTTTACAAAGTACAGGGGTGATTTGTGAATTCATGAAAAAATACCTGAAATTTTAACGAGAATAAGTTTTGGTATGGATAGGGAACATATAATTTATTGCAGGGAGGTTCATTTCTCTCATTATGAAATATATTACTTTTAATTATGTCTAACAATTTTATTTTTGATATTTTGTGATTTAATGATATTTTAGTGTTTTTTATGAATTTAACTATCAGAAAAACTGAAATTCCAGTACTGAAAATGAAATAAATACCTGAATTCAGGTATATTACCTGAACACAATCACCCCTAAAAGTACCGTATCAAGAATAAAACTGACTCTTAAACTCATTCTCCTTTGAGAAAAAACATTTAAATCGACGTTATGAATACTACATAAAATCTCAGTTACAGTTGGCAAAGAAATTAAGCTTAAAATAAGCATTATTGAGCCATAATATGTCAAACAAATAAAAAAATCAAATTACGTACAAAATTTGTGAACGTATTACAAAATAGAAAATAATGATATCAGTAACATTTTTTAAAAAATCAAATAAGCCAAAATAAAATCCCACTTTGAATAATATTTAAAAGAAAATAACTTTAAAAAATAAGACAAAACTTCAAGATCTAATTTGTATTGATTTTTCTTTAGCAAAATCGTTTATTATAATATCGAAATCAATATATTTTTTAAATTATCCCACTTTCAGGCCAAAAAGAGAAACAAAGAAAGCGCACATGAAATTCTTGCTTAAGTTAGAAATTATGATATGGTGAGATATTTACATGATCATATGAAATATGATACATGACAATTTGATTTCACGTTTGTGATATTTACAAAAAACACAACTATCAACAGTGAAATAAATAATTAGATACATAATTAGCTTTTTATCAAAATCGTTTATTATATCTTCCTAATAAAAATAATTTCATTTTCATCTGCTGGAATAATTTAAATTTAATACCAATTCTCGATCCAAAAGTGTTAAAAAAAAAGTATTTAAACAATTAAACAATATATGAATATCTTGCATAAAAGTAAAAGAAAAAAAATAATTGTATCAAGAACAAATTAATTTCGTGTCTTTTTGAAAATATACAATGTTGCTGGTACCTAAAAATAATTAAATGCCCAATTATACACACATACGTTAAAAATATAATTATATATACAATGGCACTACCACTTACAGAAAATAAAAATTAAAACGACTAGCATAAATAAAACAAATTTTAAAACTTAAATTGGCTTCTTTGCAAAATTGTTCATTCTGATGGCGTAATTAATATTTTAAGCAATCATATTTTCAGATTCTAGAATAACTAAATATGAAGGTTCCTTGATGTTTAATCAAATTTTTAAATCGGAAAATAAACAAACAATTTTATCACAATCAAACAACGCACTCAGTTAAATAAAAATAGCTGTGGCATGGATCTTGGTAAAAAGTGCAATTTTCAAAGGCAACCTTTTTGAAAGATGATTTTATAGCATGTTACAAAAACATCAACTCATATTATGCAGCTAAGTTAAAATTAAAAATTATTATACATAATAAAGTAGACTAATGAGAGAACCTATCCACTACTTTAGAATTTGTCTTAGTAGATATCAGGAGATAGTAGGATAAAAACTAGGTGACCCATAATTACACCAAAGGTCATCCTACAAATTATTTATTTAAAAAAAAAAAAAGGTTTCAATGATAACCTCATAAGGAAATGTTATGAAAAATTATATATCACTTGGAATTATGAAATTCAACAGAATTTTCTTTTAAATAAAAGAGAAAAAATTTCAAAAAGTAGAAATTTTCAATATTTTGGTGCCATCTATCTTAAATTTTGAGAAAGAAAAATATAAAATTAGCATTAATTCTGAATTTATATTACTCCAAAAGAAAAAAAAAAAAAAAACACAGAAAATTAATATTTGAAATCAGGCTTTTTTTTCTTTTGGGAGTCCAAAAATTACAAAATATAAAATTCATATTAATTCTTAATTAATATAAATAATAATAATAATAATAATAATAATAATAATAATAATAACAATAATGAATAATAAAAATGTGTGTTTAAATTACATCTAAAAAGACAAGGTTTTTCAGTTTCGATATCGCAAAAATAATATTGAAACAATTTTATTACCATTAGTTACACAAGGCAAATAAGAAAAATTATAAATTACATGGAAACAGAAAATCATTAAAATTAATTTTAAAACTGCTAAAATGTAGTAAAATTAAATACTGTTATAAATCAGATTTCTTTTGTTATGAAAAGAAATTACATTGTTTTTAAATTTAAAAAAGTTTTATAAAATGTATTCTTGGTATTGTAGTGGTGCCACCTATGAGATTTTGTTGAAAATAAAAACCAAGAAAATAAATGATTAGGGATTGACCGAAGCAGCAATTGTGCCGAATACCGAAGCTTCGGTCAAAGTGTATACCGAATACTTAAAAATTTTTGATACACATTTTTGCATATATTAGCTTTTTTTAATAAACTTTAATTAAAATTAAATTCTTAATAATTTAATTCAGTTGCATTTTTATTCTTAAATCTAATTACACAAAAACATTTAATGACTTCTTTCCACTTACAAATTCATTAACCCATCACTTATTTTTTATTTTATCACTAGTCAATACCCAAAATAACCTATACAGATCTGTATTAAACTATAGAGTCTATTATTAAGGATAAGGATTGACAGAAAAACAAAAGTCCATTCAAATAAAAAGAAACAATGTTGTCATTAAGCTGATTTACTGATTACCTAATTATAAGCATAATGAATAGAGAATAGGAATGATCTCAAATACAAAAGGTATATCAATTTGTACATTTAACTACTTTCTGTCAAATTATTGATACATATTTATATTTTGATCAATGTTTTAACATTGTGGTGATGAAGACAACAAATTTGAGCAATTTTAATTTAATGGTTATAAAAGCTATAGTATAGGCCATAGGGTATACTTATTTGATGGGTGTATTTTCTTTAATATACAGAGATGTACTCTGATATACTTATTTGAAGTGTATATTAAAGAAAATACATATTAAATAAATTTAAATTAAGAAAACTAATGTAGAAATAATTAAAATTAAATGATAAGGGAAAGATGTCCATCTTCCTTACTTTTCTTTTCTCTATCGCAGACAGTTGTTTTGATTTTGCACCTATGAAAACTATTTTAGGAAGGATTTTTTTTTAAATTAAAATGGCCTTTGACTTGTTTTTTGGGCATAGATGTCATATACGCCCTATATTGGTGAGATTGTTTTCTGACGCCAATGTCATATACGTAACGGGTACTTAACTGGTGCCAACTGTCGTTATTTTGCTTGATATGATAACCTGGATGTTGTTTATGCTGTTGATGTTTTCACCAAATTGGTGTCAGAAAAAAATTGTGCCAAAATGGGACGTATATGACATTGTGCCATATACTTGAACTGCTTTACTGAATCTGATTTAATAGTATTTAATTTTACTACATTTTACCAGTTTTAAAATTAATTTTAATGATTTTCTGTTTCCATGTAATTTATAATTTTTCTTATTTGCCTTGTGTAACTAATGCCATAATATATAACATTGTGCCATTTTTTGTAGTGCTGCTGAACTCTGAACTCATGCAAATGTGATTGAAACTCATCGTTAAGCCTATTCTACTTCTAACAAGGGAACCACTTTTGGTGTTGCTCACACCTAGCATTGAGACCTGGTGCATTTTAAAGCCCTATATTATGAAGTTTGAGAATCAATACAATTTTTCTGTTAAAATAATATTTCTTGATTATACAGCAGCATAACTTTCTGAAAATGCAATTTTCGAGACCACTTATCAGACTATTAACATTGATTTTTTTAAAAGAAAAGCATTTAAAAATAAAAATTAGTTAATAAGTATAAAATATTGAAAAAAGTTTGAAAATTCTTTCAAAAACCGACGAATTTGATTTTGAAAAATTGCAACTTTATATTAATATTTTTGGCGGGGAAATCGTTGGCGTTTATTTTCAAAAGTAGAGGTTTCTGGCAACCCTAGCCAAATGTCAAAAAGCTGAATTTGTAATAGCTAGAAATTGCTTGAAATCCTATTTCGCCACAGTAATTTTTCTAAATTATGTAAAAATATTAATTTATGATTACTTTTACCGAAGGACCATTTAATACAGCAACATTTCATTTTAAACATTCGAAACTTTATTTCATTCGATTTCAAAAGAAAATAGTTTGCTTATTTTGTATTTCACTAAAAAATAGTATTCAATGATCTTCGAAGCTTTTATAGAATTATATTTATTACTTATATATTTATCTTCTGCATAGAAATAAAAATAAAAACTAATATTTGTTTCTTATGCTATCAATTATTAAAAAAATCGCAATCTGATATGTATTTCACAAATGCAATTATGGTGATTTAGATTTTCACTTTAATAAGCAGGATCTTAAAATTTTAAATTAATAAAATTTTCATACAAACCTGTAGGACCCGATTTCAGGTGAAAGCTCTTAGACTTAAAATTTAACACATAACAAAACAATATTTAAGAAAAATCAGAATATAATAATAATTTATATATGTATACACTAGTTTTTATTTGTTAACTTTAGTGCAAATATATATGAACCTTATAGACAGACAATTCCAGCACCTATATTTCTAGATATAAATTTATACCTGAATAGTCGTGAAATGTTTGTAATCCCTTGGACGAGCGACACATATACGCTTTTGATTATTCAGCAATGATTATTCCTACCAGCTATTTTTTATTGTAAATTTTACCTTATTTAATAAAGGCATTTTCTCAATTCATCTAGTCAAAAATTTCTGTTATAAAATACTGGTAATAAAAGATTAAAAGTTCTGTAACAGAATCTCGTTGTGAAGGGGATTAAATCGAAATTTATTAAAGCTACCATAAAGACTAACTATTTAATTCATGTATACATTTTATTTAAAATTATTTAGGCATTATTTAAAGTGAATTGAAAGAAATAACACATTACATATTTTTATTACATACCTATTACTGTATGAGTAAAAATTATTCTAAAATTACTATTTAATTTAGAGAGATTCTTAAATGTTTTAATTTTTTTTAATGCAATGAACTTTTTTAATTAATGGTTCTTTAGGGATCTACATTTCTGCTTTAAAATAATACTTTAAATTATTTATTTACTTATTTATTTATTTTAAGGAAATAGTAAGACTAAAATAAATTACTTAACAAAAAATTGAGTTTTCACATGGTTTAAAGTAGAGATTGACCGAAGCAGCAATTTTGCCGAATACCGAAGCTTTGGTCGAAGTGTATACCGAAGCTTCGGTATTCAGCAACCGAATACTTGAAACTTTTTAATATGCATTTTTGCATACATTAGTTTTTTAATAAGCTTTAATTGAAATTTAATTCTCAATAATTTAATTCAGTTACATTTTTATTCTTAAATCTAACACACACACAAAAATGACTTATTTCCACTCACAAATTCATTAACCCATCACTTATTTATTATTTTATCACTAGTCAATACCCCAAAATATCCTATGAAAGTATAATACAGGTATAATTAAAGATAAGGATTATCAGAAAAACAAAAGTTCATTCAAATAAACAGAAACAATGTTGTCATTAAGCTGATTTACTGATTGTCTAAGTCTAATTATAAACATATTGAATAGGAATGTTCTCAAAATACAAAAAGGTATATCAATTTGTACATTTAACTATTTTCTATGAAATTACTGATAGAATATTTATATTTTGATTAATATTTTAACATTGTGGTGATGAAGATAAGAAATTTGAGCGATTTTGATATAATGGTTTTAAAACCTATAGGATAGGCATAGGGGTACTTATTTGATGTGTGTATTTTCTTCAATATATTATTAAGAAATATACAGAAATGAACTCTGATATACTTATTTGATGTGTATATTAAAAGGAAATACATATTAAATAAATTTAAATAAATAAAAAAAATCTAATGTAGAAGTAAATAAAATTAAATAATAAGGGAAAGATGCACATCTTCCTTATTTTTTTTTCTCTGTTGTAGACAGTTCTTTTGATTTCACACCTATGTATACTATTTTAAAAAGGAAAAAGTTTTTTTTTTTTTTTTTTAATTAAAAATGGCCTGTGACTTGTTTTTTGTAGTGCAGCTGAACTCTGAACTCATGCACATAATTTACTGAAACTCATTGTTTAGCCTATTCTACGCCTAAGTAAAAGAGAATTAGAGAATTCTTCTACTTCTAAAAAAATACTTATCTGCAATTATTGGGCCGAATACTAAAAAGTATTAGGCCGAAGCCGAATATTCGGTTTACATGCTGAATCAACTATTCGGTAAATCCTTAGTTTAAAGTTTAATGTTGATTTGCAAATTTTAATCTCTACAAGATTTAATTTTGAAGAAAAAGTCTTATTCCTTTCTCCCAAAAGATGTATGTAATTCTCAACTAAAATATATATTATTTCGTTTATATTAATCAAGTTTTGCTATATAGAAATAAAAATAATCAATGAACAATTTGGATTTAACACTTTAAGAAAACTTACTTTTGAGGAAATTTCTGAGAAAGCTTTTTAGTTTTAAAGAGTAATAAATTCTGCCGTAATTATACACATTTTTTAATCTTATACATGGGGAATTTCTTCAAAAAATCCAATTTTTATACAATATGCCAAATAGCTTCAGATTATTGTAGAGATGTATATGTATTATTCTAATGCAATTCTTTTTTGTTTTTCTCGGATGGATAAATATATTTTAGAGTCTTTTTGATATTGAATATTTCATGTAAAACAACTTAATACTAAAGATAGAATGAAAAAAAAAAATAATGCAAAAACAAACTACTATATGCAAGTAGTTAATATTGTATAAAAATATTAAATAAATACATTTAATACATACAAGAATAACTTCCTCAATCAGTATAGGTTCGTCGGGATCTAATGTTGTAATAGAGAAAATTCGCTCAAAGCCTCTTCGACATATAGGGCAGTGGGGGTTTATAGCCCTCCACTGCAATATACAAATTTTGCAGAATCTGTGATTGCACCCATCTGTTATTGTCTTAACGACAATTAGGTTGAGGCAGATGGGGCAATCTTCGTCCATATTCACAGCGGCATCGGCCATCATAGAATGAGGAACAGGTCGCAAATGAGAGGAGATTTGAAAATGAGAGTGGGTCTTTATCATGGATGGAATATTTCGTTATTAAAATTTTACATTAGAAAGTCTTTTAATATTTAAAGTTTCATTTCAAAGCGATATTATAAATACTTTTTAAATTTTTCATTTGCTAAAAAAAAAAAAAAAAAATGCGAAAATATCCGTTTGCGCGTACAGGGGCGCGCCCGCAGTATTCGGCGCCTGTGTGCAGAACTTCAATTGGCGCCCCATATCCCTAACCCTCCACCCCCCCCCCACCCCCCCAAAAAAGAAAGAAAAAATAAATTTTATACTTTTTTTTTCAATGAGTATAAATGCATAGCTGTCAAGACAACCTTCCGGGAGTTTTCTTCAAATCAAATACGCGAATTTGGAACCAGAAAATTTATTTAATGAAATGCGTTTTGTTTCTACAGGGCTCTTTTTTATTTCATTTATTAAATTAAATTTCTGGTTAAAAATATTGTTGTTTGAATTAAAAACGAATGTTGGCAGCTATGCAAATAACGGGCATCAATAAAAGATGGGTGCTTCAGCTGTTTGCTCCCTCTCCCCACAATGGCATACCTCCTAAATAAATCAGCTTCTTTTACCTCCACCACTCCCGGAATTCTTAAGATCTGATCTTTATTTATATTTATACTTAAAACAGTTCAATTAAACTTTAATTTGGAAATATAGCTGTGTTGATTTAATCAATGGTAGGACTATGCCACAAAGAAAGGGGTGCTCGTAATACGGTAAATACACATAAAAGTAGAAAAATATTTTCTCACATTATGATGTTTATAATACACTGGAGCACGTTATAGTATTTTTATTTCTTTTAAAATAATATTACATCAATTAAGATGCGCCTTAAGCAATTGCCACACGTAGATCATAATTAGGGGTGCATTCGAAAATGTTACAGTCCCGGAATATTTGATTTTATATTAGCAAATATAGAACCCCTATGCTATATAACAATTGTTGTGAAAAATGCGCATACATTTCGAAGTTTACATTGTTAAGAAGCTAAGCGTATCTTTACCTTGTCGCATTGTTAACCCTTCTCTGTCAGATTTTTTATTTTTCGAATTTCTAATTTTCGTGCAATGAATCGACGTTCTAAATTACAAATATCTATACTAATAAAACAAAGTATCGCTCTGTCTGTGTGCGATGGCTAGCAGAATCTAAGACACATATGAGGCTCAAAATTTTTGTGAGATTAGTCGAAAGCCGCTCCTCCTGGTGCACCGTGCACCTAAGTTTCAGAATTTTAAATCTCTAATAATTAGTTGAGAAATTAATTAAAAAGCCCAAATTAAAAGAATGGAAAAATATTCATAACTCAACAAGAGTATAGATTTTTTTCAAACCGTAGACAACTTCTTCAAAAACTCGAAGAGAGGGGGATGGGTTTAACAGAATTACAGAGCTGCTAGGGCGATAAATGTACTGGGCCTTTTAAAAAAGGACTATCTTAAATTCTACTGGGCTTAACAACTCGAAAATTGCACAGACAGACGCAAAAAAAAATCCCCTTTTCAGAAATTCTAAAAATTATTCCGGTACGATTTTAAGAAGTCAAAAAATCCACGAAAAATCAATTTATAAAAAATCTTTTTATTTCCTTCAAAGATAGGTTCGAAATCTCTCATATGGACGCCAGGTGTTCATTGCAGACAACCGACATCTTCCAATAGTGGATATTTTCGAACGAATATAAAATTTTCAAAATATAAATTTATAGATTTAATTTTTATGAATTCAGATGTAGAATTTTTCGCTGATTTCAGATATGTTAAATTTCTTCACGGTCGCTCAATTAAAACTTTAGATATCAATTATTATTTCATTAATTGGATAATACCTTTCAAACTCTCAATTTAAAAGCCAGTCTTTTGAAACCACAAAGGATTTTTATACTAGGATTCTTCTGAACGCCGTCAAATTTTTTAAAATACACCATTTAGAGATTTTAAAGTTATGCATCTAGCCCTATCTTTAAACGCTGTTTAATAATATCGAAATTTTATAAAAATCGATCCGCAAGTTTTTGTTTTATAAAAAATTCGATTTTTAAAAAAGAAAAATTCTTTGTTGAAACGCGAATTTGTTAAAATTAAGAAAACTGACGAACCAATCGATTTGGAACTTTCAGATAGTTTATAACACATAATAATAATTTTAAAAAATAGGGGGCATCAAATTTCAGCTGGGGGGCAGGCGGGGGGGGGCAGAGGGAGGACGCAGCACCCTCATGTGACCCTCACTAAACCATTATGTGATATATCATCGGAACACCCTCGAACCACTCTTTCATGTTATGAACCTTTCTACCCCCCCCCCCCCCCCCTCACACAGATTCTTCCCCTGGGGGTCAATTTTCTAACTGAGTTCCTAATTAAGCTGCAGCTAGATTCGACTTCGTTTGAAGGCTTGACCGAAGGCGAAACTCTTCAAGGGCCTTCGATTCGTGAGGTCTATGTTTGACCTCAGACTATTAGGAGACATTCCTCCCGTAGAAAGGGAGGAGAAAATGAATTCTTCATGTGACACACCATTTAAAGCCTTTGGTCTGTACTTTACTAAGCACTCACTCCTATCCTCTTAACTCATTTTTTTCATCAGTAAGTACAAGTCATTTTAAAGCTTTAATTTGTTCATTACTACCCCATACAATTTTCCAAAAACCATGAAAAATATTTACATAACAAATCTGAACAATTAACAGCTTCTTCCACATTTTCACACAGTAAGTGGGTGCTTATTTCAAACAAAATCGAATTAAAGATACAACATTATACAAATTTAAGGTTCATTTACAAAACATCAAAGTGGGGAGGGAGTGCTATCGTTCAAAAAAGCTCTTAACACAGAACTCAAAAATATATTTGTTTTACTCTTAGATACTATTATATTTTCAGAAATTCGTCGAAAATGTATGGCAAAATTATGTTTCCCCTCGTATTTCTGAATCTACTGAAAATAAAATTACGAAAATATTAGTAGTAGTTGAAATTTATTTAAACCTTGCAGGAAAACTATAGCGATTATCCTAGGTCGTACAGTTTTTTAGAAAATCGCAGTTTTCCGTTATACATAAACTATTTGACGGGCACTCAGCGGAGGTGCTCGAGGTACCTGTTCGACGCGAAATCATCCAAGAACTGCCGATAATGATTTTCCAAAAGAATTGTCGATAATTAGCCGAGATATTATAATTATAATAATTAAATAAATATAATAATAATTAAAAACATATCTAAAAAAACGTGGCACAGACCAAAGTGCCCATGCAACTTTGCGCCCTCATTTCGAAGCGCACTTGGCGCAATGGCAAGATTAAATTTTGCACAAGGTCTTTGTTTTAGGTAATGCGAATCACCATGATAAATAGTCAGCGTTTTTCATTTCAATTGAATTCAATTATTGAAGGCAATTATTGAAAAATACTAATAAAATAATTCCAAGTTATTTGCAAAGTCTTATTATTCGGTTAACAACTATATTTTGTAAGACTGCAGTTAGTAATTAATAAACTTATTGTATGAACTCTCTGTACGCGAGTGAAACTCGCTCTTGACCGATTATTCTTTGTTCAAAGAAAATCTATAAAATATGTAATTAAAATTTCAATAAAACATAATTCATTTTGAGATTGTTCTCAAAAACATGTTTCCCGACTGTATATGACATGAAACTTTCTTATATGCTCATGGGCTCGTTTTTATGCGTTGCATACAATGATAGGCGTGACTATTAAATTTGTTTGGAATCGAATGGCGTTTTTCATTTCTTTTTTTAAATGCATTGCATTTTGAGCTACATCATGTTTTATTTATTTATTGTTTTTGTTATAATGTAACCGATTGCTACGATTGATTCGTGCTTTTTTCGGCAATTTACTTTAACATGGATACCGTACCGTGCATAACCTGGAGGCTTATGTTGCTTTACTATTGTGAATATAATATACTACTCGTTTTTATATCATCAGTATATGTATCAGTACCAATACTACAGTAAGATAGAAGTGTTATATATTTTCAAGTGCATTTGAATAATGAACCTTCCATGTTTGCCACCAGCTGTAGTGCACCCTTGCTTTCTGAAAAACTGGACAGGCCTGATCTAGAGCAGGGATGTCAAAAGGGGCATTTGCGGTCGCCCTTCCAAATTTTTTTATGTTTCTAGGTTTTTTGAATTTATTTTAGGCGCTTGACGGCGCCCTTAAGCCTTCCATGGCGCCTTACGACTGTGACCTTTCGACGACGAGGCGCCTTTCGATTTGAGCAGGCCCTGACTGTCGCACGGGCACCTGGGGCCCGTGCTCTGGGCACGAAATTTCTCAGAGGCACAGAATTTTTCATAATTCCATCTACATTTCCATTAAAAAATCATAAGTTTGAAAAAAAATGTTATATTTGAGATATTAATACGATGAAATGACAAAAATATATCTCAATATATGGTTAAAAACGCATTTCAATAAATAATAAAAAAAATATTTTTATTCCTGGAACCGTTTTCCAATTTTACGGAATACTTAATTATTTGAGTTGTCACATTTCGAATACGTGTGTGATATGTTAAAAAGAAAAAAAAATAGTATCAGTAAATCACCCAATCTAAGAGGGCACGAAAAATTGAAAGTGCCCTGGGCACAGCAAGTTGCTAGTCGTGGCTTGGGTTTGAGACCCTTTTCGGCCTCACCCCTAAAGCTACACCGCTTACGAGCATCTGCAAATTTCATATACTATCTTATTAAAAATGAACTCATAAATGTGTCAGAAATGACGCACTTTAGATTTAAATTCCGATTTAATAAATTTAAATTGGATATGAGTTTTTCAAGTTTGTCAGCTTCGCCTAAAATATTTGGCGCCCTTACTTTTCTGGCGCCTGTGTGCAGTGCACACTTTGCACACTGGGTCGGCGCGCCCCTGTGCGCGTACGATAATTTCTCTTTTTTTAAACCGGCGGGTATGGGGGGGGGGGGGTACTTTAACAGTGGATTTTTGACAGGAATGTAAATGATATAGTGTTAAAATTAATATGGAAAATATTACAAAAAATAAAATGCAATAGATGTACATTTTTTTTAACGAAAAATATCTGCACATTTATTTTTTCTCACAGATAAGCTATATGGGGTTTGCCGTCTAGTTTTGTAATCAATAAAGCCTATAATTTAATGTTGTTAAACGTCTGTGTGTATGTCCATGGACGGAACTACAATTTTCTCAGAGTGCGCACAGAGATGCGAGAGGCAGGCCCTAACACGCCCTCGCACGGGCACCCAGAATCCGTACCCTGGGCATAACATTTCTCAGGGGCACAAAATTTTTCATAATTTCATCTAAATTTCCATTAAAAAAAAATCATAATTGTGATAAAATGTGATATGAGATATTAATATGATGAAATGACAAAAATACATTAAATTTGCGAAAATCGGGAAAACCAAGGAACTGATCGATTTTAAAATTTCACATATTTTATAAAAACACCTCAAATTTTATTGGATTTCTGGGGGGGGGGGGGGGGGGGCGAAGAAAATTATGAAACTGTAGCGTTTTATACAATAAATAGGGTTTCAAATGCGGTTTTTTGACAGAACCCTCAGTTAAATATTATTTATTAAACATAAAAATTTAAAAAGGGGGGTGGGGGTTGGTGAATTTCGGGTCTATTCAGGAAGCGCGAGAGGGGACTCGGGGGCAATTTTCAAACTTTTTCCGAACTCCCCATTTGATATCATCGGAAAACTGAGCAATCTTTCACATTAGGAACCTTTCTACCAGTGTTGTAGTCGTAAAAAAAGCAGAGAGTATACGGTAGTGATGGGCGATAACGAGATGTTTTTCTCGATTATCTCGATTGTATGGACATCTCGATACTTTTCGATTGTGTAATTTTTTTTCTCGATGACTCCAGTTTGCCAATTGCTTTTATACATCATATATTATTATATACGTCATACATTTATCAAGAATCGTCTGCGGTTGAACTGGAATGAGTCGGCGTTAATAAAGACTAGGTGACTTCGACCGCTAGTGGGCCCCTCCTTCAATCGGGCCCCCTAAGTTATACGTAATCTTGTAATATGAAATCACGAACAGGTTACCCGCTATAAGACACCGTATAGCAGGCGTGGTGTGCACGCACTACAAAATCTTGTAAAAAAATATAATCTCGAAACGAACGAACCTCGGACCAGATGTCTTGGGGGAGGGGTCAAAGTGAGCGGAGGGGCACAGTAGCTGCATAATATGAATAAGTCGTCACAGGTCTTTAGGCCTTTCGAACCATATGTCACATGAGTGGTCTGGATCTGAATTTATAAAAATGCCCTTCCCTTGGGGGCAAAGAGGGGGGAAGGGTGCGGGAGATGGATAACATGAGTAAGTGGTCATAGGCCTTTCCAACAATATGTCACATGAGGGGTCTCGACTAAATTTAGAAAAGTGTCCCCCGTGGGGGAAAAGTGGGGGGCGGTCACCGGAAGTGCAGAACATCAATAAGTAGTCACAGACCTTACCAATAATATCTCACATGTGGGGTCTTGGCTAAATTTGAAAAAGTGTCTCCCGGGGGGGGGGGGGCAAAGTGGGGGGACGGACACCGGAGGAGCATAACATCAATAAGTAGTCACAGACCTTTCCAACGATATCTCACATGAAGGATCTTGGCTAAATTTGAAAAAGTGTCCCCCGTGGTGGGGGGCAAAGTGGGGGGGCTGTCACCGGAGGTGCATAACATCAATAAGTAGTCACAGACCTTTCCAACAATATCTCACATGAGAAGTCTTGGCTAAATTTTGAAAAGTGCCCCCCTGGGGGGAAAGTGGGGGGGACGAACACCGTAGGTGCATAACATCAATAAGTAATTACAGACCTTTCGAACGATATCTCACATGAGGGGTCTTGGCTAAATTTGAAAAAGTGTCCTCCGGGGGGGGGGGGGAAGTGGGGGGGGGGCTGTCACCGTAGGTGCATAACATCAATAAGTAGTCACGGACCTTTCCAACGATATCTCACATGAGGGGTCTTGGCTAAATTTGGGAAAAGTGCCCCCGGGGGGGGGCAAAGTGGGGGGGATGGACACCATAGGTGCATAACATCAATGAGTAGTCACAGACCTTTCCAACGATATCTCACATGAAGGGTCTTTGCTAAATTTGGAAAAATGCCCCCGGGGGGCAAAGTGGGGGGACTGTCACCGGAGGTGCATAACATCAATAAGTAGTCACTGACCTTTCCAACGATATCTCAGATGAGGGGTCTTGGCTATATTTGGGAAAAGTGCCCCCGGGGGGGCAAAGTGGGGGGGATGGACACCATAGGTGCATAACATCAATGAGTAGTCACAGACCTTTCCAACGATATCTCACATGAAGGGTCTTTGCTAAATTTGGAAAAATGCCCCCTGGGGGGGCAAAGTGGAGGGACTGTCACCGGAGGTGCATAACATCAATAAGTAGTCACTGACCTTTCCAACGATATCTCAGATGAGGGGTCTTGGCTATATTTGGAAAAGTGTCCCCCGGGGGGGGGGCAAAGTGGGGGGACGGCCACCGGAAGTGCATAACTTCAATAAGTAGTCACAAACCTTTCCAACGATATGTCACACGAGGGGTCTTGACTAAATTTAGAAAAGCGTCCTGAAATTTCATATATTATAAATAATATTTATCGGAGGGCTCCATAAAAAAATGCGATCTAAAATGATTAAAACGGAAAAAACTACCTCCCGCGGTGGGGGCCAAATTGGGAAGGGGAGGAAGAAAGTCTCATAATATGAAAGAGTCATTCGAGAGCTTTCCGATAACATATCGCATCATGGGTCGAAAAAAAGTTTGAAAATTGATTCCCCTCCCTCCCCCCACTTGGGTCCACTCTTTCGCCCCGGAATTTACGCAGCTCCCACTTTAAAATTTTTATGTTCAATAAATAATATTTACCGGAAGACTGCAAAAAAACCCACATCGAAAATTATATTTAAATTTATTATAGAAATCGGCTACGGTTTTAAAAATTTGTTCGCCCCCTCCCCACCCCCCGAATTTCACCTTCAGGGGAAGAAAGGTTCATAATATGAAAGAGTTGTCAAAGGACTTTTTGATAATATGTCACAAGAAGAGTTCGGTAAATTTTTTTAATTGCTCCCCGCCCACTCTCACGTCCTCTGAATTCAACCGACCCACCTTCCTCTTTGAAATGTTTATATTTAATAAATAATATTTATCGAAGGGCTCCGGGTATGTGACAGCTTGGTAGGGCTAAAATAAGAAAAACATTGAAAATTAAAGCTTCATTTCACAGCTCATTGTCATGCCTGTCAGCTCTGTCCAGCTCGACCCTCAATATCTCATCTCGGCCCTTCTTGGCCGAGCGTGAAATGACAATCATCGAGAGTAACATTTCGAGGAAGGACGAAAACTGATTTCTTATTCTCGACAATGTCATATGAAATGTTGAACAGTGACCGAGAGCGAGAAACGAGAATGGCAATGGGAAGCAATGAGTTACAATCAATGAGATATCTCGAAGTAAGCGAGAGGTTTGCCCTCGGTTTTGCCATCTCCTCGAGATAAACGAGCAGTTTGCAGCAGCAGAAAATATATCTCGAAATGCGAGAGAGAGGACGAGAGAAAGGAAGTTTTCAGAAGAGTCAAACTTACCGCGCTTCTGGTGTAAGTCATGATTTCCCAAAGGAGTACATGTTCTTTTCCATTCGCTTTTGTTATTAACCGATATGGGTTAGGAGGCATGGTGGTTTAAGTTATCAGTTCGGGTTTCTGTTGTTGATATAGAAGTTTTCTAGTGAATTTGGCGGCGCCAGTTTGTCTTGATTTTCAATGTTTCTCTTATTTTAGCCCTCATAGCTGTCCCATATCTCTTAATATTAGAATGCTATTGTTAAAACAAAACTGCACTGCAAATTATGTGTTTTCAAGATTTTAAGTGTCGCCTCAGGAAACAGGATTTTTCAAAATTATTTTCCCCCACTCATGTAATATATTAAAATAAGGGTAATCTCATAACCTTTCTAAATCTACCTTTCTTTTGTCAATCCACCGTTAATTGTAGGCCCCTGGGCTTAAAATACTCTAAAGGAATATACTTAGCGGCGGTTTTTTTCGTACTCTGGTACGGTATCTTGCACTCATAGGAAAATTATAAGACTAACATCAAATTGTGTCTAAAATCGAATAAAAAATATGGACATATGTTTCTTAATTTTAACTCCCTTCTTCGCCTCAAGAGGGCGCTTTAAAGTTTCGTTTCTTCAAACCTTTAGTATACTGTTTGTCCAAAAATTATAAAATTCACAAAATAAAGTCTTTTCACTCTCTCCTATCTTCTCGTATCAATTTTATTTTTACTACCACCAGGGGACGCCGCGCAGTGAAACATTTTACTTTTAGCCTCAGGCTATTGGTATTTTTCATCTGTTTTTCATAATGTTTTGTCTCATTGTTTTTCTTCATTGTAGATACCTATTGTACCTATTGTATATGTAGATACATTGTTTTTCTTCATTGTAGATTTCTTCATTGTCTCCAAGTTCTTGACCCGTTCTGACTACTTGGGCACTCATTCTGGACCAGCTGTGGCCCATCGGGCCCCTCTTCATTTGTCCGGCTCTAATCACACGCTTCACTTGTTCTTTTACCATTTTTCTTTTTCTTCAATTTTTTTCTTATTCAATGGTTTAGTTTTTTTTATCATTCTCAACTTCCCCTAGTCCTCTCTTACATGAAGTTAACTTTCATCCTTGGTCTGCCCTACTGTCAATTTGGGGCCTAATGCCCCTTTTTTTTGGGGGGGGGGTGGCGTTTCTTCTACCTTTTCCAGACCCATCATCTAATACCACGTTGGTAAGGATTGGAAAATTAAAATTATCCAAAATACCAAAAATGAAGTCCATTGAAGTTTTATTTTAGTTATAGAATTCCCTATTAGCGGATATATTTGTCTGCTTACTTTTCTATTTTACGATAATACTCCTTTGTTTTCGATAAACGGAGAAATTCAACAGCATTAGATACATTTTAGACATTTAAGGAACGTTCACTTGTATCAAAACTTCTGCCTTTATCGAAAAGAAGAAAATGCTAATCGATTCTAGCTAATGCGCCTAAAATAAAAAATGAGCTAGTAAATGTGTCAGAAACTAGCTACTTTGGATTTCGATACAGACTTGAAGAATCATGTTGGAATCGCTAGGCACTGGAAAACAATTTCCGTGTTAGGCAGGTTCCCTCTCAGTAGTTATATATGTCTGGTTATCCTTACGTTTTTCGATAAAGATGTCTTGTTTTCGATAAACGGAGAGATTCCACAGCATTTGATACACTTTAGACATTTAGGGAACTTTAATTTGTATCAAACCTTTTTCCTTTATCGAAAAGAGGGAAATGCTAATCGATTCTAGCTAATGCGCCTAAAATAAAAAATGAGTTTTTAAATGTGTCATAAAGTAGCTACTTTGGATTTCGATACAGACTTAAAGAGTCATGTTGGAATCGCTAGGTACTGGAAAACAGTTTCCGTGTTAGGCAGGTTCTTTCTTGGCAGGTATCTTTATCTTACTATCCATACGTTTTTCGAAAGAAACTTTTGTTTTCGATCAATGGAGAAATTCCACAGTATTTGACATTTAGGGGAACTTTAAACTGTATCAAACTTTTTGGAGTTATCTAAAAAGTAGAAAGGTTATTTGATTCATCAAATGCGCCATAGTTACGCGATTTGGACATGGCAGTTTCATAAAGAAGAAAGGGGAATTTATTCCAATGCAAAGAAAATCATTTTAAAATACTGAAATTCAAATGAGATATCTTTATAAATTTCTTCCATAAGATTAGCATTAGCGAGCAGGTCTTTTCACTTGACTGAAGTAACCCCTTAAGCCTAAATCAGGAGAAAATAATTGCGATAGCAGAATTATCGAGCAAACCCTATCACTACTATGAAAGTTTCGGCCAGAATAATAGCTAAGTTTTCCAACAATTGTTTTTAGCTTCTCTCGTTATAATCGATTGTAAAACATCTCGACTGTACATTCTAGGAATTAATCGATGGCTGTATCGATTGTTATTTTTTACGATGACGATTTTTCTCGATTGTCGAATTTTCGAGAATCGCCCATCACTAGTATACGGTATAGACAGAGGGTATGCGCTGAAGTCATGAACGTTCATAGATAGGGTATACGCTAATGCTTTATTTGAGAAACAGAGGGTATAGGGAACTTCTTAAAAGAATCCAGAAGGTACACGGCGTATACGCCCGTATACCCTCCAATACATCCCTGCTTTCTACACCCGTCCACCCAATTTGTCACCCCCTGTGGGGGGGGGGGGGGCATAGATAGGAAATCTTCTAACTCAGCTCCTAATTAAGCTACAGCTAAATTCGATCTTATTTGAAAACTTAACCGAAGGTGAGACCCCACGGGGATTCTATTGGTGGGGGTCTATTTTGCCCTGGATATTTTCATGTGACATATCGTTTTAAAGCTTTTCGCCTGTACATTACTAACAGGGGCGGCGCGAGAACTTGCCCGACGGGGGGGGGGGGACAATATCCCCGACAGGGGGAAGGGCGAATTCATAATATATATTAGAGATCTCTACGAGCACGGGCCTGTCCCGAACAGTGTTAAATTCAGACACTTTTCTCCGGGGGGGGGGGGGGGGCGACATTATAGCGTTCCGGAGGGATTGCACTTTTTGACCATTAAAAACACAAAATTTCAAATCTTTCGGGGTGGGGGCTTTCATTGCTCTGAGGGGGAATGTCCCCCCCGGGCCACCCCTTGAATTCAACACTGGTCCCGAAGCCAGAGATCGGTAAAACTTTATTTCATTAAACTCGGGCCGGGCTTAATTTTATTTGAAAACTCGTTACGGGCTCGAGCTAAATTTTCGCTTTTGAAAAGTTGGTCCGGGCCTGGACTTCATTCTTCCTGGGACACATCCGGGTCTTAAATTTTTTCTGTAAATTCGGGACGGACCGGACTGTATTCACTGGACTTCAGAATTTTTTCCGCACGGTAATGTCGTGGTAACTTTCTCCTTTATTAGTGGAGTAAATGAACAATGAAACATTTCTTTGTTGTTTTTTTCTATTTTTTAAATAACAGGTGGAATACGTTGGTTAATCACGAGAAAACAAAATTTTCGCGATTTGGCATATCCCGAAACGCGCAGATCTCTAACACTCATAGTGCGATTTAAATTAGAGATGAATTGCAGAGGGACAGAAGATTTTTATTCAAAATATAAATTTCGAAGCCTGTCAAAGAATATTGTAGATAAATAAAGTGAAAAAAGCTCTTAAAGTTATTTTTGAAGCGCCTCACTAGTCACCTAATCTTTATAGGCGGACGAATCCGCAAGAGAAAGTTTCCACACTTTTGAGTATTACCCAAAAGGAAAAACTTTGCTTCGTACTCTTCTTCATCTTCCACCCAGCAACGTCCCAGTAAGAGGTCATTCAATATTAGATTTTAATTTGTGACAGAGATAAGAAAAACCCTGAATAGGTTTCTTGCTTTCGAAGGTTCTAAAACTTGTAGGGAGGGAACTTCATCCATAGGACAAAAAAAGACAGCTAATTCTCGGAATGATCGGTTGAATGGGAGAAAATAAAATGCGGACTTCCTTAAAATAAAGTCAACTGACCAGTTACCTTGGCAACAGGACCGAACCGAGACCCGTTCTAGAGTCTTTCTTATCCCAGCCAGACAGTACACAGCAGCGTGTAGGCGATAAAATATGGAACAGTTCTCCGGTTACGAGTCGAACCACTGCGGATCACCCGCCCCTTAAGAAAATGCAAAGGTCTAGAAACAAGAGTCCCACATCAGGTAAGGTGGTAACCAATTTTTTTCGAAACGCGGTTCGTGTTCAGGTCGGATTGACCATGTATTTTAATGTCGGACGTAACTGAAAAAAAAAAAAAAAAATCAGCGGACAAATCTTTATCGAAAACACATGATAGTGATCGAAAATTATTTTAATTTAAAATTATTTAAATTTGTTAGTGAAAGTGTCATCGTGAAAACTAGCAGTTAAACGTTACACCTAACTAGGGTCCGTCCCGGGTAACAATTAAAATTTGCAATCCTGCAAATTTTATTTAAAACCAAGTTGCAACCCGAACCGAATCCAATCAAAAATATTCCGTCCACCTGCAACCCGATCGAACCCAAAATAATTCCAAACCCAACCTGAAACCCGGAATCAGATAAAATTGATCCAAAATATAATGCAATTATAGAAAAATAGTCTGTAATCATATTTCCAATATTAATGTTATCTTTTATGTCGAAAAAAAAAAACATGTCAGAAATCTTTCATATTCAAATACGTGTAGTTTTCATCTGAAATAGACTCCTGCGCGGGTTGTGTTATACCGGACTGAAACATTCAACATAAAGTCAATCCGAAACCTACCAAAAAATTTCCGTTGACCCAAAACTCGCCCTGAACCCGAAACAAATTTTCTATTGACCCTAAACCGAAACTCTTCAATCCGAACCCGACTCGACACAAAAAAGATATATAACGTAGTACAGTTATGAAAAAATAGTCTGCAATCTATAGGTCAAAATTGGGAAATTTCATTAGCGGCCACTGGCCTGTAGGACTAATTTTTTTAAGTGGCCACTTTCTTTAATCTAGCGGCCACTTTTGTATTTCAAAATGCTAAACAGTAAAATTTCCTTAAGTGTTAATCTAAAACTGAGTAGCCCAAATAAATATGTTTATATAAATATATTGGAACAAAAAAAAAGTAGAATCCTTGATGAAATGCAAGAAAATTTTATTATCTCCTTGTAAAAAAGTGGCCGGAAGGTGGCCGCCGATAGGCAACTTTTCACTAGCCACTTTTTTTTTATTTACTGGCCCTGTGGCTAGTGCTAATTTTGACCTTTACTGCAATCATATCTCTAATATGAATTCTGTCTTTTATGTAGAAAATAAACATTTAAAGCGATTTTTTTAAGAAGCTCCGTATTCCCTCTGTTTCTCAAATAAAGCATTAGCGTATATCCTAGCTATGAACGTTCATGATGTCAGCGTATATCCTCTGCCTATACCATATACTCTCTGCCTTTTTTTTACCCCACTGCCAAGAAGGGTTATGTGTTTCACGAGTATCTGGGTATGTTGATTTTTTTATACCCTCGAAACATCTCAACGGCCGGATGGATTTTAATGAATGAGGTCTCGGTCGATTCGTCTTAACCGTCCGATGTTTATAGGCTAGACTTTGTTTTTATAAATTCAAAATGGCGGCCGTAAAATACAAAATGGCGATAGAGACGAAAAAAAATTTTACGCACCCTATTGACATATCATTGGATAGGTCTTTCAAAATGAAAACGATGTTTCATTGACTATTTTACAGTCAGAAACTCCGTTTAAATATTACACAACCTGGAAGTTGTGTAGGTAGGATCTCTAGCTTTACTGCAACTCTAACCTTCATAGACATCTATAGGCCTTATCAAAACAGTGTTTATAGACAGGAAATAACATTTAAATACAACTTAAAAGTCATCAATATAAGTAAATAAAAAAATAGGTAAGTAATATAAAAATAGATTCACATTGACGAGAAATAATTAGTTCGCTTTTTACGCAGTCGGGTTTTTCGATTTTTTAAATTTAATTTTTATTACGTCTACAACCCTGGCTAACTTGAACTTGGCTCGTAAGTAGTGTTGTCTGAATCTAGTATCGCAAAAAAGCGGGACAGAGAGAGTAAATAAGCGAGACATCCTAAACACTACAATAAAACCTGTTAAAACGGAAGTGCACTGTAAAGAAAATTCGGAGCGTTTCATGAAATTATCCTGAAACATTTCGCAAATTTTACCGAAATTTCGAATTTCTTCATGTCCCAAGTCAATTACGGCAATAATTCGTGTAATATTTTTGAAAGATTTCAACTTTTCCGTAAACTACTTTCTGCGCATGCGTACTTCATGTTTCATCTCCCATTAGCCATTTTGATAAATAAAGAAGAATAAGAAACAGCTGCCTAGGTACTTAGAGACAAAATGTATTCTGAACAAATGCCATTCTTTGTTTGGACATCAACAAATAAAGTAAGTACAGTAAACTCTCTGTAAGGCGGAAATCTGTCTAACTCGGAAAGATTTTCAAGCCCTTGCGAATCCATAGACATAGAGTAAAATTTATCTAAGGCGGAATATTGTCTACGACGGAAAATTTCCTCGGTCGATCGACTTCGCCTTAGACAGAGTTTACTGTAGCTAGTTTAAACATTTTTGAAGTACATTGATTATTTTTTATAATGTCCGATTATGAAATAATTATTCTTTGTAACAAAAACTGTATGTATCTCCCAATTGAAAAAAAAAAATTTAATTAAAAGGCATAGATAAGTAATATTTTTCAATATTCTTTTGAAATAAGCTTCCTATATTTAATTCGAGTAATGCATTAATAAGTTTAAAACATTATGAAATTCATTTTTTAAGATAAACCATCATATTTTATTTGAAAACTTTCACAGAATTGCAGTATAATTAAATCCCATTATGCTGTTAAAAATTAATATTTTTAATAATTTATGAAATAAAACATATTTAAATCTTCCACAAACGGTTTTGGTAATGTTTGTATTGCTTCATGAAATTCAGCTTTTTTTAACCCTTTAACGGGTGCCGTTTGCACGGCACAAACACCAAAAATTTATAGTAAAATACTGGTTGTAAAACATCGCAATTTTGACATATATCAGTGCCCTTGAAAGAATTAATGCATGGAATCATAGAGCAGATGCTACAAGTGTTTTTATTTATTTATGTATTTTTTAAATGAGTAATAAAATCAAGTCCATGTTCATCTTTTGTTATCTTTCAAAAATTTATATATTTTATTAATCAGCTTTTGTACTTTTTTAAATTTATAAATTAAATAAAATGTCCTTTAAATGCATCATTAAGCCTATGTTATATGTAAATTGTTTCCAAAAATCTTATCCGCTGATAGAAACATGTATTGTCCTTTTTTCGTTTAGTTAATTATAAACAAAATTATTTTGATAAATTTGTGCCGTAGGAGCAGTTGAAATAATTTTAGAATTTTTAATGTACTGCCTTTCCTATTTATAAAATATGATATACGTAAAATAAGTGTAATGTACTATTTCTCTCATTATGTAAAATTTGGTAGAAAAAAATTAATAGATAAAAGTAGTTTTTGCACGTTTACTTATCTTTTGTATTGCTTATCGAAACTTCTAGCAAGGATGTAAATTATTAAACCAGAAAAAAATTGATCAAAAGGAAATTATATATTTTCTAAAAACTTGTGATTTTAATAAAGGACTAAAAATAATGTTTGCATTTAAAAATATATATAATTAACAGTTGTACACTTTATTTACTCTCATAATTAACGGTTTTACACTATATTTACTCGCGCAAGTCCGAGCTCGGAACTCATTTTTAGCAAATACTTTTTAAAAGCCGTATAGCTAATGTGCCCGCAGGTTCTGTATGTACGTATGTATGTAAGTAAAGCGATAACTCTTGATAGAAATATCCGATTTGCTTCATTTTTTTCTAGGAGCATTCTGATAAGGTGCTTCCCTGATTAGTTTTGGGGGTTCATTGGTTAAGTATAAAGATGGGGTACGGGGAGGAGATAATCCCCCCTTAACTTAGATAAATGGGTTTTACATGCAGAATTATCAGATTTGCTTCAACTTTGGTATACTGGTTAATTCTGATAAGGTACTTCCATGCCTAGATTTGGAGGTTCATTGTTTAAGTATAATCTGGGGAATGGGGGGCTAATACCCCTTAATTTAGGTAAATGTGTTTTTCTATCCGATTTGCTTCAAATTTGGTATACCGGTTTATTCTGATAAGGCGCTTCCCTGATGAGATTTGGAGGCTCATTGGCTAAGTATAGAGATGTAAAACAGAGGGGGGGGGTGGTAATCCCCCTTAATTTATTTTTCGAGGGGCATTATTCTTTGAAATAAGAGTATAATGTACAATTAGTATGAATAGCCTGTGAGCTCAATGCCATTACTTTAACTGGAGTTTTTTAATTATATGTTTAGTCATAAGTTTCGATTAATATATTTTTATTGTATAGCTTCGATTTTGTTACCTGATAAATAAAAAAAATAATAGTTTCAGAATTAATGCACTTTCAGTTTGATTCTAGTGTTACATTTTAAAACTAACACTAAAGTTTAATTTTGTACAATGTATGAGAATTATAAACAAAATATGTTAAAAATATATAAAGCGAAAACTATTACTTCAGAAAGGCAACCAATAAAGCTAATAGCATATACAAACTGAATTATTAATATTAATTAGCTATAGTGATAAGCAGTTTTAGAAATTTTAAAATCACGCTGTCTCGCGCCGCCGCCGAGGAATTTTACCCGGCGCACACCTGTAGTTGCTTCCCATAGCAAAGCTGCAAATCCAAGGCAGAAAAAATAAATTCTTTTTGTTTCCCAGAGGTTGAATTCTTAAAAGAATAATAGTTTATCAGTATGAAATTAAAATAAACAAGTTGAAATAGTCCCCGAGCCAGGTGCAAATTACGTCAGTTATTTCCTCTTGGCCGATAATTTGTAAAATGCTTCAGAGAGTTGTATCATGAAGCTCCGTGAACGTCAGCTGCGGTTCCGTGGGTGGGTTGAGCAGCGGTAACCTCCCAAACATGTAAAAAAAGAAAAAAAAAATTAGTCATTTCCTCCCGGTTGAAAATTTGTCAAATTATAGTTAACCCAATATCTTGAAGAAAAATAAAAGTCAGCTGATTATAGAGTGGTGAGTTATTCGTCAGCTGGTCACACGAACATAAAAAAATATACAGTGTGCAAAGGAAAGTCCCTTTAACCATAAAATACTTGCGAACGGAGAGAGCTACAGCTATGGAAGTGAGGTAACGGTATAGTAAAGTGACTACGCCCTATTTAATGCAAACAACGGAAGCGCTCCCTAGTGGCGAAATTTGGAAGATAGCTACTGAAAACCGTAAACGAAAAGAAATAGAGCAAAGCTTCCAATTAGAAAGTTTTAGAGCATGAATTAATTAGTACTAAACGACATTTGGTTCACACGGATAAGATAAATCGTCGCCTGTCTACCCAAAAATGTCCGAAATCGATGAGCGACGATTCTACTTTTTATATTCACATTCCGTAAATGTAGCAGTGCACAATTTCAGCTTGTGACGTTGTACTGTGCTGTAATGTCTGTAAAAATTTAATTTCCAATGTATTTAAAATTTTAGATTAACCCTTTCAGGGGCAGAAGAATTCTGTTCGTAAACTGATGAAGTAATTTACTGACACCAGAATATTCAGACGAATTTCTTAGAAAATAAAAGCCCGCTAATTTTCACTAGAAAAGCAAAATTTTATTACAAAAGCAAAATTTTATTCTTGCTGCCATTTGTCAGTTTAGGAATTAAAATTAGGTGGTTAGACAGTCTAGCCACGGCCCTTAAAAGGGTTAAATCTACGTCGTCGTATTGAAGAGACTAGCAATAGACGTTCCATGCTGAGAAATGTGGCATGCAGAATTACTCTCAAGAATACAAACGTGTATCGTGAGCAATGGCGAACTTTTCGAACATATTGAATATTAACTTTTTATCACTGAGAAAGTTTGTCTTTTTTGCTTTTTATGTGATGTTATAAAATTGTATTGAGATAAGCACATATTTATACCATAAATTGTGCGTATTTCTTCATACTTCTAGCTATTCCATTCAAACGTTTACACGAAATAGAGTGCATCGATTTTGGACATTTTTGGGTATACAGGCAACGATTTATCTTATCCGTGTGAACCAAATGTCGTTTAGTACTAATTAATTGATGCTCTAAAACTTTCTAATTGGAAGTTTTGCTCTATTTCTTTTCGTTAACGATTTTCAGTAGCTATCTTCCAAATTTCGCCACTAGGGGGCGCTGTCGTCGTTTGCATTAAATCGGGCGTAGTCATTTTACTATACCGTTACCTCACTTCCATAGCTCTCTCCGTTCGCATGTATTTTATGGTTAAAGGGACTTTCCTTTGCACACTGTATATATATTTTCATGTTTGTGTGACCAGCTGACGAATAACCCACCACTCTACAATCAGCTGACTTTTTTTTTCTTCAAGATATTGGGTTAGCTATAATTTGTCAAATTTCCAACCGGGAGGAAATTACTAATTTTTTTTCTTTTTTTACATCTTTGGGAGGCTACCTCTGCTCAACCCACCCACGGAGCCGCAGCTGATGTTCACGGAGCTTCATGATACATCTCTCTGAAGCATTTTACAAATTATCGGCCGAGAGGAACTTGGTCATCAAAATCTGTTGCTGGCTCGCGGACTAAAATTGCACGTCAAACTTGGCAAATGACGTGCGTTCGTACTCTAACAAGTTTTATAAATATTTTGGCACCGCATATTGTACTGAATGTATATTTTAGTGCACTTCATAAGTGCATATCCATTTCATTCTGTTCGAAAAGCTGTAACATCATTAAAATAGTCCAGAGGAAATGTACAAAAAAGGGGGGTTACCTTACAAAAAATCGGGTAGAAGATTTTTTTTTCTGAATTGTTTATAATGATGCCAACATGGAAAAACGAAGTTTTCCAACAAAATTTCTTAAGGCTAAATTTTCTGTGGCCGAAAAACAACAAAATTTTGGGACTTTTTTCGATTTTTTTTAAATATCTCAATAGCCGTTGCAGTAGCATAATTTTTGTCAATTACAATATTAAAGAGGACAAAATTCCCTACAACTTTCATATTTACAATTTTTTTATACATCCAATAGCAAGTGCAGTACGCCATTTCAAAAGTAAGACAATTTTTTCAATTTTCTTAAAAACCGTGAAAAACGTAGTTCTCCCCCGATTATTCATATGTTCCCCACGGATTTAATCATGTATGTCAACTTCTATATATTGGTAGCAGTAAATTATGTGTTTGAGGGCCAAAACTAGCCTTTCGGGGCGGGGGCAAAATTCATGCATATTTTGCCCCACCCCTCGTTAATTATTTTAATAAATCTCTAATAGCCAGATTTTGAAAATTTTAAGTGTGTAATCATTAAATACGTAATCAGATTTTTCAAATATGGATTCATTAAAACCTTGAAAACCGAACCGAAATATATTCCGCTTTAAACAGGTTTCCATCTTAGGAGGTATAACTGGTCATATTCTCTTTCTTAAAAATATAATTTTTTCTTTAAGGACCGGATTCCGTATATGAAGATTTTATTTTCAAAAATTTTATGATAGTTGTAGTATTGAGGCGTTTAATGCAGACCTGCCAACCTTTGAAAATGAGAAATCGTAGCACACAAAATTTAAATTAATCTGGAAGTTGATTGGTTGGTTTTTCGTGTTTCACAGCCATCTTTTGACATTCATAAAAGGAATAAGGTTTTCGTCTTTCAACTCAATATAGTAATTTTTTTCCTCTGAGAATTTTTATATGATTTTTAGAGTTTATTTCCGTTTTGCAGCGTTTTTTTTTTTTTTACATTTGTAAAAAGGAGCCTGGTATCAATTTTTTTAGCCCAGTGCAGTAAATTTTGACTGAATTAGTGATTTTTTTTCCCGCCATCATTTCAGGATATTCACAATTTTTTTCCCACAATCGTAATTCATATTTTCCTATCACGATTCTTTGTTGAAATCCGCACTTTTTACCATAAACTTTTGACAAATTTTGCGGTTTTTTACCACGATCCATTGACTAAATTAGTGTTTTCTTTCGGCAAAATTTGCGTTTTCTTACTAATCTTTCGATGAAATTTGCATCATCTTACTGATCTTTTGACGAAATTCGCATTTTCTTTCTGCGATATTTTGACAAAATTCACGTTTTTACCACAATCCTTTAACGGAATTTATTTTATTCTGCGACCAATTGATGAAATTTTTTTTTTTTTTTTTTTTACACGGTCATTTGTCGAAATTCGCGATAGTTTATCGCAAATCGTGCGATTTTGCACACTATTTCAAACCTTGCCTTTCAAGGAACCCCCTCCAGAGTTCTTAAAATGGCACCCTTGTTTCTAAGGAACGGAATTCCTGTATAAATATTTACAAAAACATGATTAGAGTGTTTTATGTTTAGAAGTTTTTTTGGCAGTCCATAATTTTTTTCTCATGAGCATTTTTTAATGTCCGAATTTTCAGACACTCTAATGGCCAATTTTTTAAAACTTTCGGAAATGAATACTTGGAAATTTCGGAACAGAATCACTCCTGAAAAATATGCTGCGCGGGATAAAAAAATCGCAACTAGAAACAAAAAATGCTTTTGTGTTTTTTGCAAAAAAATCGTAGTTTAAGACAGATTTTCGTAGCATCGTAGTTCATAGGTCCAAATCGTAGCAACTACGATTTTTTCGTAGCAGTTGGCAGGTCTGTTAATGTCATAATTATATGAATTATGAGACTAAATTAGTCATACAAAGACATCGTTAGATATCGACCTCGGTATCATATGAAAAAATAAATATTAAAATTCAAGCAAGAATTCTGAAAAGAACACTTTTGTAGGTTTAACATGAGCGTGCAAATGTTTTCGCGTGACACTTCACTACTCACGCGAAGAAACTGGAATGCTAAGGTTAAACCTATGGAAGCGTTCCTTTTACAATTTATCGTTTGCAATTTAATAGTTTTAAATGGTTTTTTTTTTTTTTTTTTTTGAGGGGCTTAGAAGTGCTGACGTTGAATTCCAACCGTATTAGTGTTTACTTTTCCTATTTTGATTACAGTTTTTATTATTTTTTTATTTTTGGCCAGTTTTCCGGCTGCGAGACTTTTTTTTTATCCAAATTTCATATATATATATCAGGGCCGAAACTAGAGGGGACAGAGGGAGTATGTGCCCCGGGTGCCAGAGTGGAAGGCGAAGGGGCACCAAATAAAGATTTTTCTTGTCGTTTGATACCAAAAAATATATAGTATGAAATTTGGCTAAAATTGTCTCACAGCCGGAAAATCCAAAATGCAAATTGAACCAAATGCATTAAAACTGGATAACAGAATCCTGTTTTAAATGAAAAAATTACATGTTAATCCAAAAGAAAATTTTAAACAAATGCATTAAAATAGGATAACGGAATCCTGTCTTAAATGAAAAAAGTACAGAAAGAATACTAGCAATTGAAACTGCTGAGAGGGAAACCTGTATAAAGTGGAATATTTTGGGTTCCCTTTTAAAGGTTTTAATGAATCAATATTAGACAAAGCTGGTTACGCAGTTAAGCATTACGTATTTCTTACATTTAAATTTTAAAATAATTCGGCTATTAGAAATTAGTAATTTTTTTTTTTGTAAATTTCTTTTGCGGAGGTTTGTGACCGGGTGGGAGGGGTGGCAAAATGCATGTTTGTCCCTGGTGCAAGAAAGGTTAGTTTCGGCACTGATGTATATATATATATGGCTATTTTTTCAACTTACATACACACTCGATGCAGAGAACGCGGAAGGGGGCACGGTGGAGGACAGTCGAAAAATAATTGCGAGGGAGTGACCAATGGCCTTGGGAGAATACATTTCGGACCAGAGGTGTCATATTAGTGCTGAAGATTGCGAAGTATGAGTACGTAATTGGAGAGCGGACGGTCCACCATATCTCGGAAACGGGGAACTGCTGCTGTAAGAGAATAGAATCGTCCGAATCTCATTGTTTGAAATTCCAAGATAACGGAGCCTTATTCTTGAGGATTGGAGTTTGTTACTATTTCATGTCGCGTTACGTGGGATTTACATTCGGTTTGTTAATTTAAACCCCAGTGCTCAAACCGTTTATATATTCTGATGTTAAAAATGAGTGCTTTTGATTTAGAAATTTGTTTTATTTGTGAACAGAGCTTGAATGAAGGAGAAACCCTTGTTGTAAAAGAACGAAGGGTGAAGAAATTTCAAGAAGTTGGTGTGAAACGTAAAAATCCACAGCATCAATATTTTTTGTCAGGACTATCACAAGTTAACGTACACAAAGCTTGTCAAAAAAGCTATACGAATGAGCGAATGATAGCAGCATATGTTCGCCATATGATAATCCTGATGAACAGTCAAGTGTGTAGTCTTCTGCCCGATCAAAAAGTGATGCTTTTGATTTTAAAAATCAGTGTTTTTTGTGCGGTGAGGAACTTCCAGAGAATTTCCAGGCAAATCAACAAAAACTTCCACCATCAAAACGAAATTATGTATATAAGGTTATGAAATTAGATGTGAAAGATACGTTTATGGAAGCAGCAAGTAAACGTGGTGATGAGTGGGCCCTCAAAGTTCAAGAAAGGATTAGAAATGAGGATGATTTAGTAGCTGTGGATGCCTGGTACCATCGTTTCTGTAATCGAAAATTGTATCAAAAGCCAAGTAGGGAACTCAAAAGAGGGAGTTGTCCTGCAAAAAGTACAGATGAAGCAATGGAGTATATTTACAATTATCTTGAAGAAAATGGTGAAGAATGCCAATTTCCTATTGAAGATTTGATGAACGCCATTAAGTGTGATGTTCTTCCTGATATAAGAACAGTGAAATCGCGTATTTCCAAAAAGTATGGAGAAGATGTATTAATCATTGAAGGTGTCAACAAAGAGGCAGTTATTTGCTTCAGAAACCTAGGATACAAAATACTCAGCAACAATTGGTATGATAGTAGGATGTCAGATCCTCAGGAAGAACGACTTCGTATTGTTAAAACAGCTGCTGATATACTACAAGATATAAGATCACAAGTATACAACACAAAAGAATATCCACCATCAGATAACTTTTTATCTGATGTCAAGTCAGTTATTCCTGAATCACTGACATTTTTTGAATCCATTATTTTGAGGCAAAAACGTGGTTTAATGGATAAATGGAAGAAGAAATGTGTAGCCTTGTCACATGCTGTTATAAGTGCGGCGAGACCACGATCTTTTGTTTCGACACTTTTGACAGGAATAAGTTCTTATCTTTACCGAAAATTTGGTTCAAGACATTCGATCAACATTTTGTCTGCTGTGGGATTTGCAGCATCATATAATGAAGTTTCTCTCCTTGAGGTTTCCTCGGTCCTGCGGAGTCGAAAACCATCCATTAATGAAGATGCATTCTGCCAGTTTCTCTTTGACAATGCAGATTTCAACGTCAATACTATTGATTGCTCTGGAACATTTCATGCCATGGGAGGAATAATGTGTGTGACTCCTCATCATGCTATCCATCCAGATGAAAGTATGAAACGTTTGAAAAAATGTCCTTCAACTGAGGTTGTAAAACAAGCCGAAAACACTCAACTTCAAACATTCCACAGAGTAGGGCTGGGCGATACATCGATAAAAACGATATAAATTATAAATCGCGATGACGATATCAAAAAATCCTATACAACGGTACATCACGATTATCGTAACCGTGGTGCAAACCGCGATTATCGTAACCGTGGTGCAAACCGCGATTATCGTAACCGTGGTGCAAACCGCGATTATCGTAACCGTGGTGCAAACCGCGATTATCGTAACCGTGGTGCAAACCGCGATTATCGTAACCGTGGTGCAAACCGCGATTATCGTAACCGTGGCGCAAACCGCGATTATCGTAACCGTGGTGCAAACCGCGATTATCGTAACCGTGGTGCAAACCGCGATTATCGTAACCGTGATGCAAACCGCGATTATCGTAATCGTGATGCAAACCGCGATTATCGTAACCGTGATGCAAACCACGATTATCGTACTTTTTCATTAAACTGCAATCGGCGCTTTTTCAACTTCGAGTACTCAAAATTCTACCATTCTAACCCGCAGGTTAATACGATGACCATGATACTAATGGAGTATTTTATCCCTGCCTGAACCATGATGACATTAAATACCGAATAATCGGTTTCGATCATCATGATACGTCTCACCCTAAACCATGATCACTCCTCAAGATTCTTCCAGCTTCAACCGTGATATTAACCGAACCCTCAATTTTCGATAAGCATGATACTATCATGGTATTATCATGGTATTACGCTGTGATTTCTCTCGGCGTAAACGGTTTTTCAAAAGGGGAAAAAGTGATAGTTTCGGTGTTCAGGTTCAGATGACGGGCGATAAATATGATACAGCTGGTTTTTCTCATGTAGTTGCCGACAGCAAATGATATTGTTTGTTTTATTTTCAATCTGGTTCAGCGGTTTTGAATGAATATTTGTTCGTTGTTAATGAACAATATGTGAATCAGGGAGATAAATAAATGAAATATTACATTTTATTTGCAACAGTGGATTTAATTTGACAAATGAAATAATACTTCCATAGCAATATATATTAATGTTTATTCCAGGTTCTTTTTTTATGCAGATATTTTTACTTCTCTGAAGCTCGTTTTTTTTTCTCCTGGTAGTTTCTTTTAAAAATTGCCATATGTGAGTATTTGGTATTTACTGCTTCGGGCATTGTTTGTGGGGAGTGGGGGAGAATATTTAGATGTCAATATTTATTTAATGTCACTAGAATTCAAAATAACAAACAGGGCAGAAAAATTAAGCAGTTAAAGTTTGTGTACTGACAATCAAAAGAGGAAAGACGTAAATTGTTCAGTGTGTGTGTGTGAGGGGGGGGGGGTTAGTTTTTTTTTCTTCATTTAGCGGACATTGGTCGAAACGCAGGAGATCCTCATCCAAGTTCCCCGATAGAACAAGCATAAGAGATATTTTTTCTTCTTAACCTTTAAGACTATTTTTTAATTCAGAATTTTTAAGTTTAAACTCTTAGGGCTGTTCTCAAAAAAATATTATTTCACGCAAAAATTTCTAGCACATTCACGGATTTTTTAAATGTAATAGCAAGAAATTAGTTGAATGTGACAGTAACTCATTAAAATCCTTATCCGCTATTGCATAAAGTTATTTAACCCTTTGCACTCCGTTGTCACCGCTGTGGCGACACCATCTTTCCTCTCAAAATTTGTTTTTGGCACCTGTAATAAAGGATAATAAAATTTCCTTACTTTAATCTCAGCATTTTTGAAATTATGTACTTGAAGGAAACCACTTTAATAAAAGTGGTGCCGATCGAATAAAATTTGTGTAAGAGACGCCGGAGTCCAAAAAGTTAATTATTGCGGTTCATGTACACAGCATATACGGACGATGGAAAAACGAAATTAGAGGGGAAGGTAAATTTTGAAACACATTTGATTATGATTCGCAGATCACGCAGAGTTTTATTTTTCTTTAAAAAAAAAAATGGAGAATATAAAAATGAAAATAAACTAAGAGCTTTTGTCGGGGACGCCGACGCATAGTAAGACAACAGCACAACAGCAATATAAATATTATTTAACAATTATAAAATATAAACAATTCAAAAATTGACTTTAACCAAACTATTATTTTTCTCTCCCTGTTAACGATTTTTTTTTTTTTTTTTTAGTTCTTTTACTTTCTACTATCTTTACAAGAAGAAAGTATTGGATTCATGAAAATTTTGTCATCCGGGTTTCGACCGATTTATATGTTTAGAAAGTCTTGAACACGATTTGACTATTTTTAAAAAGCTTTGTCTGTCTCTTTGTAACACAAATTTTGTAGGCGCTCTATCTCAAGAACTAATGCACGGAATTTAACAAAATTTTAGATTCTTTTATATCTCGTGATAAATTAGTGTAAATTACTTGACAGGTAGGTGCATTTTTTACAATATCCGCAATAACTTTATCTCAAAAACTAATGCACTGATTTTTGTCAAATTTCAAATTCAGTTATACCTTGTAAATTGGTGCTGATTAGTTCTTGGTGTAAATGGCCCAACAGGCGAATCTACTATGCTGAGTTTTCACGATTTTCGCAATAGCTCTTTCTGAAGAACTAATGCGCTGATATTTATCAAACTCCAGATTCAGTTAGACTTAGACGTAGACATAAATTTTACTGATTAGTGTTTGGTGTTTATAGCTCATAAGTGGCGCTGTTATGCTGTATTTTCCAAAATTTCCGCTATAGCTTTTTCTCAAGAATTATCGCACGTATTTTCATAACATTTCAAATTCAGACAGACGTTGACATAACTTGTTGCTGATTAAGTGTTAGTGTTAATCGTCCAATAGTTGGCGCTGCTATGCTGCATTTTCTACAATTTTAGCGATATCTGTATCTCAAAAACTAATGCACGAATTTTAATCAAACACCTTATTCTGTTACGGTTTCACATTAAATCATTCTTAGGCTTGGGTGTATACTGTCCAACAGGTATTGCTTTTATGATTTTTAGATTAGGAATTTTGGATACAGACATCTAATAAGGTTGGTGCTGAAATTCAATGATTTGTTTGAAAGATGCGATGCTTATATTTCCTTTTAACTGCATACAATTTAGTGCACCTATATCTTTAGAATATTCATGATGGGCATAGATTGTTATTTAATTTTGCCTCTGTGATAGCGAATTTTGAAGTAATAACACGTAGAAATAGAAGAAATGTTTGCCATTAACACATCCTACTAGTTTCTTTTAGCATTTATTTATTTAGATTTGCTTATTTATTCATAGTTTTTTATTAATCTATTTGAGAATGATATATATTTAATTTTAATCCTTAATAAAATATAATGTATATTGAAGTTATACATATATTATAAATGTACATATATTTTTTTGTTCATATGTCGCAATATCGATATACAGTGAAACCCCGATTTTACGTCCCCCGAATCTACGTTTTTCCCGCATTATACGTTTTTTTCATCAGGTCCCAGTTTTTCCGTATAATTGTAATGTTAATTTAACCCGGATCGTAAGTTTGTTATTTATGGAATTTCCCGCATTTTACGTTTTCTCTGGAGAGTAAAAAAAGAATGAAATGTTCTAAATAAGCAATAATTTTTCCTTTTGTGTTTTTTTTAAGTTAATCCACGTTGATGAAAGTTATGCAATCTATGAAAGCAGAAACGCATTCTAAAGACTCCTGTCTTCTGAAACTGGTTTCCGCCCCTTCTTTGTTGAACACCTGCTGTCGCGGAGTGTTTCCTCCCCCCCCCCCCCCCCCGGATAGCTGGTGGGGGAGCAAAATAAAGAAACAACACACTTTATTGATGTAGGAATGAGATGGGCAGGGGAACAGACACTCTTGTTAACAATCAGATGGGGTGGCTCATTTCTTTCGTAGGGTTAGGGAAAGGTGTCCTTACCCTTCTTCACGTTTTCAAATTCAGTTGCTGTTTAGCACGCGGTGGTCGCATTTCTAACCTTTTTGTGCCAAAATGACGAGTAAAAAACGCAAAAACTTTTCTGTTGCTGAGAAAGCCGAAATTATTAAACAATTTGATGAATTCCACGGAACCAAAGTAGCGTTCGCTCAATTGCAAGGAATTCCCGTGACAACTCTGCAATCTATGCTACAGGAAAAAGAATGCATTGAAGAAAACATCGAGAAAGTGGGAGAACAAAATGCCAAGAAACGGAGAACATTGAGAAAATCGCCGTACGACGAGCTGGAAGGTATCTTATTAAAGTGGTTTAAAGAAGCTCGTGCCACGAATGTACCTGTAAATGGCACAATACTAAGAGAAAAAGCTCTAAAAATCGCCGATAGGCTTGGTGGTTTGAAAGATTTCTCAGCTTCAAATGGCTGGATTGACGAATGAACAAAAACATAATAGAAGATTGGAAGAAAAATCTACCAAATTTGACCAAAGGACATATTCAATGCGAATGTAACCGGACTTTTCTTTAACCTCCTACCGGATAAAAGTTATGTTGCTAAAGGAGACACCTGCCATGGAGGGAAGATGTCTAAATTGCGTCTTACTGTTTTACTGTGCTGTAATTCTGATGGAAGTGAGAAGCTGACGCCTCTTGTTGTTGGGAAGTCGCGCAACCCACGATGCTTCATAAACATCAGAAGTTATCCGACAAAGTACGAAGCAAACAAAAATGCGTGGCTAACCAAACCCCTTTTCGAAGACTTTTTGCGCAAATTAAACAAAAAAAATGGAGTTGCAAAATAGTAAAATAATTTTGTTCACTGATCAATGCAGTGCACATCCGGTTTTGCAGCTGTCTAATGTGCATGTCAAGTTTTTTCCGGCAATTGGCACAAGCAAATTGCAGCCTTGTGATCTCGGCATTATTCGATCTTTGAAAGTTTTTTTATAGAAAGCAACTTGTCCGGAAAGCTGTAGCTGAAATAGAAAATGGAAACCTAAATGACGCCTGCAAGTTAAACTTAAGTGTTCTAGAAGCTATGCATTTTACTTCTGCGTCGTGGAGAAACGTTACACAACTGTGCATTTCCCACTGTTTTGAAGAAAGTGGATTCGTAGCATCTACACTCTCAGAAATAAAACTCCCCTTTTGACGATTCAGAAATCCTCGAGCTGTATTTCGTCGTTTTTGACGATCATTTCCTATTAACATCACGTGACTTTTAACGAAACGTAAACCCTCAAATATTTGACGAAAGTTTTGCCTCAATCAGGGTCAGACTCAATGCATTTTAAGGAAACATTTCCTCACATCCTACGATTTTAGCAAACAGATATTTGCTTGTTTATGTTAGTCCTGTAATAACTTATTTTAAAACAGCACTTAGTGCTTTTCAGAAAATACTGAAATATAGGTAGTTATTGTTTCTTCATTAGTTATTTTTTTAGCTGTTAGAATTTTTAGGAATGCTTATTAATATTATTATTATTTTATTTATATGTTGTCGTTCGTTATGTTTTAATTCGAAAAGAATAAATTTCCTGTGTTTTTCAAAACCATTCAATAAGAAAATTAGGTCAATAAAATTTCAAACTTCTAGGATATTTTTTTTTTCTTTAAGAAGTATATTATGTTTTCAATCAAATTAAAAATAAACATAATTGATCCCTCTCCTCTTTATAAACACTAAAGTGTTAAAATCTTATCCTCCTACTCAAAGTGATAAAATCTCCCGCAATATGCACTTCACAATTCATTATTTGTGAGCAACAAATTAACCAGACCATATTCTAATCATCCATTGATCAAAGAAAATTTCAGTTGTAAATTATTTAATCAATCCATATTATAATTATTCATTGATACGAGAAAACCATAAAAATAAATTAGCTTTCCTTAAAACTTTCAGAAAATATAGCAGCCCGATAAAATTGCAATCTACGTTATAAAAATAAAACACGAAGTAGAATTCATTATACCAGTCAAAGCAGACGCTTTCAACTCCCCAGCAGCCAGGTTGGCAGAACAGCGACCTCCCATACGAAAGGTCGTGAGTTCGAATCACGCCGGGGAAAGAGAGAGGTGATTTTTTTTCTTTCCCCGCGTCAAATACTGGAGCTTCTAAACTGATTGAGAGATGGCGCAACCAGCCCTCTTTTGACGAAACTATTGACGAAATTTATATTGTCAAGCAAGTGAAGAAACTAATTTCATCAATTTGACGAAATGTTCGTTCGGAGCATTTTCCACGAAACTATTTCGTCAAAAACAAAGAAAATTTCGTGAAATCTGAGTATTCATTTCTGAGAGTGTAATGAACCGAGAACAGATGAGGAATCAGCTGCGGTAGACTCGGCGAATGATAACGAAACAGTTAGCTATGATTTTGGCCATTACATCCCGGAAAATTTTGCAACATATTAAGCTGAAAGAGCTACTGCTCCATCCGTAGCCAACGTTATGGACTTTTCGTCCACCGATAAAGAAGAAGAAACAGAAGCACAGCCTGTCCCTTCTTTCAATATTCCATTTAAGAGCTTACAAACAGTGAAAGACTGTTTTCTTTCTCATAAAGACCAGGAAAAAACTTGCAAAGTATTTCAATCCTAGAAGATGCTGCATTCACTTTGAACTCAATGACTAAAAAACAATCCACTATTACGGACTATTTTCAACCTAAACGCCAGGATTCGCAATTAAATGTGTTAGTAAAATTATCTTAAAATGGTATGTATAATAATGTTTTTTTCGTAAAATATAGATTGTAATACCTTTTGATAGAGTCATCTTTACTACCTTTGTTTTTTTTCTACGATTTTTTGCCTTCTATGTATTTCCCGTATTTTACGTTTTTCCCGCATTTTACGTTTTTTTACTCTGTCCCTTGAGAAACGTAAAATCGGGGTTTCACTGTATCGGAATATCGTGATATAAAGCTGCCGATTTATCACGATATTTCATTTTAGACATCGCCCTGCCCTACCACAGAGTAGATAAGATGGGCTTACAGAATATCACAATAGAAGATCTGGAAGAGTTATGTTCAGTCTCTAATGAAATAATACCATCCACCACGGACATGATTTGGATTTGTGGAAAGTGGATGTCATATTCAGATTTTCCGGGGTGGAATGGTTTTATGGAACAGGTTACATTTCATGAACCATACGATAGCTCAAAAGTAATCTGTCTGCCTTTCATCAACTCCCCACCATCCAATTATGACACTATTTTCACTTCTTTACTTGTTGCTGCCGATAAATGCAAGGCACAGCGTCGAAAGATGTGCTTTGTGATGTTCGATCAAACTTTGTATTTAAAAGCTAGGGATATCCTGGCAAATGATCACCCGAAATTGAGTGATGTTACAGTGAGACTGGGTGGCTTTCATCTTCCAATGTCCTTCATGGGATCGATTGGCATAATAATGGCAGGAAGTGGTTTAAAACAACTGCTTGCCACAATATTTGCTGAGAACAGCGTAGATAAGATTCTGACGGGACATACATATTCTCGAGCTGTGCGAGTCCATATATTAATACATTATGTTTTAGCAACTCTGGTGTTTGATGAAATGAAGCTGACAAAGGACGCAATTGCTGCTATGAAAGCGCTGATTTTATTAAAGCGCTGAAATTAAGGGGAAGGTAAATTTTGAAACACATTTGAATATGATTCGCAGATCACGCAGAGTTTTATTTTTCTTTAAAAAAAAATGGAGAATATAAAAATGAAATAAAATAAACTAAGAGCTTTTGTCGGGGACGCCGACGCATAGTAAGACAACAGCACTAGTGATGGGCGATTCTCGAGAATTCGACAATCGAGAAAAATCGTCATCGTAAAAAATCACAATCGATACAGCCATCGATTAATTCCTAGAATCTACAATCGAGATGTTTTACAATCGATTATAAACAGAAAAGCTAAAAACAGTTATTGGAAAACTTAGCTATTATTCTGGCCGACAATTTCATAGTAGTGATAGGGCTTAGTGATGGGCGATTCTCTAAAATTTACCAATCGAAAAAAATCGTTATCGTAAAATACACAATCGATACAGTCATCGATTATTTTCGAGAATCTACAAAGGAGATGTTCTAGAATCGATTATTGAAATCATTGTTTTTACATATATATAAGGCAGATTTTATTAAATATAGGGTAACTGAAAACAGATGGAATAAAAAAACAACAAACCAAAGGAAGGCTATAAAGGAGCCATAAGACTGGAAAAGTCTTGTGAGGGTGCCCTCTGGTTGAAAAAAGCTGAAAAACCGCGAGTAGCTATGAAGCGGTAAGGGAAGTTTAAGTATCAAAAATTAGAATTTTTCGGCAATTAGCACCAAAATGGCCAAAGAAATAAGAATCAAAAGTACCCCTAGTGGCAAAAACATGAACTAAAGGATGATAAAAGGGATCAAAATTTTTTATTGATTTTTCTACGTCATTTGAGATTGGATCTTTAATTTCCCCATTTTTAGAAAGACTTCGACTGGAATACATTAAACGAACCCCCGCGGGGAGCAAAGTAGGGGGCAGGGGCAAGGAAAGTGCATAATATGAATAAGTGGTCACAGGACTTTCCAACGATATGTCACATGAGGGGTGTCGGCTAAATTTAGAAAAGTGCCCCCGCGCGGGGCAAAGTAAGGGGAGGGGCGCGGGCGATATATAAAATGAAATAGTAGTCACAGAGCTTTCCAATGATATATCACATGAGGGGTATCAGCAAAAGATAGAAAAGAGTCCCAACTCCCAGGATTCCAATTATCGTGCCCCCGAAATATACCCTGCCCATCCTTCTCTTTGAAATTTTCATATATTAAAAATTATTTATCGGAGGGCTTCGTAAAAAAACCCGATCTAAAATGTTTAAAAACGCTACGATTTCAAAAAAGTTCGAAAAGTGCCTCTCTCGGGGCGCCAAACTAGGGAGGGAAGAAGAAAGGTTCATAATATGAAAGAGTAACTTTCCGATGATAACCGAAAACTTTCCGATGATATATCAAATGAGTGGTCCAAAAAAAAGTTTGAAATCTACCCCTCCCACGTGAGTTCCCTCTTTTATCCCAGAATATACCCGGAAATCACGCAGCCCCACTTTTCACCCACAGCACCCCCCACGCAGCCACCAAAATTTTACATTTAATAAATAATATTTATCGGAGAGCTCCATTAAAAAACCTCATTTAATGATATTTATTGTAGAAATCTCTACAATTAAAAAAAAATCACCCCCGCCCCCTTCCGGAATTCAAGTCTAGGAGGAGAAAGGTTCATAATATGAAAGAGTGGTGAAAGGACTTTCCGATGGAGAGGTTTGGTAAAAGTTTGAAAATTACCCGCCCCCCCCCCCCTTTGTCCACTCTCGCGCCCCCCAGAATTCACTCACCTTCCTCTTTGAACTTTTTATATTTAATAAATAGTATTTATCTGAGTCTCCAGGTATGGGGCAGCTTGGCAGAGCTAAAATAAGAGAAACATTGAAAATTCGGGGCAAAATGACACTAAATTTAACAGTGAAGTTTGAAAATAGGACTATACAGAACTGAATACATAAACCACTATGCTTCATAACCCACATCGGTTAATAGCAATAAAAAGATAAGTGCCAGTTAAACTGATGGCATTGAGCTCACAGGTTATTCACATTAATTGTATATTATACTCTTATTTCAAAGAAAAATGTCCCTCAAAAATAAATGAAGGGAAATATACCCCGTTTGCCCCTTTTATACTTAACCAATGAACCTCCAAATCAAATCAGGGAAACTCCTTAACTATAATAAATCAGTATATCAAATTTGAAGAAAATCAGATAATTCTGCATGAAAAAAACAAACATATCGCTAAATTAAGGGTGGTCTAACCCCTTTAACCCTTTTATACTTAAATAATGAACCTCCAAATCTAATCAGGAAAGCTCCTTATCAGAACGAACACAGAAAAAAAAATAAATTAAAGTAAATTGAATAATTCTCCATGAAAATCCATTTATCTAAATTAAGGGGAGGGGACTTGCACCCTTTTCGCCCTTGTATACTTAACCAATGAACCTCCAAATCTAATGAAGGAAGCGCCATATCGGAATAAATCGGTATATTAAATTTGAAGCAAATCGAATAATTCTGCATGAAAAACCCTTTTATCTAAATTAAGGGGGAGGCCAGCCCCTCCCCTTTATACTTAACCCATAAACCTCCAAATCTAATCAAGGCAGCTTCTTAACATAATAAACCGGTATCCCAAATTTGTAGCAAATCGAATAATTCTGCATGAAAAACCCATTTATCTACATTAAGGAGGGGGTCTACCCCCCCCTTTCTCCCCTTTATATTTAACTAATGAACTTCCAAGTTTAATCAGGGAAGCTCCTTAACATAATAAACCGGTATACCAAATTTGGAACAAATCGAATAATTCTGCATGAAAAACCCATTTATCTAAATTAAGAGGGGGCGGGCAGCCCCCCTTCTCCCCCTTTATCCTTAACCAATGAACTTCCAAGTTTTATCAGGGAAGCTCCTTAACATAATAAACCGGTATACGAAATACGGAGCAAATCGAATAATTCTGCATGAAAAACCTATTTATCTAAATTAAGGAGGGGGGGGGGACCAGCCCCCCTTCTCTCCCTTTATCCTTAACTAATGAACCGTCAAAACTAATCAGCGGAACGCCTTATCAGAATAAACATAAAAAAAATTGAAGCAAATCATACATTTTAATCAAGAGTTATCGCGTTACGTACATACGTACGTACGTACATGCATACACACAGAACCGACGGGTACATTAGCTCTCAGGCTTAGATAGCCTGTGAAATAAAAAGAGATTGGATAAGCAGATGGACTCCTTTGAGAAATTATGACTTAAACCAACCGGTAAGTTTGACTCTAAAAGCTTCATTTCCATCTCGCATTTCGGCAAATCTCATCTCGATGATTTTTCCAGCATTTCGACGCTTCCAGATGGGAAGCTGCTCGATGGTTTGCTCTCTCGCGGTTTTAAACCTTTCGGAATGGGAAGTCTCTCTCGCCCTTTTCAACCTTTCCCGATGGGAAGCCTCTCGCTGGTTTCTCTCGTTCTTTTCGAAATCTCCCAACGAAAAGCCTTTCGAGGATTTCGCTCGCGCTTTTCAACATTTCGCTATGAGAAGCTTTTCGAGGATTTCTCTCGTCCTCGGCAGAGAAGAAAAGTAAGAAAATTTATCGAAGAGTACCAAGGGACGAGATAGAGAAAGAGGCATGACAATGAGCTGTGAAATGAAGCCCTAATTTTCAAAGTTTCTCTTATTTTAACTCTACCAAGATGTCACATACATGGAGCCCTCCGATAAAAATTATTTATTAAATATAAAAATTTCAAAGAGGAAGGTGGGTCGGGTGATTTCGAGGAAGGAGGACGTGAGAGTGGAATCATGCGGGGTGGAATTTTAAAAAATTTACCGAACCCTTCCTGTGACATATAATCGAAAAGCCCTTTGACCACTCTTTCATACTATGAATCTTTCTTCGCCCAAAGGGGGATGGGGAAGGGGCGAACAAATTTTTAAAACCGTAGCCGATTTCTATAATACATTTAAATATCACTTTAGATGTGGGTTTTTTATGCAGTCTTCCGGTAAATATTAATTATTGAACATAAAAATTTTAAAGTGGCGGCTGTGTGAATTCCGGGGCGAAAGAGTGGGCTCACGGGAGGTGGGAGGGGGAGCAATTTTCAAACTTTTTTTGGACCAGTCATGTGATATGTCATCGGTAAGCTCTCGGATGACTCTTTCATATTATGAGACTTTCTTCCTCATCCTCCCCAATTTGGCCCCCACTGCGAGGGTATGAATCTTTTGATGACTCTTTCATATTATGAGACTTTCTTCCTCATCCTCCCCAATTTGGCCCCCACTGCGAGGGTAGTTTTTTCCGTTCTTAACATTTTAGATCAGATTTTTTTAAGGAGCCCTCCGCTAAATATTATTTATAATATATGAAATTTCAGGACACTTTTCCAAATTTAGCCAAGACCCCTCATGTGACATATCGTTGGAAAGGTTTATGACTACTTATTGATGCTATGCACTTCCGGTGGCCGCCCCCCCCCCCCCCGGAGGACACTTTTCCAAATTTAGTCAATACCCCTCTTGTGAGATATCGTTGAAAAAGTCTGACCACTTATTGATGTTATGCACTTCCGGTGACAGTCCCCCCACACTTTGCCCCCCCCCGGGGACACTTTTTCAAATTTAGTCAAGACCCCTAGTGTGAGATATCGTTGGAAAGGTCTGTGACTACTTATTGATGTTATGTACCTACGGTGTCCCCACCACCACTTTGCCCCCCCCCGGGGGCACTTTTCCAAATTTAGCCAAGACCCCACATGTGAGATATCGTTGGAAAGGTCTGTGACTATTTATTGATGTTATGCACCTCCGGTGACAGTCTCCCCCAATTTGCCCCTCCCGGGGAACACTTTTTCAAATTTAGCCAAGACCCCTCATTTGAGCGACATTTCTAATTCCACTAGACTTCTGTTCTAGCGTCCTTCAGAACCGTTCTGATTGGCTGGCTAGCTCCAGATCAAGTGGCCATACGCCCCAGCATCGTTTGCACATATTCGGATATTTGTTTTCAGCTATTTCGTTTCTGATGCTATATAAGTTTGATTCGAATAAATTATTTTTCATTTTTAGATGATGAAACTGCTATTTTCTGCTTGAAAGTATTCAAAATTACCTGTATAAAACAGACCTCCGTCATTTCCATACTAAAACCATTTTTTTTTCAAACCTTTTAAGATAGAGTCATAAAGACTGTTTCATAAATTTTGAATGTTATTTATATTAAAAATTATTAAAAAAATTATAATTTATAATAAAAACGCATTTTCACTTATAAAACGTTGCAGTTGCAGGGAGAATTTGCATATCTAAATCATGAAAAAATATAAAATCAGAAGCTTTTTTCTTTTTTTGGGGGGGGGGGGGGAATACCTTCTAACTGTCCCCTGGATTTGCAACTGAATCCTCTTATACCTCCATGAAACATATTTAAAAATTCCATATTCAGGGCTAATAAAAGAATACTTTTCAGGGTTATTTTTAGTATCAGGGTTACAAAAATAAATAAATCAAAAATAACCCTGGTTTTATATTTTTTTCATGGTTTAGATATGCAAATCCCCCTGCAATTGCAGTGTTTTATAAGCGACAAGAGTTTTTAATATAAATTATATATTTTATTTTATAATTTTTAATATAAATAACATTTAAAAATTATTAAACAGTCTTAATCTTAAAAGGTTTGAAAAAAAAACAGTTTTAGTATGGAAATGATGGAGGTTTGTTTTATGCAGGTATTTTTGAATACTTTCAAGTAGAAAATAGCAGTTTCATCATTTAAAAATGGAAAATAATTTATTCAAATCAAACTTATGTAGCATCAGAAACGAAATAGCTGAAAACAAACATCCGAATATATGCAAACGGTGCTCGGACGTTTAGCCACTTCATCTGAATCAGGCCAGCCAATCAGAACGGCTCTGAGGACGCTAGAACAGGTTCTGAAGAACGTCCGAACAGAAGTCTAGTGGAAATAGAAATGTCGCCTTATTTGAGATATCGTTGGAAAGGTCTGTGACTACTTATTGATGTTATGCTCCTGCGGTGTCCATCCCCCATTTTGCACCCCCCCGGGGGGCACACTTTTCCAAATTTTGCCAAGACCCCACATGTGAGATATCGTTGGAAAGGTCTGTGACTACTTATTGATGTAATGCACCTCCGGTGACCGCCCCCCCCCACTTTTCCCCCACGGGGTGTTTTTCTAAATTTAGCCGGGACCCCTCATGTGACATTGTTGGAAAGGCTTATGACCACTTACTCATGTTATCCACCTCCCGCACCCCTCCCCCCTTTGCCCCCACGGGGAGGGCTTTTTTATAAATTCAGATCCAGACTTCTCATGTGACATATGGTTGGAAAGGCCTAAAGACCTGTGACGACTTAATCATATTATGCAGCTGCTGTGTCCCTCCGCTCGCTTTGACCCCTCCCCCAAGAGATCTGGTCCGAGGTTCATTCATTTCGATATTATATTTTTTACAAGATTTTGTAGTGCGTGCACACCACACCCGCCTGCTATCATATATCAGTGCCGTATATAGCGGGTAACCTGTTCGTGATTTCATATTACAAGATTACGTATAAATTAGGGCCCCCGATTAAAGGAGGGGCCCGCTAGCGGTCGAAGTCACCTAATCTTTATTAACATCGACGCATTCCAGTTCACCCGCAGACGATTCTTGATAAATGTAAGACGTATATAATACATAATATATGATTTATAAAAGAAATTTGCAAACTGCAGTCATCGAGAAAAAATTTACACAATCGAAAATTATCGAGATGTCCATACAATCGAGAAATTCGAGAAAAACATCTCGTTATCGCCCATCACTAGTTAGTACAAGAAAGGATAGCTATATTACCTCGTCATTGCGTTGTGAAAATGACATAATGAAGTAATATGGAATATTTAATAAAAGAGAGAAAGAGTAAATTTTGACAATAACCGCTGGTACGAATTATTTAACGTACACTTAAACTAGCCGATTTATTTAGTGTATTACGTTAAATAAATACGTAAAATGTACCATAAAAATAAAATGGAAGAGTGAGACTTCAAAAGAAAAAGGGAAATAAGATATTTTAAAATTTTAGAAAAAAACATGAAAATTTATGCAAAGCACAATGAAAATAAATGATTAAAACCAATACGATAATAGTAATTTCAGAAATTTATCTACTATAATTGATAGTTAACTGCCAATATTTTTTACCATGAAGTCATATATTACCACACTGAAAATAAATCGCGTATCTGTAAAATAAAGTTTTCGATTTTATTACGCGTACCTGAAATTATCTTAAAACGTAAAATATAGACAAAACTCCTTTTGATAAAAAGAGTCCATAATTATAATTTAAATAATACTTTTAATAAAAAAAATTTTCACATCCTATATCGATTTCAAAATTATGGCTTAATTAAAATTATGGCTATATTCAAAATAATTAATACTTTTTTTTTTGTTCTTTACAAATATACCCAGTCGAGCTCTTACAGTAAACATTTTATCCTTTATATTTAATTTGCTAAGAAAAGGGGTGAGAATATTATAATGAGCCTATAATTTATTGGATTTTAATGATGTTTCACTAATTAAAGACATTCCATTATCAATCCAATAATAGCTTGATTAAATAAAATTATGGAGCCAAATTATTATATATTTTATGTATCTCGGCTCGCTTATTAAAGTTTTGGGATGAGAATTTTAAGACTTAAAACTTTAAAAGAGTAAATCAAATTTGTTTGTTGTGGATTCTCCACTTGAATAAAATATTGAATTAAATAAAATTTAGTAAAAAAACGAAAATAAAATGGTAAAAACGAAAATTTCATGGTAACCAGCATTAGATTTTTTTAAGTGGATATTTATTTTGGCTCACCCATTCTTTCTGGCTTGTGATGAGGTCATCGGTCATGATGTATATAGACACTGTTGCACGCCACTACCTCCAACTTCAGTAACACTGACTCGAATACACCGTGCAATCCTCGGTATTTTTTTTTGGCCGGCGCGGGCTCATTTTTTTCGATGTACTACTCCATGACCGTTTCTCCGAGCAACTGGCGTTCTCAAAGCCGGGAGATGCTCGCCTGTCCGTCGTGGCTCCTTGTTGCTAGGGTCATCAGACGTCATTTTATTGGCTGTTTATAGCACTCCCATATACCGGTCACCTTCTAGGACCATTCTCGTGACATTGAGGAGCCTACGTGACTAAAAGCTTACCTTTTTTGTAAACAAGGGTGACCAACGAAAAAACTGGTTCCATTTAAAAATGTGTTTAATTATTAATTTAATTAAAATTAAAATTTTTTTTTAGTCACGTAGGCTCCTCAATGTCACGAGAATGGTCCTAGAAGGTGACCGGTATATGGGAGTGCTATAAACAGCCAATAAAATGACGTCTGTCGCAACAAGGGGCCACGACGGACAGGCGAGCATCTCCCGGCTTTGAGAACGCCAGTTGCTCGGAGAAACGTTCATGGAGTAGTACATCGAAAAAAATGAGCCCGCGCCAGCAAAGAAAAAAATGCCGAGGATTGCGCGGCGTATTCGAGTCAGCGTTACTGAAGTTGGAGGTAGTGGCGTACAAGAGTGCCTATATACATCATGACCGATGACCTCATCACAAGCCAGAAAGAATGGGTGAGCCAAAATAAATATCCACTTAAAAAAATCTAATGCTGGTTACCATGAAATTTTCGTTTTTTTTTTTTTTACTAAGTTTTATTTTATTCAAGTGGAGAATCCACAACAAAAAAATTTGGTTTTTACTCTTTTAAAGTTTTAAGTCTTAAAATTCTCATCCCAAAACTTTAATAAGCGAGCCGAGATACATAAAAGATATAATAATTTGGCTTCATAATTTTATTTAATTAAGCTATTATTGGATTGATAATGAAATGTCTTTAATTAGTGAAATATCATTAAAAGCCAATAAATTACAGGCTCATTATAATATTCTCACCTATTTTCTTAGCAAATTAAATAAAGGATAAAATGTTTACTGTAAGAGCTCGACTGAGTATATTTGTAAAGAACAAAAAAAAGTATTAATTATTGTTAAAGCCATAATTTTGAAATCGATATAGGATGCGACAGAATTTTTTTTATTAAAAGTATTATTTAAATTATAGACTTTTTTGATATATAAAAAAAAATTGTCTATATTTTATGTTTTAAGATAATTTCAGGTACGCGTAATAAAATCGAAAACTATTTTACAGATACGCGATTTATTTTCAGTGTGGTAATATATGACTTCATGGTAAAAAATATTGGCAGTTAACTATCAATTGTAATAGATAAATTTCTGAAATTACTACTATCGTATTGGTTTTAATCATTTATTTTCATTGTGCTTTGCATAAATTTTCATGTTTTTCTCTAAAATTTTAAAATATCTTATTTATTTCCCTTTTTCTTTTGAAGTCTCACTCTTCCATTTTATTTTTATGGTACATTTTACGTATTTATTTAACGTAATACACTAAATAAAACGGCTAGTTTAAGTGTACGTTAAATAATTCGTACCAGCGGTTATTGTCAAATTTTACTCTTTCTCTATTTTATTAAATATTCCATATTACTTCATTATGTCATTTTCACAATGCAATGACGAGGTAATATAGCTATTCTTTCTTGTACTAACCCTATTACTTTCACGCGACCTTGTGTATGTTAGTGGCAATCAAATTTCATCGCAACATACCATAATTTAATGGTGCCGTGACCAGGATTCGAACCTGGGTTATGCCTCTTTTTTAAGCTTACTTCCAAAATATAACTCTTTCATTTAAGAACAAAACGTGTTCTGGTGGGAACATGTCGAAGGAAAGAATTACAGTTCTTGTTTGCGGAAACATGACTCGAACAGAGAAGAAAACCTCGACCATGACTGGAAAGTCTAAACGTACAAAATGTTTTAAAAACGTTAAAACGCTTCCAGTCAACTACCAACACAGTCGAAAGGCTTGGATGACATCCGAGTTGTTTGAAGCTGAAGTGAGTCGGTGGGATACGGAACTCTGCAGACAAAAGAGCAATATTCTACTCTTATTAGATAACTGTCCTGCCCATCGCGACGTGAAAAAATTACAGAGAATACAGTTAATGTTTCTACCACCAAATTGCAACCTACGGATCAATATTTAATCAGAAGCCTTAAAAACAACTATCGGAAGTGCGTGTTTATGCACATTTTAGAATGCTCAGACGAAAAATATTTGCTGTATAAATCTTTTAAATGCAATTGATTTTTTGGATAAGGTCTGGAGACTAATTACAGAAAAAACGATTCGAAATGCATTTCAGCATGCCGGTTTTGTTTCTACAGAAGAAAGTATTAGTGAAATCCCACAAAGAGAAGATGAAGATTTGCCTTTTTCAGAGTGGAATCATCGATTTGGAAGATCTGATGATTTGCCTTTTTATGAAAATTTGAACGAATTTGTTGCTGTAGATGATGATTTTAAAACTTCGGAAATTAAATCCGATTTGAAATTTGTCCAAGAAGTTCAAGAAACAGTCAGGGATGATGAAGAAGCGCGGGAAATTGATGAAGTAGTACCATCACCTGGAATCAAAGACGCTCAAGTAAGCAATAGGATTGTTGTCACATTTTTATGAATCCCAAATCACAGATACAACGAACTTTAACACTAGAACGCCGTCGATGAGACTCCGACCATATGATTAAATGTCAACTGGGACCAGAAATTCTTTCATAAAATAAGTCAAATTTAAACAACGCAGATTTACGTTAAATAAACCATTCAAACAACTTTAAATAAAAATTCTGGTGTTAAATATTTTTATGAAACTTGAGTAAAATTTCCGGGCGTTCTAGTGTTAAATTTATCGGACACATTGAAGATGACGTAAAACGAAAATGATTTTGCTCGAAAAATAAACAAAACAAGACTTTTTTTCTCTCCGAATATGCCCTCCTAGCTCCATTATTATCATATAATGCAGGAATAAATTCATTTCGTCTTGGAAAAATATAGTAAGTGTAATTTATACTCATTTTATAATTTATTATACAATTTATATCATTATTCTTACATTATAAAGTGTGAAATAGGGCAGTATGCATATATTCTTTACTTATACTTCATGCTTATGACCCGACCTCGGTCATTACGTCACTCGGTTAATATCGTCATAATTATTGCGGTCCCTTGAATGACGCTATAACCGAGATCGACTGTATTTATAAAACTAGTTATAGAACGAATACATAAAGGTCAAAATTAGCACTAGCCACAGGGCCAATAAATGAGAAAAAGTGGCTAGTGAAAAATTGTCTATCAGCGGCCACCTTTCGGCCAAATTTTTTCAAGGAGAGAATAAAATTTTCTTGCATTTCATCAAGGATTCTACTTTTTTTTTTGTTCCAATATATTTATATTACCATATTTATTTGGGCTATTCGGTTTTAGATTAATACTTATAGAAATTTTACTGTTTAGTATTTTTAGATAAAAAAGTAGCCAATTAAAAAACTAGTCCTACCGACCAGTGGCCGCTATTGAAATTTCCCAGTTTTGCCCTAGACGAACACACCTCATTTAATATTGAAATTTCCAACTTGTTTAGGCTATGTAGTAGCCTTACCCTTACAAAATTATACAAATAAGCAAAAATTCAGTGACTTTTAATGGAACTGTATATATACAGTTCCTGTAAAATTCTCTGAATTTTTGAAATGTTTCTAAAACTTATTAAACTCAAAAGTAGTTCTCCTTTACTGTGAAGGTAGTTCCCAATGGTATTGATCAACAGCAAAAAAATCAAAATTTTTGGAATTGGCATTTTTGAAAAAATTATAAAAAATTTCTATATATATATTACGCTAACGTACGTGGCACAGAAATCGCGGTTATTTGTTATTGTCTAATGGCAACGCCCGAGAAACGCATCTCATTGGTTAAGGTCCTTTGGCAGGATTCAGGGCGATCGGGTTTATTTACATTTTGCAGTGGAGGAAAGAGCTCCACGATGTTTCGCTCGTTCGCTGCAATTATAGAGCTACAAAATATCATTTGAAATGCCCGTAAAAGACCTCGGCGAATGCTTGAAAGTGAAGAAGCCGAATTAAGAACAGAAAATCGAAATAGATTGGATGGGGAACACCGTTAAACACAGAGCATAAGCGATCGCTAAAATAGGCTTAATAACCGTAGCATACACGCGTTGATTCTGAAATCCAACTTACCGATTTAAACGTTCCGGGGCATAACTGTGGGGCTGAGTAAAACGTGTAATTTCTACAAAGCACTGTATTGGAAATGCGAATTAATCAGCAGCAAGAAATTTACAAAATGTAATCATGACGGTAAAGTAATTTTGCTTACCCCCCCCCCCATCTGTACGGACCTGCGATACAAATTTCAGGTTCATTTAAGAAATTATTACAGGCCCACCAGAAGTAAGATGCAATAAAACCTGCTTAGACGGAAACGAAACCTATCAGTGATAAATTCCGTTTTATGCAGGTTATTTAAATTGAACAAAGCATAATAGCATTTTTGGGGAGAGAGGGCAGCTGGAACTTTTTTTTTGTTTATTGCTGGATTCCGTTATGAACAGGCTTTACTCTATTAGAAAATAAATTTGCTGGATGGTACTTTAAAAAAAAAAATCTATATACTAATATTTGCTTACAATTTTATTATTTCTTTTTCAGTATTACAGTTTATGTTGTATTTGTAACTGCTTTTTTATCTAAAGATTTTAAATAAATTAAATTATTGAAAATATAATTAAATTTTAATTGAATTCATCAATTAACTTGGAATAAGAAATGTATTAGACATAAAAATTAAACTTAACCTGTGAATTTACACAACTTTGGAAATGAACAAGAGTCGGGCCCTGGTAATTTGCACTGTCTCCACCCCCCACCCCCACCCCCCCACCCCTCTATACGGACCTGCAATAAAAATTTCAGATTCATTTAAGAATATTATTACGGGCCCGGGCAACGCCGGGCGGGTCAGCTAGTTTTATTTAAAAGGCTGCCACAAAAAAAGTTGAATACATATTTCAAAATTGAGTATATCATTTTAAACAGAAGGATGTTGTTTTTAAAATTAAAAAACGCAACAAAATACTTGCATCGTTCTAGAGATAGAGCACTTTAAAATTTTTATCGAAAATCGTGAATGGGAAATGGTGCTGGGAATGTCATCTTTGGCGGCCTGTATCTCGGGCCAGGATTTTTTTTGACAGAACGAAAATATACAGGTATCGTACTTTTTCTTAAATTTAACATATGTTCAATTCAAAAACTTGTGAGACTATGAAGGAACCCCCCTGTATAGGTCAAAATTGGGAAATTTCATTAGCGGCCACTGGCCGGTAGGACTAATTTTTTAAGTGGCCACTTTCTTTAAACTAGCGGCCCCTTTTTTTTTTATTTCAAAATGCTAAACAGTAAAATTTTTATAAGTATTAATCTAAAACTGAGTAGCCCAAATAAATATGTTAATATAAATATATTGGAACCAAAAAAATAGAATCCTTGATGAAATGCAAGAAAATTTTATTATCCCCTTGTAAAAAAGTGGCCACTGATAGACAATTTTTTATTAGCCACTTTTTTTTTTCATTTACTGGCCCTGTGGCCGGTGGCTAGTGCTAATTTTGACCTTTACTACCCCCCCCCCCCGCCTGCCTGAATTGATATGGATTCAACCTAAAACATTTAAACAGCCATCAGACTTACTACACAGGCTTTTTTTCTAAGCTATGTTATAATACGTATTACTTTTAAATATCTAAACTAAAAAATTATATCTTTTTAGGCATTTTTATGAGACTTTTTTCTATTACGTCTCAAGTGAACCTAATCTCAATCCCCCCCCCCCCCCACCCCACCCCATTTTCTTATCAGATCTAAATAGTGGGTTCGATTATGCAACAGAAGATTTAAATATATCCATGTGGAATGCAAATTGCATGTGTTGATGAACATATCTGAAACTCTAAAAAGAAAACTTAAAACATGTGAATTTAGCAAAGATAAAATAGATTAAAAATATTAAATATTTAGAATAAAATATTTTCCTTTGGGAAAACGCAGATTATTTACAATTAATAACATAAAATGACCTTTAAGATTTGAGTCAAGCTGTGAAAGAAAATTTTCTTGATTGGGGAGATTATCTTTTAAGAATAATAATAAAAAGCTCGCCATATGAAATCGAATAAGAGGACATTGAAAAATTGAGTGCTAGCGAAGCACCTGTTTACTCTTAACTAAAATATGTCGGCATCAGGCAGTTACGTGGCGTCTGTGCCCGGGCTTAATTTTTTTAGCAGACTCGAGCCAGACCAAGATCAGGCTTGCATTTTTTTTTTTCAACATAGCCGGAACCGGACATAATTGTTCTCGGGATGTGTAGGGCAGGCAATATGTTTTGTAAAAATATTAATAGCGATAACGAACTTCTGTTAACCCTTTTCGACGCAGTGTGCCCGGGTCGGGATACCTAATTTTAATTCCAAACTTACAAACGGCACCAAGAATATTTTAATAAAATTTTGCATTAACAGTGAAAGTATAAAGTAACAAGTTTTTAATTTCTAAAAAAGTCGTATGTAAATTCCGGTATCAGTCGATGATTTCATCATTTTACAACAAAATTTGCCTGTGCCAGAAAGGGTTAACAGAATCTTTGGAAATATACTTGAGGGTGGTTCTCAAATTCACTGCTCAACAACGCAAAACTTTGACACATTTTCTGACTCATTTTTAATTGTAAAGGCAAAAAAATAACTATTGAAGGGATTTGGAATCGAATAGCTTTTTCCATTTTTGATAAATAAATTACTTTGAGAATATGGGAGATTCTTGTCACATGACTGCGGGTTTTTCTCCTTTTTCGATCCGGAAATTCTATTCAAAACGCTAACTTGGGACAGTTTTCTGTAAGCTATATTGCCTTTATCAAAAAATGGACAACGCCATTTGATTACTTAGTTTCTGAATAAGAACACCTGCCAATCTTATGAGTTTCCGAAAAGAAATGAATTCAGAAATGTGTCAGAAGGTGTTAGATGTTACTTATGACGGCCGATTATCTGCACGATGGATATAGGTCTGATGGGGAGTGGCCTGCGTAGGGGTCTTCCTAAGGGAACCTAACACGTATTTACGCATGGAAATCCAAGGTTCGAAGAAAACTACGAAAAACTCCGAACGATTAGGCCGACGGACGCGATTGGGTTCGAACTCAGCACCTCTCGTCTACCAGCTTTGGGAGCAGAACTTCTTGGCCACTGGTGTCGGAAAGTAGCTTCTTTGGATTTGAGAAAAGCCTTTAAAACCCTCCGACTGTCTTGGAAAAGGGCAAAATTGTAATGTTGTTTTCGCTGCATTTTGTTTTAAATGCTAAAAAAAAAAAATGATTCTTTGAACATTTTATAAAAAAACTTAATAACGAATATGAATGCAATCCTTGGAAGTATTAATCATTGCTCAATGTATTAAAAATACATTAAATCAATAGAATTATATTACTTTAAATATTGCTTGTATTGCAGTGAAACCTGGAGCTTAGTGAACGTATTAACACGGGCTTGACAGTGAGGGGGTTAAAAATAAAATATTTTCGCAATTTTTCTTTTATTATTACAGCCTCAAAAGTTATGTTTGTAACCCTCCTTTTTTTTTTTTTTTTTTTTTATTCTAAACTACATGAATTTAATGAATCTTATTAGAATGTTGAAATGTCTAAGACTAAGTAAATCATTAATGTTGCTATTGTGTATTTTCTGCCTTGCGAACACATCGTAAATTTAAAATATACTGTAAAATTATCCCATAAATATGTATGCAGCATTCTTTAAAAGAAACTTAATTGAATGTTTAAAAAAATCTGAATTTTTTGTAGAAATTGTGTCGGGTCCGATTTAATTGATAACGGGCCGGGCCGAACTTTTAATTTTTACATCGAGCCGGGCCAAGATAGCTTTCGTTCGGACCGGGCCGGGGCAGGACCTGGAAATTCCGGCCCGTGCAGACCTCTATTCCAGAGATTTCTTTTTCTCATTTTTTTCGCATCTTTAAAAAAATTGTCATACTGGGCGGTTGAAGATTTCTATGTTGTATGAATAGGTGTCTTTGTAAATAAAGATGTACTTTTCTGTCAGAATACTAGCATGATAAATTACACGAATTTATTCATCAGAAAGACTGGTTTGATTAACCAGAGGTGCAAATAGGTATATATATATATATATATATATAATATCTATGTTCAATACAGTAGAGTGCCGATTTTCCGGATCGGCCCCTAATGAATAATCCGGATAATTGGACAACTTTAATAAACGGCTACAGCAATGTTTTTTAGGTAACTTCCCTTCACACTTTATCCAGGCTTAGGACTGGCAATTGTAGTGGTGCACATTTTAGCATATTACAAATTGCCTGTTTAGAAGTTATTTTTTTAAATTTATTTTCTACAAAATTGGTACAAAGTTATGCATAGAAGTGCACATAGAAATTATTGCATGTATATATGCACACACTGTATGAACAAACGCAAGCGGAGAGAGGGGGGGGTTACTCTTTCCGATACACCAAGGCAGTGGCGTAGCCAAGGGGGGGGGGGGGGGTCCGGACCCCCACCCCCCGAAAGTAGACCTGGTTTACTGAATCATGGATACAAATACCAGTAAAAACTGCTAAGAGGGAATCACAAAGGATCTGTAAAAAATTCCGTTTTAGAGAGGTGTTCTTCATAGAAGGTATAATTCAAAGGTATGCCTTTCTTCGGGACAATAAACTTTTCCGTTTTCGGCAGGTTTCCGTTATAAACACTTTCCGTTTTTACAGTATCCCATAAAACTGCTAAAACGTACTCACTTCCCAAACTTTTTTCTTTCACGTACCCCTTTCTTCGATTTTTCATTTCGGAGTACCCCCATTTCTCATAAACACCCGCCTCCCCCCCCCCCCTCCACTCAAGGAGATAACGTAAACGTGCTTTTTTTCATTAGTAATCTTCTTATCACAACCATATAATAAATCGATGCAAATTACATTGATATTCCTAACTTTTTGTGAGTTCCGCATTACCGATATTATTTTCATGTACCCCCAGCAGATCCGCCACGTACCCCCAGGGGTACGCTACCCCAGGTACGCTAGTCAGGTTGGAAAACATTGCTATAACATTGCCTATGAAGAGCATAAATCTATTACAGGAAAATCTGTGAAGATGACCTATCTCAAAGGAAAACAATTCAAGGTTCGACGAAAACACTATATATTTGTTCTTGCTAACGTTTGAAACCTATCTGAAATGAAACTTGTTCCAATTGTGAAACCTTCTTAGGTCTGTGAAGTTGGCCCCCTGACTTTATGGAATTTAAAAACTGAAAACACCCTTCGTTTGAGCGTCGTTTGAGCGACAAAAATTTTCGTTTGAGCGACAAACTGAAAAAAGTTATAAACAAATTAAAATTCAGGAACATCGTTTTGTGAAGTTGACCCCCCGACTTTATGGGATTTGAAAACTGAAAGCACCATTCGTTTGAGCGACAAAAATTTTCGTTTGAGCGACAAACTGAAAAAAGTTATATCGAAAGAAAAGAAAAATCGGCAAAAGAAAGCAAAAGAAGAATCAAGCAAAGCAGAATCAAGCAACAATCGAAGCAAAAGAAAGATCGGAGGGGTCCACATTTTGTGAAGTTGGCCCCGACCTTTTCGGATTTAAAATCTGAATACAGCATACGTTTGAGCGTCGTTTGAGAGCGTTTGAGCGGCAAAAATTTTCGTTTGAGCGACAAACTGAAAAAAGTTATAAGCAAAAGAAAAATCAGAGGGGCCTGCATTTTGTGAAGTTGCCCCCCCCCCGACCTTTTCGGATTTAAAAACCGAATACAGCATACGTTTGAGCGTCGTTTGAACGCGTTTGAGCGACAAAAATTTTCGTTTGAGCGACAAATTGAAATAAGTTAAAAGCAAAAGAAAAATCGGAAGGGTCCACATTTTGTGAAGTTGGCCCCCCGACCTTTTCGGATTTAAAATCTGAATACACCATATGTTTGAGCGTCGTTTGAGTAGTGGCAGTATAGAGTGAAAATTTTGGGTGCATCAAACGATTTCAGATAACTTTAAATTAATAACAATACAAAAACTCTTTGTTTCTGCTGACTATTTTAAAATACTTTCTGGAATTATTAAAATTAAAAAAAAAAATCAAAGACAAACATAGTATTTGCTTATTTAATTATTTTTCTTGCCTATTTTTGCAAAACAAGTCGCAGAAAAATTCAGTTTAATAATAAATGAGCTTTATAACATTATAAAAATTGTATATTAAAAAAATAATAACGGATTTTTCTTTTCATTTTGTTAACAGATGAGAAAATGAAGGAAAGTTGGCGATGTCAAATCTTATTTATACATAAGCAGATTTGTATTTACCTATTTGTGAGATCATTTTTACCAGTGATCACTAGGCATGGAAATTCCTAAAGACTCGGTGTTTAAGGAGGGCCAATGTAAAGCTTTAAAAAAATGTATAATTTTTTTTTACTCAAAAAAATTCTACGTTGCTTTCCGTTTCCAACATCACAGGGACGAATTTCCCTGGGCGTAATCTCGAATCTTTTTCTGTTATTCAGAGTCATTTTTACAAAACGGGTTAATTGTCAAAACTAAAATATTGCGTTACAAAATAACACGTAGATCTGTATTTTATAAAACGTTGAATTCACGGTCAGTATTAGTGTAATTTTACGAATCTCATTGCAAAATTTAAGTTATTCCGTGCATTTGCTGATTAAAATAAGTAATAAAACGATATTTTTCTCAAAATAGCAGAAAGTAGAGATTAAAATTACTCATGTTGAAAAATGAAGAATATAAACTTTCTATCATTTATTAAATTCGACTGAATTTTGTTGGATTTCAAACTTTTTTTCATAAAGAGATGGAAGTTACCGTTCCTGAAGGGAGGGTGGAGGTACTTCTGAATGAGATACCTGGATGAGGAGTGTTATATTGCTCTCCAAATCACAAAATAAGACATTCGGATCGAAAAATATAAGGAAACAACTGGATGATTAGCCTTTTTTTACCACATGTTAACTGGAGATGCCATCAGACCGATTAGTCAATGAATTTTTCTATTAAATACACTATAAAAAAATGTGCAATTCTACAGATGTAATGTTACAGAAATCTGTATGCTTACTAAAATTTTATCTGCACACTGTACAGGAAAAGATGTAAATCTACAAAACTAATTTTTGTAAAGCTACAGAAATCTGTATGCTTACTAAAATTTTATCTGCACACTGTACAGAAAAAGATGTAAATCTACAAAACTAATTTTTATAAAGCTACAGAAATCTGTAGCTTTACAAAAGAATCTACTAAAATTACAATAATCTTACTAAAAATTTATCTGTATCCCGGGTTCCAGTTACATAAAAAGTTCTAGTCATCCCAGTTTCCTAAGAAATTCTTAGTAACCTTACAGACTTTTTGATTTACGGTGCAAAAGTATCTGTTACATGAATTTTTGTTGTTGCCGTTGCATAAAAAGTTCTAGGAATCCCGGTTTCCTAGAAAGATTTTACTAACTTTACAGATTTCTTTTCAAAGTGTACGTTTTTTTTAAATTTGGATAAAAATCACAGAAAACAGCTTCAAGCATATTAATTTTGAAAAAGTTTTCAAAATATTTTAAAAACTTACAAAATTATAAATTTGGGGGAAAAACAGAAAATAAAAGAATCAAACCAATATAGATATTTTAAGGCATCAAAAAAGGCTTTGCGTAGGGGAAGGTGCGGCAAAATCTGTTATTATAAATGTTTGTTTTTGCAAGTGCAATCAAATGGAAAAACTCTGAATACCGTTTTGAATATTAAATAAATATTTGGCTATAATAAAACATTCTTTTCGATAAAAAATATAATTTATGTAAAAATAGCTTTTTTCAAACCTATACAAAAATCCGGTTATACACCACTGGTTGGGTAAAACCGGGTATCCATTTAAAATTCCCGGAAAACTCATTTTGGTCCAAAAATTCTTGTTTAATATAGTAAAAAAATAACTTTTTTATTTTTTATTTTAACAAAACGAAATTCCACAAGTGTGCTTCCGTGTGTCAAAAATAAATACGTAACAAATTTTCTACATTGTATATGCCTACATATGTTACACTGGTAATCTTATTTTAACTGAATAAAACCATAAATTAATTTGTTTTCATATTCTTCTTCATCCTACATGCTTCGTGTGCCCATCTTCGGCATTTCAAACATTGTATCCAACCTTCTTTAAAAGGTCAGTTAGCCCCTTGACTTTGAGGAAATTAAAAATGGAAAACAGCATAGGTTTGAGCGTCGTTTGAGCGACAAAAAGTTTCGTTTGAGCGACAATCTGGAAAAAGTTAGAAATAAAGTAAAATATGGGGCCAACAAAGCGTGAAGTTGGCCCCTCGACTTTATGAGATGAAAAAAATTGAAAAACACACAGGTTTGAGCGTCGTTTGAGCAATAAAGATTTCCACTTTAGCGATAAACCAAAAAAAGTTATAATCAAAAACAACCTCCGGAGGACTATTTGCACGTGAAGTTGGCCTCTCGACTTTAAGGAAATGAGAAACGAAAAACAGCATAGGTTTGAGCGTCGTTTGAGCAAATTTGAGCGACAAAAATTTTTGAATGAGCGACAATGCTTTCAGAGTTAGAGATTTATTTATTTCCATACGACGCAAATGAGAGTTTGCAGCCAGCAGAAAAAACTAACTATATTAAATATATATATATATATATATATGTACCATAGATTTGAGCATTCGAAGTAATTGTTTACGCAATAAAGATTTCTCTTTCAGCAGCAATATTTTCACAGCTAAAAAAAATATTTTAGGACAGGGATACAGTTAAAAAGCATTATTTTAGGACACAATTTGTGCACAGCCCCATAAATTAATTATTTTGACATCCTAAAGAAACCATACGTTTGATAGTCCAAAGCTCTTGTTTCATCGATAAAAATTTCTGCCTTCTTTAAAATGAGAATTATTATTACGCATTATTATTATTATTAAAAATATATTTTTCTAGTTCTCTTCAGACATATTAATATTTTTTAAATAATCTCTTTAATTTGACAACAGATTTAAATAAAAATAATGATTGCTTTATGCTCATGTAATTAAAAAAAAAGAAGATTAAAAAGTGAACATAAACAGTAAATCATATTTCTAGCGTAGATTATAGACTAACACATTCGGAATACTGCTACAACACTTTTAAACGCGTACCAAAAATTCTGCTATAGCAATTTATTTCAATACACAGAAATGTACTCAAGACTGTATAGAGTTCTAGAACTTATACTTACCAAGTAATAGGAGAAAACGTAATTATATTTAACAACTCATATCTCAGCAGAGAACTTACTTGCAGCTACTATTGCTCATATCTCTTCTTTAACCGAGTTCTTTTGTGTGCACCTGTAAATGAACGTTAAGTGCAATGCACACTATATTGTATAATAAACTGCATATTCTCTTTTAAGGGTCCCTCGTGATGTATATTATTTTAAATACGTTTGAAGTTTTGTAACATTATTAAAATACACTAAGAATTGACGTTTTCCCATACACTGTAATGTAATGAATTTTTGAGTATCTGTGTAGCTGAAATGGAATTTTAAACACACACTTCATTTTCGGAACATGCCACCATAAACCTCATTAACATGCATCCACTGTATGATAAGGGTAATACCAGTATATTTACGCAAGTTAGAGCTCAAATCGACAGACTGATGGCAGATAGACAAACAGTATTCATAAATTATATTAAGTTTTATTAGAAAGTGTTAAAAATGAAAAAAAAATAAATCTCAATGGAAAAGAACTGTAAGTGATTTAACCTTAATTTGTACTACCATTGCTTTTCTGGATTTTAAAATGTTGACTTATTAATGCAGACTGAGAAAACACATTTTATGATTGAAATTTTAGAAGTCATAAGACGGATACAAGTGTTTCTTGTATACTCAAATGATACTAAATGATGAAATAGGCAATAAAACCATTAATATGTCAACGCAAATGCCCGCAAAGTTCAGTCAATCTATAAAAACCTATTCTACTCCTCCCCCCCCCCCCTCCCCTCACCTCTTAAATTTAAGAACATAATATCAATGGAAAAGGAGTTAAACTTTTGTTTTCATAGTCGGGATTTAGAACTAAAGTTGACACCCTGCTAAATTTCATACATCCCCTTTTAACTTCCCCCTTTCGGTTTCTACCAAAGATGAGTAAAATATACTATAGTTTGACATAGAAAGTAATGAACCAAGGAACCAAGTGGGTAGCGGTTCCTGCATGAGCCATAAATTTAGTCACGCAGCTCTTATTTCAGGAAACACCGGACATTTTTAAAAATCATGCCGAAAACGATAGCTGATACTCGCTTTTGCAGGTGTTTGTAACAGGGCTTAGAGATAAGACACTTACTCTATAGTCCTGCATGTTGAGTATAATAGTATGAAGAAAAAACGATATTATTGTTTTCCTATCATTTTTTTTTTCCAATCTCATTAGATTTCATACACGTTTTCTTTAAATATGACATTATTTTCATGAGCCGCAGCATTTAGTTCTTTTGAGATTAATATCCAGACATTAGTGCCAGTGGATTAAAAAATTATTGGAAACTACAATCAATTTGCACAATCGTATTAGAATGTCAAAGTTTGTAATTTCTGAATACTTTGTGTATTATTTAATCTGTTTATTAATAAATTTCAATTTCCAGTTCATCATTAAATTATAATAAACTCATTAGTGTACAAAAAACATACACAATTGGCGATCAAATATTTTATTAACAATATTATAGCAAATAAGATCAAACTGAATTTCTAACATAGCTTTTTAATGTAAAAATTGCAAAAGACCTTTTCTTTTTTCTCTTTCGTTTTACTAAACATAATACGAATACGATGGTGCATTTTAAATTTCTATATAAAGAAATTATTTATGTTAATTTTTTTTCCAGGTCTTCTTTAAATTGGAGCCCTCGGGCATCTATCTCGGACAACTTATTTCAAATCAGATAGAAATAGTAACACAATTTCACTAAATCTTAAACAGCAATTGAAGAGATTAAAAATAATAATAATATTTACAGTAGTTTTACATAAAATTTGAAGTAATAGTAAAAAAATTTCAACAGTATAAAAAATGATTTTTAAATACATATGTTTTATATATTATTCCGAAATGTATTTCTAAAAGAAAAAGAGTGATTTTAAATAAACTTTTAAAACATGATTCAAAATCATTATCATTTGAATTTAACAAATTAAAACTGTATGGTCATAATTATATCAGAATTTTTAATACTTTATAGTATTCCGTTTAAATTTATTATGAAAGAAGTAAGAACGAATAAAATTAAGTGGTTAAATGTTATGAATATATTGAAAACTATACGTAGCTGATACAATTAATTTAAAAATATAAATTAATCATCATATATACTAAAATATATATTATTTAAATATTATTGTTAATCAAACAACAAAAATTATACATTTTATATTAAACATACAAATAAATGTAAAACTTTTTTAATAAAAAAGAATAAAAAAATTTATAAAATATTCAACTAATTCAAAATATCTTTTAAAATAAGTATTTCAAAAGTATTGATTTTTTTATAAATATACACAGTTATTTATAAAATTTTATAAATAAAAACAAGTGTAAACTTCATTAAACTGTCTAGTACACAAATATGTATTACACGGTCCAATCTTAATATTGATGTTATTAAGAAGAAATTTTTATTTAGTTGTAGGAAATAACACTCGAATTACAAAACCAATTAAAAAAAAATTCGTAACATATATACATATATAAATACTAGGGTGTCAACGATTTTAATCAAATGATTTAAATCAGCGATTAAATCGTGATTTTAATCAACTAATAAAAAAAAAAATCATTGATTAAAATCATAAATTTCGGCAATGCTTAAAATTACATAAAAATGTACTAAAATCTAAGATGAACGTACTTTGGAAAGTTTCTGTAAGTATGTATTTTGCCGTATGAAAAAACAAAAGAAAGCCTTAAATAATTTCTAAGCTTAAACTTTCCCTTAGACTTTTAAAAAATTTAGTACAGAAAGTTTGTAAAAAGAAAGTTTTTTTTTCTGGCATAAAAAGTATTTCATTTAAAAATTATATTCAACTTGTACATAAAGAAATTGGTTAGGGATTGAAAAGACAGCAAAACTTTTTTCTTTTTCCGCTCAAACAGAAATCTTTATCGCTCAGAATAGGATTCAGGGCCGAAACTGGCCTTTTTGGCGCTCGGGGCGAGCATGGATTTTGGAGCCCTCCCCCTTCCGTTCTCCACCACAAAGTAAATTTGCGAAAAGAATTTTTCTAAGTGTCTAATAGAAAACTTATTTTTAAATTTAAAATATATAAAACTGAACTACGTAATCAGTTTTGTTAAACATTGATTCATTAAAACCTTGAAAACGGAATCAAAAGAAACGAATTGCATTTTAATCTTTTTAAACTTTTTTTTTTTTTTTTTTTTTTGGTATAGGCTAAATGAGGTTGATATATGGGGGGAAAAAGGGTTCTAAGAATTTTACTTTATGCATCCCCCCTCCCGTTTGTTTTTATTGCCCCGAGCAGTCATCGCCCATGGCAAGACGGAAAAAAAAAGTCCTTCCGGCCAGTGCCGGGAGGAAGAGGTAGCTTTCATAATCCTTATTTAAAAAAAGCCAACTTATATCATGCAAACACACGAAGCTCAATTTAGTGGAAACCGAATATAGGAGATTCAATACTAAGTTTTATCAATATAATGAATGAGAATTTCGCGAAATTAGTCAGCTTTATCCAAGCTGCTTTTCTTTAAAGTAACTTATATTTGGCTGCCAAATTCGGCAATTTCTTAAAGTGCCTGTCATTTTAATACAACATGGTGGATGAGGCTAAGCAGTGAACTTGGTCGAGACCTTAGTAATTGCTGTGCACATGCTCACTCACATCGGAATCGGTTAATATATAGGAGTGCTGTCGCATGCAAAAAATCAGATTTTTCAAAATGTCACCCACAATAGAAATTGAAACTGCTATATCTGAGCCATTTTTTAAGCTAAAGACAAACAAAAAATGCTCCTGAATCCTTATATCAAGATCAAATACTTAAGAAAGAAACCTTTTCAATTTCTAATTTTTTTGCACCTCACTTTAAATATATATATATTTTTTAATTTAATTGTCGCCATTTTGAAACAAGATGGCTGATGAATCTGGCCAGAGAATTTGGTCGAGGTGTTGATGTATACTATCCACATGCCTTCTTACATCGAAATAGGCGAATACGGGTGTTATCGCATGACAAATACAAGATCGTTTCAAAATGTTAGCCATGCTAGAAATTCAAAGTGCTATAAATCAACCATTTTTTAAGATATCAACAAAAGAACAAATTTTCAGAAACAAAAACTGCTCCGGAATCTTTGTATCAAGGCCAAACACATAAAAAAAAATCTTTTTCATTTTCCAATTTTTTAATACCTCATTTTGAATTTTAAATTTAATTTTTTTTAATGGCAACCCTTTTGAAACAAGATGGCGAATGAAGCTGGCCAACGAACTCGGTCGAGACATTGGTATGTACTATGTACAGACCAAGTTACATGCAAATAGGTTCATAAATACGCCTGTTATCGCGTGACAAAAATCAGGTCGTTTTAAAATGTCAGCCACAAGAGAAATTCAAAATACTATTACTCAGCCATTTTTTTTTAGATATAGACGAAAGAAAAACTGTTCCGGAATCTTTGTATTAAGGTCAAACACGTACAAAAAAATCTTTTTCATTTTCCAATTTTTTGGTATCTCATTTAAATTTTTTAATTTTTTTAAATGGCCGCCATTTTGAAACAAGATGGCGGATGAAGCTGGCCAACGAACTCGGTCGAGATATTTGTATGTACTATGTACACACCAAGGTACATCCAAATCGGTTCATAAATACGCCTGTTATTACGTGAGAAAAATCAGGACGTTTCAAAATGTCAGCCACGCTAGAAATTCAAAATGCTATAACTCAGCCATTTCTTAAGATATAGACGAAACAAAAACTGCTCCCGAATCTTTTTATCAAGGTCAAACACATAAGAAGAAAATATTTTTTCAATTTTCAATTTTTGGTACCACATTTCAAATTTAAATTTTTCTTAAAAATTTAAATGGCCGCCATTTTTAAACAAAATGGCGGATGAAGCTGGTCAACGAACTCGGTCGAGAGATTGGTATGTACTATGTACACACCGAATTACATTCAAATCGGTTCATAAATACGCCTTTTATCGCGTGACAAAATTCAGGACGGTTCAAAATGTCAGCCACGATAGAAATTCAAAATGCTATAGCTCAGCCATTTTTTAAGATATAGACGAAACAAAAACTGCTCCGAAATCTTTGTATAAAGGTCAAATACATAAGCAAAAAATATTTTTCCATTTTCAATTTTTTGGTACCACATTTAAAATTTTAATTTTTTTAAAAATTTTAAATGGCCGCCATTTTGAAACAAAATGGCGGATGAAGCTGGCCAACGAACTCGGTCGAGAGATTGGTATGTACTATGTACACACCGAATTACATCCAAATCGGTTCATAAATACGCCTTTTATCGCGTGACAAAATTCAGGACGTTTCAAAATGTCAGCAACGCTAGAAATTCAAAATGCTATAACTCAGCCATTTTTTAAGATATAGACGAAACAAAAACTGCTCCGGAATCTTTGTATAAAGGTCAAATACATAAGAAAAAAATATTTTTCCATTTTTAATTTTTTGTTACCACATTTCAAGTTTTAAATTTTTTTAAAAATTTTAAATGGCCGCCATTTTGAAACAAAACGGCGGATGAAGCTGGCCAACGAACTCGGTCGAGACATTGGTATGTACTATGTACACACCGAATTACATCGAAATCGGTTCATAATTACGGGAGTTACAGTGTGACATAGGTCAGATATATATATATATATATATATATATATAACCAATAATTAAACATAACCTACCACCATCAAAAACCATAATATTATGAATTAAAGCTGTAAGTATATATATATAAAAAAAAAGATAAAATATTTATAAGAATATTATGGAAGAAAAATAAGAAAGTGGACACCGACAAATAATGGAAATGCTTATATATTGAATTACGTTTTCAAGGGCACAGAATTCAATGATATAAGCAAAATGGTTGTTTTCTGTGGGAAATATAAGCTAAAGCTAAAAGTTATTTTCCCCTGTGCCCTAACAACCATTAAAATCAAGTGAATTGATTAAAAATGAAAACAGAATAGAAACAAATATATATATATATATATATATATATATATATATATATATATCAATTTTGAACGGAGGGTGGTTTCGGGGTCTGGGGGTCATGATCGATGAAAATATACCAAAATTTTTTGAAATCGCTTTCCTCCGAACGGCTGCAATAGGTAGCTTTTTTGTAAAGAAAGCTACCTAAAAGAAAGGAAGGAAGCTCAACGCTGCTCAGCGGAAACAGTCATCTTTCTTGGAATTTTTTTTATCTAATAGAAAAGTCACACTGAGGGTTCCTTCACATTTGGTAGTTATCCACAGTGGACAGTGTCTCACAATAGAGACTGACCTGGAAAAAAAGTAGTGATTCTCCTACACGGAAGTGATTTAAAAGATAGAAGGCAAAGGCATAGACATGCACATGATACTTTTGGAATGGGACACTGAGAAAAAAAATATACCGCCTTCAACTAGAATGAATAGGTAATCATTTTCTGTATTCCTAAACTAGAATATAGATTTCCGAACTATGCGAATAGGGTAAACAACTAAGCTGAATAGACGAAATTATCTAGAATTTCTAGGCTCTTGTTTTCTAGGTGACGAAACTATAATGAATCGTTTCAATAGCGAGAAATTATCGCTTAATTTCTGGAATGGTTTTATAAACAAGAATTATAGGTACTAAAACTAACCTATTGTATTCGTATCTATTTGCAGGGATTTTTAAATAAGTTTGACGATGAGAATATAGGAAAACGCTCTTGAATTCTAGTAGGAGACTTTAGAACTCTCTAGCAAAGGGAACTAGAATTTATAAGGATGACATGGAACTATTTTTCCTAGATCAACAATTTAGATTCTTGATGCCAGAACTATATTTTTTTCTCAGTGGAGGATGAAAAAAGCCTAAGAGAACAGTTCTTTTTTCTTATTCATTTGCAATTTCGTATTGTAGATGAATATTTTTATCTATTTGTAAAGTTTAATGCATTTGGTTCAGTTTTCCTTTTAAATTTTTTATACAAATTTCGTATATATATCACAAAATGTAGACCCCTCAGATTTTTCTTTTGCTTATAACTTTTTTCAGTTGGTCGCTCAAACGAAAATTTTTGTCGCTCAAACGTATGCTCTCTTCAGTTTTCAAATCCGAACAGGTCAGGGGGCCTACTTCACAAAATGCAGGCCCCTCCGATTTTTCTTTTGCTTATAACTTTTTTCAGTTTGTTGCTCAAACGAAAATTTTTGTCATTCAAACGCGCTCAAACGACGCTCAAACGTATGCTGTATTCAGTTTTTAAATCCGAAAAGGTCGGGGGGCCAACTTTACAAAATGTGGACCCTTCCGATTTTTCTTTTGCTCATAACTTATTATAATTTGTCGCTCAAACGAAAATTTTTGTCGCTCAAACGTATGCTGTCTTCAGTTTTTAAATCCGAATAGGTCAGGGGGCCTACTTCACAAAATGCAGGCCCCTCCGATTTTTCTTTTGCTTATAACTTATTTCAGTTTGTCGCCCAAACAAAAATTTTTGTCGCTCAAACGTATGCTGTATTCAGTTTTTAAATCCGAACAGGTCAGGGGGCCTACTTCACAAAATGCAGGCCCCTCCGATTTTTCTTTTGTTTATAACTTTTTCAGTTTGTTGCTCAAACGAAAATTTTTGTCATTCAAACGCGCTCAAACGACGCTCAAACGTATGCTGTATTCAGTTTTTAAATCCGAACAGGTCGGGGGGGCAACTTCACAAAATGTGGACCCTTCCGATTTTTCTTTTGCTTATAACTTATTACAATTTGTCGCTCAAACGAAAATTTTTGTCGCTCAAACCAGGGTTGCAAAAAACCCGGGTTTTTTATAAAAAAACCCAACCCAGCTGGGTTTTATTGGGTTTTTTCGGGTTTTATTGGGCTTTTTGGGTTTTTTAGGGTTTTATTCAATTTCTTGTTTTTTTAAGAAGTGGGGGTAGGGGGAGTCCCTTATTTTTTATAAGAAATCTTATATTTTTATTGATTAATTTAATATACAAGTGATTTTAATTGAAATATAAATAAATCAGTGTAAAAGTCTGGAAAAAAGTTTTTACTTCTGACATCATATAATATTATGTAATAACCACATATTTAAAAGTTACTTTAATAGCTTACGTTTTATCTGTATTCCTCACTAAGAACACATTTTTGAAACAAATCTTTAATCTTTTATTATTTATTAATCAAATAATGCTTTATAATATTTTCAACTATGTTTCATTGTATATTTTGAAAATATCCAACACTGTTTATTTTTATCAACAAGCATGCATCTATATGTAATAGGAAATGATATTTAACCCGTCCCCCAAATAAATATGTTAATATAAATATACTGGAACCAAGAAAAGTAGAATCCTTGATGAAATGCAAGAAAATTTTATTATCTTCTTGTGAAAAAGTGGCCGGAAGGTGGCCGCTGATAGACAATTTTTCACTAGCCACTTTTTTTCATTTACTGGCCCTGTGGCCGGTGGCTAGTGCTAATTTTGACCTTTACTGTATTCGGTTTTTAAATCTAAAAAGGTCGGGGGGCCAACTTCACAAAATGTGGACCCCTCCGATTTTTCTTTTGCTTATAACTTTTTTCAGTTTGTCGCTCAAACGAAAATTTTTGTCGCTCAAACGCGCTCAAACGAATGGTGCTTTCAGTTTTCAAATCCCATAAAGTCGGGGGGCCAACTTCACAAAACGATGTTCCTGAATTTTAATTTGTTTATAACTTTTTTCAGTTTGTCGCTCAAACGAAAATTTTTGTCGCTCAAACGAAGGGTGTTTTCAGTTTTTAAATTCCATAAAGTCAGGGGGCCAACTTCACAGACCTATCCTTCTTTGCAAGTTTTCTGAAAACATTGAATCCACTCATAAACAAAAACATTTTAATGTCCCGAGACGGAAGGATAACTATACAAGTATACCTGCTATTCCGTTTACAAAAATTTACTGTAACTATATTAAACGTAAAACTTCTTTATCTTGGACTTCGATGGGGTTCTGTTGTCGACACTTATGGGAAAGAACGAGTTTATACGAACGCAATAACGGTACATTGGTTGAGTTTCGTGACCCTTATCTTTGTAATGGACAATATTAACAATTACTTTAAATCTGCCGCCTGCAATTACTAAAACTAACTTTATTTTTGAACTGGTTATTTGTTACCACTTTCAAAATACACTGGCGGGAAAAATTAAAGGAACAACCATAAAAAGGTGCTTTATGTTAATTCTATTAAGGGAACTTCCAGAATGGTAACTCAATGTCAATGCTATCACGTAGTCCAATGGGATTAACATTTGCTACAGAAATATATGCAAATTTTTCAGCCTCAGCCCGCTCTTTCGGTTCACGTGTGAAAGGGAGCGCACGTGGGTAATTTGAAGTCTAATTTTAAGGATTGTACGTGTAACTAGGTAAAACTTTCGCTTCTAGTAGGTGGAATATGTCGTCCAGAAGACATTTAACCGATTTTTAGAAATTTCGTGCGATAGGGAAAATGGAAGCTAGACAGACACTCTTAGGGGTCTGTAAAGACTTATAAATAGCCAAAAGCGTCATGTCAAGAATCTGGAAACGGTTTAAAGACACTGGTACAATGTTCACAGACAACCAGGTCAAGGTAGAAAACGCACCACAATAGGCTCTCAGGACTGTAATAGGCCAATGATTGCTAAAAGAAATAGGCAATTGACGTCACTTCAGATTGCAGGGAGTTTGCTGCAGCAACAAGAACTCGACCATCCTGGTTTACTGTGAGTGACAGGTTGCATGCAAGGAAAACCATGATTTGTGTTCCACTAACTCCGGTAGCGAAACGCGCCCGGTTAAAGTGGTGCAGAGATCATCGTCATTGGAGTACCACGGACTGGAGCCGAGTTATCTTTACTGATGAATCCCGATTTTGTTGAGAGAGTTACTACAGACGTGTTACCATATCGAGGGAGAAAATCACACGCAATAAGGCTGCAAACATCCGTGAAAGGCATCGATACAAATGTCGTGGAATCGTTGTATGGACGGACATCATTTTGAATGGCCGCAGTGACCGACACATTTTTACCAGTGCAACTGTGAATGCTGAAATATACAGATATGAGGTTCTTGATCCTCCAGTCAAGTTGTTTAAGGGTGCAATCGGAAGATTCGGAATTTTATGATTATTAATGGTCTAGAAGAGCACTACCTTCTTCCATGGAACTCCTAAGTGTCCCTTCCACAGCTGCATAAATCAGACCCGTTCGAAGCTTACTGCTGAACTTGGAGAATGTTCTAAAACTGTTTCGAACCATCTAAAATAAATTGGCTGGGAAGTACAAAAACAGAAGCCACCATGAACCATTTTTTACACATTCTAATACTTCCAAAATAGTGCTAATCCATCACAAATAAACTTATTACAAAAATTTAACTTCCTTAAAGACGACCAGATATCGGAAGCAACTATTAGATCGAATACGGTATCAAAAGTGGCGAGACGTGAAACATGGAAACCCAAAAAGAATTATGGCTGAATAAGACAATTGTAACAAAACTGCTTTTTCCAGCATGAACTATATTTAATGCGTGTGCTTCTTACATTACTAGTTTCTGTAGCTGAAAATGCAAGATCTTTTTCTTAAAGTTAAAGCCTTGCCACATAGCATTTTTAGTTTGCAGAAAATTTGCAACAGTTTTGCTTTGAAAACCTGCGAAGTTGCAGTAAGCTCAGCATGACAAGACTGAAAGTTCATAACAAGACTGCAGCAAGATAACACAAACGCCGAAGTCACCACACTTTAAACTTGCAGCTAACTTATCGTGCAAGTTAAATTCATACTGTATCAAATTTATTTCAAACTAACGGCAAACAAGTAATCAAAAATACTGCAAACTTACTGTAAAGTAGTAATCTTTCTATGTCACACTACACTATAATTTTAACCCCTTCGAAGGGGTCCATAGACCTGATCAAGTCTATTGATGCGAAAACGCCGTCAGAAGGTGCATGCATCGGTTTTATCACCATAAACAAGTTTAGGTAATATTTGTGCTTTTCATTTCGAGAATTTTTTGGTATTTAATAAGTATAGCGCTTAGAAAAAGCGGTGCCTACAGAATAAAATTTGTGCAATTTCTGCGTATGTGCTGATTGTCTATTCTCTCAACAGAGGGTTTTTTGCTTTCGTCACTTTCGTGAATTAAAGACAGTCTTGCATCAGTTTCACAACAAACTACGCATGCAAGTGGGTGATTCGGGAGATTGGCTGCGAATTTCTCAATTCAAATTTGTCACGGCAAGATAATATCAGAAAAAATCAAACTTGCTGCTAATGTTCATGCTATCTGGGTTATCTAAAAAACTCCCATGAGGGGCGCGGCGGATCGCATGAACGGCTCATGCGATTGATACTTATGTGAAATCATTACCCAATATCTATTACAGCACAAGTTCTTAATTGAATGGCAAGAAATTAAACATGGAAATAGCTGTTTCAAACTTAACCACTTGATTCTAACTTTATTGTAGGTAAATGTTACGTAATATGAAACTTGATTTAACCCATTCGCTGCCAAAACTATAAAGTAAGAATTTTCAAATTTTTTGTTAAAAGTCGTTTGCTACCACAAATTCAGAAAAGTAAATTTCGCTTTACTAATACAGCGAAATTTCTGCCAATAAATGAGGCAATTTTTTTAATTCTAAAATAGTGGTAACAAAGTAATTAATAAATTAAAGCCACAAGTATACTCGGGGATGACAGCGAATGGGCTAATTAAATTTAACTCTTCAGTATGCGCTCAGTTTTTTACATCATAGGGAATCTTTTTCATTGGTAAATATTAATGTAACTTCAATGTATTATTAGTTGCAGTCCCAGAAGCAGAAATTTCTCCAAGTGTCTGCGACAGATAATTCATGGGCAAAAAATAATCTGCAGATAAAATATTTTTATAACTGAAGCGTTAATTAATCAAACAATCACTTACCTGTAGCGTTGTTAGGCATTTCATAAATTTTTATTAATAATAATCTTAACTTTTTGTATTAAGTAATAAAGAGCTAAACATAATACGAAGCAAAATAAAGTTTCGATCGAAAAGAATCTGCAAAAGAGAAAATAAAATCTGCGACGTCCGTCTCCCGTCTCGAACTTTCTGCTACCGGGGTTGCAGTTATAGAGATTGGCCTTACATTTTTTATCCTTGCTTTTTTTTTTTTTTTTTTTAATTAAGAAGTTAAATAAGGATATACCTAAATTCTTAAAGTTACTCGAAATACTTCTATTATACATACACAGTCAAAACAAGATTCAAAGGGACTGGTAGAAAGCTCCAATTTAGACAGGCTTCCATAGAAAGAAGTGTAATTAATTATGCTTCTAAGATATACAACCTCAATAAGATCTATTGTTCGTTTCGCAGGGATTCCGAAACTCTTCCGTTTGAGACAGGATTCCGTTATAGAAAGATTCCACTTTCACAGGTTTCACAATGTTTCACTAAAGAACGATGAAAAACCCTTTCAGACAGATTTTCAGCAAACTGAATTGTATCGCAATTCATATTAAGACCATGTAACGCTTCCGTTAAAGACAGGATTCTGTTATAGACAATTACTATTTTGACAAGTTTTATTTTAATCATATGACATAAATAAGTATATTTATATAAATACACAAAACTTGTAAAAATGGAACCTGCCTATAACGGAATTCTGTCTTAAACAGAAATGTTCCATGCTACGGAAAAAAATACTATACAAATACACCTGATAACACAAAAACCTGTGTAAAACGGTATTTTCAGCAATAGTTACGATTTCATCTTGACAGGTTTTACTATATATATAACCTGAAGGAAAAATTATGGACCCCCCCCCCCCCCCCCCGAAACAAAATCCTGGCTACGCCACTGCACCAAGGGACAGAAGAAGCAATATTTTGACCCACCCCTTCAGAGAATATGAAGATAAAGAGGGATGTTCCTGGGGAAAAAACAAATATGCGTGGGACTCTCGCGCGTTACAAGTGAAACTTCTTAGGTTCTAGAATTAGTTGATTTTATGCATTGCTCTCTTTGCATTTGTTAGCGATTTTATTATTTCAGGATTAGAAAATTACTGCGCCAAAGAAGTTTCACTTCAAAAGTTTTGGAGTGGGTGGAAAAAAAAGTACGGTCGTTGATCGATTCGGTTAATTGGACAATCCAGTTAATCAGTGTCCAGGTAATCGCTGTTCTACTCTATATATATGCTTATAAAAACATTTTAAAGAAAAAAAAACCTTTCAGAAGCTTTTATATTGTCGGCTAAGCAGAAGGAATGCAAAGCAAACGTATTTCCACTCGTACGGGACCTTGAATTTCCAGACTAAGAAATTCTTCGGTACCAATATTTTCTTTATAGAGAATATCTCCTTAAATAAGGTAAAATTTCGCGCGTTTAAACTAGATTTATTTTTCTATAAAAAAAAGTACTAATATTTTGCTTTGAAAATAACGATACCCGTACGCAGACCTGCCAACCTTTGAAAATGAGAAATCGTAGCACACAAAATTTAAATTAAACAGGAGGTTGGTTGGTTTTTCGTGTTACACAGCCATCCTTTGACATTCGTAAAAGGAATAAGGTTTCAGTCTTTCAACTCAATATAGTAAATATTTTCCTTTGAAAATTTTTATACGATTTTTAGAGTTTCTTTTCGTTTCGCATGAAATCTGATTTTTTTTTATTGGTCTTTTGACGAAATTCGCGTTTTCTTTCTGCGATATTTTGACAAAATTCACACCATTGAAACACAAAATGTCAAATCTTCCGGGGGGGGGGGGGGTGTTCCCTCCCCCGGGCCACCCCCTGAAATCAATACTACTTTTTACCACGATCCTTTGACGAAATTTTCTTCTGCAACCAGTTGACGAAATTGATTTTTTTATACGGTCATTTGTCAAAATTCGCGGTAGTTTATCGCAAATTGTACGATTTTGCACACTATTTCAAACCTTGCCCCTCAAAGAACCCCGCCCCCCCCCCCCCCCTCCTCCTTTCCAGAAATTTTTTAAATGGCACCTTGTTTCTAAGGAAGCGAATTGCTGTATAAATATTTACAGAAACACGATTCACTCGTGGTTAATATACATAAAGAGAATGTTTTATGTTAAGAAGTTTGTTTTGCAGCCCAATTTTTTTTTTTTCCGTGAGCATTTTTTAATGTCTGAATTTTCGGACTAATGGCCATTTTTTTTTTTAAACTTTCGGAAATGAATACTTTGAAATTTTGGAAATTTCGCAACAGAATCACTCCTGAAAAATATGCTGTGCAATATAAAAATCGCAACTAGAAACAAAAAATGCGTTTGTGTTTTTTGCAAAAAATCGTAGTTTAAGACCGATTTTCGTAGCATCGTAGTTGGTAGGTCCAAATCCTAGCAACTACGATTTTTTCGTAGCAGTTGGCAGGTCTGCGTACGAACTCTGTTCTAATAATTCTTTTAAAATGTTTCTTTTTTCTTTTTTTTAAAGTAATAAAGTATCTTTTCTAAAAGTTTTACTCTATTTCATTTTTCGTCGTTTGAAATGCACAGGATAAATTTGTATTAGAACTTTTCTAAATGTCTCTATATGAAGATTGCTTTTATGTATTTCTCGTAGTTTTGTTTTGAATCATCTTCCTGACACAGCTATAAAGGCTTTTTCATCTTCTCACAAGCAACACGCATAAACATTTTAGATATTCTTTATGTTTCAAGGATAAAATTTTACAATTACATTTTCTTTAAATATGATATATTTTCATTAAAAATTGTAGCTAAAATATTACACTTTGTTATTTAAAATTAGTTCCAAAATTCAAGAGTGAACTCTGAGGTTTTATACTATTGTTTAACCCTTAACTGCTGTGACAAAAATTGTCGCACAACTACTGTGAATGGTCCGTGAGACCGCTTAATCCGAAGATGAATAAAAGCCTACATTAACTTATAAAATACCATTTCTGTACTAAACTTTATGTACAGGGCTATTATACTTAACCTGCACCTACTCAAAAGTCTTTAGTGATAGTACTTGGGTCTAAAAGAAACGAAATTAACCAGTATCTATAGTTAAACTGAAAATTACAAGTTAAACTTTGAAAATTGAAAAAAGGAGCATGCTGTGAGACGGCTAACAGCAGTTAAGGGTTAAATATTCGTTCAGTAGCCTCCTCTGGCGACCAATTCGGTCTCCTTCAGATGTATGCTAAGAATTACAACATGTTACTTTTATTTATAATTTAATTGATTTGCTTAATTATTCTCCAAATCCGAAGATTCTGAGAGAGAAATCGAGAACTCTGCGATTATTGCAGTATTTCGTATATATTCTTTGTTAATTTCTTGACAAAAATAACTTGGTTCGCTTAGTCACTTGTATTTTAACTGCGTTTCCTTATGAGTACGATCTTTAATAAAAAAAATTTCTTAATTTTTTTTCTTTTTGCAAGATTTATATGAAATAATTAAAAAAATGTTTATTTTCTTTAGTTTAAATACTTCGATGGTCACTTATATTTTTAAAAAGTGAAATAAATACGAGTAAGTCAAAAACTAATCACTGGGATAAAATTCAAAGTAATATTGAAATTGAATGAATCGTATAAGACTTTAGAAATAAGATGCACAAGCAACAAGGAAAGACAAATAACAGTGAGAGAAAATGCCGGTATATATAAGTATTGAAAACGAGATATGTTAATTATGGAGTATTTAGCACGAAGATAATTTTAAAATCAAAAAGAATTTATCTTGCTCATTTTGGTGGGTAAATATAAAATTTGTCAATAATTCTTTTTTTTTTTTTAATCTTGTTTTCGATTTATATCTATTTTATTTTAATGAAAATTTTAACGTTGGTTAGAAAACCATTATTTGTGCTTCACGGAAATATTATGTAATTGAAGTTATGCTTGCTTTACATTATTTCTGAATGGACTAAATTATGTTAGATCAATATCAGACATTATAATGTAATAATTTTGGAAAGTACAATCTGAATCAGTGTTCACTGTTCAATGTATAATTTTTCTCCACTTTGCTTCTGTCAAGTAATCAGTTGTTTGAAACGTCTTTTAACTCCAGTTAATGGATTTTACTTATTACAGTAAATTCTGCCTAAGACACATTCGATCGGGAACAGAGATAATTTTCCTTAGCAGACAATATTCCGCCTTAGACAGATTTTACTCAATGTCTATGGACTCGCAGGGACTTGAAAATCTTTCCGAGAGACAGATTTCCGTCTTAAACAGAGTCCGCCTTACAGAGTTTACTGTATATCGATTGTGAATGAAATCAGGAATATTACATTTTCCAAAATATGCTTGATAATGCAAAAATGGCAAAGGGAACAAACAGAATACAGTATACAATCCATTAGTTTTCCTTATTAAAATTTAAATCAGTTTATTTTTTTAGGCTTAGATGTATTATATTCCCGGGATCCGCCATCTTGGATTTTTTTTTCTTGGATGAGTCCTTTTTCGCCAAGTAGTAAATGTCGCCAATGGTTAAATATTGTTGATAGATTAATATAATACTGAAAAAACTGGAATATAATAATTATAACTATTAATTAAAAGAATTTTTAATTCACGCCAAGAAAAAAAATCCAGGTGGCGGATGCGGGATTGTAATACATATCTGTTCCTTTTTTATGAGGTGTCGGATGCTAGTATCTATTTTTTCCCCATTAAATACAATAAAACCTTAGACTAAATTCCACGGGATGGAAAAAAGTTCTATTTTAGGTAGGTTTTCTTAAGAGGTACATCAACCCTAATTGTTTTATATTCATTTTCCGATTATCATGAAATATTTTCCATTTAACAATTCCATTATAGAAAAGTTCCGTTATAGAGAGGTTACGCTTTAGACGGGTTTTTTTATAGACAGGTCCATTTTATCAGTTTTTACTGTATTTAGTTTGCATAAGATAAGACCACCCCCCCCCACACACACACACACACTTAACTCGTTGGTTACGGCGCTGAAACAACTCAGCATTTAAATTTCCTCGATATATTTGAATTTTATAATTATTAATTTATCATTTAGAAACACTTTTATGAAATATGTGTAAGCCATAGAAGGTCATACTGCGAACAGTTTATACACTACCACGTTTTAATTTTCACATTCACTTGCATATTCAAGTAAATTAGTTTTCTCTGACCTACAAAATAGATAAATACGTTCATATGTTCATTTTATAATTATCCTGTTCTTGAAATGAACACACCATCATTTAATCCGCGATTATTCGAGACAAAGCCGTCTTCGACGTAGCATATGTCTCAAGCCGTTTGCCAACCAACCAACCAACGCACTTACAGCCATAATATATCAGTGACTTATCGAAGAATCAAAGTAGAGTCCTGCGCGGGTCGGGACCCGCAAATTCCATTTTAAGTCAACCCGCAACCCGACCCGAACCTGCAAAAATAATTTTCGGTAACCCGCAACCCGACCCGAACCTGCAAAAATAATTTTCGGTAACCCGCAACCCGACCCGAACCTGCAAAAATAATTTTCGGTAACCCGCAACCCGACCCGAACCTGCAAAAATAATTTTCGGTAACCCGCAACCCGACCCGAACCTGCAATAATAATTTTCGGTAACCCGCAACCCGACCCGAACCTGCAATAATAATTTTCGGTAACCCGCAACCCGACCCGAACCTGCAAAAATAATTTTCAGTAACCCGCAACCCGACCCGAACCCGCAAAAATAATTTTCGGTAACCCGCAACCCGACCCGAACCCGCAAAAATAATTTCCGGCAACCCACAACCCGAGGTATTTCAACCCGCACCGACCCGAACCCGCAATATAAGGAAAGCAAATCATGTTTTAATGCCATTATGAAAAATAATCTATAATTGTATCTCTAATAGAGGTCTGCACCCGGCCCGGGCCACGCCGGTGCGGCAAAATTCCAAACGGGTCTTTCCGCAGAATTAGGGCAGTTTTTTTAACGGGCCGAGGCGGTAAAAAAATTGAACGGCAATGCCAGGCCGGGCCGATTACCACAATTAAGCGGGTCTACCGGCACGATATAAATATTTAGACGAAACCGATAAAATTATAAGCGGGCCGTGCCGGGCTAGGGCCGAACTATTAAGTTTTACACGGGACGGGACGGGGAGGCCGGTCCTATGATATAAGCGTTCAAAATATATAAATTTTACGAATTGAAAAAGTGTCCGCTACATAGAGACGTCCGCCTTTCGGGAGAAAAGCCACTATGGAGGGTTTATTGTACATAGATTTTTAACCTGAAAAAATATTTTGACCATTCTTTTGAAATTCGGGTTAACCCAAAACAATGAAATTCACCCCGACCAGCAACAAAAAAGTCTAGAACCGGGTGCGGGTAACCCAACCCGATGCAGGGCTCTAAACGGTATAAAACTAAAAATCTAATCTTTAAATATGCTTTAAAATTAGTTGCAGTTTCAAAAGTTCCACTTAACGATACACCTTGTTTTACACAATTGGCCATCTGCCTTTAGTTTATCAGCAGTTACTATTTTGAAAATTTTCCCGTCTAACATGGTGCATCGTGTATCATCACAATTAAATTATTCACTTGATACATTAGAAAGGAAGGACCATTTAGCGTTTTGCTGCATATTGTATTTTTAAAATACCATAAAAAATAAGTGCAGTTATTTCAAAGACTCATGAAAGGATGACTAAAGACAAAACAGACAGACACGCATTTTGCTTTTGTGGAACTTTGATCCTTATTGATTGTTTATATAGGCTTTTAACATGAAAAAATATTGTCACATTCTTTTAAAAAAGCGGGTCAACCCGAACCCGACCCGCAAGAGTTTAAAAGCCAACCCGAAACCGACCCGAACAACAACAAAAAAAAAACAGGTTCGGGTAACCCGACCCGATGCAGGACTCTAAATCAAGGTTACTTCTACTATTCAGTTTATTTCCATTGCGTCATCCAGACGATTTCATGGCCCGGAAGGTTTGAGATTTTATGCCTTTTTTTAAATGAATAATAGTGCAATTTCTTCACCGGATTTCTAACTCCACCCCCCCCCCCTCCCCATTTCCCGAAAGAAAAATTAATTCATCACTGTCCCTGTATACATACATTATAAACCGAAATACATGATTGTAGAATTTAAAATATAACAAATATCGCACTAAAGTTGTTTAACATTTCAGTAACGAAAAATAAATTATTATACTAGACAGTATATATATATTTTTTAATAGAGATTAACCGCTCTTTCTCATTGCTGCCAAATTTGCGGGGTTTCTTTTCTTAAAAAAAAACTTATTTTGAACTAGAATACTTATTTAATAAAATGTGTCGTATTTTCGGATAATCTTGCATATTTCTTATGTTTTATCATATGTGTTATCCAGACGATTTCATGGCCTGGAAGGTTTGAGATTTTATGCTTTTTATTTATTTATTTATTTTTTTTAAGAATAATAGTGCAATTTCTTCACCGAATTTCTAAAATACCCGACCCTCCCTCTTCCCGAAAGAAAAATGAATTCATCAATCATCACTGTTCCTGCATACATACATTATAAACCGAAATACATATGATTGTAGAATTTAATATATAACAAATATCGCTCTAACGTTTAACATTTCAATGACGAAAAATAAATTATTATACTAGACTGTATAATATATTTTAATCGGGATTAACCGCTCAAATCTGCGGGGTTTCTTTTCTTAAAAACTTATTTTTAACTAGAATACTTATTTAATAAAATTTGTCTTATTTTTAGATAATCTTACATATTTCATGTTTTATTACTTAAGATTTCCGGTACAAAAAGGTAATTTGCCTTGGAAAAAAACCGGGAAATTAGCAGTCATGTTTATTAATTAAAAATGAAGTTATGAAATAACCCTCAGCATTTAAATTTCATCGAAATATCTCATTTTTATAATTTTTAATATTAATTTAGAAGCACAATTTTTATGAAATATGGTAAGCCTAAAGGTTGTACTACGAACAGTTTATACACAACCACGTTTAACTCTTAAATACATGATTTTTTATTTTGTTTCAAAAAATTATATGATTCTCAGAAATGTTTATTACACAGGCAAAATAATGAAAAAAAATCAGAGATACATTTTTCGAATAATACGCCAACCTTTTCTTACGTTGCACATCTGCAATCCATGTAAAAACTACTATCATAACTAAAATATTGCAATTTAGTAAATATTTTAATAAGTATGAATCTAAATACCCTATTTTATATATATATATATATATTTGTAAAACTTACCCTTTTTAAAGGATGAATATTTCTATATAAATAATACTGGTTGCTAAGAAAAGAGTTAAATAAAAAGTGATGCAGATGAATTTAAGGGTTAACTGATATGAATTTAAGGGTTAACTTCCACATTCACTTGCATATTCAAATAAATTAGTTTTCACTTACCTCCAAAATAGGTAAACACTTTCATTTTATAATTATCCTGTTCTTAAAATAAACATACAGCTATACTATATCAATGACTCATCCAAGAATCAATGTTTATACACTTCTACTACTTCGTTTATTTCGATTGCGTTATCCAGACGATTTATGGCCACGCGGACGAGTCCATGTCGAACGAAGGGAAGGAAAGGAATGACTCATTCAAGCAAATGAAGGAGGAAATGGAACGACCGTCTGGGGAGAGAACGACTGCTTCTTCCCTTTCAGCTGTGGAGAAAAGGGAAAAACTACTGCGTCCTTCCCTAAGCCTTATGTAGCTTTTCCTTTTCGCTTGCATTTGTTATTCGATTATGGAAATTGTTAAAATTATAAACAACGAAGAATGCTGAATCTTATAATTTGAACAAACAAAAAAAGCATCGAATTTGCAAAAAATGAAATGTTTTTAAAAGGAAATAATAATAATAATAAAAAAAATAGAATGGCTGTTATTTATCTGAAAATCTTTCGTTAGATAAATCTGAAAAAATATTTTTATAGCTTCATATTTTATTATTATTATATTTTAATATATTTTTGTAGCAGACTTTCATATCCTATTATTTTTCTTTTGTGTGAGTGTGTGTGTGTGTGTGGGGGGGGGGGGGGTTAAGCTTATGTAAAATTTTACGGTTAAAGGATTTTTGTAACTTTTGTACTTTTTTAAAAAGATATTTTATAATATCTTATTGACACATTATTAAATGGTTTTATGAAGGAAAATGACTTAATAAAGAAAAAGTTTAATTATTGTAATAATATTTGAAAAGTTAATTTAAAAATTATTAAGAAGATTTTAAAACAACACTTCTTTTTAATTTCTTACAACATTCTCTTTCATATTTTTAATTCTATGCGTGCTCTATAGGTGTAAGGACAGATATCCGAATAATTAATTATTTAACCCTTTATGCCCCGACGCTACTTTTACGTACCATTAAAATAACTTGATATAAAATATGCATCGATTAGTAGTAGTACATTTCAGAATGAGTTATAGGTACTTTACGTTATCTTATTCCAAAAGCATTATTGGTTGAACAAAAAAAATATTTTTAAAAGGATGATTTTTTTTTTTTTTTTTTTTTTTTCATTTGCACCTCTCTTCAGCTTTCTTAACGTTGAAAGTTCGAGGGTGAAAAGTTTCAGTTCGGAATTATTCCTATATTTCTCTTGTAAGAGCATTATATTTGTACATTTCCTAATTCTACAAAACACTAAAAAAATAAAATATTTAAAATAAAAGATTTGAATGAAGTTATAAATATTGCACAAAATTCCTATAAATACAAATTTAATTAATTGACTTTAAATTAGTGATGGGCGATAACGAGATGTTTTTCTCGATTTTCTCGATTGTATGGACATCTCGATATTTTTCGATTGTGTAAATTTTTTCTCGATGACTACAGTTTGCAAATTTCTTTTATAAATCATATATTATGTATTATATACGTCATACATTTATCAAGAATCGTCTGCGAGTGAACTGGAATGAGTCGATGTTAATAAAGACTAGGTGACTTCGACCGCTAGCGGCCCTCCTTTAATCGGGGCCCCTAATTTATACGTAATCTTGTAATATGAAATCACAAACAGGTTACCCGCTATATACGGCACTCATATATGATAGCAGGCGAGTGTGGTGTGCACGCACTACAAAATCTTCTAAAAAATATAATATCGAAACGAATGAACCTCGGACCAGATCTCTTGGGGGAGGGGTCAAAGCGAGCGGAGGGGTACAGCAGCTGCATAATATGATTAAGTCGTCACAGGTCTTTAGGCCTTTCCAACCATATGTCACATGAGAAGTCTGGATCTGAATTTATAAAAATGCCCTCCCCGTGGGGGCAAAGGGGGGGGAGGGGTGCGGGAGGTGGATAACATGAGTAAGTGGTCATAAGCCTTTCCAACAATATGTCACATGAGGGGTCTCGGCTAAATTTAGAAAAACACCCCCGTGGGGGAAAAGTGGGGGGGGGCGGTCACCGGAGGTCAATAAGTAGTCACAGACCTTTCCAACGATACCTCACATGTGGGGTCTTTGCTAAATTTGGAAAAGTGTCCCCCAGGGGGGAGGTGCAAAATGGGGGAATGGACACCGGGCGAGCATAACATCAATAAGTAGTCACAGACATTTCCAACGATATCTCACATGAGGGGTCTTGGCTAAATTTGAAAAAGTGTCTCCCGGGGGACAAAGTGGTGGTGGGGACACCGTAGGTACATAAGATCAATAAGAGTCACAGACCTTTGCAATGATATCTCACAAGAGGGGTATTGACTAAATTTGGAAAAGTGTCCTCCGGGGGGGCAAAGTGGGGGAGCGGCCACCGGAAGTGCATAGCATCAATAAGTAGTCACAAACCTTTCCAACGATATGTCACATCAGGGGTCTTGGCTAAATTTGGAAAAGTGTCCTGAAATTTCATATATTATAAATATGTAGCGGAGGGCTCCGTAAAAAAATCCGATCTAAAATGATAAAAACGGGAAAAACTACCCTCGCAGTGGGGGCCAAATTGGGGAGGGGAGGAAGAAAGTCTCATAATATGAAAGAGTCATCCGAGAGCTTATCGATGACATATCACATGACTGGTCCAAAAAAAGTTTGAAAATTGCTCCCCCTCCCTCTCCCCGTGGGCCCACTCTTTCGTCCCGGAAATCACACAGCCGCCACTTTAAAATTTTTATGTTCAATAAATAATATTTACCGGAAGACTGCATAAAAAACCCACATCTAAAGTGATATTTAAATTTATTATAGAAATCGATTGCGGTTTTAAAAATTTGTTCGCCCCTTCCCCATCCCCCTTTGGGCGAAGAAAGGTTCATAGTATGAAAGAGTGGTCAAAGGGCTTTTCGATTATATGCCACAGGAAGGGTTCGGTAAAATTTTAAAAAGTGCGCCCCGCATGAGTCCACTCTCACGTCCTCCTCCCTCGAAATCACTCGACCCACCTTCCTCTTTGAAATTTTTATATTTAATAAATAATTTTTATCGGAGGACTCCAGGTATGTGACATCTTGGTAGGGCTAAAATAAGAGAAACTTTGAAAATTAGGGCTTCATATCACAGCTCATTGTCATGCCTCTTTCTCTATCTCGTCCCTTGGTACTCTCGATAAATTTTCTTACTTTTCTTCTCTGCCGAGGACGAGAGAAATCCTCGCAAAGCTTCTCATAGCGAAATGTTGAAAAGCGCGAGAGAAATCCTCGAAAGGCTTTTCATTGAGAGATTTCGAAAAGGACGAGCGAAACCAGCGAGAGGCTTCCCATCGGGAAAGGTTGAAAAGTGCGAGAGAAACTCTCGAGAGATTTCCCATCCCGAAAGGTTTAAAACCGCGAGAGAACCAACCATCGAGCAGCATCCCATCTGGAAGCGTCGAAATGCTGGGAAAATCATCGAGATGAGATTTGCCGAAATGCGAGATGGAAATGAAGCTTTCAGAGTCAAACTTACCGCATTTCTGGTTTAAGTCATAATTTCTCAAAGGAGTCCATCTGCTTATCCAATCTCTTTTTAGCTCACAGGCTATCTAAGCCTGAGAGCTGTACCCGTCGGTTCTGTGTGCATGCATGTACGTATATATGTACGTAACGCGATAACTCTTGATTAATAAAATGTACGATTTGCTTCAATTCTTTTTATGTTCATTCTGATAAGGCATTCCGCTGATTAGTTTTCACGGTTCATTGGTTAAGAATAAAGGGAGAGAAGGGGGGAAGGGGGGCTGGTCCCCCCCCCTCCTTAATTTAGATAAATAGGTTTTTCATGCAGAATTATTCGATTTGCTCCAAATTTCGTATACCGGTTTATTATGTTAAGGAGCTTCCCTGATTAAACTTGAAGGTTCATTAGTTAGGTATGAAGGGGGGAAAGGGGGGTAGACCCCCTCCTTAATTTAAATAAATGGGTTTTTCATGCAGAATTATTCGATTTGCTCCAAATATGGTATACCGGTTTATTATGTTGTTGCCTTGATTAGATTTGGAGGTTTACGGGTTAAGTATAAAGGGGGAGAAGGGGGGCTGGCCCCCCCTTAATTTAGATAAATGGGCTTTTCATGCAGAATTATTCAATTTGCTCCAAATTTGGTATACCTGTTTATTATGTTAAGGAGCTTCCCACATTAAACTTGGAAGTTCATTGGTTAAGGATAGAGGGGGAGAAGTGGGGGTGGTCCCCAACTTAATTTAGATAAATGGGTTTTTCATGCAGAATTACTCGATTTGTTCCAAATTTGGTATACCGGTTTATTATGTTATGGAGCTTCCCTGATTAAGCTTGGAGGTTCATTAGTTAAGTATAAAGGGGGGGAAAGGGGGGGTAGACCCCCTCCTTAATTAGGATAAATGGGTTTTTCATGCAGAATTATTCGATTTGCTCCAAATTTGGGATACCGGTTTATTATGTTAAGAAGCTGCCTTGATTAGATTTGGAGGTTTATGGGTTAAGTATAAAGGGGAGGGGCTAGTCTGCCCCTTAATTTAGATAAAAGGGTTTTTCATGCAGAATTATTCGATTTGCTTCAAATTTAATATACCGATTTATTCCGATATGGCGCTTCCTTCATTAGATTTGGAGGTTCACCAGTTAAGTATACAAGGGCGAAAAGGGGGCAAGTCCCCTCCCCTTAATTTAGATAAATGGATTTTCATGGAGAATTATTCAATTTACTTTTTTTTTTTTTTTCTATGTTCGTTCTGATAAGGAGCTTTCCTGATTAGATTTGGAGGTTCATTAGTTAAGTATAAAAGGGTTAAAGGGGTTAGACCACCCTTAATTTAGCGATATGTTTCTTTTTTTTCATGCAGAATTATCTGATTTTCTACAAATTTGATATACTGATTTATTATAGTTAAGGAGTTTCCCTGATTAGATTTGGAGGTTCATTGGTTAAGTATAAAAGGGACAAACGGGGGTGAATTTTTTTTTTATTGTAGAGATTTCTACAATAAATATCATTAAATGAGGTTTTTTAATGGAGCTCTCCGATAAATATTATTTATTAAATATAAAATTTTAAAAGTGGGGCTGCGTGATTTCCTGGTATATTCTGGGATAAAAGAGGGAACCCACGTGGGAGGGGTAGATTTCAAACTTTTTTTTGAACCAGTCTTTTTATATATCATCGGAAAGTTTTCGGTTATCATCGGAAAGTTGCTTTTTCATATTATGAACCTTTCTTCTTCCCTCCCTAGTTTGGCGCCCCGAGAGAGGCACTTTTCGAACTTTTTTGAAATCGTAGCGTTTTTAAACATTTTAGATCGGATGTTTTTACGGAGCCCTCCGATAAATAATTTTTAATATATGAAAATTTCAAAGAGAAGGATGGGATGGGTATATTTCGGGGGGCACGAAAATTGGAATCCTGGGAGTTGGGATTCTTTTCTATCTTTTGCTGACACCCCTCATGTGATATATCATTGGAAAGCTCTGTGACTACTATTTCATTTTATATATCGCCCGCGCTCCTCCCCTTACTTTGCCCCGCGCGGGGGCACTTTTCTGAATTTAGCCGACACCCCTCATGTGACATATCGTTGGAAAGTCCTGTGACCACTTATTCATATTATGCACTTTCCTTGCCCCTCCCCCCTACTTTGCTCCCCGCGGGGCTCGTTTAATGTATTCCAGTCGAAGACTTTCAAAAAATGGGGAAATTAAAGATCCGATCTCAAATGACGTAGAAAAATCAATAAAAAAATTTGATCCCTTTTATCATCCTTTAGTTCATGTTTTTGCCACTAGGGGATGCTTTTGATTCTTATTTCTTTGGCCATTTTGGTGCTAATTGCCGAAAAATTCTAATTTTTGATACTTAAACTCCCCTTACCGCTTCATAGCTACTCGCGTTTTTTCAGCTTTTTTCAACCAGGGGGCACCCTTACAAGACTTTTCCAGTCTTATGTCTCCTTTATAGCCTCCCTTTGGTTTGTTGTTTTTTTATTCCATCTGTTTTCAGTTACCCTATATTTAATAAAATCTGCCTTATATATATGCAAAAACAATGATTTCAATAATCGATTCTAGAACATCTCATTTGTAGATTCTCGAAAGTAATCGATGACTGTATCGATTGTGTATTTTACGATAACGACTTTTTTCGATTGGTAAATTTTCGAGAATCGCCCATCACTAAGCCCTATCACTACTATGAAATTGTCGGCCAGAATAATAGCTAAGTTTTCCAAAAACTGTTTTTAGCTTTTCTCGTTATAATCGATTATAAAACATCTCGATTGTAGATTCTAGGAATTAATCGATGGCTGTATCGATTGTGACTTTTTACGATGACGATTTTTCTCGATTGTCGAATTCTCGAGAATCGCCCATCACTACTTTAAATGGCAAAATCCTTCTAAAATTTATTAAATGATTGTGTAAATCTTCTAATGTAGTTTCAAAATTTCACAAAAAATAGTTTAGAAGATGAAATTTTCATGAATTCATAATTTGGGACAAAGGGTTAAAAAAATAAATGAAATGTCATGACATGCTGTAAAAATAATGAACAAATGACTATTTGCTTAATATTTTTATTTTTATTTAAAAAAAATACTAAGCAAATACCTTTCAACAGTCAATTTATATTAAGGAAAATCCTGTCTTTAATTTTATGAACCACGAGGATTGTCCATTTAAAAATCGAGTTAATTGAAAAACATATCGAAGTTTTAGCATTTTAATCACACTGATACATATATATAAGAAAAGAAAAAAGAACTTATAAAGATTCCAACTCTGGAAGGGAAATTTCATTTAATGTCAAATAGATGCAGTAAATTAAACGGGAAAATTGATATTTTCGTCCTTATGTAAGTAAAAAATTTTAACTCCCCCCCCCCCCCTCCTTCCTACATAATCTGCTAAACGTAATCGTTAAAAAATATATTATCTCATACCTCCTTCATAAAATCATTTAATAATAAATTAAAAAGTCATTGTAAAATATTCAAATCGAATTCCCCAAACTGGAAATTTTGACATAAGCTTGCAAAAAAGAAAAAAAAAAGTAGGATACGATGAGGTTTGTGCTAATCTTAACAAAATATTAAACATTTACGTCAATTGGCCTTATTTAAAAAAAGAATAGGTAAACACACAGAAAGGTAAATCATTAATATATAAAACTTAACAAAAAATGAATACTGTAAAAATGAATTTTCTGAGGTGAAAAAGAAAAAAAAAAACAGTATTTCGTGACACACATTTTTGAATATAGTTATATATAATATTAATTGCCAAATAACTACATTATATATAAATATAACGCAGAATTGACAAATGTACTTATTTTTTTAAATATGTTAATATATATATATATGTGTGTGTGTGTGTAATAAAATATTATATATTAAAATATGAAGCTATAAATCTAAAAATAATTTTTGCAGATTTATATATAAAAGGTTTTTATATAAATAACAGATATTATTCTTTTTTATTTATTTCTTTTTAAATTATGTTATTCATTTTTTAAAAAAATCCTTTTTTTATGAGAATCAAATTATAAAATTCAACATTCTACGTTATTTATTTTAATGTTCTCATAACCGAATAATAAATACAAGCGAAACGGGAAAGCTACACAAGGTTGAGGGGAGAACGTAGACAGTTTTCTCCCTTTCTTCCCTGTTGAAACGGGAGCCGAATTTTTTCTAAGTGCTACTATTAGAAGTCGTTCTCTCCCCAGACGCTCGTGGAAGGAGTTGGGGGCTGGGTGTACGCGACTCTCGACTAAAGATAACAATGGGCGGTACAGGAAGATCTTAGCAACACGATTTCATTTACAACAGGAATACAAAAGGTCGTAAAAAAGTTGAAATCTTGGTCCACACAAATAGTCTGAGCAGTGGAAATAGTTTAAAAATTATAGTAAATTTCAAATGCAGTAATAACTTGGGTAACGAAGATTGTTTCTTTCTGCCACGGGTGTTTTTTTCCGCTAACGAATGTTTTTAATAGGTTAGCTTGCTAATATAAAGCAGACATCCTGTTATTCCTGTTAATATTCCTGATGCAGTTGTATTGTATGGGAAATCACCAAGTTCACTGCTCAACAAGCATGAAATTTTTTGACACAATGTGACGTACACATTTTTTAACGTATAAAGGCATAAAATTGGAAGACCTGATTATGGAAGCAATTTGATGGAATCGAAATATTTCCATTTTTTTGATAAATTACCTATCGAGTTATAAGCGTTTTTCATCACGTGACAAGTCGTTTTTTCCCTTCGCTGATTGGTTTTTCTGCTTTCGTCGGGATATTCTGTTCAAAACGTCAACTTTGACAGTATTTTCTGAAAGATCTATAGCGTTCAACGACGGATCCAAGGGGGAGGTAACGGGGGTCATGACCGACCCCACCTCCCTTGAACAACAACAAAAAAAAATGGCTTAAGATCATTTTAAAAATGAAATATATATTAATTTTTTTCCGTTTTTTCCCCCGCTCACTAATGCGAATCTTTCTGACTCTTTAAAGCTCTAATCAAATCAAAACAACATAATTTCTGACATATCCGTGAAATTATTTTTAATCTCAAGAAATTTTCAAGTGCACTTATTCAGAAACTATGTGATTGAATAGTGTTTTCTATTTTTCAATAAGAGCAAATAATCTTTCAGAAATTTCCATTAAATTTGGCATTTTAAACTGAATTTCAGGGCGCGACTGCTAATTGCTCCCTCATGACGACATTTTTGTGGCTGTCAAGTTCTAAAAATTGTATTAAAATAGCTTTAACAACATTTCTGAATCACTCTTTCACTTCAAAAATGGGAAACGCTTCAGTTTCTTAGTATCTGAATGAAATCTGTAAATTAGTATTTTTACGAATACTAATGCATTGTTTTGCATTTATGAATAAAAAGGAATTCGCGAAAGTATAATAAAAATCGTCAGTTTTCAAAAAGAGCCATACCCCCCCCCCCCCCCCCCCCACTGGCTCCGCCCTTGATTGCGTTTACAAATAAACGGTAGACGTCTTTCGATTACATAGTTTCTGAAAAACATCTGCTAGTTTCATGCGTTTCCAAACAAAAATGAATTAAAATTTATGTCATAAAATCGCCCCTTTGGATTTGTGAACAGCCTTACGGCTGTTCTCAAATCCAAAAGGGCAACTTTATGACAAGTTTAAATTTATTTTTGGTCGGAAATGCATGAAACTAGCAGGTGTTATTCAGAAACTATGTAATCGAGCTGTTTTTCCGGGTTTTTTTGCAAACATAATCTTTCAGAAAATTGTGTCAAAGTTGACGTTTTGAACCGAAGTTCCCAAAAAAAAGCAGACAAACCAGTCGGCGAAGGGAGAAAAGCGTACTTGTCACGTGATCAAAATCGTTTATAACTCAATAGGTTATTTATCAAAAAATGAAAACAGTTCGATTCCAAATCGCTTTCATAGTCAGCCTTCCAATTTTATATCTTTCCGTTAAAAAATGAATTTGTAAATGTGTCAAAACGTTTTGCGCTTGTTGAGCAGAGCAGTTGAGAACAGCCTTAAGGCTCCTGTCCCTGCCGGCGAAGGCACTCACAAGCTAATGCTAAAATACTAATCTATGGGGAAGGATTTGTCTAATATCTCGTTTGCATTTCGATTTTTATTATTTTTATTTTTTTTTATTTTTATTTATTTTTTTTTTATTTTTTTTTTTTTTTTTTTTTTGGGGGGGGGGGGGGCATTGGATAGCCGAGATCCGTCTCTACACCGGATCCGTCTCTATTTTTCTATTTTGGTTGCAGATATTTTTTAGAACATTACTTTCACTTTCAGAACAGGTTTTCACATTGAAAATAACCTTATAAAAAATATCTGCGACCAAAATCGAAAAAATAAAAAAGGTGCGATGTAGAGACGGACCTCGGCTATCCAATGCAAGAAAAAAATATTTAAAAATGTCGAAATGCAAACGAGATAGATAAACCCCTCCCCATAGGATTAGCATTAGCTCGTGAGTCCCTTCGCCGGTAGGGACAGGAGCCTTAAAGGAGCATTTGGATAACGAATGTGATTCTGTAAAGGAACGAATTATTTTCGTTTCTGGATGTATGACTCTAGTGTAACAAAAATAGATGAACAATTTGGAATAAATTGCGGCTGAAAAACAACAACAACATGTAATTTAATGAAAAACAATTATTTAAAAATTAAGCTTTCCGCCATTGAAAATCACTAATTAAAAAAAACAGTATTATCATTTCCAACATTAAAATATACTAATTAACCTTATCTTCATTCTTTTATTTCTTACCTTATTAGCATTATTTTCATTAAGTATCGACTAATTAAAAATTTCGTTAATCTAATATTTTTTTCTTTTAAAGTTGACTTATAACATATTCATTAACCTTTAACTGATGTTACCGGTCTCTCACACCGCGGCTTTTTTCAATTTTTATACTTTAACTTGCAATTTTCGGTTTAACTTGCAATTTTCAGTTTAACTTGCAATTTTCAGTTTAACTACAAACACTACCGAAATTCTGTTGCGTTTGGAGATTTAATACTATCACCAGAGACTTTTGATTAGGTGAATTTTAATTATAACAGTCCTGTTGTTGGCATGATTTCAACATTTTGGATATTTAGAACTATTTTTTTGAAGGAAAAAGATATATATATATATGAATAAGTTTACTGTCGATATCATCTATGTATATATTTATCTAAGTGATTATTTTATCTAATTGATTAATTTTTTAATTCAAGTTTTTTTTTATCTAAGTGATTATTTTATCTAATTGATTAATTTTTTAATTCAAGTTTTTTTTTTCAATGTACAGTATTATTGTTTTTATGTATGCATTTATTAGTACATTATTATTATTTTATTAAGGATGGGTACCAAGAGCATTAAGTATTTTCCCAGGCAAGTGTTTTGCTAAGGGGAAAGCTTAATTGCCAGTTACTATCTGTATGTATGATATTACGATGTAAAGTAAAGAATAATTCGCATCCACCACTCAGGGCCGCACATGCAAATTTTTAACAGAGAGAGATTTTCTTTTTCTCGAAAAAAATACAGATGTACAAAAAGAGTTCCAGAGTGCGGTGGTTATTTTTTTCAAGCCCTTTTTGGCTGATCTGCCCATGTTTACTTGCTCTGTCTATGACGAGCAATATAGTAGTGTTAATTTTTTTAAAAAAAATGATTTAAACATTTTTGCTTTTGGCCCAGACCTGGGTGAAATTTAGTGTAAATAAAACTAAAATTACGGAACACGAATATGTGTGTTGCGGTTCTACAAACAAAAAAAAAGAACTTTTGGATATATATATATATATACTGTCAAGTCTACAACTCTAAAAGGGATCTTGTGACCCCAATGGGGAAAAAGGTACGATGTTATGGATGTTCTCTTTTCTATTGTGTACCGTTTTAATATCAAATGTTTTGAATTGGGAATAGGGTGCCCAGGAGAACTTGTCAACTTCAATTAATATCCAAATTAGTGTTTTTTTTTATGAGTTATTATTTTGGATGGTAAAAGTATGAATTATTTAATTGTAACTTAATATAATTTGCCTGTGGTGTAAATAAATGATGTATTATTATTAATTCCCTTCTTTGTTATTATTTGTTAAAAGTCTTGCTAATTACTTATTTTACGTATTTAGAAATTACCTGACTGCTTAATATTATTATTAGACCATATATGTAAAAGCCATAATTAAATTTATCTTGTAGGGTTGGTTTGTCTGAAAATTGGGGAGTTATATTTAGTGGTTTTGATTTTATTATATATTTCCCTTCAAACCAATTGGCCATAGGTTAGTTATCTTCTAAACATTTCACAACGCATTGTCTTATTTATTCAAGATAACCTTTTAGGTAAATGACCGTAGGTTATCTATTAACTAACTAGGCTTTTACGATCACCAGGTTCTCTATAATTAGAGGCCCCTATAAGATAGATTTTCTTTTGGATCAAGTAAGTTCGGAGAAAAGGGTGCGCCCAACACTCTTGTTAGCTTGTGCTAGGGAATTTATAGATAAATTAAGATATTCATTAACCTAATTTTTAATAGTTGTCTAGATCTTGCCAGCATGGGCTTCCCCGATACTTAGGTGGTACCGTGATCTCTTCCTTTGGGAACGTGAGGTTATTATTGTTTTATCTTAATTATAATTACATTTTGGGTCAAATTAATTACATTAATAATTTTTTGTATACTTTAGGTATTAAAATTCTAAGGATATTTAGGTCTAAATTATTATGCAGATAATTTCAATTTTTTCATCCTACATATTAAATTTTTTTTTTGTTTTGTTCGAATGACAAAGTTCTCCTGTGGACAAAACAAAGATTGGCACAACTTTTATAACAAGGTTCAGTCATGACAAATGATAATATGAGAAAATATATTATTGAAAATTATATATTTACTTTTTATATATGTTTTTCTCAGGTTTAGGAGTTTGTTAAATATATCGAGTTGAATTATAATGAGTAATTGTATATTATACATGTGCATTAAGAAATAATAATAGAGGGGTATTATTATGATAAAAGAAAAAATAAATAAGAAAAAATAAATAAATAAAAAGAAAATAATAAAATTTTTCTATAATTTATCAGTGCAACTGATAGAAAAGGTAGAAATATATAGATGTAAAAAAAAAATATATATATATATATATATATATATACAGTTATGTGTGGCTGAGATGGTGCACTTGAAGAAAGATTTATATACATTACATTAATTTTTCTTTTCCTCTATTCTTCGGAAGAATTTATTTTTTTTTTTGGAGTATGCGTTATATTTACTGTGATTATTTCTCTTATTCCTAAGGGGTTTTCTTTGAATGCTGTGTTTATATTTCTTTACATTTTATATTTGATTTTTCATGGTATTTCATATTATTAATAATTTTTGCAATTGGAAATTTTACACCCAATTTATTTAAAATAATGTTAGCGCATGGGAAATAAGTCTAAAATTAAAAAGCGTACCAGTTCGGAATTTAATAATTTCATTATTGAAGCGCGTACCCGTCTTGCACAGAGTAAGTTAAAAAATTCAACGAATAAAGTAAATATGTCTAAAACGGATACCGAAAAGGCGAATACGGATAATTTATTAAATGTGATTGCACCATATGATGGGAAGAAAGAATGTAATATACATTATTTTATTCAGGAGTTCGATAGAGCTGCCGTCCAGACGAACTTTTCTAATGAAGTGAAATTAATAATTTTACGCTCAAAATTTGTCGGAACGGCACGTGAAAGGTTGCAAACGGATGTAGAACTAAATTCGGAAACCGATTATGCGAAATTTAAAGAAAAAGCGATCCAAACCTTTGACACAAAAAAAACATTCGGTGAATCACATAATGATTTTTCAAAGATTCAACAAAAACCAGCGGAGAGTATGTCGGATTATATTGTGAGATTTAATCTGGTAGCTGCGAAATTTTTTGACATTTCGGGTCTTTCTAACAAGGCAGATGCGCGGAAATTATTTGATTTGATGAAATTACACCGATTCTTAGAATCTATCAAACCGGATATTGCTTTGGAAATAAGAAAGAGAGCGATTGATCAGTATAAGGAAGCAACCGAAATTGCCCTAACAGTGGAAGAGGCGTTTTTGTCGGTTAAATTTGAGGAATTAAATGCGATAGGTACAAGTACAACAACTGAATTTTGCGAATCATTATTAAGAAAAAATGAAAAACAAGAAAAGGAATTAAATCAGTTGAGAGCTGAATTGGAAAAATTAAAATGTAAGCCAACAGAAAAATGGCAAAATAATTCACGAAATAATACGAGGTATTGTAATATATGTAATTTAAGAAATCATGATACGGAAGAATGTCGTTATAGTGTAAATAATAAAAGAGAGTATCGGAATAATGATTATCAACAGAATTTTCCAACACATGGACAAAATATGCAGGGATTTACAAGCTCTAATAATGAGTCTCGGAATTTTCAGGGGTACGGAAGTGTAGGTAATTGGAATTTTCCTCAGGACATTTAAACGGTATTGGGTTAGAAAATATCTTTAACAAATTAAGATAAAATAAATTAAAGTAGAGGATAATTTTTTTTTCTCGTCTTTTCGTTAGTCAAAATTTACATTTTTAAAAAAGGAAGGACTATTATCAGATTTAAACAATTTAATCCCGTCAAGTGTGGTGCATACTGGATGGTAAAAAATTCATTAACGAATGTAGGTTGCAATTAAATTAATAAGAATTTTTATCTATTGTATATCTTTTTTTTATTTTTTGGTATGTATTAAATTTGAAATAATACAAATTAATTAAATAAATATAACAAAATAAATTTCATAATACAAGTAAATACGCAAAAAGAAAAACAGAATTAATTATTATTATTTTCTTTTTCTCTCTCTACGGACTCTTTTGGTATACAGGGTGATTCAGCTCGTCGGTGACAAACTTTAAGGATCGATAGAGCACACCTAGACGAACATTTTTGAATAGGGAATGTAGGGTCCCTGACGCGATGGTAAGGCGCTAGGCGCTTTCGAAAATTTGGGTGCCGAAATTCGAAACGTCATAAAAACTAGGGAAATGGTTAGATTTTCTTGCTTGTTGCGTCGAAATGATTCTGTTTGTTTAGACTTTCTTCAGTACCAATTTGATAAGCGTATCTCTTAAAACATGGATAGGGGGCGCTGCAGACTTTGGAGAGCTAGACAACAACTTTAAGCCCGTTATTTTGATAATTTAACACATGCTCGCCAAAGTTTATACTCTAACTTAAAGTTTGAACCCAAAAGTAGAGCCCTGCAAAAAGCGTAAGAGCCGGAATAAAATGTCAAAGTACAGGGTGGTCGAAACTCGAAGGCTCCTAGGAGATAAACAAACAGATTTCTTGACTTATGGCATGCATTTTCATGATTCTGTTTGCTGGGGCTCTCTGAAACTCAGTTGAACGGTACAAAAAGAAACATCGATAGGGGGCGCTTTGGGCAAAAAACATAATTCGTTGACATTTCGGACGCTAACTGGAAACGGGACGCTACGATCAGTTAGAAACAAAACAAGAGAGTAATTTACTTATCATAAGAAGCTATTAAAACTGCAGTTTGTTTGTTTTTTTTAACAAACATAGCTGGTTTCAATCATGCACAATGCGCGCAATAAAATTTACATAAGGTGCTTTTTGCTGATTTATGCAAAAGATATCGTACCATATCGATATGCAAAAGATACGTAATGCGTAGACGACAACGCGAGATGACGTAGTTGTATGCGCAGACACGTCTTTTGAACGTGCGGTACCTACTTAAGCTTCGGGTTACTTGTCTGCAGATCGGTAGTAGGATGGAACGGTACACAAACTCTGAATTGGCTGACATGCATTTGGCGTATGGCGCTGCTGGTTGTAATGGACGAGCCGCTCAGCGGTTGTACGCCGAGCGTTACCCCAACAGGCAAATCACCTGCCATGCCTTCTTCGCTCGAGTACACCAGAGGTTGTCCACAACGGGATCTTTCGACGGAGGCAGGCCTGAACGGGAGCGATCAGTGAGCACCCCCGACAACGAAGAGGCTGTGCTTAACCTGGTTGAGGACAACCCAGGTCTTAGCACGAGAGATATCGCCAGACATGTTGGCATTTCGCAAGCAACTGCGTGGCGCATCTTACGTTCCCGGAATCTGCACCCCTACCACATCCAGCGGGTGCAGTTGCTCAGAGAGCAGGATTTTGGCCCTCGAGTGGAATTCTCAAGATGGTACTTGGCGATGAGATCCAGGGATCCCCGTTTTGTAAACAGCATTTTGTTTACGGACGAGTCCACCTTCAGCCGGGAGGGAATGTGGAACGCCCACAACAGTCATGTGTGGTGTGAGAAAATCCACATGAAACCAGAAGCCGAGCAGCCCAGGAGCGTTTCTCAGTAAATGTGTGGGCCGGCATTCTGGGGGATTGCCTCATTGGCCCTTATTTGTTACCTGAACGGCTGACAGGTGGAAATTACCTGATTTTCCTGGATCAAGTGCTGCCGCAGCTTCTGGATGAGGCGCACGTACCCGAAGGTTCGCGTCGCCAGATGTGGTTCCAGCACGATGGAGCTCCGGCCCATTACACGAACGACGTGCGTCTCCATCTAAACGCAAGGTATGGCCAGCGGTGGATCGGGCGTGGGGGTCCAGTTCACTGGCCTGCCCGATCACCAGACCTCACCTGCTTGGATTTCTTCCTTTGGGGTTACCTGAAGGCCGAGGTATACCATACACCTGTCAGCAGTGCTGAAGAACTTGTGGCGCGCATTGTGGCAGCTGCAGGGCAGATCAGAGATACTCCTGGCATTGTTGGAAACACACACTCCTCAATGCGACGGAGGTGCGAAGCCTGCATCATGGCCCAAGGTCGAAATTTCGAGCATCTTCTGTAGTGTTATTTTTTGTAAATAAATTTCCAGTATCATTGATGTTTTTGGTCTAAATTTATTCAGAAGTGTTGAGCAGAGGTAGAAAATGTGTTTTCATTATTACTAACTGATCGTAGCGCCCCGTTTCCAGTTAGCGTCCGAAATGTCAACGAATTATGTTTTTTGCCCAAAGCGCCCCCTATCGATGTTTCTTTTTGTACCGTTCAACTGAGTTTCAGAGAGCCCCAGCAAACAGAATCATGAAAATGCATGCCATAAGTCAAGAAATCTGTTTGTTTATCTCTTAGGAGCCTTCGAGTTTCGACCACCCTGTACTTTGACATTTTATTCCGGCTCTTACGCTTTTTGCAGGGCTCTACTTTTGGGTTCAAACTTTAAGTTAGAGTATAAACTTTGGCGAGCATGTGTTAAATTATCAAAATAACGGGCTTAAAGTTGTTGTCTAGCTCTCCAAAGTCTGCAGCGCCCCCTATCCATGTTTTAAGAGATACGCTTATCAAATTGGTACTGAAGAAAGTCTAAACAAACAGAATCATTTCGACGCAACAAGCAAGAAAATCTAACCATTTCCCTAGTTTTTATGACGTTTCGAATTTCGGCACCCAAATTTTCGAAAGCGCCTAGCGCCTTACCATCGCGTCAGGGACCCTACATTCCCTATTCAAAAATGTTCGTCTAGGTGTGCTCTATCGATCCTTAAAGTTTGTCACCGACGAGCTGAATCACCCTGTATATATATTTTTTAGTTACGAGGTAATACAGCTTGTTTTTGTTTTTTTTAAGTAACATAAAAAATCTACACGTAAGAGAAAATATAGAGTACATAAAAGGGTTTACCAGGGGTATCAGAACTGGGAGAGCTAGGTTAAAATGAAAAGAAAATGTATTATTGAACACTGTAGGTTAAAAAAAAAAATCTATTTATAATTTTTGTTTTCTCTTGTGGAATAATAATTAAATCATTATTTAAATTAATTTTTACTTACATTTTTGTGTGGAGAGCAGAAAGAGGGCTGATCAGCTTCCAGGCATTGATATTCTCTGCAGGCGGAGATGTATTTGTAGCCGGCCGGCATTGTGTGGAAGAGGATCATGTCTTTCTTCAGGGTTCCCCTGTAAAAATATAGATTGGGTGCAGGTATTAGGGTATTGTATTTAAAAAAATAAGGGTTTCCACATACAACAAAAAAAAAAAAAAAAAAAAAAAAAAGGAAGAAAGAAAGAAAGAAAAAACATTCGTGGTTTTAATTCAATTTTAAGAGTATCAGTTGAAAACGATATTTATATATTTTAGATAAGAGTATTCGTGGAGTTATTATTGATAATTTTTTTTTTCTCCTTGTTTTCTTTTTTTTTCTCTCGGGGTGAATACAAAATTAATTGTTTAGGATATTTTAATATAAAGTACACAGAACCCGTTTATTCTGCAATATACTGTAAATTCGAAGGCGCGGTTCAACTTTATTAGTTACGAATTAAGTTTCGTCTTATACAGGTGTCAGTAAAAGTGAGGGATTCCAATGAACAGGAATAACATTTTTGGATGTTATATTTTAAGAAAGTATATCGAGTTTTTCTTAGCACTTTTCATAGGTCTAAATGGAACTAACATTTATAGGGGAGACAGTAATCAAATAAGGATATCAGATGCTGTTTGTAAGAAAACAGGCTACAGTTCCGTACGGGAGGAAGTGAAACTGGTTTCGTGGAATGTCATTGATGCAGCAAAATGGCTACTAGGCTTCCGTATTTGCATTACAAACACTTGTATTATAGTTAATTATTATAGTAAATAGTACGAAAAGAAATTGTTTTTGTTGCGTAGGCGGTGTATAGGGTGCAGATTAAGGAATACGGAGAAGTAATGTAAAGATAATACATGTATTACAGGGATTAATAGAAGTAATTGTTACTTACTTTGCAAACGGAATATCCACGCCTCTCTCTTAAGGGTCACTCCAGCACCAGCTCGTACTAGACTTGGCTTGGCAGTAAGGGGTGACCTTCGGCCGCTCTGGAAGTATCACTTTCCAGCCTGTTTCGATACAGTATAATGGGCGATTCTAAGTGTTATCGATGGCAGGTAACGGGTAGCTGGAAAAGTGGATATTTTTTTTTCTTCTTTCTCCTCTTTTGTTGACGCTATTAGAAATTGTAATTTTACGATAGCTTGTATTGCACTGTTTGCTAGGGTGGTTAAAGTACCTATTGAGGAAAAGGGAGTAGTGAAGCGGTGAATGAGTGGAAACAATTCACTTATTTATATGAAAGAAAAGAATAAATAGAAGAAGAGTGTTTGAGTAATTTATTTAAAATAAAGTAACATGATAGTACTTACACTCATAATTTGTAATTTCAGATAAAGGATTCAGTCACAAAATAATATGAAATACTGTTTTTTTTTTCTTTTCTGCTTTCTTTTGTTTTTAAATTTCTACTATCTCTATCTCCTTCTCTGGGTGGAAGTGCTGTTTTTGTTTTTTTTTGTTTTTTTTGTTTTTTTTTAAGTCTGAGACTGAGTTTCTTATATTTGAGAGAATATTAATAGTTATTTGGTTAACTTTTAATTAGAGGGTACGTTTAGAGAATCACGTAATTTACTGAATGAAAGTATCGAATTTACTATATGAGAATCAATTTTAGATATTGTGGTTGCATAGTTTTAAAAATATATGTGTGTTGTAAACTATAAAGGTAGTGAAATAATTGTAAAAAAAAGTATTTGAAAAATGTAAGAATATGTATTGATATATTTGCTTGTTTGGTAGTTAAATGATTATTCGGTGTAAAAAGTTATGTTGGTAAATATGTTTCATTGTGTGTTATAAACCTTTCTTAATATGGATATTTAAATGTTGTACTTATGTAGTCATGAACTGAATACTTGCTTTGTGTAAAAAAGTGTGCTAAACTTTGTGGATCAGTATTTAAACTCTTTGGCATAATTAATTAGGTTCCTAATTTTGGGATTTTATCTTTTATGATTAACTTTTTGTTTTCTCTTCTAAATTGGTACACATATATACAATTTTTGGGAACATTCAGGGACTGTACCTTCATCACAGAGAGACAGAACTCATGCAGTATGCGGCTGTGATGGTTATGGGGAACACTGCTTTAGGGACCGTATACAAATCTGCATAAAACAGTGGACAGAATAAGAAGGAATATTCATCTTATGTACAATGTACAATTTAGGGTACAGGCATATTTTAATGAACTATACAGATAACATCAGCGTGTATTTGATAATGAACATTCATACCTCTGCACGGACTTCACAGAGTTTTGAACACTACGGAAGAGGTGAATCAGGGAGCATAGAGGAGAAGCCCCAGTGCCTTACAGATCTGCAACGTCCAGCCGTTGGAGAGGCTTTCGGTGTTTGATAAGGACATCGGTCCACTTGAAAGATGTTATAGTTCCTGTACATGGACTTTCAAGTGCTTTGTGTTGGGGGGGAAGTAATGTTGGCATGATTTCAACATTTTGGATATTTAGAACTATTTTTTTGAAGGAAAAAGATATATATATATATGAATAAGTTTACTGTCGATATCATCTATGTATATATTTATCTAAGTGATTATTTTATCTAATTGATTAATTTTTTAATTCAAGTTTTTTTTTTATCTAAGTGATTATTTTATCTAATTGATTAATTTTTTAATTCAAGTTTTTTTTTTCAATGTACAGTATTATTGTTTTTATGTATGCATTTATTAGTACATTATTATTATTTTATTAAGGATGGGTACCAAGAGCATTAAGTATTTTCCCAGGCAAGTGTTTTGCTAAGGGGAAAGCTTAATTGCCAGTTACTATCTGTATGTATGATATTACGATGTAAAGTAAAGAATAATTCGCATCCACCACTCAGGGCCGCACATGCAAATTTTTAACAGAGAGAGATTTTCTTTTTCTCGAAAAAAATACAGATGTACAAAAAGAGTTCCAGAGTGCGGTGGTTATTTTTTTCAAGCCCTTTTTGGCTGATCTGCCCATGTTTACTTGCTCTGTCTATGACGAGCAATATAGTAGTGTTAATTTTTTTAAAAAAAATGATTTAAACATTTTTGCTTTTGGCCCAGACCTGGGTGAAATTTAGTGTAAATAAAACTAAAATTACGGAACACGAATATGTGTGTTGTGGTTCTACAAACAAAAAAAAAGAACTTTTGGATATATATATATATATACTGTCAAGTCTACAACTCTAAAAGGGATCTTGTGACCCCAATGGGGAAAAAGGTACGATGTTATGGATGTTCTCTTTTCTATTGTGTACCGTTTTAATATCAAATGTTTTGAATTGGGAATAGGGTGCCCAGGAGAACTTGTCAACTTCAATTAATATCCAAATTAGTGTTTTTTTTTATGAGTTATTATTTTGGATGGTAAAAGTATGAATTATTTAATTGTAACTTAATATAATTTGCATGTGGTGTAAATAAATGATGTATTATTATTAATTCCCTTCTTTGTTATTATTTGTTAAAAGTCTTGCTAATTACTTATTTTACGTATTTAGAAATTACCTGACTGCTTAATATTATTATTAGACCATATATGTAAAAGCCATAATTAAATTTATCTTGTAGGGTTGGTTTGTCTGAAAATTGGGGAGTTATATTTAGTGGTTTTGATTTTATTATATATTTCCCTTCAAACCAATTGGCCATAGGTTAGTTATCTTCTAAACATTTCACAACGCATTGTCTTATTTATTCAAGATAACCTTTTAGGTAAATGACCGTAGGTTATCTATTAACTAACTAGGCTTTTACGATCACCAGGTTCTCTATAATTAGAGGCCCCTATAAGATAGATTTTCTTTTGGATCAAGTAAGTTCGGAGAAAAGGGTGCGCCCAACACTCTTGTTAGCTTGTGCTAGGGAATTTATAGATAAATTAAGATATTCATTAACCTAATTTTTAATAGTTGTCTAGATCTTGCCAGCATGGGCTTCCCCGATACTTAGGTGGTACCGTGATCTCTTCCTTTGGGAACGTGAGGTTATTATTGTTTTATCTTAATTATAATTACATTTTGGGTCAAATTAATTACATTAATAATTTTTTGTATACTTTAGGTATTAAAATTCTAAGGATATTTAGGTCTAAATTATTATGCAGATAATTTCAATTTTTTCATCCTACATATTAAATTTTTTTTTTGTTTTGTTCGAATGACAAAGTTCTCCTGTGGACAAAACAAAGATTGGCACAACTTTTATAACAAGGTTCAGTCATGACAAATGATAATATGAGAAAATATATTATTGAAAATTATATATTTACTTTTTATATATGTTTTTCTCAGGTTTAGGAGTTTGTTAAATATATCGAGTTGAATTATAATGAGTAATTGTATATTATACATGTGCATTAAGAAATAATAATAGAGGGGTATTATTATGATAAAAGAAAAAATAAATAAGAAAAAATAAATAAATAAAAAGAAAATAATAAAATTTTTCTATAATTTATCAGTGCAACTGATAGAAAAGGTAGAAATATATAGATGTAAAAAAAATATATATATATATATATATATATATATACAGTTATGTGTGGCTGAGATGGTGCACTTGAAGAAAGATTTATATACATTACATTAATTTTTCTTTTCCTCTATTCTTCGGAAGAATTTATTTTTTTTTTTGGAGTATGCGTTATATTTACTGTGATTATTTCTCTTATTCCTAAGGGGTTTTCTTTGAATGCTGTGTTTATATTTCTTTACATTTTATATTTGATTTTTCATGGTATTTCATATTATTAATAATTTTTGCAATTGGAAATTTTACACCCAATTTATTTAAAATAATGTTAGCGCATGGGAAATAAGTCTAAAATTAAAAAGCGTACCAGTTCGGAATTTAATAATTTCATTATTGAAGCGCGTACCCGTCTTGCACAGAGTAAGTTAAAAAATTCAACGAATAAAGTAAATATGTCTAAAACGGATACCGAAAAGGCGAATACGGATAATTTATTAAATGTGATTGCACCATATGATGGGAAGAAAGAATGTAATATACATTATTTTATTCAGGAGTTCGATAGAGCTGCCGTCCAGACGAACTTTTCTAATGAAGTGAAATTAATAATTTTACGCTCAAAATTTGTCGGAACGGCACGTGAAAGGTTGCAAACGGATGTAGAACTAAATTCGGAAACCGATTATGCGAAATTTAAAGAAAAAGCGATCCAAACCTTTGACACAAAAAAAACATTCGGTGAATCACATAATGATTTTTCAAAGATTCAACAAAAACCAGCGGAGAGTATGTCGGATTATATTGTGAGATTTAATCTGGTAGCTGCGAAATTTTTTGACATTTCGGGTCTTTCTAACAAGGCAGATGCGCGGAAATTATTTGATTTGATGAAATTACACCGATTCTTAGAATCTATCAAACCGGATATTGCTTTGGAAATAAGAAAGAGAGCGATTGATCAGTATAAGGAAGCAACCGAAATTGCCCTAACAGTGGAAGAGGCGTTTTTGTCGGTTAAATTTGAGGAATTAAATGCGATAGGTACAAGTACAACAACTGAATTTTGCGAATCATTATTAAGAAAAAATGAAAAACAAGAAAAGGAATTAAATCAGTTGAGAGCTGAATTGGAAAAATTAAAATGTAAGCCAACAGAAAAATGGCAAAATAATTCACGAAATAATACGAGGTATTGTAATATATGTAATTTAAGAAATCATGATACGGAAGAATGTCGTTATAGTGTAAATAATAAAAGAGAGTATCGGAATAATGATTATCAACAGAATTTTCCAACACATGGACAAAATATGCAGGGATTTACAAGCTCTAATAATGAGTCTCGGAATTTTCAGGGGTACGGAAGTGTAGGTAATTGGAATTTTCCTCAGGACATTTAAACGGTATTGGGTTAGAAAATATCTTTAACAAATTAAGATAAAATAAATTAAAGTAGAGGATAATTTTTTTTTCTCGTCTTTTCGTTAGTCAAAATTTACATTTTTAAAAAAGGAAGGACTATTATCAGATTTAAACAATTTAATCCCGTCAAGTGTGGTGCATACTGGATGGTAAAAAATTCATTAACGAATGTAGGTTGCAATTAAATTAATAAGAATTTTTATCTATTGTATATCTTTTTTTTATTTTTTGGTATGTATTAAATTTGAAATAATACAAATTAATTAAATAAATATAACAAAATAAATTTCATAATACAAGTAAATACGCAAAAAGAAAAACAGAATTAATTATTATTATTTTCTTTTTCTCTCTCTACGGACTCTTTTGGTATACAGGGTGATTCAGCTCGTCGGTGACAAACTTTAAGGATCGATAGAGCACACCTAGACGAACATTTTTGAATAGGGAATGTAGGGTCCCTGACGCGATGGTAAGGCGCTAGGCGCTTTCGAAAATTTGGGTGCCGAAATTCGAAACGTCATAAAAACTAGGGAAATGGTTAGATTTTCTTGCTTGTTGCGTCGAAATGATTCTGTTTGTTTAGACTTTCTTCAGTACCAATTTGATAAGCGTATCTCTTAAAACATGGATAGGGGGCGCTGCAGACTTTGGAGAGCTAGACAACAACTTTAAGCCCGTTATTTTGATAATTTAACACATGCTCGCCAAAGTTTATACTCTAACTTAAAGTTTGAACCCAAAAGTAGAGCCCTGCAAAAAGCGTAAGAGCCGGAATAAAATGTCAAAGTACAGGGTGGTCGAAACTCGAAGGCTCCTAGGAGATAAACAAACAGATTTCTTGACTTATGGCATGCATTTTCATGATTCTGTTTGCTGGGGCTCTCTGAAACTCAGTTGAACGGTACAAAAAGAAACATCGATAGGGGGCGCTTTGGGCAAAAAACATAATTCGTTGACATTTCGGACGCTAACTGGAAACGGGACGCTACGATCAGTTAGAAACAAAACAAGAGAGTAATTTACTTATCATAAGAAGCTATTAAAACTGCAGTTTGTTTGTTTTTTTTAACAAACATAGCTGGTTTCAATCATGCACAATGCGCGCAATAAAATTTACATAAGGTGCTTTTTGCTGATTTATGCAAAAGATATCGTACCATATCGATATGCAAAAGATACGTAATGCGTAGACGACAACGCGAGATGACGTAGTTGTATGCGCAGACACGTCTTTTGAACGTGCGGTACCTACTTAAGCTTCGGGTTACTTGTCTGCAGATCGGTAGTAGGATGGAACGGTACACAAACTCTGAATTGGCTGACATGCATTTGGCGTATGGCGCTGCTGGTTGTAATGGACGAGCCGCTCAGCGGTTGTACGCCGAGCGTTACCCCAACAGGCAAATCACCTGCCATGCCTTCTTCGCTCGAGTACACCAGAGGTTGTCCACAACGGGATCTTTCGACGGAGGCAGGCCTGAACGGGAGCGATCAGTGAGCACCCCCGACAACGAAGAGGCTGTGCTTAACCTGGTTGAGGACAACCCAGGTCTTAGCACGAGAGATATCGCCAGACATGTTGGCATTTCGCAAGCAACTGCGTGGCGCATCTTACGTTCCCGGAATCTGCACCCCTACCACATCCAGCGGGTGCAGTTGCTCAGAGAGCAGGATTTTGGCCCTCGAGTGGAATTCTCAAGATGGTACTTGGCGATGAGATCCAGGGATCCCCGTTTTGTAAACAGCATTTTGTTTACGGACGAGTCCACCTTCAGCCGGGAGGGAATGTGGAACGCCCACAACAGTCATGTGTGGTGTGAGAAAATCCACATGAAACCAGAAGCCGAGCAGCCCAGGAGCGTTTCTCAGTAAATGTGTGGGCCGGCATTCTGGGGGATTGCCTCATTGGCCCTTATTTGTTACCTGAACGGCTGACAGGTGGAAATTACCTGATTTTCCTGGATCAAGTGCTGCCGCAGCTTCTGGATGAGGCGCACGTACCCGAAGGTTCGCGTCGCCAGATGTGGTTCCAGCACGATGGAGCTCCGGCCCATTACACGAACGACGTGCGTCTCCATCTAAACGCAAGGTATGGCCAGCGGTGGATCGGGCGTGGGGGTCCAGTTCACTGGCCTGCCCGATCACCAGACCTCACCTGCTTGGATTTCTTCCTTTGGGGTTACCTGAAGGCCGAGGTATACCATACACCTGTCAGCAGTGCTGAAGAACTTGTGGCGCGCATTGTGGCAGCTGCAGGGCAGATCAGAGATACTCCTGGCATTGTTGGAAACACACACTCCTCAATGCGACGGAGGTGCGAAGCCTGCATCATGGCCCAAGGTCGAAATTTCGAGCATCTTCTGTAGTGTTATTTTTTGTAAATAAATTTCCAGTATCATTGATGTTTTTGGTCTAAATTTATTCAGAAGTGTTGAGCAGAGGTAGAAAATGTGTTTTCATTATTACTAACTGATCGTAGCGCCCCGTTTCCAGTTAGCGTCCGAAATGTCAACGAATTATGTTTTTTGCCCAAAGCGCCCCCTATCGATGTTTCTTTTTGTACCGTTCAACTGAGTTTCAGAGAGCCCCAGCAAACAGAATCATGAAAATGCATGCCATAAGTCAAGAAATCTGTTTGTTTATCTCTTAGGAGCCTTCGAGTTTCGACCACCCTGTACTTTGACATTTTATTCCGGCTCTTACGCTTTTTGCAGGGCTCTACTTTTGGGTTCAAACTTTAAGTTAGAGTATAAACTTTGGCGAGCATGTGTTAAATTATCAAAATAACGGGCTTAAAGTTGTTGTCTAGCTCTCCAAAGTCTGCAGCGCCCCCTATCCATGTTTTAAGAGATACGCTTATCAAATTGGTACTGAAGAAAGTCTAAACAAACAGAATCATTTCGACGCAACAAGCAAGAAAATCTAACCATTTCCCTAGTTTTTATGACGTTTCGAATTTCGGCACCCAAATTTTCGAAAGCGCCTAGCGCCTTACCATCGCGTCAGGGACCCTACATTCCCTATTCAAAAATGTTCGTCTAGGTGTGCTCTATCGATCCTTAAAGTTTGTCACCGACGAGCTGAATCACCCTGTATATATATTTTTTAGTTACGAGGTAATACAGCTTGTTTTTGTTTTTTTTAAGTAACATAAAAAATCTACACGTAAGAGAAAATATAGAGTACATAAAAGGGTTTACCAGGGGTATCAGAACTGGGAGAGCTAGGTTAAAATGAAAAGAAAATGTATTATTGAACACTGTAGGTTAAAAAAAAAAATCTATTTATAATTTTTGTTTTCTCTTGTGGAATAATAATTAAATCATTATTTAAATTAATTTTTACTTACATTTTTGTGTGGAGAGCAGAAAGAGGGCTGATCAGCTTCCAGGCATTGATATTCTCTGCAGGCGGAGATGTATTTGTAGCCGGCCGGCATTGTGTGGAAGAGGATCATGTCTTTCTTCAGGGTTCCCCTGTAAAAATATAGATTGGGTGCAGGTATTAGGGTATTGTATTTAAAAAAATAAGGGTTTCCACATACAACAAAAAAAAAAAAAAAAAAAAAAAAAAGGAAGAAAGAAAGAAAGAAAAAACATTCGTGGTTTTAATTCAATTTTAAGAGTATCAGTTGAAAACGATATTTATATATTTTAGATAAGAGTATTCGTGGAGTTATTATTGATAATTTTTTTTTTCTCCTTGTTTTCTTTTTTTTTCTCTCGGGGTGAATACAAAATTAATTGTTTAGGATATTTTAATATAAAGTACACAGAACCCGTTTATTCTGCAATATACTGTAAATTCGAAGGCGCGGTTCAACTTTATTAGTTACGAATTAAGTTTCGTCTTATACAGGTGTCAGTAAAAGTGAGGGATTCCAATGAACAGGAATAACATTTTTGGATGTTATATTTTAAGAAAGTATATCGAGTTTTTCTTAGCACTTTTCATAGGTCTAAATGGAACTAACATTTATAGGGGAGACAGTAATCAAATAAGGATATCAGATGCTGTTTGTAAGAAAACAGGCTACAGTTCCGTACGGGAGGAAGTGAAACTGGTTTCGTGGAATGTCATTGATGCAGCAAAATGGCTACTAGGCTTCCGTATTTGCATTACAAACACTTGTATTATAGTTAATTATTATAGTAAATAGTACGAAAAGAAATTGTTTTTGTTGCGTAGGCGGTGTATAGGGTGCAGATTAAGGAATACGGAGAAGTAATGTAAAGATAATACATGTATTACAGGGATTAATAGAAGTAATTGTTACTTACTTTGCAAACGGAATATCCACGCCTCTCTCTTAAGGGTCACTCCAGCACCAGCTCGTACTAGACTTGGCTTGGCAGTAAGGGGTGACCTTCGGCCGCTCTGGAAGTATCACTTTCCAGCCTGTTTCGATACAGTATAATGGGCGATTCTAAGTGTTATCGATGGCAGGTAACGGGTAGCTGGAAAAGTGGATATTTTTTTTTCTTCTTTCTCCTCTTTTGTTGACGCTATTAGAAATTGTAATTTTACGATAGCTTGTATTGCACTGTTTGCTAGGGTGGTTAAAGTACCTATTGAGGAAAAGGGAGTAGTGAAGCGGTGAATGAGTGGAAACAATTCACTTATTTATATGAAAGAAAAGAATAAATAGAAGAAGAGTGTTTGAGTAATTTATTTAAAATAAAGTAACATGATAGTACTTACACTCATAATTTGTAATTTCAGATAAAGGATTCAGTCACAAAATAATATGAAATACTGTTTTTTTTTTCTTTTCTGCTTTCTTTTGTTTTTAAATTTCTACTATCTCTATCTCCTTCTCTGGGTGGAAGTGCTGTTTTTGTTTTTTTCTGTTTTTTTTGTTTTTTTTTAAGTCTGAGACTGAGTTTCTTATATTTGAGAGAATATTAATAGTTATTTGGTTAACTTTTAATTAGAGGGTACGTTTAGAGAATCACGTAATTTACTGAATGAAAGTATCGAATTTACTATATGAGAATCAATTTTAGATATTGTGGTTGCATAGTTTTAAAAATATATGTGTGTTGTAAACTATAAAGGTAGTGAAATAATTGTAAAAAAAAGTATTTGAAAAATGTAAGAATATGTATTGATATATTTGCTTGTTTGGTAGTTAAATGATTATTCGGTGTAAAAAGTTATGTTGGTAAATATGTTTCATTGTGTGTTATAAACCTTTCTTAATATGGATATTTAAATGTTGTACTTATGTAGTCATGAACTGAATACTTGCTTTGTGTAAAAAAGTGTGCTAAACTTTGTGGATCAGTATTTAAACTCTTTGGCATAATTAATTAGGTTCCTAATTTTGGGATTTTATCTTTTATGATTAACTTTTTGTTTTCTCTTCTAAATTGGTACACATATATACAATTTTTGGGAACATTCAGGGACTGTACCTTCATCACAGAGAGACAGAACTCATGCAGTATGCGGCTGTGATGGTTATGGGGAACACTGCTTTAGGGACCGTATACAAATCTGCATAAAACAGTGGACAGAATAAGAAGGAATATTCATCTTATGTACAATGTACAATTTAGGGTACAGGCATATTTTAATGAACTATACAGATAACATCAGCGTGTATTTGATAATGAACATTCATACCTCTGCACGGACTTCACAGAGTTTTGAACACTACGGAAGAGGTGAATCAGGGAGCATAGAGGAGAAGCCCCAGTGCCTTACAGATCTGCAACGTCCAGCCGTTGGAGAGGCTTTCGGTGTTTGATAAGGACATCGGTCCACTTGAAAGATGTTATAGTTCCTGTACATGGACTTTCAAGTGCTTTGTGTTGGGGGGGAAGTAATGTTGGCATGATTTCAACATTTTGGATATTTAGAACTATTTTTTTGAAGGAAAAAGATATATATATATATGAATAAGTTTACTGTCGATATCATCTATGTATATATTTATCTAAGTGATTATTTTATCTAATTGATTAATTTTTTAATTCAAGTTTTTTTTTTATCTAAGTGATTATTTTATCTAATTGATTAATTTTTTAATTCAAGTTTTTTTTTTCAATGTACAGTATTATTGTTTTTATGTATGCATTTATTAGTACATTATTATTATTTTATTAAGGATGGGTACCAAGAGCATTAAGTATTTTCCCAGGCAAGTGTTTTGCTAAGGGGAAAGCTTAATTGCCAGTTACTATCTGTATGTATGATATTACGATGTAAAGTAAAGAATAATTCGCATCCACCACTCAGGGCCGCACATGCAAATTTTTAACAGAGAGAGATTTTCTTTTTCTCGAAAAAAATACAGATGTACAAAAAGAGTTCCAGAGTGCGGTGGTTATTTTTTTCAAGCCCTTTTTGGCTGATCTGCCCATGTTTACTTGCTCTGTCTATGACGAGCAATATAGTAGTGTTAATTTTTTTAAAAAAAATGATTTAAACATTTTTGCTTTTGGCCCAGACCTGGGTGAAATTTAGTGTAAATAAAACTAAAATTACGGAACACGAATATGTGTGTTGTGGTTCTACAAACAAAAAAAAAGAACTTTTGGATATATATATATATATACTGTCAAGTCTACAACTCTAAAAGGGATCTTGTGACCCCAATGGGGAAAAAGGTACGATGTTATGGATGTTCTCTTTTCTATTGTGTACCGTTTTAATATCAAATGTTTTGAATTGGGAATAGGGTGCCCAGGAGAACTTGTCAACTTCAATTAATATCCAAATTAGTGTTTTTTTTTATGAGTTATTATTTTGGATGGTAAAAGTATGAATTATTTAATTGTAACTTAATATAATTTGCATGTGGTGTAAATAAATGATGTATTATTATTAATTCCCTTCTTTGTTATTATTTGTTAAAAGTCTTGCTAATTACTTATTTTACGTATTTAGAAATTACCTGACTGCTTAATATTATTATTAGACCATATATGTAAAAGCCATAATTAAATTTATCTTGTAGGGTTGGTTTGTCTGAAAATTGGGGAGTTATATTTAGTGGTTTTGATTTTATTATATATTTCCCTTCAAACCAATTGGCCATAGGTTAGTTATCTTCTAAACATTTCACAACGCATTGTCTTATTTATTCAAGATAACCTTTTAGGTAAATGACCGTAGGTTATCTATTAACTAACTAGGCTTTTACGATCACCAGGTTCTCTATAATTAGAGGCCCCTATAAGATAGATTTTCTTTTGGATCAAGTAAGTTCGGAGAAAAGGGTGCGCCCAACACTCTTGTTAGCTTGTGCTAGGGAATTTATAGATAAATTAAGATATTCATTAACCTAATTTTTAATAGTTGTCTAGATCTTGCCAGCACCTGTGCAAAAAGTTTAGTTCAAAAACACCATCCTGCGAGTTAATCGTGCCTTTTATTCATATTTCGTTGCAGCGGTCTCGCAGACCGCTTCACACTAGTTATGTGACAATTTCTGTGACATCAGTTAATGTATCCTTATTTCAGCAAAACCTTTTATTTAATCATTCACTTTTTCTTCATTAAAACTTATCTTAATAATAAATTCACTAGCTCGCAATTTCTGCATTATTTCAATTAAAAAATTTATTAGCTCGCGCTTTCCGTATTAAACTCGTAGTTCATAAATTCACTATCTCGCACTTTCTGCATTATTCCATTTAAAAAATTACTTAGCTTTCGCTTTCTGTCCTATTTTCGGTTAAAGGTATATCTTCACTAGTATTCGCTCATTAAAATTTATTTCTTTTAAAAAATGCATTCTTTTCGGTTAACTTAAAAAGGTACATCTTCATTAGTATTAGCTCATTAAAAATTAATTTCTTTATATGATCAAAACTGAAAAAAAATAAATAAAAACCCCTGATAATTATTTTAATTCATTTCTTTATTTCCATTAACCCTTTATGTACTGAATTATGAATTCATGAAAATTTTATCTTCTAAAGCATTTTTCGCGAATTGTTTAAACTGCATTAGAAGATTTACACAATCATTTATTAAATTTTAGAAGGAGTAAAGTTGAATTTATAGGGATTTTGTGCACTATTTATAACCCCGCTCAAATCTTTTACTTTAAATATTTTTCTTAGTATTTTGTAGAATTAGGAAATGTACAAATATAAAGCTCTTACAATAGAAATCAGGGCCGTAGCGACCGCCCCCCATACCCTCCATTTGGGGGGGGGGGGGGTGCTGAGCAAAGTCAGGGGTCCAGTAGTGAGCTATTGTACCTTTCAGCCAAATGTTTTTTTTTTTTTTTTTTTTTTTTTACTTTTAAATTATTTTTTATGTATTTTTAATAACATTTTATTTTGTTTTATCGAAATTCCTTTTTTTTTTTTTTTTTTTTTTGTCAAAGATCTTGATCAGATTTAGAAACAGAAAACAGAACAGATATGTGCTTTTCTTCTATATCCACCATTCTTTATAAAAGTTTTTGAAGGCTGTAAGTTCTACTTAAAAAATAAAATGGCATTTTAGTATTTTTGGGGTGCGCCTATCAATGGGCGAAAAAGGTGAAACCAAATGTTCAAAACTTCTTTAATACTATTACTTCCTCCAACCAAAACAGATATGCGCTTTTTTCTACAGCAACCACTCTTTTTAAAGGGGCCCAGATGAAAGAAATTTTGCAGGCTCTAAATTCTTTTTGAATTGTCTTTTTTAGGTGCCCCTATAAAAGTGCGGAAAAGTTGGAGCCCAAGATTCAGAACTTTTAAGCCCATTTTTTTATTAAAATTTTTAAAAAATATGCTTTTTAATCTCACTGAGGGACCCAATAAGTTTCAAAACTTCGTTACACTATTACTTCCTTCATCCAAATGTGCTTCCTTTCTTTAGTCATTATTCTTTTTATAGGTGCCCAGATGAAAGAAATTTTGCACGCTCTTAATACTTTTTAAATTGTCGTTTTTGGGGTCCCCAATAAAAGTGAGGAAAAGTTGCAACTGAAGATTCAAAACTTTTAGGCCCTATTTTTGTTATTCAAATGTTTTAAAAATATGCTTTTTAATCTCGTTGGGGGCCCCAACAAGGTTCAAAGCTTTCTTAATACTATTACTTCTTTTGACCAAAACAGATATGCGCTTTCTTTCTATAGCCAGTATTCTCTTTAAAAGTTCCTAGATGAAAGAAATTTTGCAGTCTCTAAATTCTTTTTGAATTGTCTTTTTAGGGACCCCTATAAACGGGAGGAATAGTTGGAGCCCAAGATTAAAAACTTTTAGGTCTCAATTTTTTATTCAAATTTAAAAAAAACATTCTTTTTAATGTGTTTTCTTTCTATAGCCAGCATTCTCTTTAAAGGTTCCCAGATGAAAGAAATTTTGCAGGCTCTAAATTCTTTTGAATTGTCTTTTTTAGGGCCCCCTATAAGCGTGAGGAAAAGTTAAAGCCTAAGATTCAAAACTTTTAGGCCTCATCTTTTTATTCAAATGTTTTAAAAATATGCTTTTTAATCTCGTTGGGGGCCCCAACAAGGTTCAAAGCTTTCTTAATACTATTACTTCTTTTGACCAAAACAGATATGCGCTTTCTTTCTATAGCCAGTAGTCTCTTTAAAGGTTCCAAGATGAAAGAAATTTTGCAGGCTCTAAATTCTTTTTGAATTGTCTTTTTAGGGCCCCCTATAAACGGGCGGAAAAGTTGGAGCCCAAGATTCAAAACTTTTAAGCCCATTTTTGTATTAAAATTTTAAAAAAATATGCTTTTTAATCTCACTGAGGGACCCAATAAGTTTCATAACTTCGTTATACTATTTCTTCCTTCAACCAAACGTGCTTCCTTACTTTAGTCATTATTCTTTTTAAAGGTGCCCAGATGAAAGAAATTTTGCAGGCTCTAAAAATGCTTTTTTGACTTTTTTTGGGGCCCCCTATAAAAGTGAGAAGAAGTTGGAACTCAAGATTCAAAACTTTAGTCCCAATTTTTATTATTCAAATGTTTTAAATATATACTTTTTAATCTCGTTGGTGGCCCCAATAAGGTTAAAAACTTTCTTAATACTATTACTTCTTTTAAACAAACCAGACATGCCCTTTTTTTCTATAGCTACCATTCTTTTTAAAGGTGCCCAGTTGAAAAAAATTTTGCAGGCTCCAAATACTTTATAAATTTTCTTTTTTGGGGCCGCTCTTAAAAGTGAATTCGGAACTCGAGATTCAAAACTTTTAAGCCTATTTTTTTTTTCAAATGTTCAAAAAATATAAGCTTTTTAATTTCGTTGGGGACCCTAATAAGCGGGCGTCTATGTGCATTGCATATGCCGATTATCCCCCTGTGTTCGACCTGTTTCGTTTTTAACATTTCATTTCTCTTGTCTCGATAAATTACTTATGTTATCTATACATAAATTATATTGTGTATTTATTTAATATACTAGCAGAGCTTCGCCCGCTTCGCTGATTGTTTTTTTAAAAAAAGAACCTATTTTTTGGAGTTCTCCATTGGGGGCCTTCACTGCCTTCCGCAGAATAAATCTGTTCCGGATATTTACGCTCCGATCTTGAATCAAACAACCATTGAATTATTGTATTTTTTTTTTCGATAAAAGTGATAGTGTCCAGATAAAAATGAAATTTTCCAGCATCGTAGCTCATGTTGCTACAGGAACAAATTTGTTATTTTTCCACTTCAGCTTAATTATGACAGCAGCAAAATCTACTGGATAATTCTTCGGTTTCAGAAGAAAAAAAAATGTCAAAAAAAACTCCGCAAAACGCGAAAAAAAAATGTGTAAAAATCTTATAAAAAATTGGGTAAAAATTCAAAAATCGCTGAGAGAAAATTGATTATATCGAGCCAAAAGATTGAAACTGGAATGTTAAAAAATCGCCGTGAAAGACAAAAATACGCTAAAAATCACATAAAATGTTCGTAAAAAATTCAGAAACTTCTATGGATATATTTCCTATATTGAGCTAAAAGACTGAAACCTGATCTCTTTTAGGGATGTCAAAAATCCGTGCCGCAGATGGCAAAATTTTTACTATATTGGGATAAAAGGTTGAAACTGGGTTCCTTTTACACTCTCTCTCTCAAAAAAAAAAAAAAAAAATCAGTTAATTGAAGGATTTTTTCCGTAACTTTTTCTTTCGTTCAAACACACACAAAAAAAAGCTTTAATTTCATTTGCTCATTTTCCGCGAAAATATAGAAAACTCACCAATCTAACGTAAAAATTACCTAACATCCTTATTATAAGTTTTCAAAGGCGTGAATTCATATTACAATAAAGGCTGTTCTTTCATTTAATGTTTTTCTAAATTATTTTAATTGAAAGTTAATTTGAAATGCAGAATGTTTGTAAGAGAAAATAATTCTTCTTACCTGTATAGGTGAGAGCGCTGGATCTTCAGAGTATCACGGAAGTTTCTGTATCCACTTTATCCTATTTTAACTCTGAAAAAGGTATTTTTATTGAAACGTTAGTGAGTGTGTTTATGTAATCACAGTGATCCAGGCTTTTGATTTTAAACGAGATTATTATCTTTAATAAAATACAATTATTAATGCACTCTACATTTCTTGATTAATAGGTTAATATGTACTTGGTTAATATATACAATTTTAGCTTATCTTGATTAAATATGTGTTGCATTCTTGAGAGCCAAAGTTAGCTTCCCGAAAAGCGAATGCATGAAGTGACAGACAGAAACATATGTCCTTGTCACTCAAGAGATACGCCCTAGACTGAGATGAAAGGGTTTCTTTAGTAGAAGCAAGGGCTCTTGATCGAACACTCATTTTACAATGGAAATCTGCTGATCATTGCTGAAATGGAGTCTATCAAAGTCCAGCAAAAACAGTTCTGCTTTCATAGTCTTTCAAAGTTTATTTGTGGTGCTGCCATCTATAGGAATATTAAGCAGTTGCATTGTCACAGGCAGCTGACGCAAATGAAGACTGGATTATTATGCGTAATTGTCCGGTCTATAAGAATTGTTTGAAGTTTGTCCGTGAAGTGTCGCCACCTGCCGCATATTTCACAAAACGAAAAGTCGAAACATATTTTGAACTATTTCCGACATTCCCCCTTTTCGACTGAGTCTTGTGGTGGGAGAAGTTGGAGTTGATTCCTCAGGTGTTCGAAGTGAGGTTTGGGGATTGGTTTGGTAAGGGCATCGGCGATCATTCTCTTTGAAGGACAGTACACTAGTGTAATGACACCGTTTTCTTTCAAGTGTCTCACATTATGGTATTTGATAGACACATGTTTCACCCTAGATTGATGTTTTTCATTATCGCTCAGCTTTATACAGGCGGTATTGTCCTCGTAGATGGTAATCGGTAAAGTCTGGTGTAGTTCCAAATCTTTTAGTAGATTGATTATCCATTGAATTTCTTGAGTCGCGTTTGAAACGGATATGTATTCTGCCTCTGCGGTGGACAAAGCCACGCAGTTATGTCTTCGTGATGTCCAGGACAGGAGATTGTTTCCTAATTTTAATACGTTCCCGGTTGTGGACTTCCTGTCTTCTCGATCTCCTGCCCAGTCAGAGTCACAATAAACTGTTAGTATGGGTGGCTTTTCTTTGTCTATAACTAGTCGTAAGTACTTTGTGGTTCGCAGATATCTTATTACTTTTTCCACAGCATCCCAGTCAGCCTTTCTGGGAGTTTCGTTTTTCCTTCCCAGAATGTTCACCGTAGCAGCAATGTCTGGTCTGGTCAACGTGGCTACGTACAGGAGTGCTCCCACTGCCTGCCTATACTGTTTGTTATCATTTAGCGGTTCGCTGTGTGCGTCTGTATTGAAATAATCCGTGCTCATGGGTGTGTATGTTGGTTTAGAGTTTGACAATTTAAATTTTTCCGCTATTTCATCGATTTTATTTTCTTGGTCTAGCTCAAGGTTTCCGTTGTCTAGCCTTTTAATATTTATCCCAAGAAATTGTGATACCTCCCCAAGATTTTTCATTTCGTATTCCTTAGATAACTCTGCGTGTATTTTGCTTGTGTTTTCTTCGCTTGCGGCGACTAAAATGTCGTCTACATATACGATTATATAGGAAATGTCCCAATTTTCATTCCTTTTATACAAGCACTGGTCTGAATCACACTCTCTAAAATTTAAATTTCTTAACGACTTATTGATTTTTATGTACCAAGCCCTTGCGGCTTGTTTGAGGCCATATATTGCTTTTCTCAGTTTGCATACTTTCTCTTCCTCCCCCTTGACTACATATCCCTCGGGTTGCGTCATTAGGACTTCCTCGTCTAAATCTCCGTGTAAGAACGCTGTCTTTACATCCAGGTGAGTAACTTTTAAATTTTTATACACGGCGGCATTTAGGAAGCTTCTGATTGTGGTGTGCGCTACCACTGGTGCGTATGTTTCATCGTAGTCGCTTCCGTACTTTTGAGAGTAACCCTTCGCGACGAGTCGCGCCTTGTACCTCTCTACTTCTCCGCGTGCATTATATTTTGTCTTAAATGTCCATTTGCACCCTATGGTGCGTTTTCCTGGTGTGGGGTTCACCAGTTCCCAAGTATTATTTTTCTTTAATGACTTTATTTCCTCATTCTCGGCCTCAATCCATTTGTTTTTAATTTTAGCGTCTCTGATGTTGTTTACGTCTTCCCAGTTTTTCGGATCTTGTACTTTACAGACATTCGCACTTATCCCGTAGCGGTTAGGGGGGACACCTCTGTTATTTCTCAGTGATCTCCGCGGTTCAGCGGTGCTTTGCTGCGGAGTATTGTTTTGATTTTGTTCGTCATTATCTAGCTCAATCTCTGCTATTTCAGTAGGTGTCTTCGCGTCATTTTCGTTTTCGTCATCTTCATTTACTCCGTTCTCAAAGAATTTTACCGTTCGCGATATTATTACGTTGTTTCCCCCTGTGTGTATTCTGTACCCTTTGCTTCGGTTATCGTATCCTAATAGAATACCTTGAACGGCCTTTTTGTCAAATTTGGATCTCTTCGATTCCTCGACATAGGCATATGCCTTACATCCGAAGGTCCGTATATTCGATAAATTAGGTTTTCTGTTATTCCACAGCTCGTAAGGCGTTCTATTGTTTTCGTTTGCCTTGGTGGGCAACCGATTTATGAGGTATGTCGCTGTAAGTACGGCTTCGCCCCAAAAGTGGTTTTGTAAATTCGCGTCAGATAACATGGTGCGCGCCATTTCGACTATAGTTCTGTTTTTACGTTCGGCAACGCCGTTCTGCTGGCTACAATATGGTACGCTTAACTGATGTTCTATGCCGTTTTCTGTCAGGTAACTTTCAAAACTATCTCCCAGATACTCTTTCGCGTTATCGGATCTGATCGCTTTTATAGTTTTTCCGAATTTGTTCTTCGTCAGGGCTACAAATTCTTTAAGTTTTGTTATGGCTTCTGACTTATGCGAAATTAAATATATCATTGTAAATCGGCTATAGTCATCGGTAAAGGTTATGAAATATCTTTTCCCACTGAATGTTGGCGATCGCATCGGCCCGCATAAATCTGAATGAATTAAATTTAATGTTTCCTTTGATCTGTTAGTGGCGGATTTGGGGTAGGGTGCGATTGATAGTTTGCCCTCAATACATTCTTTACAAACAGTTTCATGTTTACAATTGTGTATTTCTATACCCTCGGCTAGTTTGTGTTTTGTGAGATATTTTATCGCTTCGAAATTTTTATGTCCTAGCCTTTTGTGCCAAATGGATATGCAATTTTTATTGTCACAAGATGTTTGTGTCTGCGCGTTATATCCGTAGTCATTTTTGGGTTCTAACTCATATAAATTATCATTTAATTTTGCCGTTAAAATTGTTTGGCTATCCTTTACAAATGAGCATTTCTGTTTTTCAAATATTACCTTAATATCATTCTCTGTGGCTCTTTTGACAGATAAAAGGTTACTTTGCAATTCGGGACAATATAGTACATTTTTAAGAGTTATGGAATTTTGTGAGTCTGTATTTATATTCACGTCTCCCAGACCCTGTGAACATAGCCGCTTTCCGTTCGCTATGGTTATTTCCCCAAAGTTTCCTGGCATAAAGTTTTGTAAGTTGTGTTTCGTAGCTACAACATGCCTTGTGCATCCAGAGTCAATTATAAAAGTATCTTCCACCGAGGTTTGTGCTCTGTTCGTGGTCACTTGTTCGTTTTCAGGAATTTTTTCTTCTGAGGATTTGTTATCATTGGGGGGAATCAAATTTTTTTCATTATCACTATCTTCAGCCTTGCTTCCAAAGCAAAAATTCGAGGTTTCCTTGGGGTTATTTGGGGTATTTTTGTAACTATTCGTGTTATTTCTATAGTTGTTCGGATTGCTGAATGCTTTGCTCCTGTTCCAGTCATTTCTTGCGTAATTATTATGCTGGTTTTTATTTTTCAGGTGATAACACTCATTTATTGCATGCCCCTGCTTTTTGCAGTAGCCGCAGTATTTTTTAGTTTTGTTTTTGTTTGTTACTTTATATGCAGTTTCACGCGCGTGATGATTTGTTCCCTGATTCTCACTCCTGTGTCTGTATTCGTCAGATAATTTATTCTTTACAAATTCTAAAGTTAAATCACTTTCGTTTCGAGCTTCAAGACCTATAATTAAGGGGTCATAGGATTTAGGTAGACTGCACAATAAAAGTGCAATAATGTGAGTCTCGGGTATTTCTTCCCCAATGGCGTATAATTTGTCGCGTAAAGTTAATATATCTTTGATATGTTGGTTCATATTTCCACCGTCGCATAACTTTTTTGAATAGAGTCTCCTCAACAGAAACAACTTAGAGGATAAGGTGGATCTCTGGTGGACTCGCTTAAGGGTATCCCAGATTTCCTTGGCAGTTTTTAAATGCCGAATGTGGACAATCTGAGAGTCATCTATGAATAAATTTATTGTGGCACGGGTTTTGGCGTCTTTTTTTCGCCAAGTATCGTCTGGAGTGAGTGGGGGCGTGTCGATGACGTAACTAAAGAGATCCTCTCTGGTTAGTAGCATTTCTAGGCGAAAAGCCCAAAGATCATAATTGCTATTAGAAAGTTTCTCTACCAGGGATATTTCCTTTGCTCCAGAAATTGCCATGGCTTATCGTTAGATTCTACCCTATTTATTTTTTTTTTAATTATCTATGTTTTTTGTGCGTATTGTTTATGTATATTTGTTCACCAATGTTACACTATCATACATAATATTAGTAAAATATCAATGTCTATATTTTATGCGTATTGCATATATATGTATTTTCTTATTAATGCCACACTATCATACACAATGTAATATTACTGTCTATATAATGGTTCTTTATATACTTGAAATATTTCTTATCAACAGGTCATTTATATTTATATAATATATTCAAGAAAAATTTTTTTCGTATATATATACTCAATATTGTATCACTTTATATATATATAATATATTCAAGAATTTTTTTTTTCGTTTTTATATATTTTCAAATTTTCAATATTGATCAATATTATTTATTATATTCAATATAATCAATATGCATTTCAATAGTATTATTTTCAACAATAACAATCGATTACTTTACAGCCTTTTCTTTTTCTCACTTTTTCAGTGTCATAATCTATAAGTTTTCAAAGGCGTGAATTCATATTACAATAAAGGCTGTTCTTTCATTTAATATTTTTCTAAATTATTTTAATTGAAAGTTAATTTGAAATGCAGAATGTTTGTAAGAGAAAATAATTCTTCTTACCTGTATAGGTGAGAGCGCTGGATCTTCAGAGTATCACGGAAGTTTCTGTATCCACTTTATCCTATTTTAACTCTGAAAAAGGTATTTTTATTGAAACGTTAGTGAGTGTGTTTATGTAATCACAGTGATCCAGGCTTTTGATTTTAAACGAGATTATTATCTTTAATAAAATACAATTATTAATGCACTCTACATTTCTTGATTAATAGGTTAATATGTACTTGGTTAATATATACAATTTTAGCTTATCTTGATTAAATATGTGTTGCATTCTTGAGAGCCAAAGTTAGCTTCCCGAAAAGCGAATGCATGAAGTGACAGACAGAAACATATGTCCTTGTCACTCAAGAGATACGCCCTAGACTGAGATGAAAGGGTTTCTTTAGTAGAAGCAAGGGCTCTTGATCGAACACTCATTTTACAATGGAAATCTGCTGATCATTGCTGAAATGGAGTCTATCAAAGTCCAGCAAAAACAGTTCTGCTTTCATAGTCTTTCAAAGTTTATTTGTGGTGCTGCCATCTATAGGAATATTAAGCAGTTGCATTGTCACAGGCAGCTGACGCAAATGAAGACTGGATTATTATGCGTAATTGTCCGGTCTATAAGAATTGTTTGAAGTTTGTCCGTGAAGTGTCGCCACCTGCCGCATATTTCACAAAACGAAAAGTCGAAACATATTTTGAACTATTTCCGACACTTATAAATATAAAGATGCATTTTTGTTAAATCAAATCACAGGAGTGTTCCGCCAACTTTGCTGCATTGTACTTTTCCCTATTAGGAACTGAACTTTTACGCATGACTTTTTTCCTTAACACGAAGAAGTCGCGAATCAAAGATCGAAATTTCTAGAAATTTTCCTTTCTAAAGACGAAAATTTCTTCAAATCTGCGATAAAATCTCTTCTAATCACAGGGGTCTTAAAAAATGAAAAAAAAAAGTTCTTGAAAAATTCAAAAATCGCAAAGGACGAAATTTAGTACATCGGGCTAAAAGACTGAAACCTGGTTCCTTTTACTAATGTAATAAAATCACGTCGGAACGCGAAAGAAAGTTAAAAATCAAACAAAAAATTCGCGAAATATTTAAAAATCGAAGAAGACTACTTTACTACATTCGGCTAAAATGGACAGATGGATTGAAAATAGATTCCTTTTATGAATGTGGGGAAAAAAGCACGAAACTCGAAAAAATACAAAAAATACCGTAAAAAATTAAATGAAAAAAATTCGTATCAAAAAATTTAAAACCTCTTTCGAGGTGCATAACTTCAGGCATACAGGTAACCTTCCTGTCAAATTTTGTCCTAAACAGAAAAACATTCGGTCAGACAAAGAAAAACTCTGGACAGATAAACATCTGTCTTTATTATTATCTACTAGGAAACCTATCTTCGTTGCCCACAGAAAGGTACCTTCTATCCGAAAGTATTTATTTTTCTTCTTAAATTTCAACTTGGGTGACAATTTTAAACTGGAGAAAACCGGAATGTATGAAAACGACATCCCAAAAGTAATTTTTTTTTTTTGAATTAGTAAATCTGTACATATATATGCATTTAATAAAAGGCACCAATCCGAGCAGGAAAAAAATTATTATAAGTGAATATTTTCTGCTTAAAGAAAATCTGTCTGGGCCACGCGGATGGCATTGTCAAACTGAAGAGAAAATTGAAAATACGAAAACGACTTCCATATTTTTTATTTATTTATTTTGTTTATGAGCAATACTTAGCGGTTTATAACATATGTAAAAGGAATTCAGTTTCAAACTTTTTTGCCAAATTTTGTCCTCTGCTGTTTTTAAAATTTCCGAGAATTTTTAGCTTTTTTTCACTTTTCTGGTAGTTTTTTTAATATTCGTAAAAAAAATAAACCCGGTTTCAATCTTTTAGCCCAATATAAGTAAAGTTTGATCTCTATGAACTTCAATAATTTTTATGCAATTTTTGGCGTTCTTTCGCGTTCTTCGGCGATTTTTTTGACATTTTTCCCCTAAATGGAAGAATTCTCAGTTAAATTTTGCAAGTCCTTTGATTAAATTCACGTTGTAAGAATATCAAATCTGTTCCTGTAGCAACGTGAACGAAATGTTGAAAATTTGAATTTAATCTGGATCGAAATAAAAAATTTACAATAATTCAAGGTTCGTATGATTCGAGATCGGAGCGGACATAACCCCTATGGGTGTACGTTGCCAAAAGCAGTGCAGCCCAACTACAAATTCGTTCAATTTGAAGTTCGTTTTGGAAAATCCGACCATCGAAATTCCCTGGTGTGATTATAAAATGGAACTCACGTGGAAAATTAAATATAGATATTTCTCTAAAATCTTAGAGGGGGGGGGGCGAAATATATGTTTGGGGGGGGGGGGCTCTGAAGACCTTGCTACGGCCCTGATAGAAATGTAGAAATATTTCCAAATTGAAAAATCCCCCCCCCCCCCCAACGCCAAGAAAGCTAACAAGATGCGAAGGCAAAAGAAATCATCCTTTTAAAAATACTTTTGTTACAAAATAAAGTAATGTATCTAACTCATTCTAAACTGTATTACAACAATGAATTTTATAACAAGTTATTTTAACCTTTAACTGATGTTACCGGTCTCACAGACCGGTGCTTTTTTCAGTTTTCATAGTTTAACCCTCCGCCTACCAGATGGGTCCAATGGACCCAACAGGTACATTCAAAATATTTATTCAGAAGAGTAATTTCTTTAAAATAAACTAAATATATAAATGACACAATTCTAAGTTAAATAAATCAGTTAACTTGTTTTAAATAAAACTTCTGGTGTAGTATATTTTTTATAAAACTTGAGTAAAATTTCCGGAAGTTCTAAGGTTAACTTGCAAATTTCAGTTTATCTACAAACACTACTGAAATTTCGTTTCGTTGGAATTTTAGTACTAACACCACATACTTCTGAATAGGGGAATTTTAATTATAACACTCCTGTACAAAAAGTTTAGTACAAAAACAACATCCTATGAGTTAATCGCGGCTTTTATTAATATTTCGATGCATCGGCCTGTGAGACCGCTTCACACTAGTTATGTGACAATTTCTGTGACATTTCAGTTAAAGGTTAATGGTACTTATAAGTACCGTCAGTAGATAAAGGGTTAAACACTTGCTCCCTCCCTCCTTTGTCTCTCTTAATTCCTTACCCTCTTCTAATAAAACTGCCCCTACCTACTGTCAATCACACTCTAATCTCCCTAAACCTAAACAAACATAGCCTTGCAACATCATGTAACAATACATAAAGAAAATAAAAAAGCTTTACTATGATTTTATTTGTATAATACACTGCTCAAAAAAATTAGGGGAGCAAGCAGAAAAGTGAAGAGAACAGTGCAAGACAACCATGTATGGGTATAAAATGGATAGTACACGTGTATCAATGCACAATAGAGAAAAAAGACGCAAAAATATTGTAAGGGAGCTTTTATTCTTTGAAAAGATGGAAAGAACATGAAAAGATGGTTTGGGGCAACAATTTGGTTTGATATAAACGATAAAAAAAAAAGAAGTATTGTTTAGAAACAATGCAAGATTTTTAATATGGCGTGTGGTCTCCTCGAACAGCTAAGACTGCTGCATACATGTTTTCCATGGATGCGATGAGGTTATCGATAAGACTTTGGGGAATACTGTTCCAGTGCTCAAGAATTGCAATCTCCACGTCCCGGACAGTAAAAGGAGGCCTTGGTCTCGCAGCAATGCGTCGTCTGAATATGTCCCAAATATGCTCGATCGGATTTAGGTCAGGAGAGCATGCTGGTCATTCCATACGCTGTATTGTTTTAGCTTCAAGCATGTTTTCCACAAGACGAACTGTATGAGGTCTGGCATTATCATGCATGGAAAAAAAGAAATCAGTAATTGCTGCAACATAAAATACGACATGAGGTCTCAGTATCTCGTCTCTATAACTTCGGGCCGTCAAAGTGCCATTCCGAATGATATGCAGGCCCGTATGTCCACCTATGCTGATTCCAGCCCATAGCATCAACCCACCTCGTCTGTAATGTGATCTTTCACGAGCGAATGTGGGATTATTTTGAGTGTCTCTTTCTCTCCATGCCAAAACATCAGATGTCACATTCAGACTGAATCGGGGATCGTCTGTAAACAGAATTTGATTCCAACAACGTTGCCTCCAAACTCGATGTTTAGTTGCCCACATTCTTTGGGCCGCACAGTTGCTTGAGATCAACAGAATGCAGACCTTTGGCTTACGTGAATAGAGACCACCCTAATGAAGCCTATTTCAGACTGTTTGGCTGGATACTCTTCGTCCTGTGGCCAAGAACAACTGTGTTTGCAGCAGAGTAGCATTGCCCGTTCCGTCTCGACGAGCTGTTAACAGGATACAGTCAGTATCGGTTATATGGTCACCCATACGGTCCTGAAAAATATGACCTTATAAGCGGGGTGACCTTATATACGGTGTAAGCAGGAATTTTATTTTAGACAAAATATTATTAATAAGTTAGTTATATTAGTACAATAATGCACAAAGAAGCTATGAACATATAATTTATAAAAAAGAGGCATAAAAAAGAATTGCTTTACACTTAAAATTTCAAATTGATGAGTATACTCGAAGTAGTAAAAGTAATCTTTTATGCAGGTTTTTATGCTGTTGTCGTAGTTGTTAAAACTACTTTTTCTTATTCACGAACAGTTTTAAAAAGTTCCTCTGTGCCTTTGGGATTGGTAAAAAAAACTGTTGTCACTCGTAGGTAAAGTCCATTAATAGCGATCTCATTGTCAACTACTGCATATGTCAGTTCATCAAGTAAAATATTGCGCTAACGGTATTCCGTAGTTCTTGTGCAACTTCAAATGGGGACACATCATCACCATTGTCGTTCTCTTCGAACGATAATTCTTCACATTCTGGAAGCCAAGGTTTGGTTTGGTTTGGTTTGTGTTTATGACGGCCGATTATCATCTGGAAGCCAAGGATGTTAAAAGCAATTTTCAATGGTTTTCTTTGATACCATATTCCAACTCTTGTCTACGTAGCACATGGCATAAAACACGGTCACGCGAAACTTCTTTTTTTGATCAGTGGCAGCAATGACGTCTTTTAGAAGCAGCTTTCGATAATTTATCTTATGTTTAATAATCCCTTGATCTAATTGTTGCGCCATACTGGTTAAGTTTGGGGGCAAGAAAACAAGTTCAATCGGATTTAAATTGGAAATCACGCAATGGGCGGTACAGTTGTTTGCGATTATAGCCACTTGTCTGTGCAAATTTTATCGAAATGCCTAATTTCTTTTTCCCAGATGCTTATTGTCATGCCTTTCAGTTCGCATCGTAAGATACATGCAAAGATTTGCAGTTTTTCAAACAACGGGGCTAGAGAAATTTACCAATAACTAATGGAGCCAATTTCCTTGAGCCATCCATCCATATTCGCTGCTAATAAAACAACCTATCTGTTTTTGCTTACCTTCCAACCACTTCATTTTTCGTTCTTAAAAATAACAGTTATATCTGGCAAAACATAAAAAAAAATAGCCCAAGTTTATCAAAATTGAAAACATCACAAGGCTGAGAATGTCACTATTGAGAATGTCGCTTGACAAATTAACAGCCATTCCTTAGATCCGGGTTGGCCAACTGTGGCACGCCGCACACCACTAAAATTTTACAGAAAAAGTCGACTTTTTGAATCGCAGAGATTCGATGATTAGATAAGGCAATGATTACTATAAAATTTTACTGGTGTAGGGCGTGCCACAGTTGGCCACCCCTGCCTTAGATTCTTTGGCAGTAGAATTCGGTTTTCCTAGCTATGCAGCAATTTTCAGAGATTTTTCTTTTACGATAGTCCAATGTATTGCTATTGGAACATCCTGCAATATGGCAAATTTTATCCAAGGGAAAAGATCTTTCTCAACATTCTCAAATGTTGAAACGTGTTCCCGCTTTCTCTTTTGGTTTATCACATCTTCTGTTTAACAAGATTTGAACCCTGAGACGTTAATCAGTGGCGCTCTTTGTATTCCATCAGACTTCGTGAGAGCTGCTTTCGATACATTCGATTTTTCAAAGTTTTCTACCAATTTCTTTTTCCGCAATTGAAAATTTTTTCGTTTTGCTGACATCTTATATTCACAAATGGGTATTAACACATGAACGAATAATTTACATGCAGCGACAAGTAATGAAAAATACAAAAAACTAAAAATGCGCGAGTTAACTTTTCTCTGCACGGAGGACAATTTTCATTTGGTCGCAAGGGGTGATGACATATTTTCCAAGAACCGGTGTCTAATGCGACAATTGAGAAATCTCCAAAGCTTTGGAAACTTACCGACAGGAAAGAGTTTCACTTATACGCTGCAACAAGGAAGAGGAGATCCCCTCCCCCCTACCCCGAGCACCGACGCTCCTCTAGTCACGTATATGAATAGTAGGAAATGGAGAGTTCTAGGATCACAGGGGCAATGGGCAATCTGCGATCAGTGAGCAATCAATGATCAGACTCGCATTTCTCATGATCACAACAGTTATTAATATCTCATGTTGCTGTTCAGTTTAACACTTTGCTAGAATGTTGTATGAATATCAAGAATTAAAATATCAAAAGAGTTTCGTTTAGAAACACTTGTTTATTTATAACATTTTGTTGTTTTCTCTAAAATTTACTTGAAAAGATGTGTGTATACGAATATGTTTTTAATAAATATACATGTTTTCCACGCTATTAAGAATAAGTGTTAAAAAAAATACGTGTCTAAGGAAGTATATGCGTTAGAAGGTATATATAACTATATATAGAACTAACATAATATAACTATATATATATAACTATATATATAACTAAGCAAAATTATTTACAATGAGCATAGCTGTTTATATATATATTGTATAGATGTATATGTGTGTATGTATGTGTTTGAATATACGTGTTACACATATCTAACAATACGTTAGGAAGGTTTGTGTAGAAGTTATAAATAAGCACTCATATAAAAAATCAACATTTTTTTTTTATTTAAACAAAGCAATTTACAGAAAGTATATTTACAGAAAGATATATTTACATAAAAACATTTTCTTGATAATTCTACATCATATTAACAATTTTCATCACTGATACAATCTTGGCTAATTTTATAATGTCCATAGGCAAAACTCGATATTCCATCATCTAGCAAGTAACGCTTATCATCAAAAGGACTTAAGCTAATTTTATTCTGTGTTAATGTATATAGTTGATGATTATCTTGAGCGATCCTTCTCTGCTTCGCCATGCTAGTTTTCACCTCTTGCAGGCATTCTAAATAATCTTGATGCTTGATTTTCAGTCGAACAACATGTGTAGACACACCCTTCGCCCGCTTCCTTTCTTCACTCGAGGATTTAAGGGAGTACATTTTGGATTTTAGCCCAACGAACTCAAGGGCTAAATCTCCATTGAGCTCATCCTTGAACTTGCCAATCACCTTCTTATTGATATCTGAGTAGAGCGAATGATGCTTTGGATAGTCTGAGAAATCAAATAGCCCTGCATTATGTTCCATAACATCAAAAATATTTTTTGTTTTAATATGGTAGCACAGTGAGTCCGTATCCGTGAATAATAGCTTTGCATTATCTTTAAATGTTTTCTTTATAAAATTATAGTGAAAATCATACATTAAGAGCTTCGAAAGCTCCAAAATGCAGAAGCCGACATAAATCGGCCGATTCATCAAAATAGTAGTTTTAAGTCTTTCTACGGCACTCAGGTTTTCGTCATATGTTTTAAATGCTTTGAATGTCGGCGAGGCTACCAATTTCTTTGCTCTTTTTTCGTTATTGCAAAGCACAATATTCCGCCTCTTTTTTAAGTTTTCCATTCTTTTTCCGAATGCAGAGTTGTTCATTAATTTAAAAAACTCTTTTTCAGAAGAGGATTTTGCTTCCTTTTTTTTCTCTGTATTAAAATTAATATAGCTCTGTAGCCAGGGTGCCTGTTTGAATTGAAGAGCTTTATTCACGGCTGTCAGTTTTAATCAAAGTTGCAAATAATATTTCAGATTTCGGTAATGAGTGACATAATTCTGCTTATCTTGAAGGTTCGGGATAAGTTTAGGAGTGCCTTTAAATTTTTTATTTCCAAGCATCCTCTTCGCAGTAGGTGACAACATCTCTTCATTCACAGTCAGGCGTTCCGTGGCCAGCGGATATTCGTTATGAAATTTATGAAGCTTCTTAGGGTATTTAAGATCCACCTCGAAGATATATCATATTTCAGAATCATCAGATAGAGAAAGAATCCACTCTTCTGTAATATGACTTGTCGCACACCATTGAAACCCTCCGTATGGTAGATATTGGGACATAGCCCATCCATAAAGATTGTTCGCATCCCAATCTATGATGAAGCTGGGTGCTTCATTTACCCTAAAATCGGGCGTATTGGGGATGTTCGATAGGGCGTGTCTATGACTAATCATACTGATAGCACCATGTATTCCATTTTCAATCATTAGCAACATATCAATGTCCGTTAACAATTCTAGAGATGTTTCAGACATTTTCAAGGATGCTTGCCGTGCGAGCGAAGGTCCTGTATATAAATGGCAAGGATCGATATCATAATACTGTTGACACAGTTTACGAAAATTTTGGAAAATATCAGCTAGTAATAAAATATCTGTTTTTACATACAGATCATGATATTCACCCAGATTCCGAATATTAAAGGTTTTCCACACGTTCAAGGCATGTTGGTAGTCTTCATCTTTAATAGCTTCATCTGTGAGACACTTATAAAATGCTGCAGGGGGGGGGGGGGTAGTTCCTTTTGATCGAATTTTTCAAAAGAGGTGAAGTAGTCATAAGGGTATACCATTTTTCTTGTAAGCATATGCAAATTAGTATTTTCAGGGAAATTTTCTTCAAGTATGGTGAATTGCTCAGGATTAAGGTTTCTAACAAGCTTTTCTAAGGAGTGAGTCAAAAACTGGAATGAATCTAAAAAGATCATCTGTATAGGACTTGTTGGCTTTCTTAACTTGAAGGTTATATAATTTTCCATAGAGGAAGCAATCACATCAATTTCATGATCTTTAAATTTACCAATCTTACTCATTAGATGATGCCCATCGTAGTTTTTTAGATTATGGAATATAACAGGAATTGTTTTACATTGCTTGTAGTTTAGATTGCAGCTTGCATGGGCAGCTCCTCTGTATGCACCCGTCACGTGGTCATGGTCACGAACACGTTTTTCACATAATGGTTGCTTACAAATAAAATAAAATTCCGCTTCTTGAAAAGCTTTTTTTTGTGCAGGTGAAAGCTTCATAGGTTCGATATTTAATAACTTTCTTCCTAATACATCTTCAATCTTCAGCATCTGTTTTAACCCCTTCGAGACGGGAGCCTTTTATGAAATTTTTAATCTTTTGTCACCGTTTTTTGAAAACAGAAATTTGTATTTTCTTGAATCCAGAAAATGCGCTGATTAAATAAGGCAAATTTTACGGTAAAATTTTACTGGTGAGGAAAAACATGGATTCTGAGCGCTTCATGCGGCACGTATACGTTTCGCTCGTCCCCAAGGGGTTAAAAAATGCTCTACACAGTCTTTGCCACGATAAACTTTTGCTTTCCACACACATCTCCCATTAGGCCCGACAACAACATAAGCACACCCACATGGAAAATGGTAAGTTGTTTTTTCCGTATAGGACGGTGTGGTAGAGGGTATACCCGACGCAATAGGTATAAAAAGACTCTCGAAGTCAGCATACACAACATAAGGTATAGGGTGCTGTAGATGGATCCCTGTAAAAGATAGTAAATTTTTACTCTCTTTTGGCAGGTGTATCCTTTGTGCAGCATGTTGAGAACAATATTTGATATACTTATCCAATAGGTCTTGACTTGAATACCGGTGTAAACATCGATAGCAGTAAAAAACAACCCCATTATGATGTGTCAGATCCCCTTAAAGTCTTGAAAAGCTTCTAATTAGGCAACAGTGTTGCTTTTCACCATCACTAACTAATAATAAGTTGATAACATCAAGATTTTGTTTCTCAGATATATACAGTGGACAAACTTCATCCTCTTCATATCCAAACACATTAATCCGCAAATTGTTGAGCTGTTCGATAATAGGTATCTTCTGAAGAGAAACAGGGCATTCAACATTACCAAGCTGAATATCACTCTCATAAGGGGTATAATGAGAAACACCTTCAGGATGTTTTGAAAAATCGAAGTTCAGCTTAGATGCTAAAAGGCACCACACCAAGCACTTGTTATCTTCGTTTTGAATATTCAACACTGGTTTTTATCTTACAATTTCTTAGGTAAAGCAATATATGAACTTGCGGCAAGAGGATGATATTTAGCAATCTTGAGTTCTAAATGCTGAATGTTTCTAAGCTTCCAACCAGAACCTCTTTGCACAAATTCTTCAAAGGATTTTAATATTTTGGAGAATCCTTCTTCAATATGTTGTGTAATAGTTTCTTCAGTAAGTTCTGTAAAGCATTGGCATCGAAAATAGGATTGAATCTCTTCCATCTCCTCGTTATCAGTCATACGTTCAAGTACTATTTTTTTCCACCATATACCATTTAATGGCACCTTTAATCTGAACCTCCTCTGTTAAACGTTCTTGAATTTCAGCTTGTAAGTGGGTATGAAACACAGTTAAATCACTTTCTTCACGTTCATCAGGATAAAGCATGATAGTTTTAAACACATTAAGCACATCTGACTGATTCTGCTTCAGTTTTTTAGACTTTACATTAGATGAAATCCTTTTCCGTTTCACACTCACAAGAGGTACACGGGAGTGTTGGGTGCGTATATGCTGTTTCAGCTCATAATTTCGTCCAAATATTTTATCACATTCACGGCAAGCGAATTTTGAAATTTCATGTGATCTTATATGTTGTGTCAAATTGTCCTTTCGTGTAAAAACTTGATCACATTTGTTGCACTTGAATGTAGATCTTTCATTATGAATCTCAGAGTGTCTTCTCAACTTGGATCTGCGGCTAAAAGACTTCAGGCATACTTCACATGTGAAAAACTTTTCATCTGAATGTATCTTCAAATGCTGATTCAGATCAGAAATCGTTGAAAATGTCTTATTACAACTAAGACAAGTAAAATTCTTCTTCACAGGCACAGAACATTCCAAAGGCATGGCTTCATCCAAAGGCCTAACAGCATCTATAATAGATTAATAAGAAGAACGATTTAACTCCTAACGGAAAACGATCTCCACGAATAAATTACTGGAAAAGCAGAGAGCACTGAAATACACGTCTGATCGCGTGTAGAACAAATCATCAAATGACGCAGATCAAAAATTTCACCGCTATTTATACTCCTGAGATGCTCACCCCAAGGCAGCCTAAACCTGCCGACACTTTCCACATCAACAAACACAAATTATTTTACCATCAAATCGGTTCTAAGTGTCGTGATTCGTTCGAAACATCGTATCTGGTTTGCAACCACCGATCGCTCAATGATTTCCGAAACCAATCGAGGTTCTTAACATCGACCAGTGATTGGTACTTGAACCCATTCATTAAAGCTAAATTAAAATCAAGGTTCTAAAAGACAATCATCAAACAGTCATTGCTTCTCAAACTTAAGTATCATCACAGTAGCAAGTCAAGACCGATTATCTTGGAATCTACAAATTAAAAAATTATTTTAATTTAGGAAATCTATTTCATTAAAAAATTATCTTCATTTAACAACAGATTTGTTCTAATTTCCTCTCACGGCTTGGCGAGAACCAGATGAAAGATTGAGAAGGACGCCAACTAGACAAAAAAAACTTAACGACAACAAACATTTAAATACGCAACCTTCATTAAAACATTTAAAAAAAGACTAATTTTATAAATTATCATTTACAACTACTCGCTAAAAATATTATTATTAAAAAAGTCTATCAAAATCATGTTTGCATAATTAAAAACGAGCGATTAAAAAGAAAATGTTCAATTCCCTAAAGAAGATTAATTTCAAAATCATCGAGCCCAAATACATTCTTGCAAGTTCCAACAACTTCATAAAAGCAATAAAACTGCTGACTAAGCTCACTAATAACAAATCACATGACTGCTAACCGCCAATCACAGATGAGAATGATAACGTCTTGTGACAATACCTCTACGCAGCGTAATATCCTCCCCCTGTGAACAGGGAGCATGTCGAAGCATGTACCGTCTTGCTAGCGCCAGATGATTGACAGGTGGGTGGGGAATGCAAGGAATGCAGACACAGTGGTGCCCACCTGCTCCTGACACAGGTCATGTGATCTGTTCAACCAATCAAAAGCGTGTAGGGGGCGCTCCCGTCGCCTTCGTGCATGACGTCATAACCGGTTTTATACTGAATCATACGCCATTTCTTTGGAGGTTGTGGATGGGAACGGACGTACAAAGACTATGCTCTGCGGTAAGTAGTTTTTAAATGTCTAGGTTAAGAATTGTTTTAAGAAACTTTGCTTTTGCATGTTTTTTCAAACTACATTTTCAAATAACAAGTGTCTTTAATCACTTTTTAGAAGAATAAGTTTAACTTTCTCATTAAAAAATACTACCGCAAAACTTTTAAAGAATGTCTTTTAAAGACTACCTTGTTAATTCAAGTTCAAATTCAATAAAAAAATTTTAAAATAATGATTATATTCTAATATATGAGCTAATCTCTAATTAAGGAATCTCTTCCACGACAAAAAATCTACTTCAAATTTCAAAGCCTAGCTAAAAAATACAATCATCACGTTAAAGAACTCAGTGAAAATTATATAAAACTTAAAACAAGCTCTTGAAATATAATATTAATTGTTGTTAATTCAAAAAAAATCTTATATCAATAAAAATGAAACATCATAAATTTAATAAATGAATCTGTCACTTAAAATAGCTACTTCAATTTTTGAGTTTATTATAGAAAATACAATCATCTTGAAGAAAACGTGTCGCGAATTAAATACAACTGTTTAAACAGACTTCTCAGGAAACAAAATATTAATTGTTATTAACTCATTTAAAAACCAAATCTTATGTCAACGAAAGAAATCTAATAATTAATTATTCTCTAATTAATATAAATAATTTAATCTCTAACATAAGTATCTACAATTTAAAAAATAATCTTAATAAAATACAATCATCACGTTAAAGAACTCGGCGAAAATTATATAAAGCTTAAAACAAGCTCTATTTGAAATATGATATTAATTGTTGTTAACTCAAAAAATCTTACATCAACAAAAATGAACCATCATAAATTTAATAAATCAATCTTTCACTTAAAATAGCTACTTCAATTTTTTAAGTTTATTTTAGAAAATACAATCATCTTGCAAAAAACACGTCGCGAATTAAATATAACTGTTTAAACAGACTCATCAGGAAATAAAATATTAATTGTTATTAACTCATTTAAAAACCAAATCTTATGTCAAGGAAAGCTAATAATTATTCTCTAATTAATATAATTTAATCTCTAACATAAAAGTATCAACAATTTCAAAAATTCTCTTAAAAAAAAAATACAATCATCTTGTTAATGTACACGCAAAAAATTATATAATACTGTTAAAACAAAATCATTAAAAAAAAATATATATATATATATATATATATATATACATATATTAATTGTTATTTACTCATTAATAAAATTAATCTTACATCAGCAAAATCTAAAAATTAACCATTCTACAATTAATAAGATTAACTCAATCATCCACATTGAAAATACCTACTTCAAATTAAAAAGACCTTCCGGCCAGTGCCGGGAGGAAGAGGTAGCTTTCATATTCCTTATTTTTAAAAAGCAACCTTATATTATTCAAACACACGAAGCTCAATTTAGTGGAAACCGATTATAGGAGATTCAATCCTAATATTTATCAATATTAAATCATTATGAATGAGAATTTCGCGAAATTAGTCAGCTTTATCCAAGCTGCTTTTATTTAAAGTAACTTATATTTGGTTGCCAAATTCGGCGATATCTTGAAGTTCCTGCCATTTTAAGACAATATGGTAGATGAGGCTAACGAGTGAACTTGGTCGAGACCTTAGTAATTCCTGTGCACATGCTCACTCACATCAGAATCGGTTGATATATACAAGTTCTGTCGCAGGCAAAAAATCAGATTTTTCAAAATGTCACCCACATTAGAAATTCAAACTGCTATATCTGAGCCATTTTCTAAGATAAAGACAAAACAAAAAATGCTCCGGAATCCTTATATCATGGTCAAATATTTAAGAAAAAAACCTTTTTCAATTTCTAATTCTTTTGCACCTTACTTTAAAAATATGTTTTTAATTTAATTTAATGACCTCCATTTTGAAACAAGATGGCTGATGAAGCTGGCCAGCGAACTTGGTCGAGACATTACGATATACTATCCACATGCCTTCTTACATCGAAATAGGTTAATGAATACGCGTGTTATCACGTGACAAATATCAGATCGTTTCAAGATGTCAGCCATGCTAGAAATTCAAAGTGCTATAATTCAACCATTTTTTAAGATATATACGAAACAAAAACTGCTCCGGAATCTTTGTATCAAGGTCAAACACATAAAATTTTTTTTTTCATTTTTCAAATTTTTGATAACTCATTTTAAATTTAAAATTTAATTTTTTTTTAATAGCAGCCCTTTTGAAACAAGATGGCAAATGAAGCTGACCAACGAACTCGGTCGAGACATTGGTATGTACTATGTACACACCAAGTTACATCCAAATCGGTTCATAAATACGCATGTTATCGCGTGACAAAAATCAGGTTGTTTCAAAATGTCAGCCACAATAGAAATTCAAAATGCTATAACTCAGCCATTTTTTTAGATATAGAAGAAACAAAAACTGTTCCGGAATCTTTGTATTAAGGTTTAACACATACAAAAAAATCTTTTTCATTTTCCAATTTTTTTGGTACCTCATTTTAAATTTTAAATTTAAAAAAAAATTTAAATGGCCGCCATTTTGAAACAAGATGGAGGATGAAAGTGGCGAACGAACTCTGTCGAGAAATTGGTACGTATTATGTATACACCAAGGTACATCCAAATCGGTTCATAAATACGCCTGTTATCGCGTGACAAAAATCAGGTCGTTTCAAAATGTCAGCCCCGCTAGAAATTCAAAGTGCTATAAATCAGCCATTTTTTAAGATATAGACGAAACAAAAACTGCTCCAGAATCTTTGTATCAACGTCAAACACATATAAAAAAAATATTTTTCAATTTTTTGGTACCACATTTTAAATTTCAAATTTTTTAAAAAATTTTAAATGGCCACCATTTTGAAACAAGATGGCGGATGAAGATGGCCAACGAACTCGGTCGAGACATTGGTACGTATTATGTATACACAAAGGTACAGTCGTGAAAAAAAAAAGTAAACACCCCCTACTAACTCCTCAAAAAATTATCGTAGACGTAATTTATTGGTACTGAACGATTGTAAACATAGTCTACTTTTAAATGATGTATACAAAATTTCCTTAGGGGGCCATCTACATATTAAAACAAACCATAAATTTGTTTTTTTCAAATAGCAGTACCCAATTCTGACAGCATAAATGAACTCTACACCCTTCAATTAGCCTAAAAACGATTTTTTATGCAATTCGTACCATAAGTTTCCGAGAAATTAATTATTTTAAAACGAGCGTATTTTAAGGGCTGTATCCAAATTGAAGTTCCGTACTGGATTGTTAACCGAGAGAGCCCCTTCCTTGATCAAGGCACCTTAAGCGTCACTCAAGGAGTCAACGAAGCGTGTTAGATTGCAGTACAGCAGAATAAATTTCAAAATGTCTACTCACTTCTATCATAGACGGCCCCTTAAACCATCATTTTGCCGTTTTTTAAGCATAATTTGAAAACTACTTGGAAGAAAAATGTGAAATTTTTGAATTTCCATAAAGCAGGACTTAATAAATCCAAAACCATCAAAAAATTTGTAGTTTGCAATTCATAATTTTTTCGAATATTAATTTCATAATTCATATCATAAAATTATAAAAATTACAAATTCAGCTTATTTATGTTTGGGTATATTAGTATTATTACTGCAAAAAAAATTCGCACATTAGGAGCATAATTTCGGGAGATATAAATATGAAAATGTAATTTAACATTAGAAGCACTAAATTTTGAATGTTTATAATTCAAAAACTTATCATTCAAATGACTTAAAATTTGGTATCTAAGCGTAGTTTGAACCGAAGATTTGAAATATCTCGTTAAAATTTGGTATTGCTATTGAATAAAATGAAGTTTGGATTCATTTTAATATGTAGATGACCCTCTAAGCAAATTTTATATACATCATTTAAAAGTAGACTTTATTTCCAATCCTTCGGTACCAGTAACTTTCTTCTACAATGATTTGTTGAGGAGTTAGTCGGGGGTGTTTACTTTTTTTTTCCACGACTGTACATCCAAATCGATTCATAAATACGCCTGTTACCGTGTGACAAAAATCAGGTCGTTTCAAAATATCAGCCAAGCTTGAAATTCAAAGTGCTATAAACTCAGCCATTTTTTAAGATATAGACGAAACAAAAAACGCTCCGGAATCTTTGTATCAAGGTCAAACACATAAGAAAAAAATATTTTTCAATTTTAAATTTTTTGGTACCACATTTGAAATTTAAAATTTTTTAAATGGCTGCCATTTTGAAACAAGGTGGCGGATGAAGCTGGCCAACGAACTCGGTCGAGATATTTGTATGTACCATGTACACACCGAGTTTCATCCAAATTGGTTCATAAATACGAGAGTTACAGTCAAGGTTACTATATCTAAAGGTTGCGCCATTTCACCCCGTAGCCAATAGGGAGCGACTCGCTGCTTGACGTCAATGCGCGTGCTAAGATGAGTTTCCCAATTGACTTTGCATTAGAAAGGCGCTATTTTTAATTAAAAAATATCAGTAGAAATTTTTGCGTGAAAAGAAGTTTAACGATTAAAATATATTCTTTATACATGGGACAAACATCACATCTAAATTTTAAGCTATTATCTCTTTTTAGCTCTTCGAAATTTAATTGTTAAATTTGCTGTCTTTTTCATTAAGTTTCGTTTACGATTCAATGTGAAAAAGTTCATTTACATAAAAAAAAAGTGTAAAATAATATTTTTTATAAATAAAATCTTAAAGACCTACAAAAGCAGGAAATTTCATCGTTGCACGACTGCAGATAATATTTTGTTAACAATTTTTAATATAGTATATTTATAATATTCGATTGGTATTCAATTTGAAATCTAAGATAATTCTAATATTATTATAATTTCGATATGTCTTTGATAAAAACCCATAAAAAAGGTTTAAAAAATAATAAGTTACGTTTCAACTTCATAGCAAGATTACACAAGATTGAGTTTTGATTGAGTTTTGAATAATTAGATTTAAAAGACAAATAAAATAGAAACTTTAATAAGTAAACATATGAATATTTAATATTTTTAAACGGAAATATTTATACGGTATAATTATATGGTTTAGTGGAAATAATTTTTGAAATTCAGATTAATATAATTTATAAATACATTAAAAAGTTTATTTAAAATAATAATTTAATGCTATATAATAATAATAATAAATATAAATCTACATACATAATTAAAAGAAATTAAGGCAAATTATTGCGTTAAAGTGAATTTAACGTTTAACCCATTGACCGCCAAAACTATAAGGTTGAAATTTTCAACTTTTTACCTGAACGGCGTTTGCCACCACAAACTCTGAAAGATAATTTTCGCTTTATATGGTCTTAAATTTTTATGTATTTAAGTAAGGCCAATTTTTTAATTGAAAAATAGCGGTGGGTATGTAAATAACTTAAATAAGTGTATTTATTTTGACTGTTGCGTGAACGCAACACCAGCGGATAATGGGTTAAACTTAATTTTTACATCCAAATAAAGTGCCATATTTAAAATTTAAAATTACATCAATTCAGCTTTTTAAAACTTAATTTTAAATGTACTATTGTTTTCTTCAGATGCAGCTAATGTGATTAAATATTAAATTGATTTATTTTTTTATATAATAAAAATGAGGACAGCAGTATTTATAAAGGAAATTTAGAAAACAAATAACAGAAATTTTAATTTTTAAGTTGCCAAATATTTAAAACTGAAACATTTATGCGATATAGAAAAGTTAAAATTTGAAATTCAAAGCACTATACGTTTATAAATACCTTCCAAAAGAGTTATATAAAATTATATTTTGATGTTGGATGGGGATAAAATTATATAAAATTATTTTAATAAATAATATATTTTAGGTTTTTACCCTCAGAATATGCTTTCATTTCCAGCATTTGATTTCATCACAGGGTGCATTTTGAAGATGTATTTTAATGTGTGCTCCTTTATTTGCTATTTCTCGTACTGTTTTATCATGCAATCAAATTTGACTTACTCCACATTTTTGATTTTCTGGCAGCGTATCTCTTTTTTATTTCTGATGAATATATTTGGTTAAAATGCCTCAATAAAAGTCCTGGTTTTCACAAATGTTTTTATTATGGATATAGTAACCTTGTTTTAGAGAAGCAATTAAAGCTTCGTGTGAGGGCAAACTGCCCTGGGTGTCAAAGAAAATAACAATAAATGTTTACTTCACGCTTCCGTCCCTTTTAAAGATCGACTGAAGATAAGAAGCAATAAAAACTGATCTTAGAAAAGAAAAAATACACGGCTATTTGAAGAAAAAAAATCCCTTCTAAATCGTTTTATTCCTAGAAAAAAATACTTCCGTTAAAGAAAAATGTTTTATTTTGAAGAAACATGCTCTCCTCTGACCAAAGATACAAATTTTTTTAGCATAAATTCTATTTTAAATAAGAAAATAGGTTATTTTCTATTGCAAGACTCCTCCTTAGCACGCGCAGTGACGTCATGCGCACCGAAACCTTGATACCAGAAGTAAAGGGAAATGGCACCCCCCTGAGTTACAGTATGACAAAGAAGCTCCGGTATCTTGGCATTTCACGCGCGGAGATTCGGACGATTCTATTCTGGATAATCGGCAAAAGGTTGTAACGTACTGGAGAGAATGGCATCCATAATTGGCGCGTTAGCCGAAAATAGTGACAACCATAAGCGGATTCTTTTATTTTTTTTAATATATTTTTTTTATAAATGTAATGTTTAACTGTGGCCGTTTCTAATAGCAACAATTTTATTAATAATTATGATATTTAAAAACTTAAACGATGCTTCTGATAATAAAAATGATGATACTAATTATCGGAATGAACTGTAAAAGCACCTAGGCATATTTTCAACAATGGCAATTCTTTATATATATGAATTAATGCGGATCATTCCCTAATATTTTAGATATAAATTTATTAATCATTTTATAATTAAAAAGATGCTTCTGAATTTTTAAAAAATGCCTACATTATGTTAGGATGCTTTTTCATTGTGTATATAGATTTCTTTTTTTTTTTTTTTTTCTAACTAAATTTAAAATGTTAGACATTTATATAAATTAATAGCTATTACACGTGACTTTAATTTTAAAGAAGAATAAATGCATTAATTAAGGGGAAAATTCACTTACGATAATTAAACACATGTACAATTAACCAACTCTTTATCTCATTTTAAAGTAGATAAAATTTGTTGTGCTCCCAGTTTGCATATTTTTATTTTTATATATAGGATCATATAAATGCCTTTCAAGAGCTCGAAATTTCATACACTTTCCCTAAGATTAATTAGAGAATGAATTCATTTCTTTCTAATTTTATTTTATTATCTCTATTTATTCTATTTTACATTTATTCCATTCATGCATATTGAGATATTTTTAACTATAGATTTCGATATTTAAAAAAAAAATTATATATAAGTATCAGAAACGGTTAACTGATTAATTCAGATATTTTTTATTGGCTTTTCCATAGTACGTTTAAAAAGTAGGGTTGGGGGATTTTATGTTTAATTAATGGCATTGGCTTTTTGAATTATTTGTTTATTTAATCAATCGATGGTGCATTGATAGGAATAACATGAGCGTCTATCAGATTTTACGACTAGTGCTGAGTGACCATCTGAACTACACTTGATGTGACTCTGCATGGTTGCAGTGTTAAATTAAGTTATTATAAAACCTTATATTATATTTTAAGAATGTACACTAGGGATGTTAATGTTAAACCTATGAGAGCATTCACTTCAAATGTATCACTTATATTTTTAAATGATTTTTTTCCCCTTTTTTTTTTCGTAGAATAGCTGAAATTGATTTCTAACCGGGCTAGTTTTTACTTTTTCGATTTAGGGTGCTTTTTTTAATAATGAGTACACTTTCAATTTCAGAACCGACTCCGAAAGTGAAAGTAACTTTATGTATTATAAAAGAAATCTAAAAATCTTTATACTAAAACTTTATGAAAATCGAAAAGTAACCCGTTTATAGATCGACCTCAGCTATTCTAGGGAAAAATCATTTAAAAATGTTAAAATGCAAGCGAGAAATTTTAAAAGAATGTTCCTTCCCTCCTCAAAAAATTTCACCACTTTTAAAATCCCATTTCGCTCCTTGGAATGAATAATTTTCTTTTTCCGTGGCATTTTGTTAAGGCGAATATAGTTGACAAAGATCGATAATAATAATTTAAAAGACAAAGAACAAGATCAACCTCAAATAAAAGCTACGATCTGAAATAGTAAAATCACCATGGAACAAGGAATATACATTTTACAGTTATTTCCAACTTCTTAGAAATCACAGATAAAAGAGTAAACTTGTACTGGTGGTGAAAATCCCTATTTCCGGGATTTGGCGGATTGTCCGTTCGCCAATTACGCACTTGTACTTGGCAACCTTTGACCCTGAAACCCCTGGTCAGAAATAGATTCTCCCAAGGTCATCTGCCGAGATACCAGAGCTTAACAGTATATATACGGATATATATATATATATATATATCAACTTTTGAACGGAGGGTGGTTTCAGGGTCTGGGGGTCATGATCGATGAAAATATACCAATTTTTTGAAATCGCTTTCCTCCGAACGGCTGCAATAGGTAGCTTTTTGTAATGAAAGCTACCTAAAAGTCTATCTAAAAAATACATTTATCTTGTTAAAACACAGACATTACACTTGTACTTCAAACAAACAGGGTGCGCAAAAACTCACCACTCCACCCTCAACTCAAACAAGCCCAAGTCCCATCTCGTATAGTGGCTAGCACGCTAGAGTCCTGTCCAGAAGATAGCAGGATCGAACCCCGTCGTAGGAGAGTCGAAAAATGCTTCTTTTTAACCCAAAGTCAGCAAAAATCTCGATAGATGGCGCCTCTGAAAAAAAAACCGAAGCAAAATAATATTTAAAGCTTTAAAAATACAATGGGGCGAAAATAGGGGGTATGCATTAGTAGAAGGAAAATGGAGGTTCTGCTTCACCAGGCGTAGGGGGCGTGGCAACAGCCGTCAGGCTGTCACCAATTTGATTGACAGGGGAGATAATCTTATCTCCCCTGTCAATCACTCAACTCCACCCACCTGTCACTCATCTTTGGCCACGCCTACCACCGCCACCGCCTGCTGGGGTAGAACTGTCTTTTTCCTTCTACTAATTGCATAGCCCCTATTTTCGCCCCATTTTATTTTTAAAGCTTTAAATATTATTTTGCTTCTTTTTTTTCTTTCAGAGGCGCCATATATCGAGATTTTTACTGACTTTGGTTTAAAAAGAAGCATTTTTCGACTCTCCCACAACGGTGTTCGATCCTGCAATCTTGTGGACAGGACACTAGCGTGCTAGCCACTATACGAGATGAGACTTAGACTTGTTTGAATTGAGGGTAGAGTGGTGAGTTTTTGCGCACTCTGTTTGAAGTACAAGTGTAATGTCTGTGTTTTAACAAGATAAATGTATTTTTTAGATAGACTTTTTAATTTGAAGTAGGTATTTTCAATGTGGATGATTGAGTTAATCTTATTAATTGTAGAATGGTTTAATTTTTAGATTTTGCTGATGTAAGATTAATTTTATTAATGAGTAAATAACAATTAATATATGTATATATATATATATATATATATATATATATATATATATATATATATATATATATATATATATATATATATATTAATGATTTTGTTTTAACAGTTTTATTTAATTTTTGGCGTGTACTTTAACAAGATGATTGTATTTTTTTAAGATAATTTTTGAAATTGTTGATACTTTTATGTTAGAGATTAAATTATTTATATTAATTAGAGAATAATTATTAAATTTCTTTCGTTGACATAAGATTTGATTTTTAAATGAGTTAATAACAATTAATATTTTATTTTCTGATGAGTCTGTTTAAACAGTTGTATTTAATTCGCGACGTGTTTTTTGCAAGATGATTGTATTTTCTAAAATAAACTTAAAAAATTGAAGTAGCTATTTTAAGTGAAAGATTGATTTATTAAATTTATGATGGTTCATTTTTGTTGATATAAGATTTTTTGAGTTAACAACAATTAATATTATATTTCAAATATAACTTGTTTTAAGTTTTATATAATTTTCGCCGAGTTCTTTAACGTGATGATTGTATTTTTTTAAGATTATTTTTGAAATTGTTGATACTTTTATGTTAGAGATTAAATTATTTATATTAATTAGAGAATAATTAATTATTAGATTTCTTTCGTTGACATAAGATTTGGTTTTTAAATGAGTTAATAACAATTAATATTTTGTTTCCTGATAAGCCTGTTTAAACAGTTGTATTTAATTCGCGACGTCTTTTCAGCAAGATGATTGTATTTTCTAAAATAAACATAAAAATTGAAGTAGCTATTTTAAGTGAAAGATTCATTTATTAAATTTTTGATGGTTCATTTTTATTGATATAAGATTTTTTTGAGTTAACAACAATTAATATTATATTTCAAGAGCTTGTTTTAAGTTTTATATAATTTTCACTGAGTTCTTTAACGTGATGTTTGTATTTTTTAGCTAGGCTTTGAAATTTGAAGTAGATTTTTTGTCGTCGAAGAGAGATTCCTTAATTAGAGATTAGCTCATATATTAGAATATAATCATTATTTTAAAATTTTTTTATTGAATTTGAACTTGAATTAACAAGGTAGTCTTTAAAAGACATTCTTTAAAAGTTTTGCGGTAGTATTTTTTAATGAGAAAGTTAAACTTATTCTTCTAAAAAGTGATTAAAGACACTTGTTATTTCAAAATGTAGTTTGAAAAAACATGCAAAAGCAAAGTTTCTTAAAACAATCCTTAACCCAGACATTTAAAAACTACTTACCGCAGAGCATCGTCTTTGTACGTCCGTTCCCATCCACAACCTCCAAAGAAATGGCGTATGATTCAGTATAAAACCGGTTATGACGTCATGCACGAAGGCGACGGGAGCGCCCCCTACACGCTTTTGATTGGTTGAACAGATCACATGACCTGTGTCAGGAGCAGGTGGGCACCACTGTGTCTGCATTCCTTGCATTCCCCACCCACCTGTCAATCATCTGGCGCCAGCAAGACGGTACATGCTTCGACATGCTCCCTGTTCACAGGGGGAGGATATTACGCTGCGTAGAGGTATTGTCACAAGATGTTATCATTCTCATCTGTGATTGGCGGTTAGCAGTCATGTGATTTGTTATTAGTGAGCTTAGTCAGCAGTTTTATTGCTTTTATGAAGTTGTTGGAACTTGCTAGAATGTATTTGAGCTCGATGATTTTGAAAGTAATCTTCTTAAGGGAATTGAACATTTTCTTTTTAATCGCTCGTTTTTAATTATGCAAACATAATTTTGATAGAGACTTTTTTAATAATATTTTAGCGAGTAGTTGTACATGATAATTTATAAAATTAGTCTTTTTTTAAATGTTTTAATGAAGGTTGCGTATTTAAATGTTTGTTGTCGTTAAGTTTTTTTTTTTGTCTAGTTGGCGTCCTTCTCAATCTTTCATCTGGTTCTCGCCAAGCCATGAGAGGAAATTAGAACAAATCTGTTGTTAAATGAAGATAATTTTTTAATGAAATAGATTTCCTAAATTAAAATAATTTTTTAATTTGTAGATTCCAAGATAATAAAGTCTTGACTTGCGACTGTGATGATACTTGAGTTTGAGAAGCAATGACTGGTTGATGATTGTCTTTTAAAATCTTGATTTTAATTTAGCTTTAATGAATGGGTTCAAGTACCAATCACTGGTCGATGTTAAGAACCTCGATTGGTTTCGGAAATCATTGAGCGATCGGTGGTTGCAAACCAGATACGATGTTTCGAACGAATCACGACTCTTAGAACCGATTTGATGGTAAAATAATTTGTGTTTGTTGATGTGGAAAGTGTCGGCAGGTTTAGGCTGCCTTGGGGTGAGCATCTCAGGAGTATAAATAGCGGTGAAATTTTTGATCTGCGTCATTTGATGATTTGTTCTACTAGCGATCAGACGTGTATTTCAGTGCTCTCTGCTTTTCCAGTAATTTATTCGTGGAGATCGTTTTCCGTTAGGAGTTAAATCGTTCTTCTTATTAATCTATTATAGATGCTGTTAGGCCTTTGGATGAAGCCATGCCTTTGGAATGTTCTGTGCCTGTGAAGAAGAATTTTACTTGTCTTAGTTGTAATAAGACATTTTCAACTATTTCTGATCTGAATCAGCATTTGAAGATACATTCAGATGAAAAGTTTTTCACATGTGAAGTATGCCTGAAGTCTTTTAGCCGCAGATCCAAGTTGAGAAGACACTCTGAGATTCATAATGAAAGATCTACATTCAAGTGCAACAAATGTGATCAAGTTTTTACACGAAAGGACAATTTGACACAACATATAAGATCACATGAAAGTTCAAAATTCTCTTGCCGTGAATGTGATAAAATATTTGGACGAAATTATGAGCTGAAACAGCATATGCGCACCCAACACTCCCGTGTACCTCTTGTGAGTGTGAAACGGAAAAGGATTTCATCTAATGTAAAGTCTAAAAATCTGAAGCAGAATCAGTCACATGTGCTTAATGTGTTTAAAACTATCATGCTTTATCCTGATGAACGTGAAGAAAGTGATTTAACTGCGTTTCATACCCACTTACAAGCTGAAATTCAAGAACGTTTAACAGAGGAGGTTCAGACTAAAGGTGCCATTAAATGGTATATGGTGGAAAAAATAGTACTTGAACGTATGACTGATAACGAGGAGATGGAAGAGATTCAATCCTATTTTCGAGGCCAATGCTTTACAGAACTTACTGAAGAAACTATTACACAACATATTGAAGAAGGATTCTCCAAAATATTAAAATCCTTTGAAGAAATTGTGCAAAGAGGTTCTGGTTGGAAGCTTAGAAACATTCAGCATTTAGAACTCAAGATTGCTAAATATCATCCTCTTGCCGCAAGTTCATATATTGCTTTACCTAAGAAATTGTATGATAAAAAAGCAGTGTTGAATATTCAAAACGAAGATAAATAGTGCTTGGTGTGGTGTCTTTTTAGCATCTAAGCTGAACTTCAATTTTTCAAAACATCCTGAACGTGTTTCTCATTATACCCCTTATGAGAGTGATATTCAGCTTGGTAATGTTGAATGCCCTGTTTCTCTTCAGAAGATACCTATTATCGAACAGCTCAACAATTTGCGGATTAATGTGTTTGGATATGAAGAGGATGAAGTTTGTCCATTGTATATACCTGAGAAACAAAATCTTGATGTTATCAACTTATTATTAGTTAGTGATGGTGAAAAGCAACACTATTGCCTAATTAGAAGCTTTTCAAGACTTTTAGAGGATCTGACACATCATAATAATGTTGTTTTTTACTGCTATCGATGTTTACACCGGTTTTCAAGTCAAGACCTATTGGATAAGTATATCAAATATTGTTCTCGACATGCTGCACAAAGGATACACCTGCCAAAAGAGGGTGAAAATTTACTTTCTTTTACAGGGATCCATCTACAGCACCCTATACCTTATGTTGTGTATGCTGACTTCGAGAGTCTTCTTATACCTATTGCGTCGGGTATACCCTCTACCACACCGTCCTATACTGAAAAAACAACTTACCATTTTCCATGTGGGTATGCTTATGTTGTTGTCGGACCTAATGGGAGATGTGTGTGGAAAGCAAAAGTTTATCGTGGCAAAGTCTGTGTAGACCATTTTTTAAAACAGATGCTGAAGATTGAAGATGTATTAGGACGAAAGTTATTAACTATCGAACCTATGAAGCTTTCACCTGCACAAGAAAAAGCTTTTCAAGAAGCAGAATTTTATTTTATTTGTAAGCAACCATTATGTGAAAAACGTGTTCCTGACCATGACCACGTGACGGGTGCATACAGAGGAGCTGCCCATGCAAGCTGCAATCTAAACTACAAGCAATGTAAAACAATTCCTGTTATATTTCATAATCTAAAAAACTATGATGGGCATCATCTAATGAGTAAGATTGGTAAATTTAAAGATCATGAAATTGATGTGATTGCTTCCTCTATGGAAAATTATATAACCTTCAAGTTAAGAAAGCCAACAAGTCCTATACAGATGATCTTTTTAGATTCATTCCAGTTTTTGACTCACTCCTTAGAAAAGCTTGTTAGAAACCTTAATCCTGAGCAATTCACCATACTTGAAGAAAATTTCCCTGAAAATACTAATTTGCATATGCTTACAAGAAAAATGGTATACCCTTATGACTACTTCACCTCTTTTGAAAAATTCGATCAAAAGGAACTACCCCCCCCCTGCAGCATTTTATAAGTGTCTCGCAGATGAAGCTATTAAAGATGAAGACTACCAACATGCCTTGAACGTGTGGAAAACCTTTAATATTCGGAATCTGGGTGAATATCATGATCTGTATGTAAAAACAGATATTTTATTACTAGCTGATATTTTCCAAAATTTTCGTAAACTGTGTCAACAGTATTATGATATCGATCCTTGCCATATATATACAGGACCTTCGCTCGCACGGCAAGCATCCTTGAAAATGTCTGAAACATCTCTAGAATTGTTAAAGGACATTGATATGTTGCTAATGATTGAAAATGGAATACGTGGTGCTATCAGTGTGATTAGTCATAGACACGCCCTAGCGAACATCCCCAATACGCCCGATTTTAGGGAAAATGAAGCACCCAGCTTCATCATGGATTGGAATGCGAACAAACTTTATGGATGGGCTATGTCCCAATATCTACCATACGGAGGGTTTCAATGGTGTGCGACAAGTCATATTACAGAAGAGTGGATTCTTTCTCTATCTGATTATTCTGAAATTTGATATATCTTCGAGGTGGATCTTAAATACCGTAAGAAGCTTCATAAATTTCATAACGAATATCCGCTGGCCCCGGAACGCCTGACTGTGAATGAAGAGATGTTGTCACCTACTGGGAAGAGGATGCTTGGAAATAAAAAATTTAAAGGCACTCCTAAACTTATCCCGAACCTTCAAGATAAGCAGAATTATGTCACTCATTACCGAAATCTGAAATATTATTTGCAACTTGGATTAAAACTGACAGCCGTGCATAAAGCTCTTCAATTCAAACAGGCACCCTGGCTACAGAGCTATATTAATTTTAATACAGAGAAAAGAAAGGAAGCAAAATCCTCTTCTGAAAAAGAGTTTTTTAAATTAAAGAACAACTCTGCATTCGGAAAAACAATGGAAAACTTAAGAAAGAGGCGGAATATTGTGCTTTGCAATAACGAAAAAAGAGCAAAGAAATTGGTAGCCTCGCCGACATTCAAAGCATTTAAAACATATGACGAAAACCTGAGTGCCGTAGAAAGACTTAAAACTACTATTTTGATGAATCGGCCGATTTATGTCGGCTTCTGTATTTTGGAGCTTTCGAAGCTGTTAATGTATGATTTTCACTATAATTTTATAAAGAAAACATTTAAAGATGATGCAAAGCTATTATTCACAGATACGGACTCACTGTGCTACCATATTAAAACAAATATTTTTGATGTTATGGAACATAATGCAGGGCTATTTGATTTCTCAGACTATCCAAAGCATCATTCGCTCTACTCAGATATCAATAAGAAGGTGATTGGCAAGTTCAAGGATGAGCTCAATGGAGATTTAGCCCTTTAGTTCGTTGGGCTAAAATGTGCTCCCTTAAATCCTCGAGTGAAGAAAAGAAGCGGGCGAAGGGTGTGTCTACACATGTTGTTCGACTGAAAATCAAGCATCAAGATTATTTAGAATGTTTGCAACTGGTGAAAACTAGCATGGCGAAGCAGAGGAGGATCGCTCAAGATAATCATCAACTATATACATTAACACAGAATAAAATTAGCTAAAGTCCTTTTGATGATAAGCGTTACTTGCTAGATGATGGAATATCGAGTTTTGCCTATGGACATTATAAAATTAGCCAAGATTGTATCAGTGATGAAAATTGTTAATATGATGTAGAATTATCAAGAAAATGTTTTTATGTAAATATATCTTTCTGTAAACAGCTTTATTTAAATAAAAAACAATGTTGATTTTTTATATGAGTGCTTATTTATAACTTCTACACAAACCTTCCTAACATATTGTTAGATATGTGTAACACGTATATTCAAACACATACGTACATACACACACGCATATACATCTATTCAATACATAGATAAACAGCTATGCTCATTGTAAATAATTTTGCTTAATATATAGTTTTTCTAATCTTTCAGAATTTTTTTTAAACATATTTAAAACTTTTTTTAAATTTCGTAAAACTTGTTTGGAAAACTTTGTTAATCTTTCAGAATTTTTTAAAAAAACATATTTAAAACTCTTTTTGTAAAACTTTTTTTTTTAATTTGTTAAAACTTTTTTTTATAAAACTTTTTTTTCTTAAAACTTTTTTTTAAATTTGTTAAAACTTTTTTTTGTTAAAACTTTTTTACTTTGTTAAAACATTTTGTTTTACTTTTGTTAAAACTTTTTTTAAAAATTTGTTAAAACTTTTTTAAATTTTGTTAAAACTTTTTTTATTTTTTTTACTTTGTTAAACCTTTGTCAAACTTTTTTTATTATTCTTATTACCTCTGTAAAACTTTTTGCAATTTTTTTAAACTAGTAAACTTTATACATATATATTTTACACAAGAACCTATATATAAACATATAACTTTATGGATATAGATACGTGTAGAGATGGATGTATGCTTTTAATTAAACATTTTATCTTAATACACAATTTTTTAAATATGCTTAGTTTCATACAAACATATAGAGTAAGATATATATAGTTATATATACCTTCTAACGCATATACTTCCTTAGACACCCAGACAGCACAAAAAGCTTGCATCAAGCTATCTGCAAGCTAACTATGTCAAGTCAACAAACTTGCATTAAGTTTGACAGATCAAGCCTGCAAGCTTAATGCAAGTTTGAATCAAGCATAAAAGTTTACACCTTCCCAGCTTGTTTTTAATTTGACATGGCAAACTTGATTCATGCTTGTTTACCTAGCTTGCCTTAAACTTGACCCATCAAACTTGATTCATGCTTGTTTGCCTAGCTTGCCGTAAACTTGACCCATCAAACATGATTCATGCTTGTCTGCCTAGCTTGCGTTAAACTTGACCTATCAAACATGATTCATGCTTGTTTGCCTAGCTTGCTTTAAACTTGACCCATCAAACATGATTCATGCTTGTTTGCCTAGCTTGCTTTGAACTTGTCCCATCAAACATGATTCATGCTTGTTTGCCGAGCTTGCCTTAAACTTGACCCATCAAACATACATAAAGCTTGCGGTATCCAGCAAAGCAAGTTGGTCAAGTGTAAATGTGAATGCTTGATCCAAGCTTGTACTATCGAGTTTAATTTAAGTTTTTTGACTTGACACATCAAGTTTACAGATATAATACAAGCTTTTGAACATTTTTTTTTTCAAATGTTCCAGTTTAGCTAACAAATAATTAATAAATATTATTAGATGAGAAAAAAAAATAATTTTTAAATGCTAATAATAAAATTAGCATTTTGAAATTAAAAAAAAAGTTTTTTTATCCAAATTTTAAAGTTTAGAAAATAATATTCATTAGATAAACAGGAACATCTGAATTAAAAAAGTTCAAAAGCTAGTATTATATCTGCAAACTTGATTTGTCTAGTCAACAAACTTATATTAAACTTCCTGTGAATGGAAATGTTTAAAAATATTTTTTTAAGTATCTTTCATTAAAAAATATTGAATTTTATATTTTTTAATAAAAAAATATCTTTAGCAGTGATTGTCATTTAATGAAATACACCTTTTATTGTACCTAAATAATATACATGATGATTATCTCAAAATTGTGTGATGAGTATTGCACATAATGTGTGCGTGATGCAGCCCTACCGTAAATCTCATTTTATAAGTACTTTACTCATGTATGTAAACATTTGTTTGTGATACTGATTGAACTAGTTGAATTAAACAAGCATACAAGTAAGGTATTTATATAAAAAGAGGTATATATCTCTAAATATAAAGTGTGATTTAAATTATTATTATTTTTTTTTTTTTACTATTGTTAATTTTCAATATTTTGTACTAAAAGTTCTTGCTTGCACTTCAAATCATGTTATAGCAAATATGACGATAATGAGATCACACATAGAGATACCAAAGAGTGTAGTATTTAACACTCTTTGGTTTTCAATTGAAAGTTCAGCTACTATTTTAAAAATAAATGTTAATATTCCAATTTTCTCAGAATATAAAAATACTTGCTTAAAATTATCCAATTGTAAACTTTATAAATAATTTTCAAAGCCAATTTTATAAACATATATACATATTATTTGCATGTCAATAATGTATTTTTATCTTTATTTTCTCTTGATTTATTTTTCATAATTTTGATCTGAATATTTTACAATCCAAATAACTAAAATTTGGAATTGGGGGCTAGCTATACATTGTTCTAGAAAGAAAAAGTCTGAAAAGTTACTCTTGTCTAGAATATTTTACATATAATAAAAATAACAGTGGTAAGGCGATGTAACCAATATTCTGAATAAATACAGATAATTTAAAAAAGAATCAACAAATTACTAGATTTTGTAAAGAGAAAACTTCAATGAAATATTTCTACTACAAATTGACTCGCAAGTTTTAATCAACAATGTCACATGTATTACTAATTTTATTCACACATGTGAGACAATAATTTATATTTTCATGTTCCTGTAATTAATACTAGCATTTAATTTTATTGTTCTATTTTTTTCCTTTTAGAAAAATCCAGTTTTCTTAAAGATAGTTCCCCTCTCTACCCTTTCATCATAAAATAAAACAAGAATCAGCACTGTTTAAATATTTTGTATCTATGGGCTTTTAATCCAAAATACAGGATTTACAATCTTTTATTTAAGGCTGTTCTTAACTGCTCTGCTCAACAAGCGAAAAACGTTTTGACACATTTACAAATTCATTTTTTAAAGGAACGATATAAAACTGGCAAGCCTGGCCATGGAAGCGATTTGGAATTGAACTGTTTTTTCCATTTTTTGATCAATCAATTACCCATTGAGTTATAAGCCATTTTGATCACGTGACAAACCCGTTTTTCGCCCGCTCTTGGGTGATTTTTCTACTTTCGTGCGGAAATTTGGTTCAAAACGCCCATTTTGAAGTTATTTTCTGAAAGATCTTTTGCGTTTGCAAAAAAAAAAAAAAAAAAAAAAGAAAAAAAAAAGAAAAAGAAAACACAGCTCGATGACATAGTTTCTGAACAACAACACCAGCTAGTTTCATGCATTTTCGAACTAAAATAAATTAAAACTTATGTCAGGAAGTTGCCCTTTTGGATTTGAGAACAGCCTTAAAGTAAAGGAATCCAGGCTTTTTTTAGTTTTAGGATAAAACATTCAGAATCATTACCTGTTATTATCAGTATATTGGTTATTGAAAGGTAAGTGATAATGATTTCTAAATCAAGATAGGAATTAAAACCAATACAATTATTTCAGGCAAACGAGAAGAATTTAACATATTGCACACTAATATGAAAATATAATTTAAATATAGCAATAAAAAAATTGTACTTAAAAAGCATATAAAAAATCTTTTAGAGATCACCTGAAAATAATAAGAATGACGCAAATAATAATAAGTGAAATAGCATTAGCTTTTTTTTTTTTATTTTAACCCCTTAAACATCGCGTCCAGTACATTCTCAGGCAAACTGCACATGAAATGAAAACCGCGACAATTAACCCCTTCGGGACGGGAGCCTTTTACGAAATTTTTAATCTTTTGTCACCGTTTTTTAAAAACATAAATTTGTGTCTTCTTGAATCGATAAAATGCGCTGATTAAATATAGCAAATTTTACAGTAAAATTTTACTGGTGAGGAAAAACAAGGATTCTGAATGCTTCATGCGGCACGTATACGTGCCGCTCGTCCCCAAGGGGTTAAGGGAGGTTAAAGAATTTTTACATGCCCCTTTTCTAACAATCACCTGGAAATAATAAGAGTGACACAAATAATAAATAAAAGGACACAAATAACATTTAAATAAAGTTTATTTTTAAAACATTTTTTCATATTACATAAAAAATATTACAGAACAGTTTTTCTCTTGTAAAATCAATACTATACTTTTCTTTTTTGCACTCCCTGCAAAAAATAAAATTATAAAAAAAAATAAGTGTGGTAGACGGGCATAACATTTACTAACTATTTAGCTGTGAATCCTAGAATTTTCTTTTAATGCATATGCAAAGAACAAGACTCATATAATAAAATTTTGTTCCTGGCCAAGTATAAAAAATATTTTTTTTCTCTCAAATGAAAATAAAATTTTAAAAATGAGTTTCAAACAATCATATTTATTTGTAAGATTAATACTGTGTGTAGAGATTTAGTTTTTTCCAGAGTAGTATGCAATAGAAAGTAGTTTCAAGATTAATTTTCTCATTTAAAAAAGTCCACTAACATAAAAAATACGTGTTAATCCATTGGATAAGAAAGTGGGTTCGTGATTTTTTTGCCCCTGAAAATCCGCTTAAAATAAATAATTTGATATTGATACTCAAATAACTATCGGTAGAAGTTGGAATAAGTTACAATTCTTATTCTATTCATTTAAAATATCATTATGCAAACTATGGAAGAGAACACGAGAACTATTTTCCAATAACTCTAGAAAAGGACTTCGAACAGAAAGTAAGAATAGACAATGAATCCCATGGCTTCCTTATGTTACAAACACTGTCCATGCAAAGGCTTTAGAATCCAAATAGGATATCCGTAATTTGGACTACATTCTTGTTTTTCAAATAGTAAGTTCTTCTTTTCCTGTAACAGAAAATGAGTCCCGAACTCCGACAGAGACTGCCTCATCCCTAACACTTTTTGTAAAACGGGCTTGAAAATAGCCAAAGTGCTTAACACTTATTCATCAACGACATTTTTAAATTGACCATGAAAGAAAATCTACTATATAAATTTATTTAATCCATCTACAAATAAAAGTAGATTTCCCTTTTCACACAAAAACTATGCTCAATTACACTTAGAAAACACAGCAAAACAGTTGAATTTAAATAAAATTGTAAATGGTTGTTTTCTCAACCATTTACAACCATTTTTCTAACTAAAAAATGTTACATGTTAAAATTGCAATTACAAAAACTTTTATTTACAAATATGATCCTAATATGTATATTTACACTGTTGTTATAAGAAACAAAAGATTTCCATGACAGTATTTTTTGTTAATCTAATTATTCTCATAAATATTTTACAAAATGAGCTAGCTACATTACTGATTGATTAAATCTGTTTTAATGAAAAACTTATCTAAATTTAATATTACTTCTATACAACTGGTCTAATATGCTTTCAAATAATATAGAAAATAATTATTGAGGTGAAGGAAATTTCTTGATTTATAACTTAGTACATAAAGATTTAATAAGAACATTTTTGTTTTGTCTTCCCTATCCATGTTCTTTTTTGAAGAAATACCCCCTTTTGCTGCTGGCGGTGGGGATGAAGAAATTTCATAGATAAAATTTATATGTTTATTTATTGTTTTTACAAAGCAACAAATGGGACAGAATTTTCTTTTAAATAAAGTATTTCAGATTTTTAACTCTGTGTGCTTGCAGGGTAGGGGGGGGGGGGGGTGATTTCTATGTGTAGGCAATTCAGATTATTGATTAGTGTTTATTTATTACAAATACAGAAAGTGAAGAATAAATTTAAAAAATTTTAACTTTGCATGATGAGCGGGGAGGGGGGGGGGGAGGAAATTATGGATGGATTTATTTTCTGTTATGACAAAGAAACAAATATGACAAAGTTTTTAAAACGTTAAGATTTTAAAGAAGCAGTATTTATATATATTTTAAAGAGAGACTTAAATATACTATTACTTTAAACTCAAATATACTGACTGGTAAAGTTATCTGAATTATTATTATTTTTTTTTAACACAGCGTTGACAATGCATGTCAAAGGTTCTGGGTTCGAGTCCTAGCTCGGGCATTTTTTCAGTCAGTTGGAAAAAATAAATTCATAAGCCTTAAATATGTTTAGTACAAAATATTACAGATTTTACATATTAAACAAATTTCATAACACTAACTTAATTTTAAGTTGTATTAGTTTAAGATATATTGCTAAAATGTAGTTTACGTTCTAATGTAAATGCAAATGATGATGAAAAATAATAAACAATAAAAAGTATTTTTAATGCTGGATGTTTAAGCATCATGCATTCAAACAAGGATTGTAACTTTAATAGAATGCAAAATGCATATCATATTTCAGAATTTAAATCAGAATGAATTTTAATGTACAAATTTCTCTCAATAAAATCTACTTTACAATGGGCTATTTCAGGTAGTATGTAAAAAAAAAAAAAAAAAAAAAAAAAAAAAAAAAAAAAAAAAAAAGAATAAAAGTATCACTGGATCATAGACGTGAAGAATATTTTTAACATTTAATGGAAATAACTTACCTTCCTGACTTACAAAAATTCAATTTGATATGTCAAAGTATAAAAATAAAATATATCATACCTTAAATTTTTTATATTGAACTAAAGACAAATTGAAAAGGTACATTTAATTGAAGTAATTAATTTTTGTTTTAACTAAAATGTATATATGAATTGCATGTGACACATACACATAAAATTATGAATATTTTTTATACTAGCACAGGGGATAAACTCGAAGCTGGTAGACGGGAGGTGCTGGGTTCGTTCCCAATCGCGCCCGTCGACCTAATCGTTCGGAGTTTTCGTGGTTTTCTTCGAACCTTGGTTCACCAAGCGTTATTACGGGTTAGGTTCCCTTAGAAAGACCTCCACGGAAGGCACCCCCCCCCCCTTAGGGCCTATATCCCACGTGCAGATAATTGGCCGTCATAAATACAACCAACCAACCAACCACAGGTGATAAATCCCCAAATATTGTTCCCATTGTCATAATTTGTATTACATGCATTTCATTCAAAATATAAACATTCACTCATTTTATTTATAGTGCATGCTTTTCACTAATTTAAAAAAAAAAAAAAAAAGCTTTTTATTTTTGCAATAAGAAATAATACTTTACACTAAAACGTTTTATTTCAACATCAAAGCATTGTTTCTAATTTACACACATGAAAAATAAAAGCTACTATTTTCGAGAAAAAATACTATTGGTGTACCCGGTTAAGATAAAGTACCAAATTATGTTATTAGTAATTTAGATTTAGAAAAAATTATTTTATTATAAGTGCTTTAGTAAATTCAAATTGCTATCTGAAATCTCAGACCCCTGAATTCCTAGAGACAATTTAGGCCCTAAATATGCTTGCTTAAGCTATTTTAAATAACTAATTGTTAATTAAAGTATGGATATAAACAAATAAACTAAAACTTCTAGTTTTTCGTACTTCTACCTGTCCATGATTTATTTATAGATAATTCAATTTAAAAAGATACTTAAAAACTTTTATTCTACTAATTAAAAATTTTTAATTTTCAAATTGTGTTTTTACTTGTAGTAAAAGCTAAAACTTTTGATAAGAATAAATTATTTTTAAGTACATCAAATATGTTCATATAGTGTGATTTTCAGAATTTTAACAAAATTAATTAAAAATTATCGACAGGCACACATTAGAGATGAGTTTGAACTCTTAAAAAACAAAACAAACAAAAAAACAACAACAACAACAAGTCAGGCAATTTAAAATCCGAGCCAAAAATAGTTTGTGTTACCAGAGCATGGGACTAAAAGTATGCACGAGATAATATTTAACAGCATTTTATAAATAACTCCAGATTAATTTTCTCATTCAAAAATGTCTTCTTACACATGTAAAAAGAATATAATATAATAATAGAAATACCATATATATTCGTGTTTAAGTCAAAAAATTTTAGACAAAATTTGGATGTTGAAAATGGGGGTCGACTTAAACATGAGCTAGTAACAATGAAATAATAATTTTGTAGATAATCGGCGAATGGACAAGTCTTAAGTAATCGCACATGGGTCTGCGTTGGCGTGAGAGATAAAAGCGGACAATGATCATTTCCCTGCGATTGACAAAAAAAAAAAAAAAAAAAAAAAAGCTTAACAATAATGTGCCTATAATTATTCTGTACCCAAATTTTATCTTGGGTTAAAATTCCCTTCACTGCAGGGGCATTCCTTTTAACATTTTAATTCCCTTTTTTAAAAAAGTTCAACTTGAGAATGCTTCTAGATATATCTCCCAAAAGTCCTACAATACAAAGAAGTCTATATTTTAGCAGTCTAAGACGTTGTTTTACTCTTGTAAATAAGGCTTGAATAGAATTTTTAAAGAATTTTTTTCTTTTTAAGTATCATTAAATTGATGTGAATAGGTTTCAAAATAGTTTAAGCTTTTTCGGTTTTATATAATTATACACTTTTGAATTAAAAAAAAAGTGATTACAAACATATACTAATTTAATGAAAATTCATTTTTTTTTAAATCCTCGATTTCAAATCATTTTTTAAAATACTCTCAGAAATGTGGTTCGACTTATACACAAAAATTCATTTTTTTTCTTCAAAATTTTGCTTAAGAATTGGGAGGGGTCGACTTATACATGAGTATATATGGTAAGTATTAATCTTAATACTCCCCCATGAGATTGTTTTGTGATTTTCATATTTGTTATATTATATCCAACCACTGGCAGAAATCTGCGAAAGTTGTGATTCTTATTCTTTTTGAAAATATCATTGTACAGCTATGAAAAAAATAATGAGTTCGTTTCCAGGCATTCCAGAAAAGAACTTCAAACAAAAACAAGAATAAGCAGGGGATATCCCATACACAGCTTTTTTATATTACCAGCATTTATCATGCAAAAGTTTAAGAATCAGATACCGATATTTCTTCTTATTACTCATTAATTACAATTGAATTCCCTTTTAAACTAATTCTTAAAGGACTGGAAAACATTTTAAGAAACTTAGACTGCATTCTTGTTCGTCAAATAGCAATTTTTTTTATTATTATTCAAATTGTGAATAAATACAGCTTTCACCTTGAGCCCGAAGACTGGTATAAAAATAGAGTTCAAGCCTGCATCAGTCTCAGACAGGGCTATCTCAACTCTAATACACATTTTACTTATTTATAATTACAATATGACAAAAATGATATAAATGAGAAATGATAGATGAAAAAAGTTACAACTTACGAGTAAATTATGAAATGCTTCTTTTAATTCTTCTTTTCTTTAGTTGCCCTTTATGTTAGTGAATGTTGTTCAAGCTGCATGCCTTTCTTTAAATCCCTTTTCCTAGTAATGTAGGATTAAAGAATGGTATTTTACATGTTATTCTTCAAAAATTTTCATTTAATTTTCATAATAAATAATAAACATGTAATTATATATATATGTATACACGCACACAGTAGCAAAATCAGTGTAGCACGGCAGTGGATGCTACAAATTATTTTTAAATCAGGGTTGGCAAAAAACCTGGGTTGTTTTAAACCTTTTTTTTTTAATATCATTAATGTAACATATAGATGCATTAACATTAACAAGATGTAATAACAAGATGTATTAACATTAAAAATATTTGATGAGAAAAATAAATACTGTTGGATATTATATAAATAATATACCTTTATATGAGAATATTCCAACCACAATTTCAATTGGTTATGTAGAAATTTGAAATCATTTCTAATTTAAACGTTTTTTGTAATTTCAGGTATGTCTTATGTTCAAAAGATAAACTGCTCTACAAAGTGTAATATACATACCTTGAAAATCTTATTAAGAATCTTTTGATTAATAATAAATATTTGATGCAGTTTCATGAATGTATATTTTTCTAATTCTATTAAAAGCATTCACTTTGAAATACCTGTTACCTGGGATGTCCGATTTTTCTGTCAGAACTTTAAATGAGCAATTAAGACCTTTATTAAAAAAAGATTTTCACAAGGAATTCCTGGAATGATCTAACAGTTAGCAGTTGAGTTTTTATACATTATTTGTATTATCACTCAGTTCTCCCCCGAAACTGCAAGATTCCCCCCCCCCTTCCCAAAAAAGAGACAAAAAAACCCTGAAAAATCTATTTACGAGCTTTTTAGACTACTGTAAATATTAGTCTTAAAATGCAAAGCAGCTTTATGAAAAGTTGTTTTGTTCTAAAAGATTTAAACAGCAGACTGTTTTACTGAGGTATATTACTCATCTTCAAGATAATACCTGTAAATAATTAATTTTTGATACGAATATCAGTATCTGTGATTACTAAAGAATGTTTTATATTTGAATACTTATGATTATTTCGTTTTCTGAGCACTGCAAATAGAAGCGTCTTAAATTTAGACACATATGTGACTGAAAAAGAATTTTAGACGCTTAAGTGTCTTAATCTGAAAATTCAGACATTATAGATGTCTTAATTTAAGATACATAAGTGTCTTACTATGACCATGGTGTAAACGAACTGAGAATAATGTCTAAAATATCCACAAACGTCTTATTTTAAGACACTTCATTGCTTTAAACGTGTCTTAATTTAAGACGTTTTGATTCTTCCGACGCAATCACCACCAGGGGGCACTAGCACTCCCAGTTGCGTATGCGTTTTAGATGTCTTCGTTCGAAATGGTATACGTTGTAATTCAAACAAAGTTTGTTTTTATGTACGCGTGTATTTTAATTCGTTTTTTACGAAATGTGAAGTACTGTGATTTTAATTCGTATTAACTTGGATTATTTATTTATTGAATACATACATCTGACGTGTGTGCTCGACATCAAATGTCTCTTAGAAGCTGTCGCGATATAAGGGCGGGATAGACACAGAACAGAAGTAGAAAGATTACACCCGGAAATTCTACAAAGCGTGTGCAATGGGCTTAGTGTTAACTCGTATTAATTTATATCAATAATATTGTGTTATTAATCTTCGTCCTGTCGAAGCTGGCAAAAAAAAAGAAACTTTTGTCTGGCGGGCCCTGTTTTGAGGATGAAACATCTCATTCTTTAAATATGGCTAGTCGGATGTATTATGGGATTACCTTTTAAACTGATGAAAGTCTTTCTCCCTCACTGTGGTTGTGGTAGTTTTTAAAATTTCAAATCGAGGAATTTTTCTTACCTCTTGCAAACAGCGATTGAAGTAAGTGTTATAATTTCTTTATAGTACTAAAATTAGTGTCTTTTATGATTTTATTTATTGTACTAAACAAAATCTGACATGAAATTTAATTAGTTTTGAATCTTTTTGCAAAAAAAAAAAAAAAAAAAAAAAAACACTAATTCTAGAAGTATATATTTTAAATTTATGACATGGTCTTTTATTACAAATTATGTATTATTTATTCTCATCTTTTTTCTCAAATTTAAAGTAATAACATCACTAAACAATAGACATATTTAAAAGTTAAGTTCATTCTCTTGTTTTGTTTTGTTTTGTTTTCAATATGGCAGTTCATAGTTTCAATGGCTAATGCTTATCTCATACTAAACTACCAGAAGGAAATAGAAAAAAAAAAAAACTTTGAAAGATCTCCTGTGGATTCGGAGGTCATTTTCCAATTAGACTTTACTGATAAGCATCGCAAGTGTGTATCATAGTGATATCATGTGGTAACCTTTTTTTTTTTTTTTTTTTTTTTTTTTTTTTTGCGTCTTTATTTTGCTTTAAAGATGTCTTGTTTAGTAGTTCATAGGAATGATAACAATAAGTCCATGTGGCGATATAAATTTTTAAAAAATCTAATTTTTAAATTATAAGGATTTTCATTTGTTTTTCGGGGAGGGGGGGGGGGGGATTTTGTATGAAATTTTCGTAAAGCTGATACCTTAAATCTTGCACTGATTATAATGAAAGTTTTGAACTTTTAGAGTAGGACAAGATTAAAAAACAGAAAATATAAATAAACAAAATACCGAAGTATTTTTTTTTTCAATATTAACCCTTTGCCCTCGAGGGCTCCGGAGCGGAGCCATTTAAAATTTGTCTTCAAACTCGAGGTCTCCGCTACGGAGACAATGCAAATAATTTTGTGATACCATGTAATCTTGGCTTTTCTAGACAGGTATCACAAAATTATTTCCATTGTCTCCGTAGCGGAGCCCTCGAGTTTGAAGACAAATTTTAAATGGCTCCGCTCCGGAGCCCTCGAGTGCAAATGGATAAAGTAGAATATTTATTTACTTATTCATAGTTAAATAGCTGTTGTGATTATCATCTGATATATATGTAAAATTGCCTATGTGGCAATATAAATTTTTAAAAAATCTATTTTTAAATTATATGAAGTAGAGTAGGACAAGATTATAGGAAATATATATATTTATCGATGTACTTTAAAAGCCCTCAATAGCCCTTGCCGTTCAATTTGTCCGATAATCGGAGATGTCTGCTTTTGTGAGGTAAAAATATACAAATATGTATGCCATGCGGATTAAAAAAGTATTCGCTAAATAGATGTTTCAGAATAGCTATTCGGGAATGTCCATTAACCTCCACAACGGATACTCCCGAATACCGGACATCTCAATTTAGATAACAATAATGCAGGGTTGCCTTTTTTGCAAAAGAACTTCTTGATTAAAGAATGGGCATACTGGGCCGTGCCCCGCCCCCCTACGATTTTAGTGCCCACATATTTGATGTGCAATATTTCTAAAGCTTATATTTTAAATGTGTTTCGAAATTGTATTGATTATAATCAATATTTTGAACTTTTAAAGTAAAATAAGATTAAAAATAAAACAAATTTTAAAAATCTAATATTTAGATAAATATTTTTTGTTTTAATCTTGTTCTACTCCTGAAGTTCAAAATATTGATTATAATCAGTAAAATGTCGTAAAAGATTTAAATTATCAGCTTAACAAAAATTGCGTACCAAAATTGGGAGCACCAAAAAAATCAAGTTGTAGGGGGGGGGGGGGGCAGGACCGCAGCCAAATATTTTTCCAGGATTCAAGGTGGTCAAACATGGCTACGTATGATGCTTAAGAAAAAAATGGATGCTATTAAGACGTTTGAAGTGTCTGAAATTCAGACACAAAAAGTGTCTGAAAAAATTCAGACATTTTAAAATGTCTGAAAACTGAACACTCCCAGTGGTGTAGTCGAGGAGGGACGCGGGGGGACGGCGTCCCCTCACTTTTTTATTTTATCTCGAGCGTCCCCTTACTTTTTATTTTCAAGGGGGACGCTAGAGACGTGGGAGGACGCAGACTTTCCGAACTTTTTTTTTTTTTTTTTTTTTTTTTTTAATGAACACACCAATAAATTAACAATTTTAGAAATAAGGTACTGATTTTTAATACTTTTCAACGAAGTTGAAAGTGTCTACTATGCTGGTTAGCCTATTCACATTTTAACTTCCATAAGTTTTGCTTGGATTGCAGCAAAATTTTATGTATATTTTTGAGGTTCAAAGTAGTATATTACTATTGTAAATGATGTGTATAGCATCATTATTTCGTTTACGCGAAAACAAAAACAGAGTTCTTTCATATTACTCTTTATTGGCAGAAATTGTTTGAAATATACATTAATGAAGTTATAATATTTTAAATATAAAGAAAATGACATTTGAAATTCGTTACATTTTCTCTATCGGAAATAGCATTTATGGTTCGTTTAGAGGAACATTAAAAAATATTTCCAAACACCATGATCCTTTAATGATAATTATTTGAAATGCATGGAAAACTATGGGAAACGATAATATGGAAAACGGTGCACTAAACATTTATAGTACATTTACAAGGCCAGTCAAAAAATCCACTACATTGTCATCTATGGGTTCAGTTGCTGAAATTTGTTTTCGATTATATTATCAGGGCTCCCAACACATTTTAGTCCCCGAAAAGTGGGAAAAGGTCGTTTTTATTTAAAAAGGAGGCTTCAAGGAACCATTTATATTAAAATGGGGGACTAAAAGGACCATTCGTCAAAAGATACTGCACCGAGTTTTCCTAAATATGCAAGCAATTTTTTTAAAAATACCCTAGAAAATATGTTAATTCGTTATCGTTATAAAGATGGTCATTAAGCAATGTAAGCAGCTTTATTTAAACATCATACTTAAATATTCTACTGCCAGAAGATAGAAAGCGTTCAATATTGAGAACTCACCTTCATAATTGTCCTTAAAGAAGCATGAACTTTTAATTCAAATTGTTGAGTATTAAAATTTTAAATTAATTTAACATATATATTGTTAATTATTAACCTTAAGCATTAAACATTTTAATTTAAACTTTTGTTCCTTTCTACACAAAAGCTGAGATAAGCTGTGATGTTCATCAGAAAAAGCAAAGTATGGCAGCGCCCTCTGGGGAGTGATCAAAACCAATATTGAATCAAAAGTTATTCATAATCATCTTACATATTAAATTTAATGAAATTCCATACCAAGCATGCCGAGATCTGGCTATCATGGAAATGGTTAAAAATGCAGCACAGTAGCAGCACCTGTTGGGCGAAATACACCAAAATCCAATCAGCATCAATTTATGTCAAGGGTAAAGTGAATCTGAAATTTGGGTGAAATTTCATACCAGAGATGCTGAGATATAGATATGTAAATTGTGAAAAATGAAGCATAGCAATGTCACCTGGTGGGCCATATGCACCAAAACCTGATTAGCACTTGTATGTGCTAAGGTCTAATTAAATTTGATATTTGATGAAATTCTGCGCTTTAGTTTTTGAAATAGAGTGGCTGCGAAATATGTATCATATACAGAGAGAAATTTTCAAAAAACTGTCAAATCATATTCAGGTCAACCTAAACGTGTAAAAAATCTATCAAAAAGATTCCAATACTTTCTTCTGATAAAAATATATTTAAGAAGTATAACAAAAATAAGAATAAATTGTAACTAAGTTTTCCTTTAATAGAAAGATATATGCTTCTACATCAAAATCGAAAACAAAACTAAATCTATAATAATAAAGATAGAGGTTGGTCTGCGAGCTGAAAAGACTGCTGCACATACAGCTACAAGATGGAGGCGAGGTACATCTATATTTAAAATTATGCGCTTCGAGGCCAGTTTTCGGCCTGTTTTTTTTATTTATTTGCAATGTTTAGAAAAGAATTTTCTTTTCTTTACCGTTCACGGTGATTTTTTGCAGATTAATAAAAGAAATTCAGTTTCAATTTTTTAGCCCAGTTGTAGTAAATTTTGTCCTCTTTTCAACTTTTTCAATAAAGTTGATTTAGAATTTGTACAGAGATTTATTTTTGGCGAATTTTTTAAGTGAATTTCAGCGTTTTTTTCGCGTTTCGTTTCAATTTCATGGCATACGAAAATGGAATTTAGTTTTAAACTCTTACCCTAATGTAATAGATTTTGTCCTTTCTCGATTACGTCCTCAGATTGTAATTTTTACCGAATTTTACCTTTTTTTATTTTCACTAGGGGGCTCTGCCCCCTACGAGCTACGCTTGTCAACCCCCGTTCAGACACCGCAGACTCTAAAAGTACGCTAATTTGATCGGCCTAAAAAAGATTTCGGAAGATTGAATTGTAATTTAAAAAACAGTGGCGATCTCCCTATAAACGGATTTCTATTCATTTCTCTTTGACTGGGGAATTTTAAGGCCAAATCCGCTGCGGTACTACTTGATTAACCCGTCGACCAATTTCGCCAAATTATATAAATCGCCAAAGCACTCGCCAAATTATACAAATTGACATCATTTTTACTTTAAATAACGAAAGAACAAATAAATTAGTACAACATTAATAAAAATAGAAATAAAACGTTGAAATAAAAATAACTTGATGACGTAGACGCGTGTAACTTGCTTAAAGTCAAGTTAATGTGACATTTACGATCAACCATTATTGGCATTTAATCTTATAGTTTGGCGAATGATAGATTTTTGGTCGACGGGATAAGTAAGTAGTACCAAAAGTACATATGTCAATCGCTGTTTTCGTCTTTGATTAAATAAAATAAGTTAAACATTTCAAAATAAGCTAATATAAAAGGAATTAAGTAAACAGAATCTTTGTCTCCCGGTATTTTTTAACAAAGCGAAAAGAAAGTTCATTTAAATAAGACATTTTAAATTAATCGTTTTTAATCTGACGTAATTTTGACTAAACTATTCTTTCTCTTTTTAATATTCACGTGAAAATACTTGTGTTAGAAATGAAATATTATTTGCGCTTTCCTTACAAAAATAGTTGAAAAGTATCCTCTCAAAATATCAAATAAATGTCTAGCGCAATTTCTAAATTTAAACCGTTTTGTAATATTATTTTGTGTTCATTTTATTTCATAACTGTAATGTGACGTAAATATGACGTAATTTCTCCTATTTAAGACTTCTAACGCACGTTAATAAATTTATTATTTTACAAAATCCTTTCTCTCTTAAAATTCACGTGCAATTATAGTTTTTATGACGTAATTTTTAATAAGTTCCTGCTTTTTGTACATAATTATTTAATTCTAATTCCAAATGTTTTTTTCTGTTTATAATAGTCACGTGTAGATAAATTTTTAATTTATTTACACGTATAAATATATTTTTTTTTGAAGCAAACATTATTGTTTCCGCTTTTTATACAGTTGGCAACAGTTTAAATTAATATTACTTTTTAAAATCTGTCAAAAATATCTCTAGAAATGCTGAAAATTTGAATTTAAAATAGAAATAAAACCTCAAAAAATGAGTCAAAATAAAAAAATTAATGCAATCTGCACTCCGGCAAATTCTAACGCATAAAATGATCTAAAAATGATTACACTGCCGTGTATAGTTTTTGCTGCTATAAAACATTTTTAGTGGAACGGTTTTGTGCAACTTTAGCATTAAATGTCTCCTAAAATAATTCTTCGATTTGAAAACTGTCTGCATCAGCGTGTTTATCAAACATTTCTGTATAAAACCACCGATTTTCATATTTTTGTATGCATTATTTTTCTTAATATTAACGAAGAAAGACCTCCGGTCACAAAAAATTCAAAACCGGCGGCGGCGGTGACAGCGGTAGTTACTTTTTTTTTGAATAGAGAGAGAGGGATTCGTGACGATTTTTTCACATTTTTGAAAGAATTCCAGTAAAAATGTTTTAGCCTACTTTAGTAAATTTTGTCTTTTGTGATTTTTATGAATTTTTAGCGATTTTTATACATTTCTCGGTGATTTTTCGACATTAGTAAAAGGAATCCTGTTTAAATATTTTAGTCCCATTATAGAAATTTTGTTCTCTTTTCAATAAAGTTTATTTGGAATTCACACAGAGATTTTTGAATCTTTCGCAATTTTTTATTCGATTTATAGAGTTTTTTTTGCCTGTTCCAATCTTTTACTGCAGTTTAATATATTTTGTCCTCTTTTTAATAAATTTGTTTCGGAATTCATACCGTGATTTTTGAATTCTTTTGCTAATTTTTTATACAATTTTTTAATTTTTTGTGTTTTGCAGCGATTTTTTGTCATTCGGTTTCAATCTTCTGGTAGTTTAATGTAGTAAATTTCGTCCTGTGCTATTTCTGAATTTTTTGTGATTTTTAATGCGATTTCCATTGAGTTTAACGTTTTTCCGCAATCAGTGGCAATTTTTTGATATTTATAAAAGAATTTCGGTTACAATGCTATACTAATACAAGCCCACTATAGTAAATGTTGTCCTCTACGATTTTTAGAGTTTTTTATATTCTGTGGCGATTTTACCACATTAGTATATTATTATTATTTTATTTTTTTTACTCACTGAAAAAGGACGAAGTGGACCATAGGGGACCTTTTTCTAAAAATGGAACTTTAGGAGCGAAAGGGCACCATTTGGAAGCTCATTTTACATATATTTTTTTTAATTATGCTGAACAAAACATTAATTAGGTATATAAATGATATTTGTATACCAGAGTTGCACAAAAAAAATCAAATGCACTACCATCTATAGCCGGATATTTATTGAAATGCGTTTTGCAGCTGGTTTAAACTTTAGTGTGCTATTTATAATTAGAGTAAGTTTTATTCTTGTTAATAATGTGTTAACATTCACTGCGCCGATTCACACATTCAAATTTCAATCATATTTCATTCTTTCAATCAGAATAACTAAGCATTAACAATAACTTCTCAGTCAAATTTAAAGTTTCTAGCTCTGATAGTTTCAGAAGAATAGCAACTTTAAAAGGTTTTCAGCTCATTTTTTCACTTAAAATTTCAAAATTTTTAAATGCCGTTCTTTGCGATTATCTACATGTTAATAGTTGGCACTATATTTATTTTCAAGTTTCTTGTAAAAACCTGCTTCATACATCGTGATCAGACGATTTTAGAGGACTTTCCCATCAATTCACCGTATAAAAAATTTTAATTAAAAAAAAAGTTTTAAGCGCGCATGTAAGTTCTGAAAATACATAAGTGCCATGTTTTAAGTTTCTGCAGAAATCGTGATGAAACTGAAATTTTAGAATGTTCTTTCCGCATTTCACACAGTTAAAATTCTAATTTAAAAAAAAAATCAAGTATTGCATTTACACATTAGTTACAATATAATGTATAATGCAAAATATCGATGAAACGGAATTATTGGAAATGTTCTGTAGAAGGATATTTATCTATTTCCCATCTTTAAAATTCATATTTAAAAAAACATTCGATTTGGACCCCCTTTGAGTACTAAACATATTCTTCGGACCAATAAAAGCATTATTTATCGATTATCCTCGGCCTTGGTCACATTTTTTTTATATTTTTTCTGCCGTAAACAGTACTTATTTGTTACTTCTGGTCAAAAAATGGTTTAAAAATTGCCTAGATGCGAAAAACGTGTCGAATTTCTTCCAAATTAGAGTTTGGGCAGTGGCATATAGTCTCAGAATATTAAATAGTCTATTCATCATGTATAACATACTTGCAAAATTTGAGCCCAGTCGAAAACACCGTTTGAACGCTATAATGTTCAAACACAAATGGAAAAAAAAAGACTTTGGGAGTCTGAAATAAAATACCATTATACACACATGTATACACACATACATAGAGAATTGTTGTAAAAATAGGAAAAAGGGATTCAGGAGGCTTCAAAAAATAAAGATACACCAAAATTTCAGTCTTATTTTTCTTTTCCATGATTACAATAAATTGCTTACACTACATTTGACCAAAAAGTAAAAATGCAATAATTTTCAATGCTCTTAGTGGAAAACATTTTATAACTGTTTAAAATGTAAATAACGCAAAACAAATTCTAATAAACATTTCGTTACTTGAATTAGTGTTACTGAATTACGAATTCTATTCCAAAAATTTTCAGTCACGAAATAAGGTTTTAATTTTTTTAATTCTATAGCAAGCTATTTAGTGTACAACAGATAAAAAAAATTATTAACTTAATTTAAATTTAATTTTTAAATTTAAATATAATTTTTCAATCACTTTTCTCTTCAATTCAAAATGAAAAGCAAGATTCAAAATAAAGCTTGTCCTGTGCGTGATATACACCCTAATGTTCGAAACTATGAGCGTCCCCCCACTTTTTTTCCCAGGACTACACCACTGAACACTCCGTTTCAGACACTTAAGTGTTTGAATTTCAGACATTTTAATTTACAGTGAGGGAAATTCCATTTCAACATTTTTAGCCATTAGATTCAACAACACAAAATATTTATTAGTAGATTAAAATACTATAACTAGAACTCAATTTTTGCATGTCATCTTATTCAGCTTCATTTCTTGAAATTAAAAAAAATATTATTAAACGATAATCTCCCAAATCGATAAAATTTTCTTTTACAACTTAACCAAAATCTTAAAGATCATTGATTTTTAAAGACGCGATTTTTAATACTGCATGAATAAATAAAACACAATTTTTTAAAAGTGCTGTTAAATATTTATATTATAAACTGAAAAAAAGGTGACAGCTACTTACGGTAGTTTTGCTACTTGTAGTGTTCGACCAATTGGTTGTTATCTGTTGAGAAGGATGATGAGTCAACAAGGTCTTCTATCTGAAAAAAGAAAACAGAAAAATGTTATTAACTGCTATAAATAATCACATTTTTGAAAGGAAAATACCTTATGCTAAATGTTGGCTTATTTCAAATGTTTTAAGTAAGATAGCGCTTTAGGACATTAGACATGCTAATTTTCATCTTACATGCGTGTAAACATGACCTAAACTCACTATGTCTCATGTGAGTTAAAAATAGCAATTATTTCTATAAATAATTTAATAAAACTTAAATTACAAAAAAAAAGAAAGAAATTATATTAAGCAAAATTATTTTTTTTTCTTAGGAAAAAACACTTGTTTAAAAACATGTTAAATTTCACTAGAATTTATACTACAAAAGAAAAAAAAAAACTTCCACTAAATTTCAAAATTAAAGGAATAGCAAAGAGTTATTTTCAAAATTAAAACTTGTAAAAATTCACAATGATGTATTAGAATTTATTCATTCATCTATTATTCTGATATTTTTATGTACAAGTGATAAATCAAATATTGTTCATTGCCTTCATTCGTACTGCACCTATATATTTTTGAAATATACTCATTTTATTTAAAATAAAAAAAAGAATACCATTTAAGGGGAAAAAATTGATTTCAAAATCAAAACGTCTTTAATTTAAACACACAGAAATAAAGGCTGTTATTGACAATTGAGAAAAAAATGGTATTTATGAGATTTTCGTCCTGCTAACAGAAAAGTAACATTATTTCTAAAGCAGTTTTTAAATTGTGCAAAATAGTATTTGTTATTAAATCACTCTTTTTTATGAGAGTAAACAAGGTTCACAGTTCACACATCCATTAAAAACTTAAAAATTGTTGTAAATATCACTAAGTGAGTACTGCACAGATTTAAAATGTTTATCAATCATCTCTTTCCAGCTCAAAAACAAATGTCGAAAGTCAGTCTAAATAAAACCTGTAGGCAAATTTAAGAATTTAACTGACTATTTTGTAACTGACTAAAAGCACTGCCTGTAATGTATTATTCTAATAATGAGAATGTATGCAATGTCATCCTATTAATTTCTATTTACTAACTAAATTTCTTCAACATTAGTTAAATTATGCAAATTATCGCTTAAAAATATTGAACTAAAAATGCTTCATAATATAAAATCAAATAGTTGCTAACCCCCCCCCCCCAAAAAAAAAAAAAAATATTTATTTTATAATATAAGTCATGGCCCACAGGCATACAGATGCATCAAAATAGAATAAGAAGATAGTCAAAAATATACTCCTATCAGATCATGAAAACTGAAGAGAAAATGTAAATATAACTATTATAAAGTTTAAATAATATTTATTAGAAAAAATAAACGATACAAATAAAAAGCATTTAAAAATAATACTACATTTTCATACAGGTCAAACTTGTCAGACCGTCCATAAAAATAATGTCAAAGTTTATCATTATCATTTAATAATATTATATTTTAATATTTATATTTCCAGTTTTAGATTAAATTAAATCTGCTTATAGAAGTGATTTTGATGCTTGTTACAAAGACGCGATTTTTAATATTGCATGAATAAATAAAACATAATTTTTAAAAAGTGCTGTTAAATATTTATATTATAAACTGAAAAAAAGGTGACAGCTACTTACGGTAGTTTTGCTACTTGTAGTGTTCGACCAGTTGGTTGTTATCTGTTGAGAAGGATGAGTCAACAAGGTCTTCTATCTGAAAAAAGAAAAATTTTCATAGTAAAATATATAAGTAATATATTACTAGTGTTGACATTAGGTCAATTTGACAAAGCGCAGTATTTTTCCAAACAACTGACGAGTCGTTTGGAAAAATATAACAGAATTCTAGTGATAAACAGGCAATCTAAACAAACCAGTTAAAAATATATATTTGGAACAGGACACAAGAGTGCTTTATTTGAGAATAATGTGTACTTTTTTATTTAATTCCCATCCAGCGGCCTTTTTGTTTTACAGTCAACACTAATTACAACATCCTATAAATATTGGCCAAGGGGAAGGGGTGCAATCAATCGACTCGTTGCGCGGGGGGGGGGGGGGGGGGATGAAGAAACTATGAAAAAGCTAAAACCTACCATCTTTTACTTTTTTTATTCCATTTAAGAATTTTTTCCCATTTGCTTATAAAAACATCTCATGTTAAGTGTAGCTGAGAGAAAGAAATCAATTTTATCCACCGCCTCTTCCCATATTTAACAAAACTCCTTGGAATATAATAAATATGTTTTCTGTAAAAGCGTTGCATTTTAGCCAGATAGCATATGCATTGATAACTGGCGCCCTTCTTGCTTCTCAGTAAAAAAAAAAAAAAAAGTGATTTTACTTCTTTTTTGTATAAAATTTGCTTGCATAATAAAAACAGACTCACTGTTGTCTTGGAATGAGTGCTCTGACTTTTTAATTTTAAAAGTGCGTTTGAAAATTAAAAGAATGCCTTAAAAAAATTTTGCCCGTAAGAATCTAAAAATGATCTTTTCCCACCAGCAGTACCCTGCATTTTTTTATTTCTAATTATGGAGGAAGCCTTATACAGTGCCATCACTACGACTTTTTATTGGTGGGGGAGAGAACCTCAAATTGCCAAGTCAAATTTCAGTATTTGCCAACTCATTTTACAATTTTGCCAACTTACCACAGTTAGAAAATGTAATATAGCTCTTATTTGTTAAAAGTTTAATAATATTCCTAATTAGTTTTGTAATTTTTGCCAAGTCTATCAGAAATAGAAAATATATTGTAGTTTTTATTAAAGTTTTAAAAGAAATTTGCCAACTAAGTTTGTAAATTTGCCAAGTGTAATAACATTCGCGAATGTTTTTTTTTGGGGGGGGGGCTCCCCCATCCCCCCCCCTTAGCGAGGCCCCTGACCTTATACATGAACATCAGGGTTCGTAAATATCATGATATTTTCGAAAATATAAAAAATATCCGATATTTTGATATATATCCGATATTTTCAAAATAGTCAACTTTGCTGATAATAAATATTTTCAAGCATAATATACATTAGAAACTAAAACATACTGCACTTAACATGAAAACTTAAACAATATACTAAAAGCACATTTTTCTTTTTTCTTTACTTAGAATAAAATTGAAGATTAACTAATTGAAAACATGAAAACCGAAATAATTTGCTTTATGCACTTACATAAAAAAAAAGTAAATAAAATAAAGCTATAGGATTCAGTATCATCAAGAAATCAGAAATTTATAAAACAAAATTTTAAATACATAATATTGTTTTAACTGAAAATTTTGAAAATTTTTTATTCCCTAACATACTATACAGTTTAAACTGAACTAAATCAATACCAGAAGAGATTATTGTCTAATGAAGCTGCATATATATAACTGAGTATTTAAATTAGACAGTTTATTATTCAGTGTCTGTTCTGAATTAATAATGTCCCTCATAATCTACAGTTAAAAGTAAAAAATTCAAACATAAAGCTTGAAAAAGATATTTGTTTTCTTCTTCGTCTAAAAAAGTCACTATAAGAGACGAAAATTCTTTATTTACAGAACAACACAGTTAGAAATTTCATTTGCACTTATTTTGACTGAAAATATCAAAAATATCTTGCACAGTGATATTTTGAAAATAAATATCAAATATAGAAAAATATTGAAAATAGCACACATCTTGATATTTTGAAAATAAATATGGAAGTAATATGAAAATATCGAAAATATCAAAAATCTTGATATTTTCAAAATAAATATCGGATATATATCAAGATATATATCGATTGATATATATCAACGAACCCTGATGAACATTTAAAAATTGTTTCCCTAATCTCTACCGCCCCCCCCCCCCCCTCTCCACTTACAAACACCACACTAACTTTTTAACATGTCAATACTTTTACACATATTTTTGATAAACTCTACACAATGAAATAAAAAAAATATTTGTTGCAGTCATTTTGCCAGTTAACAACAATACCTTTCATTGTCTAAAATTGCAAAATAATAAATAATTATTTACATTTTTTTCATGTTAAACTTAACAGATAAAAGTAAAGGAAAGCTAAAGAAAGAAAATTTGGGCAATTAAAATTGTTTCGGGTAAATCTAATTGGAGTATTTTTGAGAAAAATTCTCTTCTAATGGAGATTTATTTTTTGCACATTTCAGAAAATTTTTAAACCAAATGAGGCTATAGGACAGATGTGCCAGTAAGAGGCACCCGTAAGAAATTTCTTTACAAACTACTTTTTAATTAATAGTTATAATTATTACATTCCAATTTTTTCCATATTGTATTAACCCTTTATGTACTGAATTATGAGTTCATGAAAATTTTATCTTCAAAAGCATTTTTTATGAATTTTTGAAACTATATTAGAAGATTTACATAATCATTTAATAAATTTTAGAAGGATTGAAGGATTTAGAAGGATTAATTAAATTTGAATTTATAGGGATTTTGTGCACTATTTATAACCCCACTCAAATCTTTTATTTTAAATATTTTTCTTAGTATTTTCTAGAATTATGAAATGTACAAATATAATGTTCTTACAAAAGAAATATTTCCGAATTGAAAAATCCCCCCCCCCCCCCTCTTCCAATGCCATGAAGCAAAAGCAAAAGAAATCATCCTTTTAAAAACCTTTTTGTTTTGTGTAACCAATAATGCTTTTGGAACAAGGTAAAGTAATGTATCTATAATTCATTCTAAACTGTATTAATACTAATTGATGCATTAAATGAATTTTATATCAAGTTATTTCAATGGTACTTATAAGTACCGTCAGCAGATAAAGTGTTAAGGTACCTATCAACATATTTAACCATTCTTATATCTCATTTCCCAATATTAATCAAAATTTTATCGCAAATAACAGTAAATATATAAAAATACACAAAATTCCAGTAATGGACACCCCGCAAAAAGTAACAGATATAATTGTTTTTATGACTGTATTTAGAACCAGAATTTAATGAAAGCATATTAATGAAACAAAATAATTATTTTCAAATAAATTTAACAATTAGAATATCTTTAATTAATAAAATATTTGTGAGAATTATTCACGTCTTAAATTAATTATTGTTATCACAATATCAATATTTTTATTTTAGTTAGATGGTTTAAAATACCAAATGTCAGGGAATTACAGTTATCAAAATTTTGGGACAGTGTGAGGATTATAGGGGTAAAGAAAAAAAAAATCTGAAAAAAAAAAGTTTTGGAAAATTAGTGGATATATTCCTCATTATTTTTATCAGTTAAATCCCCCAAAACTACTTGATATATTACTTGTAGTAATTAGTAATGCAAATAAGAAAGAATTAATACTGCGGGTTGAATGTTTTATAAATGCTAAATAAAAATAATTCCAAAATAAAACTTCTGAACTCTGAACTGATGTTTGAGGGCACTGATCTTAGAGGGCAGATTTTCTAGTTTCATTACTATTATAAACTTAAATATTATTGTTATTATTATTTTGTGTGTGTGTGTCTGCTGAGATGAATGAGCAAACATTTAAGACAAAAAATAATAGATTTACTTTTAACAATTGTTTTTATTAAAATAGGAAGAGATTGAGCCCTAAGAGCCCCTCTTTTCCCGATGCCCTAAACAATATTCTCCGATTCCTGATTTGTTTTAGTGATTGACAGATTATAAAATATGAAGCGAAAAAAAAAAAAAATTGATAAAAATATTAAAAATATTAAAAATTTTATTAACCACACAAATTAATTAAAACTAGCTATTTATAATATTTTTGGGGTTAATGCATTCTCTAAAGTGCAGTTTAAAAAATAAATTTCATACGTAGGTTTTTCAGAAATCAAAAGATTTTATGTACTACGGACATTATTGAAATTGCATTTTTAGCAATATGCATGGGGTGTCCATTACTGGAAATTGTCTAATTAAGCATTCCAGTAATGGACACGGGTCTGAAAAACATTAAAATAAATGAAATTTTCTAAATGGCCATCACCATACAAAATTCAAAAATTTTTATTACTATACTACCAAAACAAACACATACAAATTTTGCAAGAAAATAAAGAATATATAAATTTATTAAGTGAAGAATGTTCATTAAGATTTTTTTTTTTTCACTGAAAAGCAGTGGAACTTTAAAACATTATTTGCATACTGCTTCCTGATTGATTTAAGAGAGTCAACAATAGCCAAGATTATAAAACATGCAAGGGGGAGTTGTGAAAAAAATAATATATATATATATATTTATAAACTAAAAACATTGAAAGTTGTCCATTATTGGCACATCTATACTATAAAAAGCATATAAACAGGTTGTGATTACTTTATACTCAGTCATTATTATTTTTTGTTGTTTTTACCTTTTAATTTTTGAAATATTCATTCATGCATAAAATGCATCAACGCTATTTATTAGGGTTGCACCGAATAATGATTTTGGCCGAATACCGAATATCCGGCCAACAGGTAAACTGAATATTCGGTTAGCCGCATACTGACTATCAAGCCGAATACCGAATATTCGGCCATCTGAATAGTAACTATGTCTAAATACCGAATATTCGGCTTGACGAATACTTTTAAATTTAATAATTTGAAAGTATTAAAAAGCTAAATTTTAAAACAATTTTACATAATATTTGGGTTATTCTTTGCAATAGTGCAAAAAGTGCTTCCCAGTCATATAAATGCTCTTAATTTCATTACATTTTTATTTATTTTTATTTTTATTAGAAGATCTAAACATACTTTATTAGGGACGGAAAGTAAAATTTAAAAATAAATAAATTTAGTACTTAAAAATGTAATATGTATCATGCAAACATCATTCCCTCACCTTTCCCCACCTGTACTACCATAGATTATTGCCTATTTCTTTCCATCCAGAAATAAAAATAATTAAAAATACCCTAAGCAAAATAAAGTTCTTATTTGGTACATTAAAAAAAATAATAAAAAATATTATTTTTTACAATTATTATATAGTCTACTCAATCAATTATATGTTTCCCCATGTTAGACCATCATTCCCTCACACATTGCTATTATCTCAAATATCTACCACTAAAGAGCAGTAGCAATCTAGCATCCTTCACAGAGAAGAAGCCATTTTGAGCACTTGTCAGTCCAGCAATATAAATTGGTGGTGTAAAATTTTGTTAATTTTTCAGAATTTTTTTTCAGTCGGTATATCTGGAAGCGTGTTTATTAGCAGTCATTCCCTCACACAGAATACTAATTTTTTTGTAAATATCAAAAATTTTAATTTTATCATACATTATATATTAAGTGTTGCTCTTCAAGGAAACAGTTTGGATTTCTTCATATTTTGCATTTTTTCCTACAATTAGTAAAAATGTCTTATTTCATCATTCCCTCACATTTACCATTATGAGGGAATGACAAGATGAGTGAGGGAATGATGTGCTTTCTGTTTAAATGATGGATTTAGTTTTCCTGCTTAAAATTTATACTAATAGCATGTTATTTTTTAAATTTATGTGGCTCAAACTAACCAAAACATTTTATTTAACTGTTCTTGGAGAAATTTATAAATACGCCAGAGTAGCTTTAGTGAAAAATTATGCATATACGTAGAATAGTGTTGATTAGCATTTTACATTTTTTATGCGATTAAAATATATTGAGTTTAAAAAAAAACTTAGGAGAGAAAAGGAAAAATAATCCTTTGAAGCTTGAAAAACTGAAATATTTAAAAGAGAAAGGCCAAGTTAAAAATGTAAAGGAGATGAGTTCTAGACAACTATGTCCAAAAAAGGAAACAGTGGAAGAAAAATTAAAAAAATTATAGAGAAAATATTAAGAAAAATAAGAAGATTGAGCAATTTCTTTCTCCCCAGACTCCATCAAATAGTGGTAACACAGATTCCGCAAGTTTTAGTGGTTCTGAGGCTGAACGTCCTTTTTCAAGGCAGAGTGCTTGGAAAAAAGAATTAGACGGGGCAGATCAAAACTGTTTCGAGAAAATCAGTCATTAAAAGTTCAACTGTAAAGCTGCAAAAGGAGATAATCAAAATACAAAAAGTATTACCAAGCCTTACTTAAAATTTTTTTTAAACATCTAAAAGTTAACTCCTAAAAGAAAAAATAACTGGAAATAAAGACGTATCATCCAAAATTAGAAAAAGCTTTTATTTGGAGACGTTCTTTACACAACATTGGCATCAACTTTTAGCAATATGAGAAAGAGTCAAAAAGGTAGACAAATGTACTACAAAATTTTAAGGGAAGTATTTTGAAAAAATACAGATTGCTACATATGACAATATATATATATATTCTTAGATATCGAAGCTTGAAGAATAAAAAAAAGATTATACCTCAAAAAGCAAAATAAAGAAACAAAAGAAGGCTTTTATGTGAGACACATAAATATTTATACAAGAAGTTTTTCAAAGAAGTTAATTATGTTTTGAGTTATTCATCATTCTGTCGCCCGAAACCACTTTAGGTGAAAAAAATCTAATGTTGAAGAAAGAGATACAGCTGCTTGTGAAGCTCATTCAACATAAAAATAATTGTATTAAAACTTAATGAAACAGGAATAATAAATTTTAAAACACCTGATGTATTACTAAAATTATGTTGTGAGAAAAATAATATAATCTGCCTTCAAAGGAAGTGTGATAATTGTAAAAGCAACTTAATTTTATAAACTACTGAGGATGAAACAAGTTTATTAAAGCTGAAGAAATGGATCTGGGAAACACAAAGTATAATTAACCAAACCAAAACTAGTCAGATGTGGCAATCGCAAAACTCATACATGTTAATACTTCCTGAAAAATGCAGCTTAGCAGTGTACCATCGGTTAGGTGATTTACATTAAACTCTAATCAGCAACAACTTATGTCAAGTCTATCTTAATCTGAAGTTTGATGAAAATCTGTAGTAAATTAGTTTTTGAGATAGAGCTATTCCAGAAATCATAAAAAATTCTGCGTATCAGTGCCACCTGTTGGGCGATTTACACCAAAAACTAATCAGGACCAATTTATATCAGAGACTAACTGAATCTTAAGTTTGATAAAAATGCGAGCATTAGTTCTTGAGATATAGTTATTGTAATAATCATGAATAATATTAGCATACAAGCGCCACCTGTTGGGTGATTTACCCCAAAAAGTAATAAGCACCAAATTATATCAAGTACTAACAGAATCTGAAGTTTTATGAAAATCCGAGCATTAGTTCTAGAGATATAGCTATTGTGGAAATGGAGAAAAATGTATGATAGCAGCGCCACCTGTTGGGCAATTTACACGAAAAAGTAATCAGCACCAATTTATATTGGGAACTAACTAAATCTAAAGTCTTATTCAATTCCGTCCATTAGTCCTTGAGATAGAGTGCCCACAAAATTTCTGTCACATACAGACAGACAGAGACTTTGTAAAATAATTTTTTTTTTTTCGGGATCTCTGACCTCTAAAACATGTAAATCCGTCGAAAACCGGAATTCGAAAATTTTCACGAATCCAATAATTTCTTCTTGTAAAGATAGAAGAAAGTAAAAAGATGAACATAATTACCACACATCTTATGGGGAAAGAAAGACTGAGCCCCCTCAGCCATGTGATAATAGATCATCAGTTTTCATGTTTTCATCTATTTAATTTAATTTTATACTATTATAATACTATTTTATTGTATCAATTCATATTAAAAATAATGTGTTAATTAACTTGTTTTGTAAACAATCATTCCCTCATATCTGTTTCATCATCCCCTCACTCATCATTCCCTCACCATCATTCCCTCACTTTTAAAATTTTTATTTTATTTTTTTTGTTAAGTCAAATTTTTAAAACAATTTCTGCTGCTATTAAAATTTTCAATAATTGGCTAATTGCTTACCATTTATCGACTTTTTATGAAAATTTACGTATGTATCATTCAAGTCAGACTGCTTGGCCAAATTTGCAAGTATTGTAGAGAACAACTCATTTAACACATATACTTCCATATTAATAAATAAGATATTTTCGCAAGTAAATTTTACACTAAGAAAAATCTATGCTTTGAATTGTTATTTAAGAAGAAGATAGTTTTAAAGCTTCTATAATTGATAAAATTTTAAGTTTTACGGATACCTCTCTGAATTAAAACAAATTAATAAAATGTTTTTATATTCTAAAACAAATATTTTAAAATCAAAGTGAAATTTTAAAGAAATTGGAATAAAAATTTGACTGCCGTATTCTTTTTATTCGTCAAGAAGGGACTAAAATCGTCATTATTGGTTAATTTTCTTAGGTGATACTTTTCAAACAGCAAAAAAAAAAAAAAAAAATAAATAAATAAATAAATAAAAAAAACCTAAAAGCATTGTTTTATTTCAATGTAATTCGATTTCTAATTATTCTAAATAGCTTTATTAATTGACAGTTAAAAATAGAATTTTTTAAAAGGTTTTTAAAGATACTATTAAAAAAGTTTTTCGTTAAGTATTCGGTCTGGCCAAATATTTCGATATTCGTCCAAGCCGGCATACCGAATAGTTTGATATTCGGCTTAACCGAATATTCAGTAGTATGGCTGCATACTAAATATTCGGTGCATCCCTACTATTCATCAAATAAAAATAATTGATAGTTAAATAAAAATGATTCATACCTTGAGAATAAAAATTCCGAAACTTAAAAGCTAAAATCTAGCGTGTTTTATTTTTTCTCTTTAAGAGTTTATTTTTTTTGTTTATAAAAATATTTTATACTATATGCGTTAAGTGCAAATGCGAGAAAGAAATGAATTATCCCCCCCCCCCTCCCCTCTCTACCAAATTCATCGGAATAAGTAAATATCTGTCCTATAAAACGTTGCATTTTAGCGATCATAATTTTAACTTTTAAGTAAGAAGTTCAGACCTAGAACTTTTACTTTACTCTCAACGAATGAAAACTAAATATTATGCATAAAAATAACAACTTTTATAGTGATATGGATAATTCTAAATCATACAGCAAATGAATTATTAAATGATTTTTAAAACTTACCTTTTCTTCCTAACAGCCATCTTGATATTTTAGTTGTTTTACTACTCCGACTACGTGAAGGTCACAGCAGACGTCACATGAAGGGCTGCACAACGCTGGGCACGGGTCACACGAACAATAGAATTCTCCCCAGCTTTAAATGCCCCCTAAGCTACGGCGCACGAGTAGGGTTACTGTATTAAGCAGTTTATCCCTCGTTTGGCTAACTGAATATTATTTATTATATAGAAAATAATCAACATGTAGAATTGGTCCCGCCAGAAAACGAATTAGAAAAGAAAATTGCGTACAAAATAAATATTTATTTTTAAAATTGTACCTTCTCTCTATTAATAAATATTTCATTTTTATTAATATACCGGGCAAGAACAAGTTCCAAAAAAGATTTATTTAAGATAATCTGCAATTAAAAAAATATTATTGTTTAGATGTGCTTGGGTTACATGATATAGAATTGTATGCAATAAGTAAAATGCAAGTATTTTGATTATGATTTTATTAAAATGAATATTACAGTTTTCTATTTTGAAAATTTGATACATCTCAAATTTATAATATGTGTGTATATATATATATGTGTGTGTGTGTTTACAATTGTCAAGGGAATAAAAAAAGATGCTTAAATTATTTAGAAAACATAACTTTTTATTAGTTTTCTTTTTGAGAAAAAAATTTCAACGTCTGGTTTTTGTAATATATATTTATATAGATTTTTTGTAAATAATTCTAAGAGAATTATACATAACATTTGAATATGTCAAATAATTTGTACATTTTAATAACTTTTTTAGAAATTTCGTTTTTAAAATTTTCTTTTAACTCATTTAATATGTTTTATAATACGCTATATGAATCCCTTTATTTTCCCCTTACTCCACATTTAGTAAGAGAATAAGTAAAAAATAAATGCGTTAAGTAATTTGTAAATTTTAATAATTTTTTAGCAATTTTTTTTTAAATATTTCCTTTAACTCATTTAATATGTTATATGTATACCCTTTTTGCCACATTTAGAACGAGAATAAGTAAAAACTAAGTGCGTTAAGTAATTTAGAAACTTTAATATTTCTTTAATATTTCTAGGGTTAAAATCAGGCATTTTTCTCCAGGAGGAATTTTTAAAGCTTCTGTGGTTGCAGGGAGGATTTGCACTTAAACCACATTAATAAGCATTAAACTCAAGCAAAACTTTCAGAAATACCCCCCCCCCCCCCTTCCCAAACACGCACATGCACACACCAAAGCCATCTCCTGAATTTATCATTGAGCATTTGTTTTGAAATATTTTTAAAATATGCTTTACATCAAGGAGACAAATAAAGTACTGTGATCTATAATAAAACAGTTGAAAAGTTACATTGCAGCAATGCAGGTTTTACTCTGGGAGTGCGGCTTGTGCAGATGACTGTTTATTATTTGACATATTAGGGATGGTTATTTAGCAGAAATTTGGATTTAGAGAAAATGCACATTTTTTTAAACCTTGGTATGTCTTATGCCATTACAAAAGTATTGATTAATAAAAAAGAAAAATTGTGTGTCTGGGGAGGGGGGAGGCTGCAGTAAATTTACGTGTACTGTATTATGTCTGTTCCGTATTATTGCTTGTTTAATGTATCAGTTTATATAAATGTATTCTTTTTATCAGACGTATAGGAATATATTTTATAAGGACCCCCGCTTTTTTAGATTTTAGAAAAACAGAACATAATTTTTATTTATTTCATCAGTTTAAAGAGTAACAACTATTACTGAAATAAAATATTCCAGTTTTTAAAAACTTGTAAATTATTTATCAAAATAATTTTATTGTGGTGTCAAGGAATTAAATAAAAAAATCTGACAAAATGTATGATTAAAACTAATTTTTAAGATATGATTGCCATGAAAAGGCAGATTTACTGTATGTAATGAGCCTTTTGCTATTTGATAAGGTCTTATTCTAGGTATATATAATAATACTTATTTTTCCTAAATGAAATGATAAAAATAATTCTTGGCTAAATAATGAAAACATTTGTTCATAAAAAATATTCAGAAATTAAAATAATACTTGTTTGAACAAAATTGCTTTGATTCATACTTTATCATATAAGACATTCACCTTCATTTAATTTTTTTATTTTGTCTTTCAAAAAGAGTAACTTTTAATTGCTCTAAAATTAATTTAATTTCAAATTATTAAGTCAAAAATAATAAACATAAATAAATTAAACAAGCAAACAACCAAAAAAGAAAGGAAGAAGAGGTAGAAAAAAGTTCTAATATCACAGAATACAAGAGTAATTTTTATATAATTTAAAATTAATTTAATTTGAAAATATTAAGTTATATAAGCAATGAACATTAATAATCTAATGAGAATAGTAATTTAATAAAGTAAAATAATAGATTACTACTTTAAGTACCAATATTTAAATTTAGTTACATTATTTACAGTTAAATAATGAAACCTAACTTCGCTGATATATACAATGTATGCACTGTAAATTAAAATGTCTGAAAATCAAACACTTAAGTGTCTGAAACGGAGTGTTCAATTTTCAGACATTTTAAAATGTCTGAATTTTTTCAGACACTTTTTGCGTCTGAATTTCAGACACTTCAAACGTCTTAATAGCATCCATTTTTTTTTGTAAGCATCATACGTAGCCATGTTTGACCACGTTGAACCCTGTAAAAATATTTGGCTGGGGTCTTGCCCCCTCCACACGCTCTCCCCCCCCCCCCCCCCGCAGCCTGATTTTTTTGGTGCTCCTAATTTTGGTATGCAATTTTCGTTAAGCTGTTTATTTAAATCTTTTACGACATTTTACTGATTATAATCAATATTTTGAACTTCAGGAATAGAACAAGATTAAAGCAAAAAATATTTATCTAAATATTTGTTTTGATGATAAATATGATTTTGAATATGATTTTTTTTTAAATCTTATTTTACTTTAAAAGTTCAAAACATCGATTATATTCAGTACAATTTCGAAACGGATTTAAAATATAAGCTTTACAAATATTGCACATTAAATTTGGTGGCACTTAAATCGTAGGGGGACGGGACACTGCTTTAATACCCATGCTTTAATCAAGAAGTTCTTTTGCAAAAAATGCAACCCTACACTATGGTTATCTAAATAGAGATGTCCGGTACTCGGTAGTATCCATTGTGGAGGTTAATGGACATTCACGAATAGCGGACACCTCTATTTAGCGAATACTTTTTTAATCCGCAAAGCACACGCATACATATTTGTATATTTTTACCTCACAAAAGCAGACATCTCCGATCATCAGACAAATTCCGCGATCCCGAAGTTTCCGCTATTAAGGGCTTTTAAGATACATGTATAAATATATATTTTTTTATAATCTTGTCCTATTCTAAAAGTTTAAAATATTTATTATACTCGGTTGAATGTCGAAAGAGATTTAAAATGTCAGATGTACGAAAATTGCAAATAAAATACCCCCATCTCCCCACAAAAGGAAAATTCATATAATTTAAAAATTAGATTTAAAAAAAAATTATATTGACACATAGGCAATTTTACATATCTATCAGATGATAATCACAACAGCTATTTAACTATGAGTAAAAAAATTAAAAAATAAATATTCCACTTTAATAACATTAAGAAAAAAATTACTTCGGTATTTTGTTAAATATATTTTGTGTTTTTAATCTTGCCCTACTCTAAAAGTTCAAAACTTTCATTATAATCAGTGCAATATCGAAAAGGATTTATGATATCAGCTTTGCGAAAATTGAATACAAAATCCCCCTCCCCCCACCTCTTTTCCCGAAAAAAATTTTAAATTCTTATCATTTAAAAATTAAATTTTAAAAAAAATTATATTGCCACATGCCACTTCAGCAAGTTTTTATGTAGATCACAGGGTAATCACAAAAGCTATTCAACTATCAATAAAAATAAATAAATAAATATCCTACATTAATAGCAAGAAGAAAAAATAACTTAGTTTCCAAGCTTAATTTGTCTTAAATATATATCTTAACATCTAATTTTCATTCTTGTAATTTTCGTATAAGTGTATATAAATACAGTTACAAAAATCACAATATTAAGTACAAAATCTAGTTATAGCTTTTTACTTTTTCCCATTATAAATTTCAAATTACTTTTCTACTAAAAATAATCAAAAAATCAATATTATACTTGATTTCAAATCAAATACATATGTATATTTTTACTGGCAGTTTTAAAATTAAGGAGCACATAATAGATGAATCATGACAACGTCATACGTTTGCAGGTACTTTATTTATCTTATTTTTTAATCTGCGGTTTTACGTTAGGAAGAAAGATCTTTCCAAAGCTTTTTTTTTCTTTCATTTTGGTCGTTACGTGAGATAAGAATTAACCATTGAAACGAAACTGCGATTGAAAGCAAGAGAATGAATATTCAACTTAAAATGTCTCTCTTTTAGTAATATTATTACTTTAAATTTGGGAAAAAAAGATGAAAATTCAGAATATATAATTTGTAATAAAAGACAACGTCATAAGTTTAAAAATATATACTTCTAGAATTAATGGGTTTTTTTCGCAAACAGATTCAAAACTAATTGAATTTCATGCAAGATTTTGTTTATACTATAAATAAAATCATAAAAGACACTAATTTCAGTACTATAAAGAAATTATGACACTTACTTCAATCGATGTTGCAAGAGGTCAGAAAAATTCCTCGATTTGAAATTTGAAAAACTACCCCAGTGAAGGAGAAGGGCTTGCATCATTTTAGTACGAAATTTCACAATATATCCGACTAGCCATATTTAAAGAATGAAATGTTTCATCCTCAAAATAGGACCCGCCAGACAAAAGTTTCTTTTTTTTTTTTTTTTTTTGCTAGCTTCGACAGGACGAAGATGAATAACACAATATTATTGATATAAATTAATACGAATTAACACTAAGTCCATTGCACACGCTTTGTAGAATTTCCGGGTGTAATCTTCAAGCGTCGTCTACTTCTGTTCTGTGTCTATCCCGCCCTTATATGGACGACAGCTTCTAAGAGACATTTGATGTCAAGCACACACGTCAGATGCATGTATTCAATAAATAAATAATCCAAGTGAATACGAATTTAAATCACAGAACTTCACATTCCGCGAAAAACGAATTAAAATACACGCGTACATAAAAACAAACTTCGTTTGAATTACAACGTATACCAACTTTGAACGAAGACATCTAAAACGCATGCGCGACTGGCAGTGCCCCAGTGCCCCCTGGTGGTTATTGCGTCGGAAGAATCAAAACGTCTTAAATTAAGACACGTTTGAAGCAACGAAGTGTCTTAAAATAAGACGTTTGCGGATATTTTAGACACTATTCTCAGTTCATTTACACCATGATCATACTAAGACACTTATGTATCTTAAATTAAGACATCTATAATGTCTTAATTTTCAGATTAAGACACTTAAGGGTCTAAAATTCTTTTTCAGTCACATGTGTCTAAATTTAAGACGCCTCTATTTGCAGTGTGCTAAACACTATACTATATTGCACAAAAATGAACTTTTGTTTTTTTTTATAATATTATTTCTTTCATAAATATATAGTTATAAAATATTATATAAAAGGTAATTGAAAGTTTTCACTTAAAATTTCAGTCACACCCAGTGACAAATAATTACATATTGTATTTATTTATTATTGTTTGTGCAGTTTTAATGAAATAAAAACTTTACAATAAAAGCTATATTAATTATATTGTATACACATTTTATTGCTTTAATTTATTAACATTTTTGTCGCAACATATTTTGACGTTGTCACGCTAACAATCAGCAGAGAGAAAATTCGGGTCAAAGCTGGAAGTCTGCACGGGCCGAATTTCCAGGACCGGCTTCAGCCCAGCCAAACCCGCATGGAAATTCTCCTGACCCGGTCAGTGTAAAATTAAAAGTTCTGACCGGACCCGATTCTTTTATATTTTCACAGTTTAGGGCTAGCCCGTACAAAAATAAGTAAAAAGAGATGTGCTCTGGCTTATGAAATAAACAATTAAATATGCTCGGTCGGGTCACGACTACAGCGTACATATTTATAGGAAAATTTTTCAGTATATTGCAGATTATGTCTCTTCAAGACGAATTACACAATAGCAACCTTAATTAATACTTAGAAACTAAAGACTTTTCAACATTCAAATAAAGATTCATTAAAAAAGTTGATGAAACTTAGAACAAAAGAAAGTTAAAATATAATAACTTTTGAAGTTGCATAATAAAAGTATATTTTTGAAAATATTTCTTTGTAATTTATTATGGCTTTTCTCAAATCCAAAGGAACTACATTCTGAGACATTTCTGAATTAATTCTTGTCCAGAAATGTATAAAATGGGCAGATTTTCGTATTCAGAAACTTTGTACTGGAATGGTGCTGCCCATTTTTTGATAAAGCAAAAGATCTATCAAAAATACTGTCAAAGTGAACGTTTTGAACTTGAACACTTTGAATTTTCTCCCGCGATAACTTGCGGAGAAAAACCTGCTGGCACGTGACAAGAATCGCTTATAACTCAATAAGTAACTTATTTATCAAAATATGAAACTTATTATTCATTTTCAACCGTTTCAATAGTCCGACTTGGCAACTTTATGCCTTTGCAGTTAAAAATGAGTCAGAAAATCTGTCAGAAAGTCTCGCGTGCTCAACAAGCGCAAAACGTTTTGACACATTTACAAATTCATTTCTTAACGAAAAGATATAAAATTGGAAGGCCTGACTATGAAAGCGATATGGAATCGAACGGTATTTTTTATTTTTTTATAAATAAATTACTTATTGAGTTATAAGCGATTTTGGTCACGTGACAAACACGTTTTTCACTCTTTCTTGAGTGGTTATTCTCGTTTCGCGCGGAAATTCGGTTCAGAACGCCCACTTTTTGAAAGATGTATTGTGTTTGCAAAAAAAAAAAAAAAAAAAAAAAAAAAAAAAACAGTTGGATTAGATAGCTTCTGAATGACAGCACATGTTAATTTTATGCATTTCCGAGCAAAAATAAATGAAAACTTATGTCATAAAGCTGCCCTTTTGCCTTTGAGAATACTCTTAATGTATATTTTCAATGATTCCATTAACGGAAGTTCATTATAACTATTACTATTTTTGCAAAACATATTGCTTGCCTGACACATCCTGGAAATAATTTATTCCAGTTCTACTATGTAGAAAAACAAATTTGATCCTGGTATGATCCATGCTCATGATATGTCCATGTAAGCTTGACACATGTACTAACTCTTTTTTAAAAGTAGAAGTGCAAAATTGGCAGGTTTGACTATGGAAGCGATTTGGAATTTTAATGAGTTTTCCATTTTTTGATAAATAAATAATCGAATTCTAAGCAATTGTGGTCAAATGATAACCGGTTTTTCTATTCTCTCTCTGGCTGCCTTTTTTTTTTTTTTTTTTTTTTTTTTTTAATCTGGAAATTTGGTTTAAAACGCCCATTTTGATGGTATTTCCTGAAAGATCTCTTACGTTTACCAAAAACCGGAAAACGTCTTTCGATAACATAATTGCTGAAAAACAGCACCTGCCGTTTCATGCATTTTCGAAAAAAATGAATTAAAACTTGTGTATAAAGTCGCCTTTGGATTTGAGAACAGCCATATATATACTCGTGAAACTCATCTCCATTGAAAATTATTCATATGTTATCGGCTTCATTTAAATTTTTATATAGGTCCGATGTTTAAAAGACTGTCTTGATTCTTTAATTCAATGCTTGGCGAAAAATCTTCCTCTCAACGCCAAGTAACACACGCGAGTGTCCCGTCAATTGTCCCCTCCCTCTTCACTATCTTCCAACTTAACCTTTGGGGAGGAAAACGCAGGAAAAGGTAATTATACCGTGCCCAGTGATGTTTCACGACATGAAGATCTCTGTCTAAAGCAGTCCGGCAACAATAGGATCTGCGCGCGCATCTTTATCACTCATTTCAAGTTACTTTACGGTAAAGAGGGGATTGATTCTTGGAACGGATTGCCTGTGCGTCGTAAGGCATTTCGCGTGCTGGAAATTGAATTGGGTGTCACTTGAATTACCAAACTTGCGCTATCGTGTTTATTTAAATGGAAAACCAAACTTGTGTCAAGCAAGTGTGCTCTTTGGGCACGTATTTTTTTTAAACACTTATTCTTAATAGCGTGGAAAACATGTATATTTATTAAAAACGTATTCGTATACACGCATCTTTTCAAGAAAATTTTAGAGAAAACAACAAAATGTTATAAATAAACAAGTGTTTCTAAACTAAACTATTTTGATATTTTAATTCTTGATATTCATACAACATTCTAGCGAAGTGTTAAACTGAACAGCAACATGAGATATTAATAACTGTCGTGATCACGAGAAATGTGAGTCTGATCATTGATTGCTCACTGATCGCAGATTGCCCATTGCCCCTGTGGTCGTAGAACTCTCCATTTCCTACTACTTATATGCAATGTTATTGTGGTGTCTAAGGCTCTGTTTAAAAAGGAAAAGGTCTCCCTCTCATCCTAAATCTATAAAATGTCAACTGGCCTTTCACTACCATACGGAAGTTCGTACTTGTGGATTTTAGCAAAAGCACGGGAGATTCAACCATGGAAATGGGGGAAGATTGACTAGAAGGAAAGAAGTTCCTCCTTCAGGATGTCCATCCACTTCTTTTTAAAGGTATTAAAAGTGAAAAGCACCACGTGACCAATACGAAGAGGCCGGCAGTTGAATGTACTTGAATGTGAATGATGCGTCTATTCGGCACTTTACACCCTAATAAAGGGAAGGAAAAAGCATGAAACTAAGATATTTTGCAATAAGAAGGAAGACAAAAGATGATCATATGACCATATATACGATAGCAGTCATTGGAAAGTGACCATATAGGCGGTGTATTTTGACACGTAATACCTATTCAGTCAGTCCGGGCTTACGAAAAGTAACCTTATAAGCGGGGTGACCTTATAAGTGGGTGACCATATATCCGGTACTGACTCTATATCGGTTATCAGTTTCTGTAGTATCACATGGCCGACCTTGCCCTTGTCGGTGACTACCATTTCATGTGTCTCGAAATCAATTCCACAGCCTTGCGATGGCACTTCTTGAGACCCCAACAGCGTTCGCTACACTTCTTTGTGTTTCCCCAGATTCGACTATCCCGACAACGCGAGAAGGCATGGATTCCGGTAAATCACATTGTTGTGACATTATCAAGTCACCTTTTCTCAAAACACAAGCTGGGCAATTGAATTTTACAACTGAGACCGTGAAACAGACGTTTCTGGAAAAATCCAGATTTCTGCACTTATCTCCTTTTTCAAGTTTTTGATGTCATAAACATTAATTTGCATGTGAAATTTTCTTTATCTGCTTTCTACTACGCTTTAAATTATGAATGTTTCAATTTATGTTACTTATCAGTGTAAATATTTGCGTAATTTTGTTAAAACCATGTGCTCCCCTAATTGTTTTTAGCAGTGTACTTTCAAAAAGTTTATAGACGGCAGTTACTGTTGTTTAACCTTTAACTGATATGACAGAAATTGTTACATAGGGAAAAGCAGGAGAATGGCGCTCACTTAAGGGAAAACGAATAGCTAGTCAAATTTACACAAAAAATCAGTATTTTATTAACGAAGTACAACTCCAAAGCATAAGGAACAATTTACAATCAACTAATTTTCATAAAAGTTTTAGGAATTTTTTTATCGTATTATTTAAATGACCATCGATTGAGCGGTAATGCCCGACATGGTAGGGTAATTGCGCTCAGAGTTTGAATACAACATTTAAGTAAGAGAAAAGTCACATATGTAGTTATGTGGGCTGTTCACACCACTGCAGACTTTTTGCAACCACTTTACACGTATTGTGTTAGACATATAGTGGGCTACTTTTTTTTATATTTAGGTTTTTTTTATTTTCACCACTTTTTTGAAATCGTAAAATTCTCCTTGTTTAATGACTTATTATTAAAGGCGAAAACAGGGAAATTTTACCATTTCAAGGAAGTGGTGTCAATCAACAAATTTGAATTAAAAAAAGTTCTCACTGGCAACACCACTTCTGGAATTCCACGCGAGCGCCATTACCTTTTATCGCCATGTTGGGTTTTATTGCATTATAATTGGCGTAACAACGCGCTACAAAAATAAATAAAAGCATGAAAGTACAGCTAAATGTATATATTTTGTAGACATAATGAGTAAATTGAAAATAAGAGTACACTTATCTTCAAGTTAGATGCTGTAGAATTTTATAATTAAAAACTTCAAACTAATAACATGAGGACACAAAAATAATTTCCTCCCGACGGGCACTAAATCCTTACTGGGAACTTAGGATGAAGTCCGCTAGGTGCCGGTACCGATCGCACGTTTTCAATTCTATTCTGTTTAGAGATATTTGGTGAGCGGGATTAACCTTCTGAGCGTCATTACCCTACTTTCCCCTAACTAGTGTGAAGTGGTCTGCGAGACCGCTCAATCGAAAGATGAATAAAAAGCTCGATTAATTCATAGGATGGTGTTTTCGTACTAAACTTTTTGCACACGGCTGTTCTACTAAAATTCACCTATTCAAATGTCTCTGGTGTTAATTCTAAAGTACCAAACGAAACAAATTTCGGTAGTGTTTGTAGTTAAACTGAAAGTTACTAGTTAAATTATAAAAATTGGGAAGAGCTCCGTTCTGCGTGACCGGTAACATCAGTTAAAGGTTAATGTATTTTTCTGGGAAGACGAAGTCTACCCTGTTATTTATAATTAATTTCAAATTATGCTAAAACGTTCTAAACGTCATTTTGTAGTTAAAAGTTCTTTTCATATGGAATCTTATTTAAATACCAATGGTGTTTTTCTTTTTTAATCTTGCGGAATGCGTGTTAACTTTTTCTTCCAGGTTTATATATTTCAAAAACAGTCAAAACAGGGCAATTCCACAGAAAATTCTCCTTTTTTTTGGGGGGGGGGGATAAAATTTATAATATGTTTAATTTAAAAGTATGATTGGAAAGCTTGATATTTTTATGTTCTATAATAAAATCCTAATAAAAAGACATTGTAAATTACTGTTCTTTGTAAAGTTATACTGTTACGTCAGTTACACAATAGAAGTTACGTCAGTTACATGTATAAACGCCCTTTTTTCTTTTTTTATTGTTCAGAAATTAATTAAACAAGTTACTGTTACAATTTGTCACTACCTAGTGTTATTAAGAACATTAAATCACTTTTTTTTAACGGGATAGTTTTGATAATTTTTACACTTCAATGAAGGCAGAAGAAATGTTTATCTATTTTATGTTACATCAGTTACAGTATTTTGAATTGCAATTTTCGGGACTAAAAGAGAGTGAAATAATTTGCAGGTATTTGGGTATTAAGTTCTTAGTAAGAAATATTTTAAATTGTAAAAATTTGTTCTAGCTTTATTAGTAAATTTTCTACAGTTTTGAAAACAAAATTCAATGATCAAGTGTTACGTCAGTTACGAGGGAATTAACCATTGACGAACAAAGAATTTTTTCATATAGCTTTAAAATACATTGTAAAATAATAATAAAAATTAAATTTAAAAAATCTAAAAACCCGACTGCGTAAAGAGCGAACTAATTATTTCTCATCAATGTGAAACTATTTTTTTATATTACATACTTTTTTTATATTACATACTTTTTTATTATTATTATTTACTTGTATTGATGACTTTTAAGTTGTGTTTAATTGTTAGTTCCTATCTATAAACACTGTTTTGATGTGGCCTATATATGTCTATGAAGGTTAGAGTTGCAGAAAAGCTAGAGATCCTACCTACACAACTTCCAGGTTGTGTAATATTTAAACGGAGCTTCTGACTGTAAAATCGTCAATGAAACATCGTCTTCATTTTGAAAGACCTATCCAACGATATGCCACACAATAGGGTGCGTAAAACTTTTTTTTCGTCTCTACCGCCATTTTTATTTTACGGCCGCCATTTGGAATTTATTAAAAAAAAAAAAAAAAAAAAAAAAAAAAAAAAAAAAAAAACACAAACTATCCTATAACCATCGGATGATTAAGACGAATCGATAGAAACCTCGTTCATTAAAATCCATACATTTGTTGGGATGTTTCGAGGGTATAAAGAAATCCACATACCCAGATACGCGTGAAACACATAACCCTTCTTTTCAGTCGGGTAACAAAGTAAGTAATTTAGTAACCGCTTTCTCTTACCCATTTTTGCAAAAAATTGCAAAAAACCATCACAATTTTTTGAAATCACCATTGCATTTCATCATTTGCATTTCACATCACAAAACTTGAAAAACTGCCAATCAAATATTACATATAATTCATTATAATAATTTATATTATTATACGAGGGTGGTTCAATGATTATTGTCCCGAGTGTGTATAAAATAGTTGTACTACGATGGTTGATGTGGAATATGGAAGCCTGATGTCTTATATGTCTATATGCCCAATTTCAGAACTGTAGCTGCTATATTAACATATCTTTTTTCGTTTTTGGTGAGAGAGGTCGCACCTAGCTTGAAAAGGGAGGGGGGGCTGATACTAAATGAGACGTGGCTACTGTCGTTTGGACTCGGGATCATAGTGATTTAGCCATGTTTCATCCACTGTCACAAATTATCACAGAACCGCTTCTAGCTCTGGTCCCATAAGCTCCAAACCAGCCCCCCCCCTACCCCCCCCCTTTTAAAGTTAGGTGCCACCTCTCACACCTAAAACAAAACAGCAACTATGGTTCTGAAATTGGGCATATAGGCTTCAATATTCCACATCAACCATCGCAGTACAAATATTTTATACACACTCGGGACTATAATTATTGAACCACCCTCGTATAAGAATATTATCTTTCTTTTCAAGCTTCAAGCAGAGTAAAAATGTGATAAAACGAATCGTCACGTCTCTTGTTTGTTTAGAAACTAAGATAATGACTGTTTCAAAGTATCCAATATGCACTTTTCTAAAATTTACAATGTCAAACAGTCCAATATGGCTACTCCATCCTTTGCCGCAAATGTTTGGATATTTTTCTTTTTCTAATCATCCGTACCATGTCAAATTATCCAATATGAAAATAGTCTTTTTATCAGGAAGACAAAAACTGTTCGATTTATGGATTGAAATTTAACGCAATTGACATATGTTTTTGACGTGTACTATAGCATATGTTTTCTATTGTTAATGGAATGCGAGAATTTTTAGTTCCTTTAGAGGGAGACTCAAAAGAAACCCGTTACATTACACTCAATAGGGAAATAGAGCGGTGTCTTGTAATGATGTTACGATACTTAAAACATAATGAAATTAATATGGATTTATCAATTGTATTAAATCATGTTTTATGCAGAATATGGTGTGCAAGCCATTTACTATTATTTACAGGTTCATACAAAAGAATTTTGTTGTATAATGGTTTATCGAAAACAAAAAAATGTTTGAAGCATATTTTAATGTTAAAATATTCTAAACAAAGTGAAATTGACATCCATAATTGATTTATATTACAAGTTGTTTACTGTACAATATGGCATGTATGATAGTTATCGTTAATTTACAGGGACGCACAAAAAGTTCGGTTACACTGCTGTCTATTACAGATAGTTGTTTGAAGTGCGTTTTCAATTATAGTATGAATTTTTAACTATTTGAATATTACGTGATGCGTATAAATTCTATACATCATATACAGGTCTATACAAAAGAATTTGTAAGCATTACTTTGTATGGGCGTGAATTTCTTAAAGGAGGTTTTTAATTGAGTTATGCAATTTCGATCTTTTAATTCTTTTTACTATTCTAAAATATGTTAGTAGAAATTCGTAATATGCAGGGCTACGCAAGGAACTGAAAGAAATGCCGGATATGACTGATAATTTCTGGAAGTGTGTTTATAACAATTTTTTCCCTGAATTAAATCTTACCATATTACGTAACATGCATAAAAATCTGTAGATAATATACAGGGCTATACAAGAAGTTCGAGTATATTTCCATTTATTGGCGGAAATTGCTAAAGGTTGAAAGTGTAAATTGCGTTATGCGTTTTCTAATTAAACTAAATTGTCGCATACCATCTAGATCAGGGATGGCGAACCTTTTTGAGAATGCTTGCCAAAAATTTCAAAATTATTATGTACCAACATTCTAAAGTGCCAGAAAAATTTTAACTTTGATAAAATCCAATAATCGATTTTTATAGAAATTTTACTTAAGTTACTTTTTACACTTATACCAAATTAGATTCCTAACTTATTTATTATGTTGTATTTGCTCAATAATATAGTCATGTCGCATCAATAATCTATAAATGAGTTTCTCTTATTGTATACTTCCGAATCGGATCATTTTCAGTTGTTCAGGTAGAAGCAGGTTCAATACACATATTTACACTAACAGTTAAAATTCAATTCTAAATACAATGAAACCTAAAATTACTTAAAACCCTAAATCTAAATAAAATAAGGCCTAACCTTAAGTAGAAGCGTGTCAATTAGGTGTATTACTATGCAAAGTATATCTAAAAATTCAATTTTCAAAAACCTTTGAAATTTCATGAAGAAACAAACTGATTTGGAAAACACTATGTTGAATGGTTTGGCGAGAAAATGGTGCTATAAGGCGCTTTCATTGAAATTTATAACACCTAAATTCATTCAAAATTCACGGATTATTTTAAAGTATATATACTGGTTACACAAAACTATGCTTTTTGTAAAAAAACATAAAATGGATTGTTCTATACATAAAGTAAATATAATCTATAAGGTTTTTTGAGTGCCAGAGAAATTTTCTTACGTGCAGAGTTCGGAACGCGTGTCATAGGTTCGCTATCCCTGATCTAGATTACATACAAATCTATAGATCATTTACAGGCCTTCACAAACTGATTCGAGTACTTTTTCTGTCTATGGACGGTGATTGTTTTTTAGTGAATTCTTTTGTGCATTCCTGTTTACGAGGTTATAGAATTTTTATACAACATGAAAAAAAAAAAAAAAAAAATTAAAAGCGCATACCGAAATTCAAAAATAGGCTTCCAGCAATTTAGACAGTACTGTAACACACTCAGAGTAAATATTACTATATAGAGAGCTCATCCCCGTTACTTTCGCCCGTAAAAAGTGGGGCCAGGATGACCCACGTGACAGTTGGCATTTGGCGATGAAAGGTTACCAGGAGCAATGCTAGTTTTGTCGCTTTATCGCAGCTTTTGGCAGGAGTGCAGTATTTTTATGCTGTGATTCAGAAATTTGAGAGCTGACAGAAATACAAATCAGTAGTGAAAGAAATCTGAATGTACACCGGATATTTATCCTAATGTTTTCTTTATCATTCAAAGAATGGCTCATCAGTAATAAATAAATAATGAAATTATGAAACTTTTATTCAGATAAATATGGATGTATATATTTAATTAATAATTTAATCTGTTTTCAATCTTTGGTTTTGTTTATATTTAATTTCATTAGATACTTATTTTTTTTTATTGTTAATACAAAGTAAAAAATAGGACAGAAAAAATAAAGAAATTAGATAAGAGGTTTAACTTTGTGTGTTAGAAGGCCAAAGGGTAGGGGGAGAAAGGTGAAATTTCGGGGGAAGTGAAATTTAGGTGATGAATTATTTACCTATTATTACTATAATATTACAAACTTAACAAACAGGTCTTTTTTTGTAAATTAAAAAAATTTAAAGAATTTAATAATTATTTTAATTGGAAAACGCTGATATTACATAAAGGGCATTTTAATTGAAAAAAAAAATGTCAGCTTTAAACTTTCTGAATTCATGAAATGTTTATTGTTTTTCTTTCCAAAAAAATACATCTATAACAACACATTCAATTAATTGAAATGTTTAACTGAACTCAAACTTACACACATAATTTTATTTACAAATTTTGCTTCATGGATGCAAGTTTATAAACAATAACTTAGTACACAACTATAACAAACATACAGGAATTATTTTATAATACAAATTGCATAAATACACACAAAGTAGTTAGAAATAGAAAAAGTCCAAAATGCAAAATTTCAATTTCAGAAATAATACAATTTAAAAAAAAAGTTATTTGGCTATGCTTAATTCATTTATATTAGCGGTTGCCAACTTCTGAACCTCACGGAACACTAAATTCAAAATTTGAAATCACACGGACTACTATTAAGAATTTTTTAACAATAAAAATGTATTTGTACAATAATTATCACAGAATGTTTATTCTATTAAAATGAAATGTACCTATTCAATAAAATAAAATTATATGTGGGGTGTCACTTTCTTGCCTATGTGATTGATACCACTATTTTTTAATAATAATCACCGTCTTATTTAAATATAACAAAAAGCTTCAAAAGTTTGTTTAATTGTATCAAAATTATTAAGACTGTTCTCAAATCCAAATGGCAACTTTATGACGTAAGTTTTAATTCATTTTTGTTCGGGAATGTATGAAAGTAGCAGGTTTGTTGTTGATGTAACTACTACGATGTAACTGTGATGACTATGTAATCGAGCTGTTTCTTCCGTTTTTTTTGCAAACGCAATAGATCTTTCAAAAAATAGTGTCAAAGTGAGCGTTTTGAACCGCTTTTCCATGCGAAAGAAAAAAATCCACTCAAGAAAGGATGAAAAACATGTTTGTCACGTGATCAAAATCACTTCTAACTCAATAGGCAATTTATGGATCAAAAAATGGAAAACACAGTTCGATTCCAAATCGCTTCCATGGTCAGGCTTTCCAATTTTATATCTTTCCGTTACAAAATGAATTTGTAACTGCGTAAAATCGTTTTGCGCTTGTTGAGCAGAGCAGTTGAGAACAGCCTTAACGTTAATTTCAATCTTACAAAATAATTGAAGCTTATTTAAGAATCATGCATTTTGATGTGATATTTATTACTGTTTGTTTAAAATAAGTTCATATACGGAATCAACGACATCGCATAAACACAGAGAGCAGTTCTTATTTCATGCTGAGACCATTAACGAGCTTTAATTGCTGTGACCCAATCATCAAAATATTTGTTTCGCACAAATATGTAGTTCAAAATTAAGCCAAAATTTTCGTTGTTTTTCCAGTCAATAATGCATATTCATATTTTTGGGAGAGTTCAAAATTAATACTTATCTGTGTTAATACAATACAACAAATAAAGCATATACTAAATAATCTCTATTAATATAATTACCAATGCCCGCTATAATTTAAATTTTCAAAACTACACATCTAAATTTTTACAAATACAGGAATTTTTTAGAGATCCGCATATTATCATTAATAGTTTTAATATTTATAAAGTACAATTATTAATTTAACATTCAAAATCCAAATAATGTCCAAAATTTTCTGAGGAACACCGAAACTTTCTCAAGGACCACCGGTTGGCAACCTCTGATCTATATAACAATGAATCCTAACTATTCCGCAAAAAAATCCGTTAATAAATTATAACCCACAAACTAGTTTTATTAAATGATATATTTAGTTTAAATAAATAAAGAAAGGAAACAGTAGTTATATATATATATATATAAAGCGGATTAACTATATGATACCGCACTTGTGTGCTAATTTTCATTTTCGTTTAATTAACATCAGCTATATTAATATATTAATAATATAGTATAAATATAGATTAGCATCAAGCTAAGTTACATTGGTTAAAAAGATACATTGCATTAAGAATATGCCCAGACTTGTATTTTAAGTTTATTATACAAGAAGGGGTTCTGTCCCCCCCCCCACCCCTTATCCCCGCGCGACGAAGCCACTGTTTTCTTCTTTCATTCATAATTCTGCGAAGTTTTGAATTTTAAATATTTTGTGTAAAATAATTAAAATACTGATTTCTTGATACTGGCATTATTAATAAGTTTGAGCGATTAATTAATTTTTCTTATAATTATTTTTTGCTAAAAGTTATGAGTGCATTAAATGTAGCTGCGTATCTTATTAGTATATTAAATTTAGGTAATATTTAAAGACCTGTTAATACATTTAAAACGTATTTTAATAACATACTTTATTTAAAGCATAAATTTAATCTAAAGCAGGATTTAAAAAACAAAAACATAAGTATTTAGGTTTTAAAGCGACGAAAACAAGTTTCTTTTGGCGAAAAAAATGTATCGCCAAACACCTTAATACGAAATTTTCTTAAAATTCAAATTAATCAAACTCACAATTTTAATATTTAAACTGATAACACTAGATAACGGTATATCCTATTATTACATACATTTATGTTATTAAAAGTAAAATATTTTGTATTTTCATCGTAACAACGTTAATAAACGATATCATAGTTCCAATGATATCTTTTTAAGACCCTTTAAATATTAATAAAAATAAATAAATAATAAATACATAACAATGGAAGGTAACAGAAGTTGTTTTATTTGATCTTTTTGTACATCCATAGATACAACAACTTGCTACTGTGATATTTTTGAATCGTAAACATGAAATTGTCTAATATCCTCCGTAGAAATCAATGCTATTTGCAAGCTGACCGGGGAGCTTCTTGCCCCGAGTCACGTGATTTTATCCTGGCTGAAGAAAGTGTCGGGGAATTCCCCCCTCTAATATATGATTACTCTGAGGTAACACATTTCTTTTGTGTGTCCCTGTAAATGAAGGACAAATGCTATGAATGCATGCCCTATTCTGTTGTAAGCTTCTATGAAATTCAGTGATTTGTATCAGTTTTAATGCATTTGAAATAGCGTCATGGCATTAAAATACTCTCCAAACGATTTTTCCCCATATACCATAATGTAATGGAAATCTTTTGAGTGCCCCTGTAAATGAACTATTAATGTTACACACTTCATATACAATACCGAACATGTCATTGTAAGCACCATTACCATTTTTCTATTGCATGAAAATCCGAGTATATTTACGTGAGTTAGAGCGTGGACAGACAAACCGAATTCATAAACACTTTTCAACCTTGTTGCAAAGTGTTAAAAAATATAATAGGTTGAAAATTCACATTCAGTAATTTTTACCAATAGACGAGGATAACTGTCTTCTTTTGTAGAGCCCTGTATATGACCTAGAGATTTTTATACATTCCACATAATAAGCTAATAATTTAATGAAGGCTAAAAGACGCTTAAAACTACTAAAATGATCCTTCCATAAATTATCATCCATAACTGTCCATGTTTCTAGTTTTTTGCGTGGCCCTGTATATGATTTTACTTATATCCCACAAACATCTCATATACTAACTATAGTTCAGCTTTGAAATGCATAACGCAATTAAAAACTACGTTTAAGCAGTTCAGAATCATACTTAGTAATGCTAACGAATTATTTTAGGTAGTCCTGTATACATTCTATAGAATTTATACATACCACGTAATATGCACATAGATTTAAAACGCATAATATAAAACGCATTTCCAGCAATTATCGCTAATAGAATGCACTTTAATCGAAACCTTTTGTGTGTCCCTGTAAATGAACTATAACTGTTGTACACGTCATATTCTAACGTAGGAATGTTGCTGCACACCTCAATGTATATAAATATCGTTACGTTTGAAATGATGTAACGTAATTAAACTAAACCACAAAGGTTTCTTTCCCCACTAAGCGTAATGTAACGGGATTATTTTGAGTGTCCCTATAAATGCTACACGCTCCGTTTCCAGTGCCAGACATGCCATAGTAAACGGCAAAAACAAATAAATTATATGGTAATCCGAGTGTATTTAAGAGAGTTAGAGCATGGTGAGACGACAGAAAAGTAAACCAAAAGTCAAACTTTTTATAGTTAAAAAAAGTCTTGATAAAACGGATTACCAATTTATCATTCCCCATGTTCGGGAGAACATTTGCAATTATTGTATTAAAAGAGCCTATTATGAATTTCATCCAAATTTTCATCAAAGTCATTTGTTCCAACTTTTTGTAATGGGGGATTAAATAAATCCAAGATTTCCATTCGAAAATAGTGGTAAGAAAACGGCCAATGAGTTTCTTAGAATAAATAGCTCGAAGGTTACCATTTATAATTACAGGTATGAAGTGCCTGTTGTTGTCCACCCCATTATTTGAGATATTTTTATTTTTATTTTCTTATATTTTATAAAATTAACAGAATGTTTAAAAATAAGCTTTTTTTCTTTATTAATTTACTGTATATTCGTTATTAAAATTATTAAAGAAAATTCTTAAGAGTTTTATATTGAATATGCAAATACCAAAATTTTTACAAGTCAAACTATTCAATATGGCATATCCGCTACTATGGTATGTCGAACCTGGGAAAAGCATAAAATTTCTACAAGTCGAACTATCCAATGTGACATATTGGATAGTTTGAGGCTGAAAAAGTTCAACGAAGCTGAAAACGTACAAATAAGCATACCATTTCAAACTATCCAACGTGATGTTTTGCCAAGTAAAATTATTTAAATGATTTATCTCAATATAGCAGGCTTAAATAGGATATAAAGCAGCACCGCCAAAATATAATAATTGTTTACTGCTGCTTATCGCTGATTTTGAATCCACAATTAAAACAGTTTTTTTGCCCTCTTGAAAAGTGACTATTTTCATATTGGATAGTTTGACATGGTATACCGACGATATTTATGGGAAAAATTAAGAGTATATTTTAGATTAATAAACCAGATTCTTAAGCCAGAGTATACAGATTAATAATCACTTAGACTCATTAAACTTTTACATACACGATTCGTTAAAAACAAATATAGTTACGAAAAAATGAAAAAAGATGGTTAAAACATAGCTTTTAAAGCTGTATAATTTTTTTTTTTTTTTTTGAAAGGAGATTTTTGAAAATATTTCTCTGTAATTTATTAAGTTATATTTCCAAAGATTCTGTTACCAAAAGTTTATCATAGCTATTATTATTTTTACACACACACACACAAAAAAAAAAATGGCTGCCGGTCACATGCTGGGAACAATTAAGAGGCAACTTCAGTCAATTGAAAAAACCAGTTCGCTAATGCTAATCCTATGGAAGAAATTTATAAAGATATCTCGGTTGCATTTCAATATTTTTAAATGATTTTTTTCGCATTGGATAGCTGAGATCGGTTTGTATGCAGGCCGTTTTTTACTTTTTCGATTGCAGATTTTTTTTTATGGGAATGCTTTCAGTTTCGAAACCGGTTCCGAAAATGAAAGTATCCTCATTAAAAATATCTGTAAATAAAGTCGAAAAAGTAAAAAATGGCCTTTGTACAGACCGATCTCAGCTATCCAATGCGCAAAAAAAAAAAAAAAAAAATCCTTTAAAAAATATTGAAATGCAACCGATATATCTTTATAAATTTCCATAGGATTAGCATTAGCGAGCGGGTCTTTTCACTTGACTGAAGTAGCCTCTTAAGTCTAGTACCGGACCAACATGCAAAGAAAAAAAAATGTAAGCCTGATTTCGGCCCGACCGAAATCTACTGAAGAAAATTAAGCCGTAATTCAGACATGGTGCCACTGCCTGATGCCAATCTCTACGCTGGACATGTTATAATTTTGTATTGATGTTGTCAATCTGGCACTGGCTCGTGCAGCACCTTTATACTTATCCTCGCTCCAGTCATGTCCATTGAAAATTGCGTTTGAATGGACTTTTTTTATCGGCTTAGTCTGATCCTTTTAAATTTTTATACCCGGCCGGTCGGCCCACTTAATTTTTTTTTTTCGTTAAAAAAAAAAAAAAAAAAATGTCTTTAATCTACCAGCGTGTCTCGGTCTGGCCCGTTGGAAATTTTGCTTTCATTTTTCCGGCATGCGGGCGGAGCCCGAGCCCTTCCAGATCTCTGTACAAACGGTACCACTATAAAAAAAAAAAAAAAAATCCCTGCCGGCTCGGCATACAGTCACATTTCGAAGTTAAGTAATAATTTCACCAACAAAGGCTAAATCATGATTACAGAAAAACAGACTTTAACAATTTTATCTGGCTGCTTTAGATGAGCTTTTAATTTCCTTTTTATATAAGAGCTGGTTTTATCAGAACCATGTTAAGGCAGCATTGAAAAAATAATTTTAACTGCTCAACTCCTCTAAATTTTCTGACATTTTCAGATTCATTTATAAAAGGAAAAACATGAAAATTGCTGACGTGATTTTTGAAGAGATTTATAAGCGACCTATGTTTTTATTTTTCGTTCAATTAATTAGAACTTTATTTATAAACAATTCTTTTCTCAGTAGGACAATATTTTTCGTTTTCCACATAATTGCTTCCAGAAATTCGGCTCAAAATGCCCACTTTGACATCATTTTTTGAAATATATTCTGCCTCTATCAAAAAATCGACCATTACGGCACATTATAAAAGTTTCTAGTAGTAGGAAAACAACAGTTCTGGGACAGCCGCAGGCGGGACTGCGGGACCGTCCCGCCTGCGGTGCCGCACCCTCGTCCCCCCTCCGGCACCGCCTCCCGCACCCCCTCCGACACCACCTTCCGCCCCCCTGCGACACCGAACTCCCTCCGCCACCGCCCCCTAGCGGGAAAAAATAAATTTCTGCTCTAACATGAGAGTTGAACGTTAGATCGACTAGATTATCATGCTATAAGATGAAGATTAAATTTACATTTGAATTTTGAACAACTTTTACCTTAATCAGTATTATTAATTAAGCAAAACAATGGAAAATATCAATTTTTAATGAAAAAGCTGAATTTTTTCAAGTACAAGATCAGAATATACTTTTAAATGGTGAAAGTTAAACGCGTATATTTGAATTTTGAACAACTTTTACCTTAATCAGTATTATTAATTAAGCAAAACAATGGAAAATATCAATTTTTAATGAAAAAGCTGAATTTTTTCAAGTACAAGATCAGAATATACTTTTAAATGGTGAAAGTTAAACGCGTATATTTGAATTTTGAACAATCTTTGCCTTAATGAGTATTATTAATTAAGCAAAACAGTGGAAAATATTGCTTTTTAATGAAAAAGATTGATTTACACTATATAAGATATGGTTAAATGGAGAAGATTATCGTACTATTGAATGATGATTATTAAATTTATATTTGTATAATCAACCTCTTAAAGAGTATCATTAATTAAGCAAAACAATGAAAAATAACAATTTTAAAGGAAAAAAGCCGATTTCTGTAGATTATTTTCAACTACAAGATCAGAATATCAACTTAAATTGAGAAAGTTAAACATATATTTGAATTTTGAACAATCTTTACCTTAATGAGTATTGTTAATTAAGCAAAACAATGAAAAATAACAATTTTAAAGGAAAAAAGCCGATTTCTGTAGATTATTTTCAACTACAAGATCAGAATATCAACTTAAATTGAGAAAGTTAAACATATATTTGAATTTTGAACAATCTTTACCTTAATGAGTATTATTAATTATGCAAAATAACAAAAAAAAATATAAATTTTAATGGAAAAAGCAGATTTATTTATTTTTTTTTTTTTTCCAACCATAAAATGAGAATATCGTCTTAAAATGGAAATTTAAACATACATTTCAGTTTGAGAACAACCCTCACCTTAATTAATTTTGATTAACTGAACAAATAACAAAAGTTAATATGGAATAAAAAGATGAATTTTATTAACTTTTATACTAATTTGTGATTTTAACACAAGGGCGGATCTGGAGAGTCCTCAAGGGGGGGGGGGGGGGGGCGATTTTAGAAATTTGGAAACTCCAATCTGATGCGCGGGTCGGGGCTAATTTTTTTCACTGCGGGTCGTGTTACTTCTACTTTTTGCTGTGGGTCGGGTTTGGGTCCGGTTGACTTCTATTTTTTGCTGCTGGTTGAATAAACTTCTACTTTTTGCTGTGGGTCGCGTTTGGGTCTGGTTGATTTCTATTTTTTGCAGTGGGTCGGGTTAACTTCTACTTTTTTGCTATGGGCCGGGCTAACTTCTACTTTTTCAATGCGGGTCGGGTTTGGGCACGGTTGACATCTACTTTTCTACTACAGGTCGGGTTGACTTTTACTTTTTAGCTGCGCCTAGCGCGTTGGGTTTGGGGCAGATTGATCAGGGTCGTACTGGCATAACTAAGAGGGCGGTGGCAAAATGGATTAAAAGGGCGCCGATTGCCTTACAAAAGGGCGTAAATGCTTATATATATGTATATATATTCATACACAGTGAAACCTCCCTGTGCGACTACCTCCCTGAACGATCATTTTTGCATGGAACGAAATTTATTCTCATAGGCTCAATACGAATTTTACCTCCATTCAGAGACCATCCCAGTTGAACTCACTCCATGAGCGACCCATTTCTTTGAAGAAAATAAAACAAATTCCATTTTTTCCTGGTTGCTTGAAGAAGGTTTTATTAGAAAAATAATTCCAGAGAGCGCATTATTCATCAAACTTCTAAACTAAGTTTAGATTTTTTTTAATTCCGATAACTTTTAAGTGTAAACCCCTTTGTGCCTTTTTAGGCAATGAATTTAACTCTGATGACAAATTAAGAATGACGGTCAATAAACTTTCTCAAAGAAATAAATAAATGAATGAAATCGTCATTATTTGTTCCCGTCAAAAAAAAAAAAAAAATCATTTATTTACAGAACTTCGAAAGGACTTAGAAATAAAAGTTATAAAAGATAAAACCGTATAATCAAGGAAAACGTCAATATATTCATTTTTTACACTCTGCAGTAATTAACTTATGTAATTAACTTTGGTTTTGATACTTAATCTTTTATATTTTTCCCTAATGTGAAAAATAAATTTTAATAAAATTAATTGTTACCTTTTCAACAATTAAAATCTATATTTAAACATGACCTCCTTAAGAGACCACCTCTCGGAGCGCACACATACTATGTAAATTATGTATAAAAAATCACTTAAAAAATATATACGAGTATATTGCTATAGCGAAAACTTTACTCCTAAAATAATTATGACACCCAAATTAGTATTTTATACTATAGAAATGTAATATGCACAAAAATAATTCCCCGCAAAACATTGCACTTCTGATGTTAGATCAATGTTGCCAACTTAGAGGTGTTTTTTTCCACCACACTTTTCTAAAAAAGCTATCTCTATTTTCGAATTCCGCTCACCTTATCTAATGAGTTAATTCAAACTTTACCCCGAATATCCGAATAACAATCTCCATACAATTATCTCCAAATAAAAAATAAAATATTAAAATAAAACAAACAAAAACAATTTAGTTGGGTCAAAACTCAAAAGTGCAAAACATTATTTTATACAATTCAATAATATTTTATATAATACAATCTCTAAGATACAAATACTAATTATGGTGTAAAAATTTTCAGAAAAATTATTTTTGTTCAGGGCAAGAATGAAGTCTATTTTGCGTGAATTATTTTTAAAAATTGTTTTCTTTCTTTATTTTTTTCAACATTAAAAAGATATCATTACAGAAGCGTTTGGTTTGAATCCCGCTATTTAAACAGTTTATAAACTGTATATCTTTAGTCTGAAATTGCATGAAAGACAAATATTCTTTAACATTATTACTACAGTTTTCGTTATTATTCAATTTAGCTCGTAGCAACAAATAAATCATATTTCGGGAAACATTAAAAATGTCATTTAATTTTCATCCCAGATTTTTTTTTTTCCTCAAGAGTTATACAGAGAAAATAAAGAAATATATTAGACAAATTTTGAAGATTTCGCCAAAATTCAAACTAATAAACACTCTTGTGAAAGAGACACAATTAAAAAAAATTAATAATAAGTAATATTACCTTATATTGTTTTTCCATGGACCATTCACAGTTCTCGCTATGCAAGATGCAACATCAGCATATCTGAGCTGTGATGGTGATGATATTTTATAATACTGTACACCGTACATTATTTTTAAAAAGTATAAAGCACAAGCTTGCGAAAAATGTTTAAGATTACACTAAAATAAGTAAATAACTCAGGACACATGCAAATAATATAAAGACGGAGTAGTTCTTTAACACTGGATAGAACGAAACAAACGAAGCAGATTTCACATCAGGGGCACTTTACTTATACCGGCTATCGGTTGAAAATTAGAAACACATGCATTTCCAGTTTCTGTGGAGTGGACAATAAACAGCTGATTTCGGTACTGGAGCAGAAAATATTCGGAAAAGTAATAATTCTTTAAAAGTATTACTTTGAATGTATTATTTTGAAAAGTAGTATTACTTGAATTTTATTGCATGATAAGTTTTGTTTTAAAGGTTTTCATTTAATTTCATTACAACTGCTGACTGCTTCACGTGGCCGAAAATACCAGCTATTTTTTATTGCCCATCAGAAACTTTGTAATCGAACAGTCTTATGTGTTTTTTTTTGTTTTTTTTTTTTTTTGTTTGTTTTTGAGAAAAGCAAAACATCTTTCAGAAAATGCTGTCAAAGGTGGCGTTTTGAACCGAATTTCCGGACGCGACAGTGGGGGAAAAGGAAGAGAACTGTTGTCACGAGACAACAATCAATTTCAACTCAAGATTTAATTAATTTAAAGAAAAGAATCTATTGTAGTACAAATCACTCCAATAACCGAGCCTGCAAGTCTCATTCTTATGAAAAGTTTGGCCGAATATTCGGTTTCATTTTCGTTTTCAGCCCAAAACCTTAGTTTCGGCGAAAAAACTGCCGAATATTCGGTATTACTATAACTGCACCTCCCTAGCCTCCCCTAAACGGCACTCTCATCCAAAGAGCCGCTCATACAAGGTGATAAACCTAGAGGGTATTACTAATATTAAATTCGTTATTTTTTAATAATTTTTTATGTTTATAGCGCCTTATATTTAATTAATTTTATTTCAATCAAATTATTTTTGATTAATAATTATGTCTTGCCGTTTCTACGCAAAACATTATTTAGATAACATGCATATATGTATGTTTATGTTAATTACTTTGAATTTATTTTTAAAACAGTTTCGCTTTCGTTTTCGGTCGAAATTAGGAAGGTAATCGAAATTCAGTTTCTGTCGAACACTATTTTTATGTTTCTAAATGAGCAGGAATTTTCGCATTATCGAACGTTAAAAAATATTTTTTTGAGAACCGCTTTAAGGATTTACTCGTAATCATAACTTATAAATTTTGGAAAATCGAGTTTTTATTTTAGCGGCTTCATCAACAGAATTGAGACTTTTTTATGCAGCCAAAATCTGGAATAAACGATTTTATGTAAGTAAAAAAAAAAAAAAAAAAAAAAAAAACGATAAGCATTTTATTATAATTATAACATAAAATTAAAACTAGTTTTCCTCAAAATTGCATTTTTAAATAGATGACCACGACACGATTACTTTAAAAATACTGGATTGTTTCACTTCTAATTTTGTCAGTTCTTTTTTTTATATAGCTATGCAATGCAGTGCATTAAGATTTTTTTTTTTTTTTTTTTTAATCATCAAAAATCAGTATTTTTCTACGATAAAAGTTGAATATTTTCCACCCTTTGTCTCGTCTAGTCACTAAAATAAGTTATATTTAATTAAAAAATTACTGTTTATTTTAATTTCAGATAAGCCATATTTAAACAACAATAGTCGCCGTAACTCACGCGCACAAGGAAAAAAAAAGCGCACCAGAAGAGCGGCAATAGCTTCAAATATATTTGCATTTTTTAAAAGTAATATGTATCAAAATTATATTTAAGCATTGTGTTAAAAAATAAAAAAACAAAGTCAAAGAAAATAGAAATACTTAAGGGGGCTAGTCACTCAGCTTCGAAATTCTTCTCTGTAATGTTAAGTCTATGGACCTTTGATGCATTCGTACATTTAAAATATCTTCTCGGGAAATTCACATTTTTAACATATTTTTTCTGTGTACTCAAGATTTTAACACTTCACCCACTCGTAAGATTTTAACACTTCATATAAAATTAAATCTATACTTTAGAAATATATTGAGAGGAGAAAGAAAAAAAAAGAGACGTCTTTTAGGAAGAGTACACAAAAAATAGACTTAAAAATATCAATTTCCCGAGGAGATATTTTAAATATGCGAATGCATCCAATGCCCATAGACTTTACATTAGCGAGGGGAAATGGGAAGCTGAGTGACCAGCCCCCTTAATTGCGTAATGTGGAAAAAAATTGAAAAGAAGAAGAATAACACGTTTTTTCCTACTGCAATTAAGCTTGCATGTGTTCATTATTTTACAGTTATTTTTTACTCGATATCTTGAAAAAAAGAAATGTATCTAAAAAATGATAAAGTTTATTCACAAGTTATTTTTTGTTTTCACCTTATTGGGATTTTTTTTTAAATTTGATGTATGTATGAATGGAAATTATTTAATAATGTCGTTAAAAGTTTTGGGCAGCTAAAAAGATGTAAAACAATTAAGAATTCTCGAGCGAAGAGGAATTTTGTGTAATACACCACTTGTGTTATTACACAAAACATTATAAAACTGCTATAACAGTTGCTTAAGAGTCTAGGGCAGTCAGGCGAAAAGACCCGTTCGCTAATGCTAATCCTATGGAAGAAATTTATAAAGATATCTCGGTGTCATTTCAATATTTTTGCATTGGATAGCTGAGATCGATCTGTATGCAGGCCGTTTTTTATTTTTTCAATTTTCATTGCAGATTTTTTTATGAGGATATTTTCATTTTCGAAACCGGTTCCGAAAATGAAAGTGTCCCCATAAAAATATCTGTAAACAAAATCGAAAAGTAGAAAAACAACCTTTGTACTGATCGATCTCAGCTGTCTAATGCAAAAGAAATCATTTAAAAATATTGAAATGCAACCGAGATATATTTATAAATTTCTTCCATAGGATTAGCACTAGCGAACGAGTCTTTTCATTTGACTGAAGTAGAATGTCCCTGCCGGCGAAGACACTCACGAGCTAATGCTAATCCTATGGGGAGGGAGTTTTCTAATATCTCGTTTGCATTTCGACATTTTTAATTAATGTTTTTTTTTTTTTGCATTGGATAGCCGAGGTCCGTCTGTACAGCGCACTTTTTTTACTTTTTTGATTTTGGTCGCAGATATTTCTAATAGTTACTTTCACTTTCAAAACCGGTTCTGAAAATGAAAGTGTCATTCTAAAAAATATCTGCGACCAAAATCGAAAAAGAGGAAAAGGTGCGCTGTAGAGACGGACCTCGGGTATCCAATGCAAAAAAAAAAAAATTATTTAAAAATGTCGAAATGCAAGCGAGATATTAGAAAAATCCCTCCCCATAGGATTAGAATTAGCTCGAGAGTGTCTTCGCCGGCAGGGACAGGACCCTTAATTCAATAATTTATTTTTTCGTGTTTAACGATTCATTCTTCGCAGATGCATGTATGCCGAGCATGTGTCGTGTGTTAATTAGTATCTCATGGGAAAATACCCCCACATCCGATTTCTATTTTCTCCAGAAAGATACAGAGCTCCAGAAATCTCAGAATACGGAATAATAAATAAAAAGTGTCACATCTGGTATTACTACAGAAACCACTGGGTATCTATAGAACCCATATGTAGTTGAAACTGCGCCGAAATGGTAATTTGTCTTCTTAGGAACTCCCACGTTATTGACTAACAGCATTGAAAACTGAACACAAACACATTTGCACTTCTCTTACTTATATTCATCCATTCATTTGTAAAACGACTTTTACAATTTTACTGGTTATTTATTTTAATTACATGTGTATTTTTCAATTTATAAATCGGGGTGGTATTTGAAGTTTAAAGCGGTTAAGCAGATCCGGTTTTAAAAAAAAAAGAAAAAAATCGTTTTTAGATATTGGCATTTTCGGATGCTAAATATTTAAATGCGAATTTTTAAACAGATATGAAAAATTACATTTTCTTCTTTCAAAAGCAAAATTTACATGTTTCCATTGCAAAATCTTGGGAAGAAATAGCCTTGTCGGTCTAACTTATATTATCATTAAGAAATTATGGAATGCTCCACTTTAGTAGACCTAAGTGTTGTAAGTAGTAATTTATGTGTGTGTTTGTGGGGTGTGTGCGTATGGGGGGGGGGGGGGGGGTTGCTATTACAAAAACACGATAGTAGTTTTTTGAAAGTTATTTCTACAGATGCGCTGAAAAAAATCTGACCAAGTGACCAAGGGCGCAATGGTTACAAAAACACGATATTAGTCTGTTCAAAGTTATTTTTACAGAGGTGCTGAAAAAAATCTGACCAAGGTCGCCATGATTACAAAAGCATGATATTAGTTTTTTTTAAACTTATTTTACAGAGGTGCTGAAAAATATCTGACCAAGGGCGCCATGATTACAAAAACACGATATTAGTTTTTTTAAACTTATTTTTAGAGAGGCGCTGAAAAATATTTGTCCAAGAGCGCCATGATTACAAAAACACGATAATAGTTTTTTGAAAAGCATTTTTACAGAGGTGCTGAAAAATATCTGATCAAGGGCGCCATACAAAAACACGATATTAGTTCTTTTTAACTTATTTTTACAGAGGCGCTGAAAAAAATCAGACCAAAGGCGCCATGATTAGAAAAACACGATGTAGTTTTTTGAAATTTATTTTTACAGAGGCGCTGAAGAAAATCTGACCAAACGCGCCATAATCAGAAAAACACGATAATAGGTTTTTGAAAGGCATTTTTACAGAGGCGCTGAAAAAATCTGACCAAGGGCCGCCATGATTACAAAAACACAATATAGTTTTATGAAATTTATTTTCACAGAGGCGCTGAAAAAAAATCTGTCCAAGGGCGTCATGATTACAAAAGCACGATTTTAGTTTTTTGAAATTTATTTTTACAGAGGCGCTGTAAGAAAATCTATCCAAGGGCGCCATTATTAGAAAAACACGATAATAGTTTTTTGACAGACATTTTTACAGAGGTGCTGAAAGAAAAATATGACCACGGTCGCAATGATTACAAAAACACGATATTAGCTTTCTGAAACTTATTTTTACAGAGGCGCTGAAAAAATATGACCAAGGGCGCCATGATGATGATTACAAAAACACAATATAGTTTTTTGAAATTTATTTTTACAGAGATGCTGAAAAAATCTGTCCAAGGGCGCCATGATTAGAAAAACATGATAATAACTTTTTGAAAGACATTTTTACAGAGGCACTGAAAAATATCTGACTAAGGGCGCCATGATTACGAAATACGATATTAGTTTTTTGAAACTCTTTTTTACAGAGGAGCTGAAAAAAATCCAAGTGCGCCATTATTAGAAAAACACGATAATAGTTTTTTGAAAGGCATTTTTACAGAAGCGCTGAAGAAAAAGGATCAAGGGCGCCATGATTACAAAAACACGATTACAGTTTTTTGAAAGACATTTTTACAGAGGTGCTGAAAAAAAAATCTGACTAAGGGCGTCTTGATTAAAAAACACAATATTAATTTTTTGAAAGTTTGCAAAATCTGACCAAGTGCTCCATGATTACAAAAACACGATATTAGTTTTTGAAAGTTATTTTTACAGAGACGCTGAAACAAAATCTGACCAAGGGCGCCATGATTACAAAAATACGATATTAGTTTTTTGAAAGTTATTTTTATATAGAAACGCTTAAAAAAAAAATCTGATCAAGGGCGCCGTTATTACCAAAGCCGCCTCTGACAATGGAACCAAATGAAATAAATTAAAATGAAAATCTGTCTTAAATTGAAATTCCTTTTTTCTTTCTTTTTTTTTTTTTTTTTTTTTTTTTTTTTTTTCACAAAAAGCAGAAACATCAAATTACCGGGCAGCCACCCAGGGCGCTAATTATTTGACAGAAAATATGCTAAATACGTCATTAATACTAATATTAATTTACGTGGAAGTTACTATTCTTCGAGGTACTGAATAAAATCTGGACCAGGGCGCCATGACTATCAAAGTCTCTGTCAATGAATCCATTTAAAATGAGAATCTGTCTCTTATACAGTGTTTCGTCGTTTATATTTGCACAAAAGACAGAAATACAAAAATACCTGGCAACACCAGGGACGCTAAATACTTAGACGCAGAAAATATGCAAACTTGTTAGACGCAGGCTTATTAGTCACTTATTAGAAGCATTCTTAGAGCAGAACTTATTTAGGCGTATACCTAAATAAGTGAATACGTAATATAATTTTTCTTAGAATTTATCATTAGTACAGGCTTTGAAACAAAGTCTGGTCAGGACACCATGTGTAACAATGGCATATCTGATTGTCAATAACTTATGTTATCTCGAAATTGGGTTATCTAATTTTTGTGCTTATGCTATACTTTAAAAAATTAAAAGCATTACATTTAATTTTCCAACTGAAAAATCTTGAAAATTGTATGCCTTTCAGAATACACAACTTTAAGCGTGCTGAAACGGAAAAAAAAAAAAAAAAAAAAAAAGTGACGATGGGCGCACAGGGCATTTGCCTCGTTGCCCGGTGGGCCAGTACGACCCTGAGATTGATATACATTATATCCGGTTTGCGTCAGTTTCGGATTGGGTTTTCACTACTGCGACTTGCGAGAAGGGTTCGAGTTGACCCATTTTTTTTTTTTAAAGAAAGTCTAGGTATTTTTGAAGATAAAAACTATATGCAGCAAACAGACACGTCCAAATAATTATTTAGGAATACCTTTTTAATCTCCAGAATTATGTAAAAAATACTAATTTGGTATAATACTGCTTGTCTCTTTATATCTAAGGTGAGTTGTAATTCAGTAAAGAATGCTTTGAAACTTATTAAAAAACATACCGTGTGTCCTTAAATGGATTTTAAAATTTAGTACTTTTCGAATGGTGACAGCTATTTAAAAAAATCTTGCAGGAGGGTTATATAAGATGTCATGAGATTTGTTACTGTGATTCTTGATTTTACTGTATAATAGCAGCGATAGATGGCTCTGTAAACAATGGTCGTTAAGCCTATTTCCTCCGGGAACCGATTTAGCACCTCTTGCTTCCAGCATGATCTTCGTTGCTATTTTAAACTAAAATCAAGAATCGCAGTTAAAAAAAAAAAAAATTATCAAGGGTAGAGTAAAAAAGAATTCTGAAATTCAAAGAAAATTTTCTGAAAGGTTACAGCAGATGGGGGGATTCTCTTCTGGCACTAGCCTATATCCCACGTGCTGATAATTGGCCGACATAAATACAACCTTCTTGCACTAATTATTTTTGTTGCAGGTCGGGTTAGCTGTTTTGGATTCGGATCGATTTCAGGGTGAGTGTGGATTCCTGCTAACTGGGTTTGGGTTAATTTGTTTTTTTTTTCAAAAATTAGTTCAGTATATTATTTCAAGTTAAAAATTATACCTATAATAATAAACGTATGTAAGTGTGCTGTTTTCTAAAGAGACCACTGCATTTTCCCCACGATTCTTTGATGAAATTCGCTCGTCTTCGACCCTTTGATGAAATTTGCGTTTCTTCTGCAACCCTTTGACGAAATCAGTGTAATTTTGCAGACCTTTGGTAAAATTCGCGTTTTTTTCCGTGACCCTTCTACAAAATTCGCTTTTTTTCAGCGATCCTTTGACTAAATTCGCGTTTTTAAAGCGATTCTTTGACTAAATTCATTTTTTTCCCACGATTCTATCAAGAAATTCGTGTTTTCTCCACGATCCTTTGACGAAATTTGCGGGGTTTTTTTTCGCGGCTATTTGACAAAATTTGCGTTTTCTCCGCGATCCTTTAACGAAATTCGAGTTCTTTTCCGTTGCCTTTTGAAGAAATTCGCGTTTTCTGTGATCATTTGAAGAATTTCGCATGTTTTCCGTGGCTCCCCGACCAAATTCCCGCTTTTTCTGTGATCATTCGGCGAAATTGAAGTTATTTTCTGCGAACGATTGACGAAATAGATTTTTTATGGAGACCATTTATCAAAATTTGCCATTATTTGTACGTCCGAATTTTCGGATAGGTGAATTTTCAAAATTTTTGGAACCGAATGCCCTAACCCTGGAGCTGCGTATTATTATTATTATTATTATTATTATTATTATTATTATTATTATTATTATTATTATATCAAAATAGGTTAAAAAATTGCGCATATTTTTTATTACACATTTCAAATCTGCACTCATTTTAGAGTAAAATATGTCCCAAAATCTTTGTGAAACAGGATTTTTTTTAATAGAATTAGATAATAAAAAAAAAGATTTGCTGCGGAAATTGCGGGTTGCGCAAATTTTGCCACTTTTACGTTGGCCGTGGAAATCGCGGGTTGCGCAGCGAGAGGGTTAAATTTGCGGAAAATTTTGAACATAATCACCCTTGTTCCCAACATCTATAACCCTCCTGCAAGTATTTTTTTAATATCTGTCACCATTTGCAATTTATTGAATTTTAAAATCAGTCAGTCCATTTTAGGACACCCGGTATATTCAGTAGTTATGGGATAATGGCTGAAATTAAGCATTTAAGAAAAAAAGTTAAGCTGGCTTCGATATGCCAGTTAGGGGTTTACCTGGGCTGAAGTTATCAGGCCCAAGCCCAGGTCCAACCCACATAAAAAAATAAAACTATTGGCCCCGCCCGGTATAAAAGCTAAAAAATCAACTCCAGCCCTGCCTGCATTTCGCAATTAAAATTATTCATAAAGTACACTTGCTTATGCTCATATTTTATTTTCAAATTATGTTCGAAATTCATGAATACAGAAAAACAACAATATTAATGGCTATAGCGATGACTATTTGGGCAATTATGTACGTAAACACTACGTAAAAATATGACTTAGACAATTACATTCAAATAAAAATCCAGTAAGATAATCAGTTTAGAATGAAAGAAACGGTTGATAAAAAAAAAAAAATCATAATTTTAAAGCTCTACAAAGTAAAAAAGTAAATTTTAAAAAATGCATCTCTGTAACTTATCAAATCAAATTAAATTTCTAAAGATTTCGCTAAACAAATGTGCAAAACAAATTTAATTTTTACGAATGACAAATAAGTAAGATTGCAGACCAACTTGGGATCGGGAGGAAGAATTTAGAGGAGTGCACGGGTCGTGGTCGAGCCAATAATGCTTATCATACGGGCTGAAACGGACCGAATGTTTAGCTTTTATTCCGGGCCGAGCCCCGACCTGGAAATTTTGGCCAGTGCAGACCTCTAGGAAAAATGAAATCCAGGCCAGGCTCGATCTGGAGGAAAAAGAAGTCTGACCCGACCCGAATCTGCAGAAAAAATTAAGATCCGGGAACGACCCGTTTCTGAAAGAGAAAAGACTTGACCCAGACCGAGACTCGTGGATTTAAACTGATGCGACCCGGGTCGGGTCGGACCAACTTGGGCTCGGGAGGAAGAATTTAGAGGAATGCACGGGTCGTGGTCGGGCCAATAATGCTTATCATACGGGCTGACACGGACCGAATGTTTAGCTTTTATTCCGGGCCGAGCCCCGACCGGGAAATTTTGGCCAGTGCAGACCTCTAGGAAAAATGAAATCCAGGACAGGCTCGATCTGGAGGAAAAAGAAGTCTGACCCGACCCGAATCTGCAGAAAAAATTAAGATCAGGGCACGACCCGGTTCTGAAAGAGAAAAGACCTGACCGAGCCCGAGTCTCGTGGATTTAAATTGGCGTGACGCGGGTCGGGTCGGACCAACTTGGGCTCGGGAGGAAGAATTTAGAGGAATGCACGGGTCGTGGTCGGGCCAATAATGCTTATCATACGGGCTGACACGAACTGAATGTTTAGCTTTTATTCCGGACCGAGACCCGACCTGGAAATTTTTGCCAGTGCAGACCTCTAGGAAAAATGAAATCCAGGCCAGGCTCGATCGGAAGGAAAAAGAAGTCTGACTCGACCCGAATCTGCAGAAAAAATTAAGATCAGGGCACGACCCGGTTCTGAAAGAGAAAAGACCTGACCGAGCCCGAGTCTCGTGGATTTAAATTGGCGTGACGCGGGTCGGGTCGGACCAACTTGGGCTCGGGAGGAAGAATTTAGAGGAGTGCACGGGTCGTGGTCGGGCCAATAATGCTTATCATACGGGCTGACACGGACCGAATGTTTAGCTTTTATTCCGGGCCGAGACCCGACCTGGAAATTTTTGCCAGTGCAGACCTCTAGGAAAAATGAAATCCAGGCCAGGCTCGATCTGGAGGAAAAAGAAGTCTGACTCGACCCGAATCTGCAGAAAAAATTAAGATCAGGGCACGACCCGGTTCTGAAAGAGAAAAGAACTGACCGAGCCCGAGTCTCGTGGATTTAAACTGGTGCGACCCGGGTCGGGTCGGACCAACTTGGGCTCGGGAGGAAGAATTTAGAGGAATGCACGGGTCGTGGTCGGGCCAATAATGCTTATCATACGGGCTGACACGGACCGAATGTTTAGCTTTTATTCCGGGCCGAGCCCGGACCTGGAAATTTTGGCCAGTGCAGACCTCTAGGAAAAATGAAATCCAGGCCAGGCTCGATCTGGAGGAAAAAGAAGTCTGACTCGACCCGAATCTGCAGAAAAAATTAAGATCAGGGCACGTCCCGGTTCTGAAAGGGAAAAGACCTGACCGAGCCCGAGTCTCGTGGATTGAAATTGGCGTGACGCGGGTCGGGTCGGACCAACTTGGGCTCGGGTGGAAGAATTTAGACGAGTGCACGGGTCGTGGTCGGGCCAATAATGCTTATCATACGGGCTGACACGGACCGAATGTTTAGCTTTTATTCCGGGCCGAGTCCCGACCTGGAAATTTTGGCCAGTGCAGACCTCTAGGAAAAATGAAGTCCAGGCCAGGCTCAATCTCGAGGAAAAAGAAGTTCGGCCCGACACGAATCTGCAGAAAAAATTAAGATCAGGGCACGACCCGACTCTAAAAGTGAAAAGACCTGACCCAGTCTGAGTCTCGTGGATTTAAAGTGGCGCGACCCGGGTTGGTCGCGCCGGGCTCGAGCTCCGCCCCAATTTATTTCCTGTGAGGATGTATAATGTCGTTTTACAAACCCTTTATAAGCCCAAGGGGGGGGCGATCGCCCCTTCGCCCCCCCCCCCCCCTTAGATCCGCCATTGTTTTAACAGACATTTAAACACTAGTTATGTAAGATTTAAAACCTTAGACAAATACGTCCTAAGACATATATTAATTAATCAAAATAAATTCTTTCAGCTTAATCAATAACTGAAAATTTATCATTTAAAATATAAATATATATATATATATTTTCATGATTGTACATATAAAAATAAGAGTTTACAAGCTAATTTCCTTAATTTTTAGAAGATTCAACAGAATATTTTCAACAAGTCTGGTATAAGAAAAAATAATTTCAACCCCTATTCACTATCGTCAACCGCTCACATTCCTTAAGCTTGGGGGAACACAACAATAGAGTTCTGACGTCACAAAAGTATATCGGAAAAATGCTTACATCCAAAAAAAAAATATATATATATATCAATTTTTATGCTTCTTCTCAACTGTTAAATGAAAGATATAAACTTATATTTTAGTTTTGAACAATCATTACCTTAATGATTATTAATAATTAAGCAGAACAATGGATTATTATACTAATATTTCTTTTTTATGAAAAAGACACATTTAAACGAATTCGGTTAACATTTACACTACTTTGAGATTTTATCGTCCTTTTTTAGACGTTAGTTATGTAATATTTCATTCGTTACACGACTATACCCCAAAATATATTCAATCTAATTTCCTTAATTTTAGCAGATTCAACAGAATTTTTTCGATAGGGCTAGTAATAAGATAATAATTCCAGATCACATTCACTGCACGCTACCCCTAGCATTCTTCAAACTTGGGAAGGGACCACAAACCTTCTCTGACGTCATATTCGAACCAATTTTTTAGTTCATGTTTACTGCACCTGGTAAACTACAAAGCATAACAGAAAATGTTTCCGTTCAAGAAAAATATCAGTTTTTAAGTAAAAAGAGACTGAATTCTTTACAACTGTTACATGAAAGATGTAAACATTTATTTTAGTTTTGAACAACCATAACCTTAATGAATTTTTATAAGTGAAAAAATAACAAAGGAAAATATTATATTTTAATGAAAGAAGACAAGTTTAAACGAATTTGATTGACTGTTACACTAGTTGGAAACTGTAAATGAGTAAAATTGTTTTATGAGTTCATTTAATCATTGACACATTCGAGATTTTGTACATATATCCGAATTTTGAATGAACAGCATCTTAATGAATATTAATAATTAAGTAAAACAATGGAAAATATCAATTTTTAAGGAAAAAGATCAGAATATCAGCATAAAAGAGGAAAGATACGAGGATTTCAACTTAAAAGGGAAATTTAAACATTTATTTCAGTTTTTGAAAAATCATTACCTTAATGAATTTTAATAATTGAACAAATAACTAGGGAAAATATTATTCTTTAATGATAAAAGAGAAATTTAAACGAATTTGATTAACTTGTACACTAGTTTGAGATTTTATCCTCCTTATAGATGCTACCTATGTAGAATTTTAACTTTTCAACGAGACACACTTTAAGAAATACTCATTACTAAACAAAATAAATTAATTTTAATCTAATCAATAACTGAAAATTACACATTTAAAAAATATTTTCATGAATGTGCATAAAAATACGAGTTTACAAACTAATATCCTTATTTTTATTACATTTAACTAAATTTTTCTACATTCAAGCTTAATTTTTATACACAAAGCATTATTTAATCAAATCCAGTACTTTCAGATTTAACGAAATTCACCGATTTTCACTTTTTAAACCAATCCTATGAGTTAAAAAACAAGAGCACCTCCTATAATTTTATAGCATTGGGAATTAGCAACACATTAAAACTTAAACATAATAATAATTAAAAAAAAGTTATTAAATAATTGCTTAGTGCATAACTTTCCCTCAAAATGAAAAACAAATGAATTCTTGAAACCCCCAATCTTACTAAGTAAAGAAAAATAAATAGATAAAATTAAAATAATTATTCGCCCTTGGACGGATTCGAACCGCCAACCCCATGGTTAACAGCCATATACGCTATCCAATTGCGCTACAAGGGCATCGAAGATTTTTGAATTATTGCAATACTTATCTACATCAAACTCGATTCTTGCTCCTATATATTTTACCATTACATAATTTTAACAAATTTACATCGAATTTGTAAGATTTTAACACTTTGATGACATACACCTCAAGAAATATTCATAATTAAACAAAAAAATAATCTTATCAATAACTGGAAATTTCACATTTAAAACACATATTTTCGTGATTGTACACATAAAAATAACAGTTTACAAACCAATTTCCACAATTTTATCACATTCGAACTTAATTTTTACACACAAAACATTATTTAACCATATTCTATACTTTATGATTCAGTGAAATTCGGACTAGTCTAGGTTATTCTGCTCATATTATTAATCAAATTGTCTTATGTTTCACCTTGCTTTTCGAAGATTTTCGAATTATCATCCATCAAGTTGCGTAAAACATAAATACTATCTTTATAGTTTAATGATACATAGTATACATATATGAATAATAGTATTTCATATCTAAGTACTTACATATTTATTATTCTTTAACTCTACATGTGCTAAGAGCGAATCATTCAGATCATCCATTTCTGATAAAGAGGATTGCTGCTGTTTTGATTCATCTTGCTGCAACATCTGTACAATAAAAGAAATATATTTATATACTTAGAAAAGGTTTAATATATAAATAATATTTTATTCATTGTCTATTTTTATTATTATATATTGCAATGATATACTAAAACTTACTTTATTCACTAACAAAGAAATCGATTCCCCACTTGAATTAAAATCTGGAAATTTATCAGAGTTGTGCACTAAAGTTATCTTCTCCCTTAAGTCTAACAGTTGAAATGAGAAATGCTGCGTTGCTTTTCGAAAATTTATATTATTCTCAAACGTTTTGATCACGTGACAACTCACGCATGCGTACAAATCAGTAGTGTAATAAATGTTATCAAGAAATTCTGTTATAGCAAACCATAGATTATTATATTCTGCGAAGAGATAGTGGTAATGACATTTAAGGTAGGAGTTAAACTTGCAATTTTCAAAAGCCTTTTTTTTTTAAATTAAATTTTCAATAACTTGTATTTTTTCTTACTTTTGTAAATTTTATTTTGCTAATTTGCATATTTTTCATTCATCAGTTGAAGTTTTATATGTAATAGATGGAATTTTATGTAATAGTTAATTATTTTAATTGATTATTAGTATTTTCCTTTTGTGATACTTTTCGTGTATGAGGTTATTTAATATATATATATATTACATTTTCTTCACTTATTCATATGGTAGTAATATTTCTGCGGAATACATATCTAATAATTATTAGACAAGTGTGAAGCGTAAATTGTTCTGTGATAAGCGTTGTAGTAAAAATTCATATAGTTTGGCTTTGAAATAGGTTATTTGAAATATGAAATGTTAAAATTAAAGATTGCATTCATGTATGCTATGCATCATTAGAACTATAAACGTAGTATTAATATTTTAAGCAACTTGATGGATGAAAATTCAGAAATCTTCGATGTGTAAGATGAAACATATGATAATTTGGTTAATAATATGGATAGAATAACTCAGGCTAGTCATGCATACTATGTATCATTAAACTATAAAGATAGTATTTATGTTTTACGCAACTTGATGGATGATAATTCGAAAATCTTCGAAATGCAAGGTGAAACATAAGACAATTTGATTAATAATATGAGCAGAATAACCTAGACTAGTCCGAATTTCACTGAATCATAAAGTATAGAATATGATTAAATAATGTTTTGTGTGTAAAAATTAAGTTCGAATGTGATAAAATTGTGGAAATTGGTTTGTAAACTGTTATTTTTATGTGTACAATCACGAAAATATGTGTTTTAAATGTGAAATTTCCAGTTATTGATAAGATTATTTTTTTTGTTTCATTATGAATATTTCTTGAGGTGTATGTCATCAAAGTGTTAAAATCTTACAAATTCGATGTAAATTTGTTAAAATTATGTAATGGTAAAATATATAGGAGCAAGAATCGAGTTTGATGTAGATAAGTATTGCAATAATTCAAAAATCTTCGATGCCCTTGTAGCGCAATTGGATAGCGTATATGGCTGTTAACCATGGGGTTGGCGGTTCGAATCCGTCCAAGGGCGAATAATTATTTTAATTTTATTTATTTATTTATTTATTTTTCTTTACTTAGTAAGATTGGGGGTTTCAAGAATTCATTTGTTTTTCATTTTGAGGGAAAGTTATGCACTAAGCAATTATTTAATAACTTTTTTTTATTATTATTATGTTTAAGTTTTAATGTGTTGCTAATTCCCAATGCTATAAAATTATAGGAGGTGCTCTTGTTTTTTAACTCATAGGATTGGTTTAAAAAGTGAAAATCGGTGAATTTCGTTAAATCTGAAAGTACTGGATTTGATTAAATAATGCTTTGTGTATAAAAATTAAGCTCGAATGTAGAAAAATTTAGTTAAATGTAATAAAAATAAGGATATTAGTTTGTAAACTCGTATTTTTATGCACATTCATGAAAATATTTTTAAAATGTGTAATTTTCAGTTATTGATTAGATTAAAATTAATTTATTTTGTTTAGTAATGAGTATTTCTTAAAGTGTGTCTCGTTGAAAAGTTAAAATTCTACATAAGTAGCATCTATAAGGAGGATAAAATCTCAAACTAGTGTACAAGTTAATCAAATTCGTTTAAATTTGTCTTTTATCATTAAAGAATAATATTTTCCCTAGTTATTTGTTCAATTATTAAAATTCATTAAGGTAATGATTTTTCAAAAACTGAAATAAATGTTTAAATTTACCTTTTAAAGTTGAAATCCTCGTATCTTTCCTCTTTTATGCTGATATTCTGATCTTTTTCCTTAAAAATTGATATTTTCCATTGTTTTACTTAATTATTAATATTCATTAAGATGCTGTTCATTCAAAATTCGGATATATGTACAAAATCTCGAATGTGTCAATGATTAAATGAACTCATAAAACAATTTTACTCATTTACAGTTTCCAACTAGTGTAAGAGTCAATCAAATTCGTTTAAATTTGTCTTCTTTCATTAAAATATAATATTTTCCTTTGTTATTTTTTCACTTATAAAAATTCATTAAGGTTATGGTTGTTCAAAATTAAAATAAATGTTTACATCTTTCATGTAACAGTTGTAAAGAATTCAGTCTCTTTTTACTTAAAAACCGATATTTTTCTTGAACAGAAACATTTTCTGTTATGCTTTGTAGTTTACCAGGTGCAGTAAACATGAACTAAAAAATTGGTTCGAATATGACGTCAGAGAAGGTTTGTGGTCCCTTCCCAAGTTTGAAGAATGCTAGGGGTAGCGTGCAGTGAATGTGATCTGGAATTATTATCTTATTACTAGCCCTATCGAAAAAATTCTGTTGAATCTGCTAAAATTAAGGAAATTAGATTGAATATATTTTGGGGTATAGTCGTGTAACGAATTAAATATTACATAACTAACGTCTAAAAAATGACGATAAAATCTCAAAGTAGTGTAAATGTTAACCGAATTCGTTTAAATGTGTCTTTTTCATAAAAAAGAAATATTAGTATAATAATCCATTGTTCTGCTTAATTATTAATAATCATTAAGGTAATGATTGTTCAAAACTAAAATATAAGTTTATATCTTTCATTTTTTCATTTAACAGTTGAGAAGAAGCATAAAAATTGATATATTTTTTTTTTTGGATGTAAACATTTTTCTGATATACTTTTGTGACGTCAGAACTCTATTGTTGTGTTCCCCCAAGCTTAAGGAATGTGAGCGGTTGACGATAGTGAATAGGGGTTGAAATTATTTTTTCTTATACCAGACTTGTTGAAAATATTCTGTTGAATCTTCTAAAAATTAAGGAAATTAGCTTGTAAACTCTTATTTTTATATGTACAATCATGAAAATATATATATATATATATTTATATTTTAAATGATAAATTTTCAGTTATTGATTAAGCTGAAAGAATTTATTTTGATTAATTAATATATGTCTTAGGACGTATTTGTCTAAGGTTTTAAATCTTACATAACTAGTGTTTAAATGTCTGTTAAAATCACAAATTAGTATAAAAGTTAATAAAATTCATCTTTTTATTCCATATTAACTTTTGTTATTTGTTCAGTTAATCAAAATTAATTAAGGTGAGGGTTGTTCTCAAACTGAAATGTATGTTTAAATTTCCATTTTAAGACGATATTCTCATTTTATGGTTGGAAAATAAATAAATAAATAAATAAATCTCCTTTTTCCATTAAAATTTATATTTTTTTGTTATTTTGCATAATTAATAATACTCATTAAGGTAAAGATTGTTCAAAATTCAAATATATGTTTAACTTTCTCAATTTAAGTTGATATTCTGATCTTGTAGTTGAAAATAATCTACAGAAATCGGCTTTTTTCCTTTAAAATTGTTATTTTCCATTGTTTTGCTTAATTAATGATACTCTTTAAGAGGTTGATTATACAAATATAAATTTAATAATCATCATTCAATAGTACGATAATCTTCTCCATTTAACCATATCTTATATAGTGTAAATCAATCTTTTTCATTAAAAAGCAATATTTTCCACTGTTTTGCTTAATTAATAATACTCATTAAGGCAAAGATTGTTCAAAATTCAAATATACGCGTTTAACTTTCACCATTTAAAAGTATATTCTGATCTTGTACTTGAAAAAATTCAGCTTTTTCATTAAAAATTGATATTTTCCATTGTTTTGCTTAATTAATAATACTGATTAAGGTAAAAGTTGTTCAAAATTCAAATATACGCGTTTAACTTTCACCATTTAAAAGTATATTCTGATCTTGTACTTGAAAAAATTCAGCTTTTTCATTAAAAATTGATATTTTCCATTGTTTTGCTTAATTAATAATACTGATTAAGGTAAAAGTTGTTCAAAATTCAAATGTAAATTTAATCTTCATCTTATAGCATGATAATCTAGTCGATCTAACGTTCAACTCTCATGTTAGAGCAGAAATTTATTTTTTCCCGCTAGGGGGCGGTGGCGGAGGGGGTGCGATGTCGCAGGGGGGCGGAAGGTGGTGTCGGAGGGGGTGCGGGAGGTGGTGCCGGAGGGGGGACGAGGGTGCGGTACCGCAGGCGGGACGGTCCCGCAGTCCCGCCTGCGGCTGTCCCAGAACTGTTGTTTTCCTACTACTGTTTCTGAATAAGTGAACCTACCAATTGGATGAGTTTGAAAGCAAAAATGAATTTAGAAATGAGTCAGAAACAAGTGGGTAAGTGTGATCATAGATCGCACAAAGGGTTTCGTTTAATATCCTTTCAAAACGTCCAGTACATTTATCGCCATGGAACATCTACTAAATTTTGGTAAACCCTTCCTAAACTATCGTAAAAAGCTTCAAAACAGATTCGCCTTGTTATATTTCCTAATTTGATTCGTGCCACCCCCCCCCCCCCGAAATGCTACAATATATCACATGACGGGTACCTGCCAAATTTAGAAAAGTGCCCCCTTTGGGTGGGGGGTGAAGCGGGGAATGGTCAGCATGATTTTTGACGCGGCCTGATGTTTAAAATTTTTGTTATGTTTTATAAGCTATATTAAAGTTTCAAACAGATCGTCCAGCTACATTTCCTAATTTTGCTAGCGCCCCTCCCTCACCCCTCTCCTCAAAATGCGACACGCCATTCTTCTTTATACTTCATTATCATTTGTTATAAAGTATCTTAAAGTTTAAAACAGATCGCATTGTTAGATGTCTTACTTTAAATGAAATCGCGGTCTGTTAGTTCCACATTCCACCACCAGGGAGCGCACTGTATTCTTAACAAAAGCGTATCTGAACGAAACTCCTTTACACAACCTATTAGTAGATATGTTACTCGAGGGGGTGGCGGTCTTCAGCAAGAATTTAAGATAATTGTTGAAATTACTATTCGGAAATAGTGGTAATTTAACTTTTGACATATTTATATTTAATAAGTAGCATGTATCTGAGGACTCCGTCAAAAAAACGCACCTGAAACGGTATGAAACAAAAAAGAAATATTTTGCTCCCTCCCCCTCTCCCCACCTGCCCGAAATTTCACTCGCCATTTTTTATAAACTTTTTATTATGTGTTATAAACTATGTTAAAGTTTCAAACAGATCGCCTTGTTAGATTTCCTACTTTAAATGAAATCGTGGTCTGTTAGTTCCACATTCCACCACGAGGGAGCGCACTCTATTGTTAACAATCCTGTATCTGAACGTAACTCCGTTAAATAACCTATCAGGAGATATGCTATGCTAGTCGAGGGGGTGGCGGTCTTAACCAAGAATTTATTATATTTGCTGAAATTACTATTCGAAAATAGTGGTATCAATATTTCTGACATTTTTATCTGGCATAAGTAACATTTATGCTGTATTTTTAAAAATCGGACACCGTCCAGAAATATACTGCAATGAAACATCATGTGACGGCCTTTTAAAATAAGTATATAATAGAAATAAATCAATTAGTGAAATTAGCGCCCCCCCCCTACCCGAAATTTCACGCGCCATTTTTTATAAACTTTTTCTTATGTGTTATGAAATATCTTAAAGTTTCAAACAGATCGCCTTGTATATTTCCTAATTTTAACAAAATCGCGTTATGTTAGTTCCACATTCCACCACCAGGGAATGCACTCTATTCTTAACAAAACTGTATCGGAAGGAAACTCAGTTAAACAACCTATAAGTAGATATGTTACTAGAGGTGGTTGCGGTCTTAATAAAAAATTAAGATATTTGCTGAAATTACTATTCGGAAATAGTGGTAACTAAACTTTAGACAATTTTATATTAAATAAGTAGCATATATCTCAGGACTCCCTCAAAAAAGGCACCTAAAGCGGTCAGAAACGCTAATTTTTTAAATAGAAATCTAGCGCCCCCCTCCCCTCCCCGGAATTTCACGTCACTTTTTTACACTTTATCTTATGTGTTATAAAATATCTTAAAGTTTCAAACAGATCGATTTGTTAGATTTCTTAATTTTAACAAAATCGCGTTATGTTAGTTCCACATTCCACCACCAGGGAATGCACTCTATTCTTAACAAAAGCATATCTTAACGAAACTCCTTTACGCAATCTTTCCGTAGATACATGAGCTGGGATGGTGGCGGTCTTAAACAAGAATTTAAAACATTTGCTGCGGTAACAAACGCTAAGATTTTAAAAATAATTCTAGCTCCTAACTCCCCCCCCCCCTCCTCGAAATATCACACTCCATTCCTTTTTACACTTTTTCTTATGTGTTATAAACTATCTTAAAGTTTCAAACAGATCGAGTGGCGGTCTTAACCAATAATTCAAGATATTTCCTGAATTACTATTCGAAAATAGTGGTATGAATACTTGTAAACTTTCTGATGATGAATGAGTTATACTTATCTTTATCTCATAGCTCTGTTCAAAAACACCACGCAAATTATTAGATTTCCTAATTTAAGTTAATTCGTGGTTAAAAAAGCACGTGTCTCCATTTTAATCGACGCATTTGATAGCAATAAACCGAATAATTAAATAATTAATATTTCAGCTTGTAATTAAGATAAGACGTAGATATGGGTATCAATGAAATCAGCGAGAAATTTGACATCGGGATGCCAAAAAATTTAATCAAGAAATTTAATATTTAAAAAGTTAAAATTTCGTATTAAAATATGCTATTATGGAAAACCGCAGCGTCGTCATGTCTACCTGCTTTCCCGCTGAATTGAAATCTTTTTTCCTTGTCTTTCCAATTAAAGAAATTAAAATTTTATCGATCGATTTTTAGTAGATATTTTAACTTATACACATCGCAGAAATGTGAATTTTATACCAAATGAAAGTAGATTTTTTTCTGCGTCTGTCTATTCCATTTGCAAATTTCTCGGACCAATATTTTCTGCTATCGATTTTGCTTTAAAATGTCCACTTCATTTTTCGGCTTAATTTCCTCCGTGGTAACCGTGCATTGGCTCATTTTACTGGCAACCCTTAGGAGAAACACGGATGATTTGGAGAAGGTCCGTTTGAACCTGCGTTAAAAGGGTGGATTGGTTAATTTTAGAAATTAATTAGCCCGTAATTCGGTTAATTACCAACTTTTTCAAAATTTTAAGATTTGTTGTTTGAGGTGTTCAGCTATAAGTACCAAAAATTTCAAGTCTCTAACATGTATAGTTTCGGAGAACAGGCTCTGTGACGGACAGACAAAGGAGTGAGACGAATAGGTTTTCGTCAGATGAACGAAACCCTGAAAAATCAGTTATTATAGAACAAACAACTAACTGACAGACTAACTATAAATCTATATTTTATTTCGACTCTATCATTTTTTTACTAAAATTTCATCCTTCATAAAAAAATTTAAGAACATATGAATTGAAAAAAACATACTTTGAGAAAAGAATTTGACTTTCCTTGCTTTTAAATTATTAATAACTCTAAAAAAGGAAGGCTATGTAAACAAAATGTATGTATATATATATTGGTTTGCTCACTGTTTACAACGGCTATATGAGGACTAGTTTTATTTGAGTGAGTAGAATTATTTAAATTATATATTATCTGTTTAAAAAAAAGAAATTATATCCACTAAAAAACAACTTTTCAAAAGTCAAAAGCCAAGCCATCTGTGGGCCATCTTTCCATATTTTACTCTAAGAGCACAAATTCGTATTGGAAAAGCGTAATGTGTTTGCATTATTAACAATTTCGAACTTCTTGTTTTAACTACGGACAGATAAATTAAGAAAGGCTTTTATTTTGAGAAAACAAATTGATTTTCATAGATACATCCCCATTATCTTAAAACACCAATTTCTAGGAACACACTTCCAGAAAGGAAAAAAATAAAATGTTTGCTTGAGTAACAATTTAGAACTTTGGATTCTAGCTACGGATTTGAGTCCTTAGAAATTTGTGTAAAATATGGAAAGATGGCCACCAAGCCCTTCATGCATATTTTTTTAAGAATTGGAATTTTCAGAAACACGTTATGATGTATTTAGTAAAGGAGAAAAGGCTTTCTATCAACGTATACGTAGACACTCCACTTACATATGTTAAACTTTTAATGGAAAATGTTAAATAAGTACAATAATTAAAGCTTGGAAATTTGATATCACACCATTTTTTAGCCACAACTTTAATTTTTTTTTTCTTAGCTTGGCTCTTTAGGTGCGTTCGTAATTATATAACTACGTAGCACCTATAGTCGTCGTTCAGTCCGTCTGTCCGTCTGTCCGTCCGCATATAACAGAGCAAAAAATACCCAACCGAATGGTCTGAAATTTTAAATATATGATTGTTGCAAAATTTTGTCGAGCCATTTCAAATTTTATGAAAATCGGATGTATAGTTTAATTACAGGGACATTCAAAAGTTTTCTTTACATTGTGTTCAATGGGAAAAAATTATTGCAAGTGCATTTTAATGATGTTACAGTCTTCCGAATGGTCTGAAATTTTAAATATATAATTGTTGCAAAATTTTGTCGAGCCATTTCAGATTTTATGAAAATCGGATCTATAGTTTAATTACAGGGACAGTCAAAAGTTTTCTGTTACATTACGGGGAATGGGAAAAAAAATATTGCAAGTGCATTTTAATGATGTTACAGACTATGCACTTATGAAGAGCAAAAAAATATACATTCAGTACAATATGGGATGCAAAAAATAATTATAAAACTAGTCATAGAACGAACGCATCTCATTTGACACGTTTGACGAGCAATTTCCAACTTGTTTTTTTTACTTTTGAAAAGTTGTTTTTTAGTAGATTCTGTATTACTAGTTACAGGTTCCATCTTTATTCTGTATAATGTCAGTGTTATGAATATTAGCTAATTTATTAATTTAATTTTAGTAATTGGAAATTGATGACAATTTGTAATATATAATGGTTATATATATATATATATATATATATATATATATATATATATATATATTAGGCTACTTCCTTCATGCTCTATGTAATTTCTAAATGATTTAAAATCAATGATTATTTTAAGGCGGTTTTCAAAAAAATATTTTACCCACTCAACAACGCGAAAATTTGACTCATTTTTTTAATATAAGAGCATGATACTTGCAGGCATGATTGATTATTAAAGTGATTTGTAAAGAAACAGATTTTTTATTTTCTGATAAATGAATTAAATGTGGAGTTAAACACTTATTGTCTCAAGAAGGCCGTTTTATAACACTTTCCAACAAAATTGAAAAGTGTTTATGTTTTGGGTTTGTCTGTCCACGCTGTAAATAGACTCGGATTTTCATACAATTGATAAATGCTATTTAGGGTCACCAAAGCATGTTTGGTACTGTATATGGAGTATGTAGGATTAATAGTTAATTTACAGGGGCACTCAAAAGTATTCCATTACGCTACGTTATATGGGGAAAAATCGTTTGCAGAGTATTTTAATGACATTATGCTATGTATTGAAGCTGATATAAATCACTGAATTTCACTACGATGACGTTAGAACAGGGCATTAATAGCATTTTTAACACTTTCCAACAAAGTTGAAAAGTGTTTATGACTTCGGTTTGTCTGTCCGTCTGTCCGCGCTCTAACTCTCGTAAATATACTGGGATCGTTCTGAAATTTTTGGATGTTAGTGACCTCTACCATAGCATGATCCCTATTTCAAATGAAATTTGTAGCATGTTTAGTTCATTTACAGGGACAGTCAAAAGTTTTCCGTTACATTACGGCCAATAGGAAAAATCATTTTACATGATTTTTAATGGCGTTACACTTTTTCAAACATAGTAAAATTGATATGCATTTATGAAGTCCATTAAAATGGGCATTCTGTAGAATATGCGGTGCAAAGGATAGTTATTATTCATTTGCAGGGCCACACAAAAGAATTCCGTTACATAATGGTATGGGGGGGGGGGGATTGTTTGCGGCGTATTTGAATTATGTTAAACTATTTAATATATAATGAAATTGATATACTTCGCTGAGCTTTAGTATAAGTTATTTCAAGTATAATACGAAGTGCATAGCATTTACAGGGACACACAAAAGATTTCAGATACTATATTGTATCCGAATTACAGTATATTAGCAATGATTGCTCGAAGTGCATTTTTAATTATGATATGCGCTTTTGAGTTTCACTATATTTATGCATACTATATAGTGTGTATAAATGCTATAGTTCATATACAGGGCTACAGAAAAGAATTCGTAAGGGTTACTGAGTATGAGCGTAAATTGCTTAAAGGTGGGTTTTAAATGAGTTATCCATTTTTATGCTGAACTGAATTTAGTTTACTAAAAAATGTTTGTAGAATATAGACAAAATGATATACAGAATCACGCAAAGAATTGGATACATGGCCGTCTATGGATGATAATTTCTGGAAATGTGATTTTAGTAGTTTTAAGAGTGTTTTAATTTGAATTAAATTTTAGCTAAATAGTGGCGTGCAATAAAGGTACTAGGTAAACTACAGGGCTGTACAAAAGTATTCAAATATGTTTCCATCTATTAGTATAAATTGCTGAAAGAAAAATTTCAACCTGTTATGCGTTTTCTAAACTAAATTTTCTCTGTATATAGTATATTTATATCAACCTACATATCAAATACAGGCTGTTCAAAAGAATTGGAATACATATTTGGCTATGGACAAACTGCTGAAATCAGTTTTTCAAATGTTTTATGCGTTTTATAAAATGTTTACTTAGTTTTCTTATTTACCTTATTTTCCTAAATAACAAAGTTTTGTTAAAGCATTCAGGGAGTGTTGGAAAGTGTTTCAGAATCTATGCTTAACGCATAATTTGTCTTTCTTGTTTATTAATTTACAGAGGCACACAAAAGAAATCGGTTACAGTACTGCCTTTGAGTAATAATTGCTGGAGTGTACGGTTTCAAATTTGGTATGCGTTTTTAAATTTTTAATTAACACTTTTCAATAAAATTGAAAAGTGTTTATGCATATTCGGTTTGTCTGGCTGTTTGTTCGTCTGTCTACGCTCTAACTCCCGTAAATGTACTCGGATTCCCATGCAATTAATAAAGGTTATTTAGGGTCACCAAAGCATGTTTGTTATTGTGTATGAAGTATGTAGGATTAATAGTTCAATTACAGGGGCACTCAAAAGTATTCCATTACATTGCGGTATATGGGAAAAAATTGTTTGCATAGTATTTTAATGGCATGACGCTATTTCAAATGTATTGAAAGTGATATAAATCATTGAATTTCACTACGATCACGTTAGAACAGGACATTAGTAACACTTTTTATTCATTTACAGGGACACACAAAAGGAATTGGTTACAGTACTGTCTTTGACTAATAATTGCTGGAGTGGTTTTAAAATTCGGTATGCGCTTTTATATTTAATTAATTTTTTACTTGTTACTCGTTATATATAAATTCTATACCTCCTATACAGGGCTGCACAAACGTATTCACGTACCATTCTCCTTATTAGATGAAATTGCTGAAGGGGAATTGTCAACTGAAGTACATGTATTTCTTAGGTGAACTAAATATTGGCATGATGCATGTAGTTAATAGGTACAAATCTATATATTCTATATAGACGGCTTATGAAAAAATTCGGATAATTTTACGATTGTAGATGGGAACAGCTAGAAATGGGTTTTGAAATGTGTTATGCTTTTCCATATAGTTGAATTAGACGTAATATTTTAATTTTTTAAACGGTGCAGTTTTGTTACATAATTCTGAATGTGTTGGAAAGCGTTTCATAATCTATGCTTGACGCTTGATTTTTTCTTTCTTGTTTTTCTTTCCGGTGTGTTTCGTTCCTAAATTCGGTTCAAAACCCCTACTTGATATAGCATTTTCTGAAAAATCTGCCCTTACCAAAAAAAAACAAAACAAAGAAAACAATGATTAGTTTTTTAATAAAAGCTCCTGACAGTTTGATGCGTTTGCAAACGAACATAACTTTAAAAATGCTACTCAAAGAAGTTAGTTTGGATTTGCGCCTTAATAAAATCCACTCAGCTAAAAGTACTATTTATATGTATTCGTTGTATACTACTTAAAATTATAAATATTTCCCTCAAATTACGCGAGCTTTCCTGATATTTCCCCTTAATATTGCATCTGATAATGAAAATTTTGATAATTATTCATTATTCTTCGTACGAATACCTAATTATTTGAAGGAAAAAAAATCAAGTTAACATACTTGAGAAATTTGAAAGAGTTTAAAGAAAAAGTAATCTGTATCAAATACGATCATCAGTGATGAGATTTTAGAACTATGTAAAAACTAATAACATTTAATCGAGAATTTGAACCGATTTTAATACCACTCATACTGGTTTAAGATGAATCCAGATAATTTATCAATACAAAAATTTAAATCAAACACTGATTTGAACTTCTTTTTAACCCTTTCCAATACAGTTGAAAAGTGTTTATGAATTCGGTTTGTCTGTCCGTCTGCCTGTGCTCTAACTCGCGTAAATATATTCCGATTGCCATGACATGGATATGTGTTATTGGGTATCATTGTGGCATGTTCGGTGTTGAAAATGAAGTGTATAGCATTTACGATTCATTTACAGGGACACTCAAAATAATTTCGTTACATTATGATATATGGGGACAGATCGTTTGCGGTGAATTTTAATAATATTACACTAACTTAAATATATTAAAGTTGATATTTATCATTGAAGTGTAGTACAAGGTTCTTACTATAGAGCAGTGGTTCCCAACCTTTTTTAGGCCGCGCCCCACCTAAGCATCTCTAAAATCAGGATGTCCCCCCCCCCCTTCTATATCATATAAATCTTATTACATAAAAAATAGACTTCTATTTTCCCTGAAGGATCCGAAAATAGATCTCTGATAAGTGATTTCACATTCTTTAATTTATCAAAATCATTTTTTTATTACAAGTATGTTTTAAACATAACTCTGTGAATGCAGTGAGACCATGAATTTTTACTTTTACACCTACAAAAATTTTATTGTTTTTTGGCAACTCACCTCAACTTTAAATGTGATGAATAGTCCACATTTTTATCTTCGCAAACTTTCTTTAAATATCTCTTACGTTTTGTATTACATCTGATGGAATTGATGCTTTTTAGATCAAGTGATATTTGTTTATCATCGAGAATGTGTGGATAACATAATTCAGAAGTAATATTTCTGGATTCGTGCTTTTATCCATTTTAAGTAACTATTTTTATTCCCCTTCATAATATACTTCTTTGGTAACGGGATTTCTTTTTCCCATTATTATTATTCGGCCACCATGTTTTCTTTGATTTTAAAATTTAAAATGCATTCGTCATGAAAACGCTTATGCATTGTGTATGTGGTCTACAGAAGAGCCATAAGAAGTTTACTTTCCTTCCGTGATGCGCACAGGGATTTATTAATTTCAGCAAAGTAGTACCTCATTTTGATAATCCAAAATATTTTTTAGATTAAACGTCCAAATAGTCAATTTTAGATATACCCTTCAAAATTTCATATGTAAAAGATCCATCATGGGGCATATTGCACTAGGAATATATGTACAAGTTTTTTTTTTTTTAATAAATAGTAAAGAAAAGGTGTGTTTTACTAAAATAATATTAAAGCCAGAATAATTAAAATAATTTTTTAATATGTAAAAAAAAGTTAAAATATTTAAAACAAAATTTATATAATTATTCCGGTGTTCATGTATTTTTCACTTTTGAATGAAAACGTTTTGAAAATTAATTATTATTCAGTTGTTTTTCAATATTTTCAAGTATTATTTCTGTTTTTAGACAACGACACAACTTTCATTAAAAAAAAAAAAAAAAAAAAAAAAAAAAGAAAAGAAAAAAAAAATTGTCATATATATATATATATGTAATAAATAAAGTAATGATAAGAAGAGATATTCCTGGTGGTATTGTCCTGGATGATGGTTAAGATGGGATGAGAAATTGGCTCGGGAACCTATATGCGAATCGAACTCATTTATTAGGCGCTCATCATACATCTGATTCGCGAGTCGATCGCCGGTCCCGGAGCCAACTTGCGTAGACTTTGGGAGGCTACATGGCCGTAAGTTTAGCTAGCCTCTCAAATAGCCAAATTCCATCTTTCTTCGCGCGTGTTCTGGGTAATATGCTGAAGATTCTAATATTTTCCAGCAGAGGGCAGAATTGTTAATTCGGGAGCAACATCTAATTTAATTGGTTCATTAAGTTTTGATTGATCTGTGGTCAAGGCCCGCACAATGCCCAGGGACTGTGACGTATCAGCCCTACCCACAGATGCCTGCAAAAAGCGCTTAGATTAGCGGTTTCACTTTTAAGAATCGTCCTAAAATGATCTCTGAAAGTAATAAGATGTATGTCTGGCAAACAAAGTTACGAGGGGTAAAACTGGTTTTAGAAATAGATTTAAAGTTAGGAGAAAGAAACTTCGGATTTTAATTTGAATTTGGAATTTTAAAGGCTTTTTATCCTTTCATATCCCCCCCTCCAAGTAGAGGTCCACCCGGAATTGCCTGCAAATCCGGGGGGGACTCGCAGTGAAAATGGCAAATACAAAAACAGATAAGTGCGACATTACAGATTAGGGTTAAAGTTAAATCTGAAGGGAAATTTAAAGTAAATATAATGTTAAAGTAAAGTTTACTAAAACATGAGGGTTGAATTTTACTGCTGGAAAACATATTTAAAATTTAAATTTTGAGTTTGTAAACTTTAAGGAAAAATTTAACATTTTAAGTTTTTATGCAATAATATCTAAGTTTGGGATTTGGCTCTCGGGACAACCTGACCGAACTTTACATAATACTTGAAAAAATTAATGACATAAAATATAAGAATACCATAGAACATAACGAAAAGCTGAAAAAACAAATTACAATAATAATATAAGAAATATATGGGAAAACACAAAATAAAATAATATAGTTTAAGTATTGACCATAATTTTCTTTTTTCGAAGTCCTTTGGTCAAGAAGTTTATGCTTTTTTTGTTAAAGTCTTTGAGCATATATTTCACATTTTTATATAAAATTCAACTATGTAAAAATATAACTTTAGGTACAACTATAATATTAGAAATTGAAAATAAACATAGGAAAACTTTAAAAAAAATTCTTTTTCATAATTATAAAGAAAACACAATATAAGATTACTTTTCATGTATTGTAAGAAATTCCTCCAGTCCTATATTAAGTCTCTTATGACATGAATTATGTTTTCCACAATAATTAAAATTATTTTAATAAAAATATAAAAGTACACCTGATTACTGTGGAACATATGTTTTATGTACAAAATATTCAAATAGTATTCAAAAGAAAAAATAATGTACAGAAAAATATAAAAATATTCAACTTAGGGAAATACTTAAAAATGTGAACCTATAAAAAGTTGAAATTTTCTTCACCTTTTATTTCAAAATGTGGGAATATTAAAAATATGTTGATACATAAAATTAGCAAAATTTAAAAAATATATATTATTATAGCAAATATTAAATAATGTTGAAATAAGTACGTTAAATTATGTATGATAATAAAGAAAAATAATATCTTGAAGTCTTATTTACATGGAAGACTACTTGCAAGGTAAGTAGTATTTATCCTAAACCTCAGGGAGGTTTTAGCACATCCTAAACCATTTACGGTTTTCGCATATCCTAAATCTCAATGGAGATTTTAGCAAAAATTAAAAAAAATAGAAAAATGAGCTTTATGATTATTTTTTGTGTGAAGATGCAGATGCAGTTTACCTGTAAGCAATGGTGTTTACTTTTTGCAGACTGAGGTATTTATTTTCCTCAGTGGCATTAATAAACTAGTCATAATTTAATAAACCACATCAACATCTCACTCAGCTCTTGGTAAATAGCAAAAATCTCTAAATTTTTAAGAATTCAAGAATTTTACTACTGGCAAAAAGAAAAAAAAAATCAATAAATAAAACAGGAAAATTAAATAAATAAAACAAACAAAAAAATTAATAAAATAATAGACCCTGGTTCAAACAAACAGGATTATGACCAAGACTTCTAAGTGCATGGCAACCTGTTGACAAATTTTTGTTAGCTAGCTTTTATTGTCCGGACATTTATTTTATCAACAGTTGCCACATTTGTTTAGATTATACAGGTCACTGAATCCCCTTTGTCTGTGGAGGGTTGTTTTCGGTGGAAATTACTTAAAAAAATATTTTTTGTTTAAGACTTAATGGGGTGGAACCATGGTCATCTTTAAAAATTGGGTGTGTGGAATTAGACACTATTGGATTTACCACGGTTAAAGTGGGGTTACCAAGGTCATGTCTAAACCAATGATTAAATTATGGGAAATATTTTGAACATGGTGGGGGCGGGACCTTCACCTGTTTTCTAAAATTGGCAGGGGTGAAATACCTGCTCATATCTTTTATTTATAAAATGGGATTTATTATAAAATATTAAAAATTAAAAACTCAAGTATTAAAATATAACAATATAAAATATAATATTTAGCTATACACAAAACTCTAAAATGAATAATAATTGGCATAAAATTCTATATGTAAAAACAAATACTTGAAAAACGGGCTGATCTTTTCTCATTATGCACAAAAAAAATTACTTACCAACACAAAAATGATTAAAATATGGATTAATATAACACACAACCTGGCATAAATAACTATTTACAAACATTTAGAAATTCCAGTGTGCTCATCTGTATTTAAAAAAAAAATAATGGAATAGATTACTAAACTTACGCAAATACTCATTTGCACAGGATTATTTGATATATTTATTTTTTTTTTTAAATCATGTAACTAGTTTAACATTTATTCACAGTATGCCACAAACATTAAAATCAAATAAATTTTACTTTTTGGTGATCGCACGTATGCGTCACTTGATGAATAAGAAAACAAAATTACTGTTATTTTCATTTATCACGATTTTAACGTGCATGTAGAATGTCAATCCCAAATTTTTCCATAATTTTAATAATAAATTTAAATCCCACAAGAAATAAAAAATAAAGTTAATAAAAATTTTAAAATAATAAATTTGAATTTGCTTAAAATCTTTAAAATCCCTTTCATACAGTACCCATATTTTAAATAAACTACTTTGACTTCATGAACGCTGTCAAAATTTTAAAATTACACATGGATAACAGTAATTTTGTTGTTGTCTTTTTCATTCTAAAATAATTCCCATTCTCAGTGAGAACTTTCCCCTTGTTTCTTTAGTATTTTCGGAAATAACAAATTCGTAGTCGATATTTAAAGTTAAAAAATAAAAATAAGTAAGAACATTGTTTAATATAACAAAACTGATTTCTTGTAACTAAAATATTACATAAAATAAATAATGAACATGAGAAATCTGCAGTGTTAAGTTATTTCACAAAAAAAAAAAAAAAAAAAAAATTAAAAGGAATATACTTAGCCTTCCCAATAAAATCCGCGTATTTTTTTTTTCCAATTATAGTTACTTTTAAACTGAAAAACATCAAACTGAAATAAAATTAAATAAAACGGAACATACCTGTGAATTAGATTATCCAAAGAAATTTACAAAAGAAAGAAAAACTACTTGTAACGCTATCTAATTATCAGCACCGTGCGAAAGGGGGGGGGGGGCGAAGGGGGCGGTCGCCCCGGGCGCAGAAATTTAGGGGGCGCCAAATTTGTACTACCTTTTTTTTGTCGTCGATCATTTTTATTAGAATTTTTTTTTCACTCTTCGATATTCTATTTTTTTGTAAAACAAAATGCATATATTTACATATCGGGATTCTTTTTCCCAATGAAAGTGTAGGGCTAGAACTCATCCTCCCGCTGGCGTTGCCGACAGGAGTCGTGCTCGGCAGCATCTTTTGCTATGGAGGAGGCTGTCACGAGAAAAAGAAAAAGAGAAGAGGGACAGGACGAGAGCCGAGCAAGGGTCTCTTTCTTGTAGTTCCATGTTATGGTTGATGCACCAAATATGTATATGTAAGATTTATTGTTCGTGTGATGTATATTCGTAAATAAATGTCAGTGTTTCATTTAACAAAAGAATAGTGTGGTGTTGAGATCCTACATACAACACACAGCATCCTTCTACAGAAAGTATGTACATTTTTCATTTCAAAGTGAATGAAATGAGGTCTCTATCGATTCGTCTTAACCGTCCGATGTTTATAAGCTAGGTTTTGTTTTTATAAATTCAAAATGGCGGCCGTAAAATACAAAATGATGGTAGAGATGAAAAAAAATTACGCAATATATTGAGTGGCATATCATTGGATAGGTCTTTCAAAATGAAGACGATGTTTCACTGATTATTTTACAGTCAGAAGATCCGTTTAAATATTACGCAACCTGTTAGTTGTGTAGGTAGGATCTCTAGCTTTACTGTAACTCTAACCTTCATAGACATCTATAGGCCTGATCAAAACAGTGTTTATAGATAGGAACTAAAAACTTAAACACAACTTAAAAGTCATCAATACAAGTAAATAAAAAAAATAGTTAAGTAATATAAAAATGATTATTGATGAGAAATAATTAATTATTTCGCTTTTTACGCAGTCGGGTTTTTTGATTTTTTAAATTTATATAATATGCTTTTGTGATATCTTATATCGCAGTGTTTCTTAAACTTTTGCACTCTGCGGCCCCTTTTACATCGTATACCAAAGTTTCTGCCACCTCCCACATTCAGTAAATATGAATTGCTAACCTATTCTGATTCCACTATGGGATCATTCTTATAGTCATTCGGTCATTACTTTGCTGTTAAAAAAGGGTCCAGCACAGGATAGAAATGCTGATTACATGAAATTTGCGGTTGCAGAAGGACGACAATTTTCCAAATTAACGCTCAATAAAATTATACCTTGTGGAGAAATTATTAACCGTGATTGCGGCTTATTGGATAACTTAATTAAGGGGATCGCTATACAGGGTGTCCACTCTCAACGGTGTCCAATGGCTAATTCCTAAACCGTTAGTCATAGACATATAGTTTCAATTGCAAAAATGTTTTACATGAGATAAAGAAACATTTTAAAAGCGATTTGGGTCAATAAAAAATTTTTTTTTTAAATAACGAAATTGAAATTTTTATACGGTCCCCCGGTCCTATAAGTTATATACACTGCTCAAAACAATTAAAGGATATTGCAGTTTTAGGTGGATTTTGTATCTGGTAAACTGTTTAGCTGATTGATACATGATCGACAGACATAGTAGGTTATATGAGAATAAATTACACATGTTTGGCAGAAAAAATGCATTTTATTGCGCATTTGTGTACTAAAGGAAAAAAACACAATTTGTGCATATGAGAAAAAAAGAATAAGAAAAGGTGTTTTCTTCAAAGAAAATCATTTTCAGTAGGGGGTATGGTTTCCACGGGCGGCCAGCAACGTTGAACACCTTTGAGGCATGGACTCAATGAGGCTATTAATGACGAGTTGGGGTATTCTTCCCCACTCTTCCAGAAGAGCTCCTTCCAGTTCTTGGAGAGTTTGTGCGGGTTGTTGGCGGCCAGAAACTCGTCTTCCTAGAGCGTCCCAAACGTGCTCGATTGGATTCATGTCTGGAGAACACGCTGGCCATTCCATTCGAACGATTCCTTCCTCGAAAAGGAAATCCTCCACCAGGTTTGCACGATGTGGCCTGCAGTTATCGTCCATTAAAATGAAGTTATCTCCGATTGCTGCAGCGTAAGGGACTACAATAGGTCTGAGGATCTCATCCCTATATCGGCGACCAGTCAGAGCTCCATCTCGAATGATGTAGAGGTCAGTGCGCCCGTCAATGGAGATGCCACCATACACCAACACTCCTCCACCGCCAAATCTGACACTTTCGTGCACGAACGCAGGATTATTCCTACTGCCACGGTCCCTCCAGATGAAAATACGCCTATTATCCGGATGCACAGAAAAACGGGACTCGTCAGAAAACAGAATATTGCTCCATTCATTTCTCCTCCAGTTGACATGCTCGGTTGCCCACTCCCTGCGGTCGCGACGATGCCTTGATGTTAATCTAACACATACCATCGGTCGGCGAGCATACAGACCTACAGCATGGAGCCGGTTTCGGACAGTCTGAGTTGAAATCGTGGTGCCTGTAGCCGAGCGAAGGTGTTGTTGGAGAAGAGTAGCGTTCATGGTTCGGTGTCTCCGAGCTGTTAACGCTAAATACCGATCTTCATTGGGCGTTGTTGCCCGTCTACGACCTTGCCCTGGTCTTCGGCCTGCACATCCACTCTCCAAAAAACGGTTCCAGATCCTGGAAATGACACTTTGTGACACTCCAATGGCTTGCGCTACTTCGGCTTGAGTTTGGCCCCCTTCTAACTTACCAACAATTCTCAAAGCTTCTGAATCTGTCAAATGACTTCGCTGAGACATCGTACTCATCGAAACAAAGCAATCACTGAATGCCGATCATCCTTGTCTTCATTCTCTTTTATCCAGTTGAAAGTCAAATTTCATTCGCTGCTGCTGAAGCGACGTTTTTGACGTCGAACTCAAAATTTGCATACTCCACAGTTTGAAAACCAGAAACATTTGCATTTGTGATTCTCTTCTTCTATTTTCACCAAAAAAAATTTCGTTTATATCTTTATTTTATATAAAACTTCAAATATCCTTTAATTGTTTTGAGCAGTGTATTTAGTAAGATTTTCCTATTACACTGACAAGTAAGACAAAAAAAAGTCCCGTACATATAACCCTAAAATTGATCGAGTTATGAAACTTTAAAAATGCATGACTTATACTACTTTCCCGCATCTGAACACAAATCAGCTAGGCCATGGTTTGAAGGATCATATATCAAGTGCTTAAAGTATTCGAAGAACTTATTTCATGTGTATCTGTGCTTTGAAAAAAATCCTACAAGTATTACGATTGAGTTAACGTTAATTAAGTTTCAGATTGGCTAAAATAATTGTATTTTAACGTATGTTTTATTTTCTAAGGATTTGAGACAGTTTCTTTTCATGATTTCTTTTAACAAAAAATTGTGTTATTTTTATAAGTTTTTATTTAACTTCAACGATCGTATGTATGTTTTTCCAGTTCAAAATTTGTACTAGAACTTTAACTCACTTTCAAATATCCGATCGAGATTAAATTTTACATACTGACATAAATCCGATAACAATATAATATTATTATGAATTTCGGTGTTTACCACTTCTACTTTACAGGATTTTACAGGATAACACAAAAATTTTGGATAGATTACCGCCAAGAAGTTTAAGAAAAAGTTTTTAGATAACACAAGGTTACGATGGTTGTGTTTTTTAACTTTTATGTATTTTTTAGCACTGAATTCGAAAATTAACTTAATTTTTAACCATCATGTCACGATGTTTCGCAAATCGTAAATTGTCAAAGTTAAAAAAAAATTCAAAATATTGCAGTGTTAATTTTACTCTCAACAATTTTTTTTAATATATCTGACGAAATTATATTTCTACTAAATTTGTGAATGACCCCTAATTTGCAGCAAAAAATATGCTCCAACTTTAAAAAGCTATTACTCGGTCAATTTTAATCGTAGAATAACAGAGCTTTTTTTTTTTTTTGTCTTACTTGTCAGTGTAACAGAAAAATTTTACTAAATATAACTTATAGAACCCGGGGACCGTATAAAAATTTAAATTTCGTATTTAAAAAAAAATGCTTTTATTGGCCCAAATCGCTTTTAAAACATTTCTTTATCTCATTTAAAACATTTTTGTAATTGGAACTATATGTCTATGACTAACGGTTTAGGAATTAGTCATTGGACACCGTTGAGAGTGGACACCCTGTATTTAGTTTTCTCTGTTTATGAGTCACCAATTATCATGATCGCCCTCCAAAATTAGCCAATCCAGATTGTGGGTTTTTCAAGTGGAAGAAATTAAATCCTAAAATTCTTTACCATAAAAATACTCTAGAACACTGGAATGCATGCATTCGCTAAAAAGAAACTTCAGAGACGTTTAAAATTAAATCATGTAATCGACAGTAAATTTGAAAAGAGCAAAAGTGAAAATTATTGAAAGTGAAAAAGATAAATGGCAAAATATATTCAGGATGAAATTATGAACCTTCTTGCCAGTGAAGTAAGAAAAGCGATTGTAGAAGAAATTCATAGAGCAAGGTATTTTTCAATTTCGTTCGATCGCACTCCATATACCGAGTGTCCTAAAATGGACTGACTGTTTTTAAAATTCAATAACCTGTAAATGGTGACAGCTATTAAAAAAAAATTGCGGGAAGGTAATGTAAAATGTCAGTAGTCATTTTTTACCTCGATTCCCGGCTTTAGTTTCAAAAGCAACTATAGATGGCACTGCAAGCAGGGATGGCCACCACCTCGGGAACTCAGCTTACGCTTTAGAGTGATAGTACAATCCCGAGAATACAATAACAAATCCACTAGCTGCTCGCGTTACAAATGACTTTTTCAATTCTTATACTGCAGTTTTACAATTTCACATTACAACAGAAATATCGATGATTTGTTGAAGAATTAAACAGGCTTATAGTCAATTCAGGTTACAGCAGTATACTTTATTAAACCATATTCGTGAAAATCAATCAAGTTTATACTGAATTGACAATTATGCCAGCAATGTATAACCACACAAGCACTATAAAGACAACATCTAGCGCCATAGGTGCTCAGTCAAGGACAAAACCGAAATCGCCCAACACTGATGTGAAAAGAGGAGGTTAAATATATTGAGTGGGTCTCATTTTCCAATACAATCTTATTTTTAGGGGCCTACTCTATATATTTAACCTCCTTCCTGCGCATGATGCTAGGGGATTTCAGTTTAGACCTCCATTGAGTGCTTATCGCTTGCCACTTATCTCTTCTATTTGGAACTAAAACCAAGAACCACTGTAAAAATACTTCTGATATCTTACATAACTGTCCTGCAAGAATTTTCTTTTAATAATTGTCACCATTTGCAAGTTATTGAATTTTAAACACAGTACAGTTTAGGAATCCAGTACACCTGACAAAGAACAAATAACGCAAATTATACGATACCGAAAATAGAAAATTTTCAATCGTGGAAAGGTTTCTTGGCTACATCAAGTAAAAAGGGGGAAAAAAATTAGCGCAAGAAATTTAAAATAAGCTAATGTCCGACAATATCGACATTAACAGCTGCATGAGAGGTTCTGTTCTCAAAGATGGTAGACGGGAGATGCTGAGTTCGATCCAATCGCGCACGTCAGCCTAATCGTTCAAAATTGTCCGTAGTTTTCTTCAAACCTTGCGTAAATACGGGTTAGGCTCCCTTAGAAACACCCTACAGAAGACACCCTCATCCCACTCCGGTTTACTATATCCAACTTGTAGATAATCGGCCATCATAAACAATACGAATATCAACCCTTCAGAGCTCATTGTTGTGATATGGTGCAAATATGGCTTCCCAATATAATGCTGTGTAAGCTCGAATCGTCGAAGTAAATAAATTCGTCTATTTTTTACCATGCTCTGCACATTGTCTAAACTTTGAGTTCGTGCTGCTGGTGTATGCCCAAAAATGTCCGGAACTGCATAAACTGTGTTTGTTTTTTCTTCTCTTCTACTGAAAGATGCAATATACTTATGTCCCACTTATCAGTTTATTTAAAGAAACATTGCGATACTCTATGGTCATGAAAAAAAATAAAGCTATATCTGCAGTTTAAAAACAATTGCCACAGATTTTAAAAGCTCTGTAAGACCTTGTAGAAATGAAGTAAAATGAGTAAACTTACTCAGGAGCAAAAAGAGCTTAATAAAGCAAATAAAGAAATTCTCCTTTTACAGCCTAGTAGTTTGGCACAGCATTTTAAATGAAATAGAAAAAGTTAATCACGAAAAAAAAGAAGAAGAAAAAACTGTCAATGTTTTGATCGCCAGCAAACTGATTGAAACACTAAAAGACACATTTCAGACAATAAAAGAGGGAATTTTTGAACATGAAAGCGAAGATTTGATTATGTCCTTATTTGAGCAAAACAGAAAACGTAAAATTCGCAGAACAGTTTGACTACGAAGCTCCGGATGAAAGTGGAAATTTATATGAAAGTAAAGGATTTCGTGTTACATAGAGACACTATAACCATGCAACTGAACTGGAGGTTTACGAAACTGAGAAATGTATAACAAGAATTTGAGTTGCTGGCTGGTGCGAATCTAAAATCAGTTACCGAATATCTGTTAATATTGCCTGGACCTTGCCCTTTATTGTTGACTTGAATGGACTTGAATTGTTAAGCGAGATTTAAAATGCGAAAACATTATTTCTACCATTAGATAAGAACTTTTATAAAATGGATCATTTAGAAATCCTTTAGTTGCTCCATAATTTTAACTTAGGGAAAACAAGGAATTGCAAAACCGTGTAGACAGCGTACATAACTTATAAGTATTCCAGTAACAATAAAATAGTAAAAAACTACTTAAAATCTACCATGAGCGATAGATTAAGCAACCTGAATTTACTTTCTATAAAATTCAGTGTGTCGCAATCTTTACACATAAAATAATACACGATTTTGCTACCCTAAACGCAAGAAAAATAAAATGGAAATAAATGTGTTTGCCTGATAATTTTATTTTATGTTAATTAAAACATTGTTTCAGTTATCTTCCTTAATTAATGTACTGTAATTATAATTTATTTTTATCTTTTACGTTATGTTCTTCAGATTTTTTTGTTTGTTTTGCTTATTTAGTACTTATCGGTTGAAGGGGCCACTTGTTTTCAACCTGGTTGTTAGCGATTTTTACCCATTTTCTGCAACTTAAAGACTAACAACTAAAATGTCTAGAAAAACATGTGAGAAAGGTTAAGAAAAATCTGTCGCAAAGCATCATGATCTCATTAACAAATAAGTGCAATTTTCTTTTCTGTTATTTAGTTGTTTGGAATTTCTGAATTAAAATTAAATCTTTTAAATTTCTAAAATAAACGCAAAATATTTATTCAATATAATTTATTTATGTTTCTGTCCTTTATCAATTTTGGAGGGGGGGGGGGGGCGCCAAATAGACACGCTGCCCCGGGCGCAGTTTTCTCTTCGCACGGCTCTGCTAATTATTATCACTTTTTTTTTTCCCTTCCCTATTTTCTAATAAATTCTGAAAGATAAAGACTTAAATAAAACACTTTTCTGGCCCTTCACAACACCACCTCAATTATTCGTCCGCTGAAAAATAAAAATAAATCAGTTTCTATTTCTCTCATTCAAGGATGAGTCAATTTTGCGAGAATGAAGCAGTTCTTCGTGACCTTTAGCCTTGAAAAGTTTTTGACACAGTTTTTCACTGAGAGTTAGTTGATAAGAGAAAAAGCATTCCTAATGAAGCACTTTGAGTTGCAGTCATCTTTAGTACAACCGCAAAAGTTCTGCTATCTTTTTGAAGAGAGTCCAATTAAATAGAGATTTTAAAATCGCAGTATCATTTCTTTTCTTTAATCAAAGATTGTTGGAGGATAAATCCGAGTGAATAAATGTTTTTTTTTTCTTTTCTTTCTTTCTTTTCACGATCGTTCGATGATTTGGTTGAAACTTAGATAAATATATGAGCAATATATGAGCATCCGGAACCTAGAGAGGGAGCATAGTTTTTCTCGGCACTGATGTAAGGTCATTCCTTTTTCTTTTCTTTCTAAAATTTCCGAGTGCAGGCTGGCTAAAGACATTTTTTTTTTCCTCTCTCTCTTTTGCCGATGGAACCATATTTCAGTGGGAGAGGGATTGTGTCCTTTGATCACGACGTTTTCCATCGATTAATGTTAGAAAAACCTCGATTTTCTCTTTAATAGCCGAACTTTTTTGTGGCAAGGCAGAGGAATCGTAGGTAACTGTCCTGTCGACTTCTGTAATAAATAAAGTAATGATAAGAAGAGATATTCCAGGTGGTATTGTCCTGGATGATGGTTAAGATGGGATGAGAAATTGACTCGGGAACCTTTATGCGAATCGAACTCATTTATTAGGCGCTCATCATACATCTGATTCGCGAGTCGATCGCCGGTCCCGGAGCCAACTTGCGTAGACTTTGGGAGGCTACATGGCCGTAAGTTTAGCTAGCCTCTCAAATAGCCAAATTCCATCTTTCTTCGCGCGTGTTCTGGGTAATATGCTGAAGATTCTAATATTTTCCAGCAGAGGGCAGAATTGTTAATTCGGGAGCAACATCTAATTTAATTGGTTCATTAAGTTTTGATTGATCTGTGGTCAAGGCCCGCACAATGCCCAGGGACTGTGACGTATCAGCCCTACCCACAGATGCCTGCAAAAAGCGCTTAGATTAGCGGTTTCACTTTTAAGAATCGTCCTAAAATGATCTCTGAAAGTAATAAGATGTATGTCTGGCAAACAAAGTTACGAGGGGTAAAACTGGTTTTAGAAATAGATTTAAAGTTAGGAGAAAGAAACTTCGGATTTTAATTTGAATTTGGAATTTTAAAGGCTTTTTATCCTTTCATATATATACATATATATATATATATATATGACAAACTTTTTTAATAAGAAATCTGAAATTACTCCCCTGAAAAGTCATATTGCCCCACTTTGGGAACCATTGCTACAGAGCATGGTGAGCATAAAATTTATCGTTCATTTACAGGGACATCCAAAAGAATTTGGCTACTAAAAAAATGAGCAATAATTGAACAATTGAAGCCTATCAAAAATAATTGATGGAAGTGTTTTTTCAGTTGCGATAGCGTTTGTAAATTTAATTATTTCTTAAATGTTACTTGGTGTGTACAAATTCTGTAGATCACATACAGGGCTGCACAAAAGTTTTCAACAACATCCGTTTATTGGCGGAAATATTTTCAACTGTGCTATTCTTTTAAATGAACTAACTTTTAGCATACTATATAGTGTACCTACCTATCAATAGATCATATACAGGGTTGCACAAAAAGATTGTATACTTTCCCGACTATTCATGATAATAGCAGAAATTGGGTTTTCAAATGTATTATGCGTTTTCCATAATCGTATTTCACCTTAGTAAACTGCGAAGTTTTGATATAGTATTCTGAATGTGTTGGAAAAGGTTTCATAATCTATGCCGTACACATGATTTTTCGTCCTTGTTTTTTTTTATAGAAATTCTTTTAATTTCACACTTTTTAAAGTGGACTCCCCTTAAAGACCCCCCCCCCCCTAAAAAAATTCAGTTTTATTTGATGTTGTTTTTACTTTTAAAATATTAAATGCAATTTTTTATAGAATTTTGCAGTATTTTGCTGAAAGAATTTTAAAAAATGTAATTTCTGGTGTTTCTGTCTCGATTTCTGTAAAACATATTTCTCTTTTCCCATATTTTTTAATTGTACTTAAGTTAAAATGGGAAATATATTTATAAAAATGCTTCTACGTTTACGAATTTTTAAATGACACAAACACAAGCGAATACTAAAAAAATGAATAAGATGACAAATTTTTCTATTTCCTTGAAACGGAACTACTCTATGATTAACTCATCGCAATTTTCTTGCTCAATATGTAAAAAAAAAAAACTCATCGAACAGACTACGTTTTTTTTTCGTCGGAACGTTTGATATGGTCAGGTGCTCTCTTTCATGTTTTATGACTTCTGTCGGGTGTCTAGTGGTTAGATGTCGGCTGTGGATACCTTTGACATGTTTATGTCCGACTATGTCTGTTGTTGAGATTCCCCTTACTTTTGGTGATGATCGCATAGCGTTTGGAAAGGGAGAGTGATTTGAGACTATCATCGAGGATTTTTGAAACAAGTGGGTAAGTGTGATCACAGATCGCACAGAGGGTTTCGTTTAATATTCCCTTCAAAACACTTTATCCTTTTGAAAAATCTGTTAGTTCCACATTTCGCAACCAGGGGTGCACTCTATCCTAAACAAACCTCTATCCGAACGAAAGTCCGTTTTACATACTATCCGTAGATATATTAGTCGAGGGGATTGGGCCCATAGCACCCGAGATAAGTAGGAGCCCCTAGCGGTAAAAACTGGAACTAAAATATGTAAGGCTATGGTGCATAATATGAAAGAATGGTCAAAGGGGTGTCGGCAAAAGTTGAAAAAGTGCTCCCCAGGTGAAAAGGGTGGAGGTTAGAAGATTGCTTAAAATACACAAGTTATAGGCCGGAGGAGTAAATAATACAAGACTTTTTGAAAATTTTATGATTTGTCGTGTGGTCTGAGGTATTGAGCTATACGTATGCAAAAATTCATGTCTCCAACTTAATTAGGGGCTCTCTTAGAAAGAATTGCTTAAGATACATATGTGGTAGCTCAAAGAGTTAAACGTAAGACTTTTTCAAAATTTTATTATTTGTCGCATGATGGTGTTCAGCTATAAGTATGCAAAATTTCACCCCTCCAACCTAATTAGGGGCTCACTTAGAAAGAATTGATTAAAATACACATGTGGGAGCCCAAAGGGTTAAATTTACAACTTTTTCAAAATTTTATGGTTTGTCATTTAATGTAAGGTATTCAGCTATAAGTATGCAAAATTTCAGGCCTCCAACCTAATTAGGGGCTCACTTAGAAAGAATTGATTAAAATACACATGTGGGAGCCCAAAGGGTTAAATGTACGACTTTTTCAAAATTTTTGGTTTGTCATTTGATCTAAGGTTTTCAGCTATAAGTATGCAAAATTTCAGGCCTCCAACCTAATTAGGGGATCACTTATAAAGAATTGTTTAAAATACACATGTGGGAGCCCAAAGGGTTAAATGTACGACTTTTTCAAAATTTTATGGTTTGTCATTTGATGTAAGGTGTTCAGCTATAAGTATGCAAAATTTCACGCCTCCAACCTAATTAGGGGCTCACTTAGAAAGAATTGTTTAAAATACACATGTGGGAGCCCAAAGGGTTAAATGTACAACTTTTTCAAAATTTTATGGTTTGTCATTTAATATAAGGTGTTCAGCTATAAGTATGCAAAATTTCAGGCCTCCAACCTAATTAGGGGCTCACTTATAAAGAATTGTTTAAAATACACATGTGGGAGCCCAAAGGGTTAAATGTTCAACTTTTTCAAAATTTTATAGTTTGTCGTTTGATGTGAGGTGTTCAGCTATAAGTATGTAAAATTTCACGCCTCCAATCCAACCTAATTAGAGGCTAACAGAGAAAGAATTGTTTAAAATACACATGTGGGAGCCCAAAGGGTTAAATGTACGATTTTTTTCAAAATTTTATTATTTGTTGTATGATGTGTGGTGTTCAGCTATAAGTATGCAAAATTTCAAGTCTACAACATGTATAGTTTGAGAACGGGCTCTGTGACGGACAGACAGACAGAGGAGCGAGACGAATAGGGTTTCGTCAGATGAACGAAACCCTAAAAAGGCAGTTTGGATTTGAGTATACGATATTTTTTTCTTCAATAGCAATTGGATGCGTTTGAGAGCAAAAATGAATTAAAAATGAGTAAGAAAATAGACAGTTTGGATTTGAATGCACCCTTAATAAGATGATTTTTTTCGTCAACCCCTATGTATTTTTAATTTGTTTTTGCTGCAAGAATTGGTCCTATCAAGAACTTGTCAATATAAAATTTGTAGATAATATTCATAAGATGTATAATAAATCTAAGCGGATTGAATATCTTGTGAATTGACGAAGTTACGGATTTTTTTTCTTCAACCCCCCCCCCCCCTTTTTTTTTTCTTTTAACCATTTGGAAAAATGGTTATTGTCCTCGTCAGGGTAGGAAATCAAAAGCATATCTGAAGCTTTTTATTGGTTTAATCCGCATTTTATTCATTTTCTGATTGGTCTATACGCTAACCTTTACTTTCGACAGAGATGGGTACTTCTGTTGCCACTATGACAAAAAAGTAATAAAAACTACAAAAAAAAAATTAATAACTCAAAAACAAATTGAGATACAGCTTTCAAACAAATTGCATTTAAAAGTACATTTTTTTCTCTATACGACGGTGTAAAAAGTAATACTGTGGGATGTTTAGAAGTTTAAGAATGAAATTTCATTTAAAATGGGTCTACGATGGAAAAGCCTTTTCCCGAACAGCCAATGAAATGCTTGGATAATACGTAAGTTTCAGGTGGATAATACGTACGAGTCGCAGGCGATTTTTGTCCCTTGCAATTTTTACGTGTAATAACACTATTAATATCTAATTCATGGCGTACATAATGTATGATGAATTCCGTGCGATTTTTTGTCTTAAATTTTAATCTTTGAAAAAATCATTTTCCAAATGGTCGTTGTAATTTGTTAAATTGCTTTTTTTGCGGCAGAATCGGTACTATCAAAAACTTGTCAATATGAAAGTTGTAGATATTAAGAAAATTTATAATAAATTTAATTGGATTTGATATCTTGAGAATTGGCGAAGTTATGAAATTTTTCTTCCCAAAACCCTGTTGGGCTCAAAATGGGCTCAAGGGGCGAAAAAGTCCCTTGAGTCCATTTTTAATTTTATCAAAAATCTGTCATACAAAAATTTTGGCCCCTTTTTTTAGAAGTAATAACTTTAAACTGAGTCGATATGCATTATATTTAGGAAGTTATGGGGTTTTTTCGTTTTTCACAAACCCCCTCCCTATTTCCAGCTCCTTGGTCAGATTTTGCCAATTAAAACGTTAAGCGCCACGTCAGCCACTGGTGGCTGACAGCGAACTTTCCGTTTAAAACGCCGTCATTCACCGATGACTAACGTCTAAAATATGATACAAAACTGAAAAAATATCCATTGTTTTAAATAATTACTGAACAAATATTTAAAATCTACCTACCTTTTATTTATTACAGGATTATACTTTCTTAAAAATTACTTTAAACATTGTAAATTTTCAGCGCTTCAGTTGGTTGGTTGATTTTGTGACGGCCGATTATCTACACTAGGGATATAGGCCCGAGGAGGAGTGCCCTTCGTGGCGGTCTTTCTAAGGGAACCTAACCCGTATTAACGCATGGAAATCCATGGTTCGAAGAAAACCACGAAAACTTCGAACGATTAGGCCGACGGGCGCGATTGGGATCGAACCCAGCACTTCCCGTCTACCAGTTTCGAGAGCAGAACCTCTCAGCCACTGGTGGGGCTTCAGCGCTTCAGTGTCACTCAGCTTGTTAACGAACTTGACCGAGATTTTATGCTCATTGATTTTATGTATCAATTTGGAAAAGATTTGTGCAGAATTACGGAAGTTATCGTGTCCATAAAAAAGTGATATAGATGATAGATAGATGGACAGATAAAGTTTTTTACTGGGGGTGGTTTTGGGTTCTAGGGGTCATAATCTGTGTAGATCTGCAAAAAATTTTCCAAAATTCCAACATAGGAGAGAATGTAATAGGTAGTATTTCATACGAAATCTACCTAAAAATGTGAGCCTGCGGCTAATGACATGATGTTCATCGCTGGACAAATGCCGGTATCCAAGAAGTTACACGCTGAGGGTGGGGGGGGGGGGGGGGTGGATCTTAAAAAAAAGTAGAGTTATTCCAAATTTTTTCTTTCTTTTACTATTAATTTATTAAAATTTTTGTGGTGGAGATCTGTGATCGGCATTACCTCCCCCCCCCCCCCCCCACCAAGAGTCTTTAAACAGGCCACTACCGCTTTCTCGCGAGTAACGGCGTCCGAATAAGTGATACATAGAAACTGCCGCGGTCATACGCGAAAACAACCGTTCGCTAGTGTTAATCCTATGCGAGAAATTAAAAAAAATATCTCGTTTGCATTTTAATATTTTTAAATGATCTTTCATTGCATTGGATAGATGACGTCGATCTCTACACAGACCGTTTTTGCTTTTGCAATTTGTTCGCAGGGTTTTTTTTTTTTTTTTTTTTAACACGAGGATACTTTCACATTCGAAACCGGTTCCGAAAGTGAAGCATCCTAATAAAGAAAACCTATGAACAAAATCGAAAATTGTACGTCAAACGTGGCAAATGAGGTGCGTTCGTACTATAACTAGCTTTATAAATATTCAGATCTTAGTGCAATAACTGGTGTACTCTTACGCAAAAAATGCACGAATACAAAACTTATTACGATTACATAGATTAAATTCAGTCATACGGAAATAATAGGATTCCCTCTTAAGTAGGACGTCATCACCATGGAAACCTAGAATCATGACCTATCATGGGATATCATTGAATTCCGGACGTATGATAGGATTTAATAGAATGAAGAAAACCTATAATAATATCTTTTCAAGTTTTCATTCGATTGTCATAAAATTTGAAATGACTCGACACTGTTCTGCAACGGTTATATATATATATTAAACTTCAAACCATTCGGTTAGGTAGTTTTTGCGCCGTTATATGCGGACAGACGGACGGACCAGACGACGACTATAAGTACTAAGTATTTATATAATTAAGAATGCACCTATAAACGGCCTTTGTAGAGATCGACTTCAGCTATCCAATGCACACACACACACACACATTATATATATATATATATATATATATATATAACCATTAATTAAACATTACCGACCATCATCAAAAACCGCATTATTGTGAATGATTGTCAATAAAAATGGATGCCACAAACCTATAATATAGAACTGTGTGTATAAAATAAAGTACCTTATACTAAATTACAAGAATTAATAAGGAAGAATAAAAAAAGAAGAATATGGATTCCAAAAAAATTGAAAAACATATATATTGAATTACGTTTTCAAGAGTACAGAATTCAATGATATAAGCAAATCGGTGGTTTTCTGTGAGAAAAAAGCTTAAAGCTGAAAAAAAAATTTCTCCTGAACTCGAACAACCAATAGAACCAAAAGGATAGTCTCAAGATGAAAACAGAACATTATCAAATGGCATGAAATGGAAAAAAAAACACTACAACCCATTAAATATTTAATTTATAGCAATAGAAATCTTACACAACTTACCGAATAAATTACCAGTAGATTTTTAAAATAGATTCCCGCACATGGAATCCATAAGATTAAGGTGAATAAAACAGTTAAGTTAACACAGAAATTAAAACCTATGGATTCAGATAATTCATTTTGAAATACCGTGATAAATACAATTAATATAATATAAATAGAAAATAATTACATTATTTAAAATACCTAAAAACTATTTTAAATTGTTTAATATCAATTTTACAATATTGCCAATATTCAGCGTAAAAAGATAAAATTATTTCTTTAATAGATGCTTAAAAAAGAAAATTGTTTGGTGCTGCCATCTATGATTTTATTTTAAAACTATTATTATTATTATTCAAATGTCACAAAAAGAAGAACCTAATAAAAGCTAAAGAAATAAAAGCAATCAACTGCATTACTACACAAATCCTAATAAATATACCTTACTATATATCATTATTCAAAAAATTTTAAAATTAAATTAAATGTTGATAAAATGCTTTCAATATATTCTATTACCAAACCCATTTAATCTGCACTGAGAAATTTAAAAAATTTAACATTGATAATATATAGAATATAGCTATATGCTATAAAATAAAATAAATTATATATAATATAAAAAACCTTAATAATTACCATTACATATAAAAAATGAAAAGGAAAGAAAATAAATAAATAAATAAATAAAAAATGGATGTTTATAGAAGATTGTCATATTCTAAAATTCCCAATATCCTAAAGGTCACAAATATAGTGTGTGAATTATCTTCATATTAGCCATAAAAAAGCTAAAAAAATATGATTGTTACAATCAAACAAATTAAACTGATAATTAATCATGGAATACAAAGTTGAAAATAAAACAGTATTAAAAAGTATAGAGGAATAATAATAACTATTTACCCAATTTTAATACGTACAGTATAACATTATTTATATCAAATAAACTTATATGGATAATAATCACTTAAAAGATGGTATACTATTATTAATTAATAATATATATATATATATATTTATATATATACACACACACTATATGGCCAAAGGTGACCGATCATTCGCGACTTTTGACGTTTTGTTAAATATCTAGAACAATACATGAGAAATTAACCTGAAACTGCAGGTGTGTAAACAGTATAGCATAGGTCATATTTCTGCGAAGATTTTTTCCCGAAACCCCATAGGGGACCGTCAAAAAACTGAAAAAGAACGAGTATCTTTTGGAGAACCCTGTAAAAACTAATGGAGCAAAAGCGTTTAAACTCGAGATTATTAATAAGTGGCTTATTGTAATATACCGTGGTCAATTTTATGAGGATACCATGTATACTCGTAGAGAAATTAAGGTTTTGATAAAAACAGTCCCAAATTTCGCCAAGTTTTTTGCTTATAATTTGCAGAGTTCTTTATATAAAAAAAAAGTTCCTCTCAGAAAATATGACGAACAACATTGCACACAATACTCTGCAGTCAGAATTAAAAAAAATAATAACAATTGGATGAAAAATGATCAGGTTTACTAAAAAAATGTTTCCATGCGCGAAAGCAATCTAAATATAATGTGCATAATGTGTTCGGTAAATGTAAAGAGCAACTTTTGTAAAAGTCTCAAAAACATAGTTTGATAAGTCTGATAATAATCGTTTATACAACAAGCTCAAAATCCGTTGTTCCCAAAATGAAGCAAAAACATGAGGGGTTGTATCCATATATCCATTGATTAGTGCCTGCCAACTTGGCATACACAATATTGCACGTACTACTGTATTTGGATACAACCCCTATAACACTCTCTAGTGTGAGATTTTGAAATGTTTAAAATAAGCATATTAATTATTTAAGTTAAATAATACGAAAAGAAAAAAATCGTCATACGTGAAGAAAAGTTTTAAGCATACAAATTACGGGGGAAAGGTAGAGTCTATCAACCCTGTTATTGCAACCAGTGTTTCTCACTCTGTTTATTTTATTCTTAGTGCTGGAAAAGGGTCTCCTTTTAACCCTTTATCTACTGACGGAACTTAAGTACCATTAAAATAACTTGTTATAAAATTCATTTAATCCATCGATTAGTTGTAATACAGTTTAGAATGAGTTATAGATACACTATGACGCAAAAGTTTAGACAATGAAGAAATTCTTACATACTTTGAAAAATATTTATTCAATTTTCAAATCACTGCTTGAAATTAATGTGCTGTACATATAAACAATATTTATAACAAAGAAAAGTGGAATTGTGCATATTGCAATAAATTAAATGGTAACAAAAATAAACTGCTGTCTCAAAAGTTTAGACACAAATTAAATAAAATCGAAAAAACAATTTTTAAAACCTGGTTGCGCATCCATGCTTATGTATTACGTCATATACACGAGATTGCATGGAAGAAACTAAATCTTGCATAGTTTGTGGATCGATATCGTACCATGCATTCTCAATAGATGTCTTAAGTTCCTTTTCAGAAGAGTATTGTCTAGCGTTGCTATAAACTTTGCGACACATGATGCTCCAAAGGTTTTCTATAGGGTTAAGACCTGGGCTACATGCTGGCCAGTCGAGAACTCTTATATTATGGGAATTAAACCAAGATTTTGAATGTTTTGCAGTGTGAATTGAAGCATTGTCTTGCTGAAATTCCCACTGAGGACCCCCTAGAAGCTCAGCAAATGGCAGTAGGTTTTCTTCTAATGTCTGTGTATAATGCTGTGAAGTTTGACGACCACTAGTGAAGGTCAGAGATACTTGTCCATTATAGCAAAAGGCTGCCCAAACCATCACCGAGCCCCCTCCTTGTCTGCGACTAAAAAAACGTCGAGGTTCCTTCCGCAAGTCATGCCAATACGATAAACAACCATCTGGACCATCCAGATTCCACTTTTTTTCATCGCTAAATATGACTGACTGCCATTTCTCTCCATATGACATATGCTTTCGAGCCCACATAAGTCTTTGTAACTTATGATGTGGTTTCAGAGCTGGTTTCTTCTGCATTTTGCTATAAACGATTGTTCCTTTTTCCAAAATTCGTCTACGAATCGTATCCTTTGATACAGAGAGTCCCGATGAGCTTTGAACTCCACGTACGCTCATTTGTTGAGTACTCGCTAGTCTTTGTATCAGGCGATCCTCTCGTACATTTGTCACACGTGGCCTCCCAGACCGACATTTTGCTTTATATTCGGAACCACTCGATAAAACTCGATAAATAGATTTTTTTGACCTTTTAATACTAGCAGAAATTTCAGAAACGCTCTTCCCTTCACCTTTCAACTGCCAAATCCTTGAAACCTCATTCGCTTGAATTTCTTTAGCTCTCGGCATGTCGACTATGAAGCGCAATCGTTTGCAGAACTTAAGTACTCCAAATTTGTGACATCATCGATTCTAAATTTGCATATGCCAGCGAATATTCAAAGAAATTTAGAATAGTGTCTAAACTTTTGCGACAAGCACATTTGAATTTTTATGAAAAAAATTAGTATTATAGCAAATAAAACTACTGTCTTTTGTACATAGCATTTTAAATCAGTTTTTGAATATATTTACAGGTTTTTGTAATTCTGACGTCATAATTCTACATTTTAAAGCTGAATGACGTCATTGTCTAAACTTTTGCGTCATAGTGTACATTACTTTACCTTGTTCCAAAAGCATTATGGGTTGAACAAAACAAAAATATTTTTAAAAGGATTTATTTTGCCTTTACATCTTTTCAGCTTTCTTGGCGTTGGGGGAGGGGAGAATTTTCAATTCGGAAATATTTCTATCGTAAGAACATTATATTTGTACATTTCCTAATTCTACAAAATACTAACAAAAATATATAAAATGAAATATTATAGCACAAAATCCCTATAAATTCAAATAATCCTTCTAAAATTTATTAAATGATTATGTAAATCTTCTAATGTAGTTTAAACAATTCACGAAAAATGCTTTAGAAGAGAAAAAATTCATGAATTCATAATTCAGTACATAAAGGGTTAAAACGCATTAAAATAGTTGAATGCTAAATGTATTTTGTGCTTTTCATTCCATCAATTTTTACATGCCACTTACTAAAACTATTTTATAAACGTGTAAAACAACATAATTGTTATTTTTATCCGTAAATTCAAAATCGCTCCCAGGTGAAGATCCTTGCTTCACCACTGGTACACCTCTTACTTTGGTGTTTCTACAATTCATGCTAAAAATAAAAGCAGGGCCTGACTAATGTAGGTGCTTGCGGGGCAACTGCCCCGAGCCCTCAGATTTGCGGCCCCCCCTCCCTCCAAAAGGGCAGATAGAAGTTTTCGTTAAAGGGGTGTTCTATGATAAAAAATGGCTAAAAGCGGCCAGATTGTAATTTAAAGTGTTTTTCATTTTGTGATATTTAATTTCTTCCATACTGATTTCATAAAGTTTTTTTTTTAAATACATAAATTTAATTAAAAATGTTACTGTAATGTCACATCTGTTATATGTTGCTTTCTGTTTAAAAGAACTTGTCATAATATGAAATTTTATATCAAAGAACTTTAGGGCATCATGAAGAATGTAGTAACAACGTAACAAGTATTGAAATTTGTTGCCATTATTATTAAATGCATGCCACCCGTTGCCTTTCCATATGATGGAATCGTCTAAATGCATGTTGGTTGAATACAAAGATTAAGTCAAATAGAAAACTATTAACATGAATAGCCAATAATGCCTGAAAAAACTGTATTTACATTTTAACAGCTCACATTTATCCTTATATTCCTGTAACTGAAAAAGAAAATTGCATTTTATAGTTTCTTAAAGTTATCTTTCTTGTGCTATTCTGCATATAGATGTAAATAGTACTTGGTACGAAATTTATGTATAAATACAATAGGTATGAAGTTTAGTTTTAGTCACTTCAGCATAATTCACGAAAATTTTCAAAAAGATAGAAGCCCCCCCCCCTCCCCACCGCCCCGAATAATGTTTGCCCCAGGGGCCCCCACTGTCTAAGTCGGGCCCTGAATAAAAGCCATCAAACTCATTTTGATATGACAATTTGTTACCGACTGCCAAGAAGGGTTATGTGTTTCACGCGTATCTGGGCATGTGGATTTCTTTATACCCTCGAAACCAGGCCCGGACTGGCCAGGTCGGCTAGTCGGCGATTACCGAGGGCCCCCGGCACAAGGGGGCCCCGGAGGGTCCTCCAAAAATGAACATACTAGTTCATAATTAGTTATGCCAGATTAATTTTACTGTTTCCTCGTAAGTTTAACGTAATATTACGCATTTACAATAAATTTTAAGCAGCTGCCAGTTGGTTTTTGTGTATGGTAGCCTATGTAAGGGGGGGCCCCGGTGGGGGTCTCCAAAAATGGATATACTACTTCATAAGTAGTTACATCAGAATAACTCGACTGTTTTCCCGTAAATTACGCATTTACAATCAATTTAAGCTGTTGCCAGTTGGTTTTTGTTTATGGCAGCCAATGTAAGGGGCCCCAGGGGGGGGGGGGGCTCCAAAAATGGATATACTACTTCATAACTAGTTACACCAGAATAATTTGACTGTTTTCCCATAATCTTATACGCATTTACAATCATTTTAAGCTGTTGCCAGTTGGTTTTTGTTTTTGGCAGCCAATGTAATGGGGCCCCGGAGGGGTCTCCAAAAATGGATATACTACCTCATAACTAGTTACATAAGAATAATTTGACTGTTTCCCCGTAATCTTACACATTTATAATCAATTTTATGCGGTTGCCAGTTGGTTTTTGTTTATGACAACCTATGCAAGGAGGCCTCGGAGTGGCCTCCAAAAATGGATATACTATTTCATAACTAGTTACATCAGAATAATTTGACTGTTTTCCCGTAATCTTTCGCATTTACAATAAATTTTAAACAGTTGCCAGTTCATTTTTGTTTATGGCAGCCTATGTAGTAGCACCGGTAATACCCTGTTCACACTGCGTTATCGGAACTCTCTGAGGGAGTTCCACAAACTCTCTGAGAGAGTTTCAACTTTCTTCGGGCTAGAGACAGTCACGACCATTCACTCTCGCTGGCTGTAAAGTTTCGCATTAACTGATTGGGTGTTGCGGGCGGTTTTATCTTAAGCGCATGCGCAAACAACACAGTGACGTTCACTGAGTTATCTTAAGTGAGTTTTCCCATGTGAACAGGCTTCCAATTCCGGGAGGGTACCACCTCAAAATTAAGAGAGTTCGGTGGCCTAAGATATCTTAAGTATTCGTAGTGTGAACATAGTATAGTGCCATCGAGTCGCTGGCGAAACGGAGGAGGGGTGTTGATTTACTCATCGTGCTCTGTGCAGTGCTCGTAGGCTCAGGTTCAGAGCACATCGCGACACTGGCTAAGCCTCCCTATGCAGATTTACTGCACATGCTCAATTTCTGCTGAAAATAGTAACCAGGATTGGCAAAACTAGCTGAAAAAAAATTGCCAAAAGCTTTTTGTAATTCCTTCAATTCGATTATACTCTGCTGCATTTCGCAGGAATCTGGTTTTTAAAAAATGCTTTTATTCTGCAAATGAAAAAGAAATTTGCCCTATTTTAAGTTGTATAAACTATGACTGAGACTGTTTGAATTTAATTACAAGCTCTTAAACGTTTCTTATATACCACTTTGTTGTTATTCTCGTGCTTACGATGCGAGATGTTCACGCTAATGTTCCTAACTTAATATGTAACTTTTTGCTTATTAAACTAATATTTAACTTTAAATTCTATCAGATAGTACTCAAGATGCAGATGTTATATATCGGCTGCAATTTGCGTCCGCTATGTCGTTCAAGGAAAGATATATCCCAACAAAAAGTTTTCGGTAAAAAAAAAAAAAAAAAAAAAAAAAAAAGCGCCAAGTTCTCCTTAATGTTTCGGCCAGAAAAAGTAGTGATATCTGAAGTTCGCACAAGTTAAAAGCCAAACATCCCAAATCCTTCATTGAAAATGGCTTCCTGCGACTTGGCCGTTATTGCCTTCTACAGCATTTCAAAATTAATGGTTGGAAATTACGCATTTATGAATTATTTAAATATTAAAAGTAATATGAGAATGCAAAGAGGCAAATTCACATAAAGATATAAATAAAAGATTTCTTATAACTACCATTCAGTTTCAACAAACATTAGTTTTGTCTACAGTTCATTTTGTCCACTTGTGGTTTAATTGCCATTTTGTACGGTCTAAAGCTAAAGTCATTAACGTAAAACCCAAGAAATAAAACTAAATTTACTTACTTCAAATCTCACAATATGTTACATTATATTTTATTGCATAATATTGAAATCTTGTGCATTGACGAAAGAGATTTTTCTCGTTTGAACATTTATTATAGTTTGTTTGCATACATTAAGAGGTATTCGATTTATAAACTGTTAAAAGCTGATACTAATTGTGCTTTACTGATACTAATTAGGGATATTATCTCCTGAATACAAGTATTTTGTTATTTTTAACTTCTAAGCATTTAAATAGACTGAAGTTGTTTAAATGTTTTTTTTCAAATGTGTATTTTATTTCTGTACTCTGTGCCACAAAATGCCTAAAATAATCAAAAAATGTAGTTGGCATGTAGATCATTTGTACATATTTTAAAATTTGAAAAACTCTCTCGAAGGCATTAACGGCCAAGTCGCAGGAAGCCATTTTCAATGAAAGATTTGGGATGTTTGGCTTTTAACTTGTGCGAACTGCAGATATCACTACTTTTTCTGGCCGAAACATTAAGGAGAACTTGGCGCTTTTTTTTTTTTTACCGAAAACTTTTTGTTGGGATATCACTACTTTTTGTAAGTTTTTTTAAGTTTGTTATTCTAAACTATATTAATATGAAAAAACTTAAATTTCGATACTTTTATGTTAGCCGGGAGCAAATCTCCTCATTAGCCTTTTGTTTTTTCGCCAATAGCAGTTTTCATTTTTCACATGTGTAAATTAGAAACAGTGCTTTGATTTTCAAATAAAATATTTTGCTTTATGTTATTATTTCTTATTTGTTTATTTATTTATTTCTATGTTAAATATTCTATTAAATAAAATGAGGGAAATGCATCTATTTTAAATGAGATGACTGAAAAGTATATATCTTTAAATGAAATGAATGCAATATGAACAATGGGAGGAGTTGGGAACAGTATTTGGCGATTTGCCACTTGCGCCCGGCTAACATAAAAATTCCTAAATTTATTTTATTGAGCTTTAAAAATTTATACTTTATTTCTTTTTATATTAAAGTACTAGCCGCCTCTAGAAAGCAGTATTTACCGTATAAATTCCATGTTAAACGTTGCATCATGTTACTGTTATTCATAATTTAATTTACTTGCCCATTATTTCGCCAAGTCGGAAGCTTTTGATAGAGAAATCAAGAACTCTTTACGATCATGGAAGCACATCATATATTTTGTGTTGTTATGTATTTCATCTTTCGGGACAAATATCTCTTAACTCACTTATGCATGTTTCCTTAGCAGTTACTATTCGTTCTCTAATGCGGAAATATTTAATCCTATTAAGTAATCTTTTTTAATTGGGCTCACTGCCAGTTGTTGTATTTTAACTGATACGACTCGGTACAAGTGAAATGGTTCTTATGAAATCCTTTGACAATATCTGCATTTGCATTAAACCATATTGATGCTAATATCTTTTTGTTTCACGTTAACCTTTTCAATAGACTCGATTACGGAAGAACAGAAGGTCTACCGGCTCACTGCCATGATCCATTTGAAAATCTATCATTCTTCTCATCTGATCGTGTTGAAGAATTAGTCAATGTGCCATGGTTTTAAGATTTTAGCTAATTTTATTCGAAACCTGAAAAATAAAATGCGAGGAACCGGATTATAGAAGATTCATTCTAATGTACATATCGATTAACAGATTACATATTATAGAATTATAATAATCATGGCAGTTTCAATGCTTTAATAGTTTCCGTAAATTCTCTTTATATAATACAGAAGTTTTAGCGGTGTAAAGATTAACAACATAGTCACAGTAAGTATAATAAGAGTACAATATAATAACAATAGCAGGGGTTTTGGGCAGTGACGAAACTATTAGCACTTTGGAAATATTAGTACGTTATATCATTTAACTATTCAGATGATATGCGGAAAAATAAAAATAGATAGCTCGCATTAGTAATTAACTCCTTGAAAAATAGCCACTAGCGTCAAGCATTCGCCAAGCATGACGACATTTAGCAAAGTTTCGCCAAATTTGGTAATATATCATGTCAATTCTCAAATTTGGCGACAAAAAATGTTTTGTTTATTCTGACGTCATAATGATGCATATGTATTATGTATTATACACATACCTATAATATGTATGATGCAAATGTATTACGTATTATATGCATATCTATAATATGTATGATGCAAATGCATAAGTTCATTAACATCACTAAAACGCACTTAAAGGAATAGTGTTCCACAAATAATAGGGATAATTGCCAGATTGACCCGAGTGCTATTGAGATTAGAATTTCGACATTTATAATAGACCGGGAGACGTCTGTACACACCATCACCTCATCGAGTTTACAGCTAAAATTTTAGGATTAGTTAAAACTAGATTAGCATATTAAAATGCGACTGATCTGTTAAGTCATATATTTGTAGAAACCACCTGAAGACATAATTTTAGTGGTTAACTGATAGGTTTACTATTGTATTTTCCTGCATCCAAAAGTTTGGAAACATGGAGGAATGGGTGCAGGAAAACACAATGGAAAATCCACCAATTAACCTGGAAAATCGGGTCTGTAGGTGCTTTCCACAAAGATATGACTTGGCAGACCACTTACATTTCAATACGCTAATCGATATTTAACTAATCCTAAAATTTCAGCCGTCAACTCGATGAGGTGATGATCTGTGCAGACGTCTCCCGGTCTTTAATAAAAATTGTTTTAAGGAAGTAAAAGATAGAAAGATGGACAGATAAACTGAAAGATTTGCCTTATTAAGATTTTTGTAAAAGCATATAAAAATTCATTCAGCTTGAAATCATGTAACACCTTTATAACTCAGGCTAATTTTCTGTAATCGGGTTTTGGCGACCAACATATCTTATCTATAACTATAATCTTTCTTTTACAGATTTAAAATTAACAATAAATTAACAGTAAGTACGCTAATAATACAATATAATAACATTAGCAGCGGACTTCGGAAGCCGCATCTGTCGCACATCGTTACAGACAGTTTATTAGTTACCCATTTCATTTAATTAAAAGGAGATTTTTAAACTTTCATATGGAATTAGAATATTTTTCCATTATAGGGACCTTGGCATTTTTTTTTTAAATCTTGGCGCAATTCGGACTTCAGAAACTGAGATATGTTGCCAAATGATATAAACAACTATGAAAACAAACCTGATGAACTTTTATGTTATTTATATATGTATTTATAAACATATAAACATTTTATTTATACATGTATAAAATATTATGTTTTATATACAAATTATTTATGTTTGTATATAAAAATAAATAAACGGGTTCCGTACATTAAATAAATTGTATACATATGGAAAAAATTGCTTGTGTATATGACACAGTAAATAGGTTGCCAGAAAATACGTTATTATCAAATTTCTTTTCTCGTCAAGGCTATTTTCTGTATTTCGCCAAGGCTACTATATCGGAAACGTACCGAATTGCGGTTATATTTTGTTAAATGTTTTATTGTTTTAATTTCGTAAATATATCAACCTCTACTGATTAAAATTTTTAGGTATATTCATTTTTTCTATTTAACAAACATCTTTGGAAAAGCATATATATAAAATTTTATTCTACTTGAAATCACGTGACCCCCTTCAAAACTCTGTAATCGAGTTTTGGCGATCAACATTGGCACAATTGAATGTGTTAAGGAACCGTTTAAGGCCAAATGAACACTCCCTGTTTGAAGGGTTTAGAAGCGGAAATTCTGTGTTTTCAGATTTATCTGGTTAATTGTGCTACAAACCCGGCTTACTTGTGAAATTTCATGGTTCTACGATTTTCAGAAGTATTTCAGTTATTTGATGATGCGAAGTGAGTCAGTGATAAAAAAGCGCTTTTTCGGAATTTAATATTTCGAAAACTACTCAATATAGAAACATGAAATCGTGGAACCTTAGTTCAGTTTGGCCATACAAACATGTGTATAAAAGAAAAATTTCTGTATCTCTCCCTAAAACGACGTTATGAGGGGGTGAAAAGTATGCCGAAATGGTTCAGGAAAAGCTAGCTTACGGCTTGTGCGAACTTGGCGGACGCACTGCCGTGCTCCCGGATGAAAGCCTTTAGGAATAACAGTAGTCGATAATTCATGTGGATTGACTTTGTAAGAACTTATAAAATCAGACCAAGTGTGATATTGCAACATCAATAATTATTTCTTATTTATTTGACGGAGCAACAAATATGAAAGGCTGGTATAATGGTCTACAAGTTTAATTCAAATAGGAAACAAAGATTTTATTTACACTCACTGTACAGGAAACGTACTGAATTTGGTAGTAGCTGATTCAACAGTAACGTTGCTCCTAGCAGAAAACTTATTTAGGTTGGTGTAAGAATCTGCCGTTTTTCTATGCTCATCTAAAAAAGAATGACTGTATGCGAGAGAGAAACAAACAGCAAACGTATTGCACATGAAAAACTGCACAGGTTGCAAAAAATAGGAGCCACAAGTTGGAGAAGCAAATATAAAGCTCTTTCTTCGATTATGGATGAGGGAATTTTAAGATACGAGGAAAGTGTAAACACAGGGAAACTATTCCATTTTATTACCGTTTTAAAAGAAATATCAAATGGAAGTTTTGAATGCAAATCTAAATTCATGGTAAAACATTTGGTTAATAAATAGTCTAAATTTGAAAACCTATTTATGTGTATTGTTTTACTATATTTATTTCTTCTTGCATCTCCTACTTCAAATCATTTACAAGGTCTTTTATCCCTTACTATTATAAAGTAAGGGATAAAAGGTAGGGGTATAAAGTAAGGGATAAAATACTATAAAGTAAGACTATTCTACAACCTGGAACGTGGTACAGAAGCTGCTTTAACAAGTAAGGAATAAAAAGGAGCGATAAACATTTTCAGATTCCGTATTCAAAAACAAAATATTATGCAAGTACAGGTAATAGCAAATTAGAAGATAACATTATTTATGTAGAAGTAGGGTAATGATTGTTGAAAAATTAATAGACGAAGCTCCTTGAATCTCAACAGCTCAAAACTATAAATTGGTCTTTTGCAGTATTTTAGATTGTGCCAGGACAAGTATCGAAGGAAGATTTAGTCAATTGATTCCTAGTTAGGACCAAAGAAAATTAATGAAATCATAATGCTTTATATAGTTTTTTAACAAAAGTCCTTTGTAGTATTTCTAAACTTTGTAAAGTTGAAAGAAATCCATTATTGTTACAGCTGAAATATTTTGTAGATCAGAGTGAAAGTTTTTCAATGGCTGAAAAAACTAACATTGAAAGAAAACAAGACAATCTTTGAATGGAGCTGAAGAAATCTGTGAATATGACGATGTAGAATCTGAATTTGAAGAAGACAAAAAAAAAAAAAAAAAAAAAATATGTTTACTCCTCTGACAAGAAACAATGTTTTCTGTGCTTTTCGAACTCTCACACAATCTTGAATGTTTATCAACCTGTATGCAGCTTACAAGGTCGTATAACCATATCTTGTGGAAAAGTCACCTGTGAAAGGGTGTTTTCTAAGCTTAAAATAGTTAAGAATCGACTTAGGTCTACTTTAAGCCAAGACCTTATGTCTAATCTTCTTTTCATGAATTTATAAAGAGACTTATTTTATAATTTGAATAAAGCTGTTATTATAGATGACGTAGGCAGGATCAGTGAAGAACTGACCAAAAAGCTGTTAGGTTAGTAAACAGCCATTCAGCATTACATAGCCTTTCTTAGTTCGCTGTATCTGTACCAAGATACAGTACAGCTATTTTTCTCTTTGTTATAAAATCTATTATACAATTTGTAACAATTAAATCAAAATTAAAGAGGACATTTTTAACAATATGTTTGTTTTTTATTACCGCTGTTTAGCTTTTAACACTTTACAACATAGTTAAAAAATGTTTATGAATTCGGTTTGTCTGTCCGGCTGTCTGTTCATGCTCTAACTCGCGTACATATATTGAGATTATCATGAAATTGATCTATATGTTATTGGGGCTTACTATGGCATGTTCGGTACTGAAAATGAAGTGTGTAACGTTTAAGGTTCATTTACAAGCACACTCAAAAGTATTCCGTTACATGACGGTTTATGGGGGAATATCGCATGCGATGTATTTTAACAATATTACACATTTTTAAGGATATTGAAATTTGTGTATAGCACTGAGATCTACTACAAAGCTCTTATTGTGGAATCTGGTGTGCATATAATTTATTGTTAATTTACAAGGACACACAAAAGTATTTGGTTATAGTACTGAATATGAAGAATAATTGCTGTGTGTTTTCAGTTGCGATACGTGATTAAAAATTTAACTATTTTTTTGCATATTACTTGGCGAATATAAGTTCTATAGATCATATACAGGGCTACACAAAAGATCTCAAGTACATTTTCATTTATTGGCGGACATTGCTGGCTAGAAATTTTAAACTGCACTATGCATCTAATTTAACAGACTTTTAGCATACAACGTAATATACGTACAAATCTATAGATCATATAGAGGGCTGCGCAAAACATTCGGATATTTTTGCGATTATTGTTGGTAATTTCAGTAGTTGTAGCACTATTGTATTATGCATTTTCTAAAGTGTTCATTTAGACATTTTTCACCCTAATAAACTGCAAAGTTTATTATAGTTTCTGAATGTGTTGGAAAATATTACATAATCTTTGCTGGACGGATGATTTTTCGTTCTTGTTAATATTTACTTAGGTATTACAGTAGGATTTAGATTATTATAGCTTCAACATAGAGATTTGGTTGCCTAAAACTAAAGACATTTCTCCCTCTCATTTTTAAGTTACAAAACATCTCGTAATTAGTATATTTATTTTTTCTAACATGGAACTAGTTTAGTTACTGTATACAGTAACTAAACTAGTGATAAAATGATATAAATATTTATTATGAAAGTAAGTTACAACAGAAGATTATTTTTTTACTCAAGTGTTAGGGTGTATCAAAAGTATTTTCATTTTTAGGATACCTTTATATCGATATGAAAGGCTACAGATGGCACTATCTTATAATTAGCGACCAGAGCAAAATGTTACATTAAAGAGTATATTGTCCTCCATATTATATTACGCTAATGTCTATTCTTTTATCTATTTATAGGTAATATAATGGCTGATACAAATATTGAAATATTATCCATCTTAAGACATTATTTTAAAATTGGTCATAAAGTTGCTGAAGCGTCTCGTAAAATTCGTGAAGTTGAAGGGGTGATACGATTAGCAAACGTTCAGCCCAAAACTGTTGTTAATCTGGAAGCTTTGAAGCAAAGAGTGGAGATTAAACCAACCACCATCATACGGAAACTTTCAGAGCAGCTAGCTAGGACCGTCCAAGGATACGATATGCCAAGCTTTACATAAACTACAGAAAGCTTACAAAAACTCTATATAAGTTCTTTATGAACTGACTATGCAGCAAGCAAATCAGATAGTGGAAATGTGCAAAATTCTTCTGGAAAATTTACAGGATATGTGGTTTTTCAAATGCAAAGTGACATATGATGAGAAATGGATATATTTACGGAACCCAGACAATTGAGAAATAATTGTTGGATCTGGGACAATTAGTCCAGCATGTTACAAAACAAGCGCTGTTTGAAAAGAAGTTCATGATCAATATCTGGTGGAATTTTGAGCATGTCAATCATTTTTAAATCAGTCCACATGTTCGATCTGTCAACTTTGAAATTTACTGTGAACAGATGGTAAGGATGTATGCTTCTTTGCAAATGGCTGTCTAAAAACAAATGGCCTGCTTTAGTCAACAGAGAGAGACATCTTCTCCCACAAGGCAGTGCAAGACAGCACACGTCTCGCAATAAACTAGAAGAGTTTGACGGAATTACCTCATTTCCCATATAGCCCAGACCTTGCTTCTTCGGTATGTCACATGTTCCATTCTATGGCATCCTGATCGGGCGTCTGGTGGAATTTTGAGCATGCCATTCATTTTTAAATCATTCCACATGTTCGATCAGTCAACTCTGAAATTTACTGTGAACAAATGGACAGGATGTACGCTTTTCTGCAAATGGCTGGCAAAAAATGGCTGACTAAAAGAAAATGGTGCAAGCCATTTGCTCCATTAGTTAACAGAGAGACATCTTCTCCAACAAGACAGTGCAAGACCGCACACGTCTCGCAATAAACTAGAAGAGCTTGACGGAATTACCTCATTTCCCACATAATCCGGACCTTGCTCCTTCGGTCTGTCACATGTTCTATTTTATGGCATCATTTTGGGGGCAAGGCGCTTGTATAATGTTGATGATCTGGAACGAGGTTTTCTAGGCTTTTTTGCTTCCATATCCAAAGGTTGGTATCAAAATGGTATTGTTCAACTTTCAGGAAGATGGAAAGAAACCATAAAATTTCATGGTTTATATATTGATTTGTGACGCTCTTATTTTACGTTGAAATATTGCAACAAAGATTTCATTGTGAAAACGAAATTCATTTTATACAACGTAATATTTTCCAAGCAACAAAATAGCTAAATGTGGTTTTTGGGCAGCTAAGCCTAATTTTCAAAAAATAAATATTCTAATATTGTATTCCCTCTAAATTTCCCGGCAAGGGGCCCCTTTTTAGTCTCTAGCCGAGGGCCCCCAAAGGCGCCAGTCCGGGCCTGCTCGAAACATCCCAACGGCTGGATGGATTTTAATGAATGAGGTCTCTATCGATTCGTCTTAACCATCCGATGGTCATAAGCTAGGTTTTGTTTTTATAAATTCAAAACGGCGGCCGTAAAATACGAAATGGCGGTAGAGACGAAAAAAAGTTACGCACCCTATTGAGTGGCATATGTTTGGATAGGTCTTTCAAAATGAAGACGATGTTTCATTGACTATTTTACAGTCAGAAGCTCCGTTTAAATATTACACAACGTGGAAGTTGTGGTAGGATCTCTAACTTTACTGCAACTCTAGCCTTCATAGACATCTACTAAACAGTGTTTATAGATAGGAACTAACAATTAAACACAACTTAAAAGTCATCAATACAAGTAAATAAAAAAAAATAGGTGAGTAATATAAAAAATAGTTACACATTGATGAGAAATAATTAGTTTGCTTTTTACGCAGTCTGGTTTTTCGATTTTTTAAAATTTAATCATATTTTTTCTTTTTGTTTTTAAAGCATAACCAACTGCTATGAAAATCCAAAAATTTCATGTAGATTGCAGCCTCATAAAAACAGTCATTCATCTATCTGAATACGTACAAAGCAGGCCTATTTCCATGGAAGATTTTATTTAGTAAATTGTAGATTTAATTAACTCTCGGACTACCAAAAATAAAAAAATAAAACAAAAAAAAAAAAAGAAAGAAAGAAAAATCATGCGTCAAGCATACGTTATGAAACACGTTCTCCAACACATTCGGAATAATATAACAAAACTTCACCGTTTAATAGGTTGAAATAGGATGTCCAATTGAACCATTTGGAAACGCATAACACGTTTGAAAACCCAATTTCAGCAATTACCATCTACAGTCGGAAAATTATTCGAATTCTTTGAGCAGCTCTGTATAGGATATATAGATTTGTATCGATAAACGACATGCATGGAAAAATTGAGTTCAATTGGGAAATACATACCACAGTTGAAAATTCCCCTTCAGCAATTTCCGCTAATAAGAAGAATGTTACGGGAATTCTTTTGTGCAGCCCTGTAATACCAGGTATAGAATTTATACAAAACGGCTAGGATGCAAAAAATGAGTTACATTTAAAAGCGCATACCGAAATGGAAAACGCACTTATTGCTCAAAGACAGTACTGTAACCGATTTCTTTTGTGTCCCTGTAAATGAACGATAAGTGTTATTCTAGAGTAATCCTCTTGTAGCGAAATTCGGTGATCTATATCAATTTCAATACATTTGAATGAGTGCACAATTTCGTTTATATACAACGCAAACAATTTCCCCTTATTGACCCTAATGTAACGGAATTCTTTTGAGTGCCCCTGTAAATAAGCTATTAATGCTACACGCTTCCTATTCAATACCGAACATGCCATGGTATGGTAAACATCATTAACATATATAAAATGCACGAGAATCAGAGAATATTTACGCAGTGTTGAATTCAGGGGGTGACCCGGGGAGGGGGGACATTAGCATTCCCACCCTCGGAGCAATGAGATCCCCCGCCGGAAGATTTGTGTTTTCAGTTGTCAAAAAGTGATATTTCCCCCCCCCCCCGGAACTATGATGTCCCCTCCCCGGAGCCACAGAAATCCCTCCCGGAGAAAAACTGAATTCAACACTGTATTTACGTGAGTTAGAACGTGGACAGACATACGGCCAGACAAACCGAATTCATATGTTGGAAAGTGTTAAAAAAAACAGCGTACAAAAAATTACAATAATACATCTAACAGCGGTTAAAATTCATGTTTTTATTCGATACTCTTAAAATATTTCCAGATTTTTACGAATTGGGATCTAAAAATACGAGTTTACAAACCAATTTCTTGATTTTATCACATTCAACTGTATTTGAACTAATTCCGTTTTCCTGTCGTGTCCATTGGACTCGTCTGGTAGGCGGAGTGTTAGGTTGGTTGTGTTTATGACGGCCAATTATCAACACGAGGGATGTAGGCCCTAAGGGATGGGGGGGGGGGGTACCTTCCGTGGGGGGTCTTTCTAAAGGAACCTAACTCGTATTTTCGCAAGGAAATCCAAGGTTCGAAGTACAGTGCCTAGAATATATAGTGTGCCGTTCGACGCTAAAAAAATGACCGGGAAATTAATCCTCCAATAGATGGCGCTGACTGCAGTATAGACTGGAAATTTCCGAAAGCAGATCGGATAAATTAATGCTTTTTAGATACTTATTTTAACATTATATAAGAAGATATTTAAATTTAGAAATTGATATTTAGATGAAAACAAGTCTGAAATATTTCAATAATAAATATATTATTTACAAACTTTTAGAACAGAGACATATTTTTTAAATAAAAATTATATGTGTGAAAAGCAAATAAATTCAAATGTTAAATTCGCTTTAGCTTTATTTACAAATACCAACAACTGTTCACTACTTCTAAAACTGTGCAAACATACAATGAATATTTAAAAATAAACTCCCAATGGCAATATTTATTTTGCGTTACTTTCAAAACAAAGCCTCATTTGTTAAATAAATCTTTCTTGCACTTGAAATCACATATTAAAATTCTTAAGAAAAATTATTAAAAAGAAATTTCTTTATGAATTATGTATGAAAAGTAAATAATTTCAAAAAAAATATCCGAAGGTTAAATTCACTTTAGCTTTATTTACAAAAACCAACAACTGTTCGCTACTTCCAAAATTCGGCAAACCAGTGTTGAATTCAAACACTTTTCTCCGGGAGGGATTTCAGTGGCTCTGGGGGAGGGGGGGGGGTATTGCACCTTTTGACCATTGAAAACACAAAATCTCAAATCTTCCAGGGGTGTGGCATCTCATTATTCAGGGGAGGAATGTCGCCCCTGAATTCAACACTGGTACAAACATGCAATGAATATATAAAAATAAATTCCCAATAGCAAAATTTAGTGTTATTTTCAAAGCAAAGGAACATTTGTTAAATAAATGTTTCTCACACTGTAAATCACATATTAAAATCCTTAAGAAAATTATTTAAAAAAAAAATTCTTTATGAATTATGTATGAAAAGTAAATAATTTCAAAGGGTATATTGGCATTAGTTTTATTTACAAATACCAACAACTGTTCACCACTTCCAAAACTGCTCAAACCAGTGTTGAATTGAGACACTTTTCTCCGGGAGGGATTTTTGTAGCTCCGGGGGAGGGGGGGAATTACACTTTTTGACCATTGAAAACAAAATATCAAATCTTCCGGAGGGACATCTCATTGCTCTGTGGATTAATCTCCTTCCCCTGGGCCCAGGGTTCGTAAATATGATAATATTTTCGAAAATATAAAAAATATCCGATATTTTCAAAATAGTCAACTTACTGCTGACAATAAATATTTTTAAGCATAATATAAATTAGAAACTAAAACATATTGCACTTATCATGAAAACTTAATCAAACAATATTCTAAAAATGCATTTTTTTTTCTTTAGAACAAAATTGGAAATCAACTAATTGAAAACAGATACATTTTGCTTTATACACTTGTTTAAAAACAAATTACGACAACCAGGCGCAAAACAATACCTTTTCTGATATTTTTTGCTAGTTTTTCACTCATATTTTGTTTCTTAAACAGACATAATTAAAACTTTATGGGAAAAACTCGCGTTTGTTTACAATATGCTTCACTGTCACGGCGCTAAAAGCTTTCAAAATGTCCAGTCGGTGTTAACATGTGCGCCACCTTGCGGCGTCCTGATTTCACGACCAAAAAAAAAGCGTTATGGTAACCAATGAACGGCACACTATCTATTCTAGCCACTGTAGTTCGAAGAAAACTCCGAACGCTTAGACACGGCGGGCGCGATTGGGTTAAAAACCAGCAGCTCCCGTCTATCAACTTCGAGAACGGAACCTCTCGGCCACTGGTGGGGCGCGGAGGGCTAGGTATTATTGAGTTGTCGTTACGGAATTTAATTAGAATCAGTGGCGTAGCTAGAGCATTTCGTTTGGGGGGGTGTGGAGATCGAATTTACCGAATGTTCATAGTAAAATTTGTATTTATTTTTATTTTGTATTTTTTCGCAGTATTTTCTTTTGGGTGAGGGGGGGGGGGGGGCTAGACATTTATTTACTATTTCAGCAATATATAAATAAACAGACCAAAAAATTTGAACAAAAAACTAAATAATTTCAACCATTTAAAGTTTTACAAACTGGTGAGAGCGAGGGTTGTAGAAATTATGAATGGAGGGAGTGAAGAAGATAACTGCTGATTTATTTATGGTATTGCACAATTACGAATAAAACAGAGGAAAAAAAGTAATTTTAAAGACTAACCCTTAACTGATCAGGTGAGGTGTTTTCCACCCCAGAGAAATTTCAATTATGAAGAAAAAATTTGGTACTTTTCGGTTAGCCGGGTGCCAGTGTTTTATATACATACATATATATATATATACATATAAGTATATATACATATATATGCATATATTATATACATGTATGTGCATATATATACACATATATATGCATTTATTCATATATATGTAGGTATATATACATTTTATGTATGTATACAAAACACTGGCGTCCGGCTAACCGAAAAGTACCAAAAATTTTTGTGGTATTTAGATACGTGTATTTATATGTATATGTATGTACACTTGCAGTACTTCAGTTGTTTTTATTCAAGTAAATAATGCAAAATTCACAGCAGATTTTCTGATTTTAATTCGTTAAACTTTGTGGAGTGCACAAGAAAAGAAATCAAATTTTGGGGTTGCATACACACCACCTCACCACGTTATGTATATATGTATATAATATATATATATAACCTCATCACTTAAAATTTAAGCTTTTCGTGCTGGATACTCCAGTGAGGGGGGAGGGGGCAAAGTTAAAAGCAGTAATTTGGGGTGAGGTATAAAAAGACAGATTTAGATTGATTATTTATTATTACAATAAAAATAAATTCAACAGAAAATATTTAAAAAATAATTCTTTTTTTTTATATATATAACTCAAATTTCAAATTTGCAATACATTTTAAGTTAGAAGTCTGTACGGGTTGAAATTTCCAGGCCGACCCATAGATAAAAATTCGACCCGGCCCATTATAAAAGGTAGGCCTGAACTCGGCCAAGCCTATCGAAAAAAATTATTGCCCTGGCCCGGCGTTATAACAGCTAAAAGTTCAGTCTGAGACTATCCTGGCACAGAAAAAAAAAAAAAAAAAAAAAATGAAAATCTCGACCCGAGCCTGGCATGGCCCGAGTTAATGTCTCCAAAACATTGATTTTTACGTCAATTTGGTTAAAAAATTATCTGTACGAGGAATTCTGACCATAAATACTTAGGCTAATGTCAGACGAACGTCTATTTGCACGCTTTTTGTTTCAACGTGCACAGAAATCCATGCTAGCGAAGGGGTAGGAAGGCTGTAGGAAGGAAAAAAGCGTGCAAATAGACGTTCGCCTGACATTAGCCTTAATCTTGGCCCCCCCCTTTTTTTTTTTTTTTTTTTTTTTTAATAGAAATGCCGTAGGCTGCGATATATATATATATATATTTAAATAAATCCCTATTTGTTGTATGCAAATGCTTCGATTATCATTAATTTTGTTAATCCATATTCCATGTATTGGAGACTTAAAAATCTAAAAAATGCTATACAGTAAAATCTTCTAAGACGGAATTGCACACTAAGGTAAAAAAAATGCATTATATACCAGTTTCCTTCTTAATAGGTGTCAATGTATTACATATTCTTTTCTCGCATATTATTATATAAATTATGCATGGATCAACACATTTTTCAGTTAAAAACATGATTCCGTCATAGGCAGGTTCTTTTTCACACGTTTAATATATTTTAATTTAGCTGCATTTGCTACCAGGCCACGTTGAGAAAATGATTTTTTTACGAGTTAGGTGAAAAGCGGGGCTGAAAATTTTGGCCCGTGAAGACTTGGAAGAATGAAACCAGTCCCGGCATGGTACAGAAAACATAAATTAGGCCTGGTCAGGCCTAATTTATGTTTTGCCAAAATGGTGCCAAAGTTGACGTGTGTAACAGATTTTTTAAAAACGTGACAATCGGCAAAATATCATTATGAGGTAGCAATTGATTATAACTTTATATGTAATAAATTTATCAAGAAATTTAAAAAGGCTATTTGATTTCAAAGCACTTTATGCCTCGTGCCTGCTGATTTCATGCTTCTAGATTAAAAAAAAAAAAAAGTATCTGAAAAGTTAACATTCTTGAGAGGAGTAAAACTATTTTTTAAGAACAAGTATTTTTTTTTTTTCATAAACGTGGCATTTAATTCGAAGCCCAGTGGCAGAAAGTTTTGTAGCTGTCTGCGAGAAGCTTTTAAAATTTCATAACCTGTCTGCAAATTTTGCATGTAATTTTAATGAATAAATAACTAGGAATTTTTTATCCTTTTATTTAAAACATGGTAAGCATGATTGTCTCATTAATTTTGCTTATAACTCTTCATCGTCTAACTTCTTGTAGGATTTCTAAATAAGCAGAATAAGGGAATGATAAGCAGAACCATACATAAATAATAAGAATGCTTTTAAAAACATTTGTAAGTTTCTGAGCTGATTTGTTGTTTCTTGTAGTTGGGAACGTTCAGCTGTTTTAAATATGTTTTCCAAATTTTTAGCCCAGGGTAATTTCCAATTATTTTCACCAGGGTGGCGTCCTTGAAAATGTGTGCTCAAGTTTTTTTTCACCATTTCACAATCATACGCACCACATACAACCTTCGGACATGCTACAGGCTCAGCCAAAAAAAAAAAAAAGCTGAACTTTCACAGCCTCACACACGAAAAGCACTGAGTTTTTTCTGCAACACTTTTATGAAATTGGACCTTTTTTTTTGTTTTTTTGCAATCCTTGGGCGCATTTCTTTTTTTTTTTCGCGGACTTCTGATGAAATTCGCGTTTTTTCCGCAATCCTTTGACGAATCTTGCATATTTTTCACGATCCCTTTACGAAATTCGCGTTTTTTTCAGCTGCCTTTTGAAGAGATTAGCATTTTTTTCGTAATTCTTTAACAAAATTTGTCTTTTTCCCCCACAATCCTTTGACGAAATTCACGTTATTTCTACGGCCTTTTGACGAAATTCACATTTTTTTCGAAGAAATTTGCATTTTTTTCGCGATCCTTTGACGAAATTTGCGTTTTTCTCGCTATCCTTTGACGAAATTTGCGTTTTTCCCGATCCCTTGACAAAATTCGCGTTTTTTCCGCTGCCTTTTGAGGAAATTAGCATTTTTTTCAATCCTTTAACAAAATTTGTGTTTTTGCCACGATCTTTTGACGAAATTCGCGTTATTTCTACGACCTTTTGACGAAATTCGCATTTTTTCAGCGATTTTTTTGCAAAGAAATTTGCATTTTTTCGCGATCCATTGACGAAATTTGCGTTCTTTTTTTCACGATCCTTTAACGATATTAGCGTTTTTCACGATCCTTTGACGTAATTCGCATTTTTTTCTACGATCCTTTGAAGAAATTTTCGTTTTGTCCGCGATCCTTTGACGAAATTCGCGTTTTTTGCAACGTTTTTTTGACGAAATTTGCATTTTTCGCGTTTTTTGAAGAAATTTGCGTTTTTTCGCGATCTTTTTCGGAAGTTGCGGGTTTTTTTTTTCAGGATCCTTTGACGTAATTCGCATTTTTCTATGATCCTTTGACGAAATTTGCATTTTGTCCGCAATTCTTTGACGAAATTTGAGTTTTTTGCGGACAATTTTTTAAAATTAATTTCTTTAGTGAAAACAAAAATTGTCCCTAAGAGATTTTCTTTGTCCGCGACTATGTCGCGGTGTTTCTGCCACTGGGATTCGAAGTTAGAAAACTGTTTAGTTATTTCAAATCTGAATCCGTGTATGGTGTATTTTATAATTTTGATCATATGTGATAGAAAAATGCTCAATATAAGAATAGGAGGATTTGAATTTCATTTTTTATTTTCTTTTACTTCTTTCTCTTTTTTGCATAAATATTTATCCAAGTAAAAACGTCAGATAAAATAAGAAAAATAATAATAAAAAAAAATGAGAGAATTGGTTAATTAGTAGTTTTTGTTTTCTCTATGGTAATTAGAATAAGGATAATTGTTGCAGATTACTTCAATGAGAAAATTTCAAACTGTCTGCTTCCCAAAGCAGATCAAAGGACCAAAACAAACTACAGAGGACGACGGAAACATTTAGTAGATAATATTGCATAAAGCCGGACAGAAGAATTTTTTTACTTGGAACTTTTTTACAGAACGTTTTTACTTGGATAAATATTTATAGAAAAAAGAGAAAGAAATAAAAATAAAATAAAAAAGTAAAATCCAAATGCTCCTATTCTTATTAGCCCCCGATACGGTATGCTATTTCTTTCTCCCAGCGTATATTGTGACATCTTCAAAAAATAACGTTACCTATACAGAAGCCAGCAGTACGATTAAATACTCAATAGCAATTTCTTAAAATTCTAAGCATCACATATTTTCAATTTTTATACCGTCGTATTGGGGAAAAAAGTACTTTTAAATGCAATTTGTTTGAAAACTGCATCTCCATTTACTTTTGAGATATTAATTTTTTTGTCGTTTTTGGAGCCATTTGCTCCTGGCAACCACTGGCAACGGAAGTACTCCATTTTTATAGAAAGTAAAGGAAAAATAGTTGTAAAATATTACTCATATATTTTTGTTGCCATTTTTTCATAACAGACGAAAGAAAATTTAATTAAAATACGTGCTATTTTGAAAATATATAAACGAATGATTTCTGTTAAAACATGGAACTATTATAAACTATATTTAATTTTAAGTGTCTATATTAATGTTACAAACAAATGAAGGCCTATCAGTCATTAGACAGCCTTTTTTTTTGTGAGTGTGTCGAGTTCCTTTAATGATGGCATCTTTGTGCTGCATTTGTGTATTATTTCGCAATAGTGACGTCCTATGCATACTTTACTGTAAGATGTTTAAGAGTGGATCGTATGTGGAATTCTTAAGCGGATGCAAATGATGTCATTTTACATAAAATAAAAGCGTGTGTTGTAAGTCTTAAAATATGTTTTGTATTATTGTTATATAGATATATATATATATATATATATATATATTTTCATCGGAGGAGACACTAAATTCTAAAAAAGAAGAATTCCTGTTTTCTAGTATTGTATATTTTTCTGTCACATATGATCAAAATTATCAAATACACCATACACGGAGACGGGTTCAGATTTGAAATAACTAAACAGTTTTCTAACTTCGTATTAAATGCCACGTTTATTAAAAAAACAAACACTTGTTCTTAAAAAATATTTTTACTCCTCTCAAGAATGTTAAATTTTCTGACACATTTAAGTAGACATTTTTTTTATCCAGAAGCATGTAATCAGCAGGCATGAGCCATGAAGTGCTTTGAAATCAAATAGCATTTTTAAATTTTCTGATGAATGTATTACATATTAAGTGAGAATCAGTTGCTACCTCATAATGATCTTTTGCCGATTGTCACGTTTAAAAAAAAATCTGTTCCAAACGTCAACTTTGGCACCATTTTCTGAAAGATCAGTTACCTTTATGGGAAAAAGGAGAAACGCTATTCATTTACGAATAAGAAAGAATATCTGTAAATTTCGTGCATTTAAAAATGAAAATTTCTTCACGAAAGTGTAAAAAAAGATGCAAGTTACGATTTCAGAACAACTTTAAATAGTTTTTAAAAACCACAAAATGTGGCTAATCAAAGCTACATTTTATTTGTAGGATATTTTTTCTGTTGAATATTTAAACTGGAACTCGTAACATAGAAAGTTATCAGAATTGAAATAGTCAAATATGATGTTGAGCAATTGAGCATAAGTATAAAAAAAATGTAAATATTTTCATTTTAATTTGCAATAAAAAGAGAGTTTTGAACACAAAAAGGTTTTTTTCGATGGAGAAGGGGAAGGGGAGAGAGGGTATAGGCAGTGTGGAAAATTATTTTATTTTCTGCAAAATTACTTTGCTTGTATTTTTTTGTGAGCTGTTGCGTTGATTCTGTTACATGAATTAGCCTAATTCAAGTCAAAGGATTTTTTTAGTTAACTTTGAGATCCTTTCATTTCAGAAAACAAAGAAAAATACTGCTTTCACTTTTTGCAGCAGAAAGTAAATGTGTGTCTCAAAAAACCAATTAGAAGAAAGATTAATGCTTATCATCAGTGCTCTTGTCTTTATATATATCAATACAACTGATGATTTTGAAACAAGTTCAAAAACATAAATAAAAAATATCTTTTCGAACTGAATGACAAGAACCAGTGTTGTAATCGTAAAAAAACAAAGGGTATACGCTGTAGGGGTGCACAACCTTTTTAAGAGAAGGGCCACTTACAAAAATGCCTGGGTTGTCGAGGGCCACATCAGCAACACATGGATAATTCTATTTCGGGGAGATCTGTGGCCTATAAAAAACATGGTTTCAGAGCAGTGGCAGTTTTACCCGTTTAGGTTCCCCTACCCAGTCAACATATCATATTCAATTACAGTTGGCAAGGGTATATCATCAGTTTGTGTTTGCATATATATATAACAGAGATATAGCAAAGATTATTTTCAAGGCGTGAAAATATTCCTTGACTTTATTCGGTTGGATTAAGTTTTGCTTTATTAAAAGTGCTAAAAAACAAACATAGGCATGAAAGTGGCTAGTGCCCAAGAAAATGTCAACTTTATGAACGAAGTTAAATAGACGAAACTCTCAATTTTTCTGCAGCCGATCAACAAAATTTTAGATTTTCCCGAGCTTGATCGACAAAATTCGCGATTTTTCCACACCTTATCATTGGAATTCGCGATTTTTCCGCGCCTAGTCAACAAAATTCGCGATTGTTAACTGGCTGGCGAAATTTTCAATTTTTCCCGTGGTGAATTGTTGGAATTCACAACTTTTTCTTGCGATAAACTACCGAAACGCGCGATTTTACCGTAGCCGATCGACGAAATTTGCAATTTTTCGCACCTAATCGACAAAATTCACGATGTTTTCCTCTGTGCGATCAACGAACTTTGCGATTTTTTTCGCGCCCGATCGACAAATTTCGCAATTTTTCCACGTTCGATAGACAGAACTCGCAATTTTTTCCGTCGACGAAATTCGCGATTCTTAACTGACTAAAATCCTTGGCAAATTGGCAAAATTCGCGGCTTTTTCTCTCGATAAACTGACGAAACTCACGATTTCTCAGCAGCAATCAACGAAATTCCCATTTTTTCCTGACCCGATCGACAAACCTTGCGATTTTTCCGCGCCCGAGCAGCTAAATTCGCATATCTTAAATGACTGACGAAATTTGCAATTTCCCACTGCAAATTGGCAAAATTCACGATTTTTTATTGCAATAAACTGACGAAACGCGCAATTTTTCCGCACCCGATTGATGAAATTCACGATTTTTTCGTGCCTGATCGACGAAATTCTTGATTTTACCGCACCCGATCGAAGAAACTCGCGATTTTTTCGCGCCCGATTGACGAAACTGAAACTCGATTTTTCCGCACTCAAGTCAACGTAAATCGCAATTCTTAATTGAGTAACAAAATTTGTAATTTTCCCTCGCAATATTAGCAAAATTCACGACTTTTTCTCGCAATAAACTGACTAAACTCACGATTTTCCCGTGCTCGATCACGTGCGAGACCGACGAAATTCGAGGTATTTTTGACTAGCGACTGACGAAAATAGCAACTCGGGAATTTCTTTTATTGGGCTATTCAGGGGCTATCGGGAATTTCCTTTATTGGGCTTTATCCCTTATTGTATCGGCTAGACGATTAAAGAAATTCGCAATTGTTAGCTGACTGGCGGAATTTGCGTTTTCCGCAGCAAATTGACGAAATTCGCGATTTTTTCCTGCAATCTATTGTCAAAAATTGCAATTTTTGTCATTTGTAAATTGACGAAATTCGCCGGCCACTTGTTAACCCATCGCGGGCCACTTTTGGCCCGCTGGCCACAGGTTGTGCATCCCTACGCTAAAGTCATGAACATTCATGGATACAGTTTACGCTAATGATTTATTTGCGAAGCAGGGGGTATGGTGAGCTTCTTAAAAAAATCCAGAGAGAGGGTATACGGCGTATATCTCCGTATACCCTTAACTACTCCGTGACAAGAACAGATCCAGATCTCAAAACATATTGTCGTCGGTTTATATTAAGTTACAAAGGAAAAAATCCAATATTTTATAGTTTTCTATCTTATTATTATTTTTCTTTAAAGCGGCTCTCGAGCTTCCTACTCAACAACGCAAAATTTTCCAACACATTTTCTGTCTCATTTTTAAGCATATTGGCAGGCCTGACTTTTGAAGCAGAATACAATGGAAACTAGTTTTACATTTTTTGATAAAATTACTTATCGAGTTATAAGCGATTGTGGTCACATGAGGACAAGTATTTTGTCTTTCTCGAGCTGCCGCGTCTGGAATTTAAAACGCCAACTTTGACAATATTTTCTGAAAAATCTTTTGTGTTTACCAAAAAATGGAAAACGTACCTTTCGACTACATAGTTTCTGAATAACAACACCTTCCAATTTCCGAAAAAAAAATGAATTCAGAAATGTCTCAAAAAGTAGCTCTTTTGATTTGAGAACAGCCTTAAGGATTTTTTCCCGCATTCTTTTTTAAATATTTTTTCCAAGAAACTTTTAGTTCTTCGAAGATACAACATACCATTATATATAGTAGCTAATAGGGATGTACCGCATATTTGGTATCTATTCTGTATTCGGCCTCTTCGGCCATGTTACCGAAAACTTAAAAAAACTTCTAAAACATTTTTAAAAATCTTACACAATTTCTGCTTCTAACTACCAACTTATAAAGATATTCATAATAATTAGAAACAGAATCATATTTAAGTAAAATAAATGTTTTTACATTATTTGCTTTTTGTAAAGTATTACTTAAGAAAAGTAACCATTAATGGGGATTTTCATAGAAATTAACAATGTAAAAATGCAAGTTCCTGAACCTTTTCTAGTAAATAATCTGTTTCTTGCTTTATCACAAAAAGGGTGTTTCTAATCAAACAGAAAAACTTTCAGGCTTGATAATACACATCAAGAAAGACAATTTTTGTTCAGAAAACCATAATCGCAATCCACTTATTCAGTTATAAATAAAGTGTATCTCATTCGAGGCCAAACTTGGATTTTCATTTGTTAACCCTAACGAAGATATCATAGCTATATTTTTAACAAACTTGCTTTGATTTCTGTGAAATATAATATGATGAGAAGTGCTGGAAATTGCCACTTTTCATATTTAAACAACTATGAAACAGACATTCCTTTATTCAGAATGCAATTTATAGTATTTATACTGTGTCACTGGACAAAATTCAGTCATTTACAATGATATCATGACATTTAGTACAAACTAAATTAATATGAAACAAATCTTGCTAAAATATCTTCATTTACTGATAAAGTTGTGAACGAAAATTCAGTTTCGGCTTGTAGTTGCACACCCAGAACTTTTGCCTGAATATATTGTAATTTTGATGGAATAAACGGAGTGATGTGTTGTTTCTTGTTCAAAATTTTTTTGTCTCGAGCACATCATCTCTGTTGAAAGTTTGTTACAATATTTTAGGAACAATGTGTATGTTTACAATCTATGAAAATAATCGCCCATTCGAAACACTGATCTAAGATGCATTTAAAAACTTCCTTGCTAAATCAAAGTCAGTAGAAAAGTTATTTTTCCTGAGTTGTTTGTTTTAGAATTTAAAAAAAAAATTATTCACTTGGTTTAATGCACCAGAAAATCCTTGAAATATAAAACATTTTAATTAATAAAATTTTAAAATTCTCTTCTTAAATAACTCAAGCAGATTTTTTTCATATATAAAGTTTACCTGTAAAAAGTTCTTGTTTATCAATATGTAAGTTTCTGCATTAAATATTAGGTAAAATTGTTTTAAAATTTAATATTTTAATGCCTTTAATCTTTGAAATATAAAAGTATTCCACCAGTCGAATATTTGGTACTTGGCTGAATATTCGGTATTTGGCCTAACAGTTAATTCGGCCAGCCGAATATTTGGTATTCGGTTCGCCTGTTGGCCGAATATTCGGTAGAAAAGTCATTTTTGCTGGGTTGTTTGTTTTAGAATTTAAAAAAAAATCACTTGGTTTAATTCTCAGAAGAAGTCATGAAGTATAAAAGCTTTTTTAATTAATAAAATTTTAAAATTCTCTTCTTAAATAACTCAGAGCTGATTTTTTTCATGCATAAAGTTTACTTGTAAAAAGTTCTTGCATATCAATATGTAAGTTTTTGCATTAAATATTATGATTTTTTTTTTTTATTTAACATTTTAATGCTTTTAATCTTTGAAATATGAAAGTATTTGACCACCCGAATACTTGGTATTTGGCCGAATAGTTACTACTCAGCTGGCCGAATATTCGGTATTCGGCCTAACAGTTAATTCGACTAGCCGAATATTCGGTATCCAGCTCGCTTGTAGGCGGAATATTCGGTACAAAAGTTATTTTTGCTGAATTGTTTGTTTTAGAATTAAAAAATATATATATATTCACTTGGTTTCACAAGAAACAGCCATGAAATATAAAACTTTTTAAATTAATAAAATGTTAAAATTCTCTTCTTAAATAAATCAAAGCATATTTTTTCATGCATAAAGTTTACTTTTAAATGTTCTTGTGTACCAATATGTAAGTTTCTGCATTAAATATTATGTAAAATTGTTTTAAAATTTAACATTTTAATGCCTTTAATCTTTGAAATATAAAAGTATTTGACCAGCCGAATTTGGTATTTGCCGAATAGTTACTTCTCGGTTGGCCGAATATTCGGTATTCACCCTAACAGTTAATCCGACTAGCCGAATATTCGGTATCCGGCTCGCCTGTTGGCCGAATATTTGGTAGAACAGTTATTTTTGCTGAATTGTTTGTTTTAGAATTAAAAATATATATATATATTCACTTGGTTTAATTCACCAGAAGAGGCCATGAAATATAAAACTTTCTTAATTAATAAAATTTTAAATTTCTTTTCTTAAATAACTCAAAGCAGATTTTTTTCATGCATAAAGTTTACTTTAAAAAGCTCTTGTGTATCAATATGTAAGTTTCTGCATAAAATATTATGTAAAATTGTTTTAAAATTTAACATTTTAATGCCTTTAATCTTTAAAATATAAAAGTATTCAACAAGCCGAATACTTGGTATTTGCCCGAATAGTTACTACTCGGCTGGCCGAATATTCGGTATTCGGCCTAACAGTTAATTCGACTAGCCAAATATTCGGTATCCGGCTCGCCTGTAGGCCGAATATTCGGTATAAAAGTTATTTTTGCTGAATTGTTTGTTTTAGAATTAAAAAAATATATATATTCACTTGGTTTAATTCAAAAGAAGAAGCCATGAAATATAAAACTTTTTTAATAAATAAAATTTTAAAATTCTTTTCTTAAATAACTCAAAGCAGATTTTTTTCATGCATAAAGTTTACTTTAAAAAGTTCTTGTGTATCAATATGTAAGTTTCTGCATTAAATATTATGTAAAATTGTTATAAAATTTAACATTTTAATGCCTTTAATCTTTGAAATATAAAAGTAATCGACCAGCCGAATACTTGGTATTTGGCCGAATAGTTACTACTCGGCTGGCCGAATATTCGGTATTCACACTAACAGTTAATTCGACTAGCCGAATATTCGGTATCCGGCTCGCCTGTAGGCCGAATATTCGGTACAAAAGTTATTTTTTGCTGAGTTGTTTGTTTTAGAATTAAAAAAAAACAAGTTATGCACTTGGTTTAATTCTCCAGAAATATGAAACTTTTTTAATTAATAAAATTTTTAAATGTTCGACCAGCCTAATATTTGATGTTTGGCCGAATAGTTACTATTCGGCTGGCCGAATATTTGACATTCGGCCTAACAGTTAATTCGGCTAGCCGAATATTCGGCATCCAGTTCGCCTCTAGGCCGAATATTCGGTATTCGGTTAAAATCACTGTTCGGTACATCCCTAGTAGCTGATGTAATGTTATTACACCGTTCTTTGATAAGAAAAAATTCCCGGTTCTCTCTTATCTTTTGCTTTGAAAAACAGACAATAGAACAGTAAACATCTGGCGACATCCTGTCCCCCGAAAAAACCGCGAAATATCCACCCCCCATAGCTTTCAGAGTCCAGCAAAACGAATTTTAACGAACAAGAAATCTAGCCTTCTAATTTCATTTGTATTGGTCAAGGAGTGTATGTGTACCATTTACCCTCAAGGCGTTTTTCTCCAGGTCCCTTTCTTGAATGAAGCGAAGATATTAGCTGCCCCAATCTCCTAGCTTACAGGGATACTGCATAGAAATGGGAAGAAGGTATATTTCTTCTTCCAAGGGATACTGTATCATGGACCCCCCCCCCCCCCTCCCTCCATTTCTTACGCCCATAAAATAGCTAAAAAGTGAAATTGCAACCGACTCCGAGCGAAAGAAAACTATGCAATGAGAAAGGAAGTTTCTTATTAGAAAATATTTAATAATTTTAAGTATGCTTTTTCTGTTTTGTAATAGATTTTGTAATATGTTTTTAAAAACTCTTAAAAACAAGAAAAAAATCAGAGCCAAATGATGTAATGCTTGAAAAAAAGTGAAATTACCGAATGTATACGAGTTTACCGAAAGTGGGGGGGGTGTCGCCCCCTCCCCCCCCCCCCTGTAGCTACGTCCCTGATTAGAATGTTTAAAAAATTGTATAGATGGCAGCAAAAAACCTTTAACATTTCCAAAAAGTACAAATTTCTACTACAAAAATTTCGCCCTTCCTTGAAAATTCTAAGTGCACACAATTGTCTTTCATAGTGCTGCCATCTGTTTCAAAATGATAAATATAAATTTGTTGCTTGTTAGTGGCGCAATCAAATTGGAAATTTTTATTTGAGCAAAAGTTTAATTTATCATCTTCTAAAAAATACTTAAAATTTCATAGAAGAAGCTTTCAAGCTCAAATACTGTCGTCGGACGTTTTCTTTCTGACGGTGAAAACTGAATTTTTATATTAACCCTTTTAGGTATTTTTTTTTAATGTTTAATTTTGGGGGAAATTACTTTTAGGGCGATTCCATGCGGAGAGTCACACACGTAACGCAGGCTTTAATTTGCATTTATTCACTTATTTATTATATTTTAATGTTAATTCTGATTTTAGGTGGTATGGTAAATAAGTTATTAACATATTTTTTAGTTTAAATGTGTGTAAGTAAAACTCACAGAAATATATCATTTAATTTCATACTCAAAATGTGCTTTTTCTCTGAAGTAGAAAAAAGCACATTTTGAGTAATGAAATTAAATGATATACTTCTGTGAGTTTTATTGCCACACATTTAAATTTAAAAATATGCTAATAACTTATTTACCATACCACTTAAAATCAGAATTAACATTAAAATTTAATAAATAATTGAATAAATGCAAATTAAGGCCTGCGTTACGTGTGTGACACTCTCCACGGAATCGCCCTTTACCATAATTTCCGGCGTAATAATCCGCGGATCAATCATTTTTCGACACAAAAAATGTTCTTAATAAAATGTAACTTTTTAAATCGCGGTAAATATTTGGCTTCAATAACTAAATAAAATTTCTGGCTTCTAACAGAATTGTTTGATCCGCGGATCATACGCCGTAAATTAGAGTGCATTTTAAACATTACCAGTAGTTATCTAAATTACAACAATTAAGTTTTTCTGAAAGCTAAAGAATATAGTTATTTTACGTATTATTCATAATATGACAATAGTGTTAATAAACTTAAGGCGAATAAACGTACAGATACGAACCTGCTTAAATTAATTATATTAAAAATAAAGCTAAAAAAATGAGATTACATGACGGTTACGTGATCCACGGACGTATATCAACAACTACACTCTTGTGTCAAACGGCAGAATGGAGTCCGTTTCATTATAGGAATACCGGGGTACCAGGTAGGTTAGTTACCTCGATAGATTATGGCAACTGGGCTGCAACAGAAAATTAGTAGGGTTGATAGATACTGTTATGAATCGCTATTTTGGCGCAAACGTATTTTGTTTATGTAAAATTAATGAATTCGTTTTGTTCCAAATCGACTGTTTTATTCGAATCCGAACAGATAAAACCAAGATATGTTTTTATTTACATTTCCATATTGCGTTTGTTATTAAATCTCATTTCACATTTATTAATTGAATTTGAAACTGATAACGCTTAGAAGAAAAAACAATATTTGATCACATACATATTTATTAATTATACTTCATTTATGTATTATGTATATATTTTTAGCTATTTGAATTATTTATGATAAAGGTTTCTCCATTCTCATATTAGAATGAGACACAATTTAAAAGCAGTAAAAACTCGTATCAAATGATAATATTTTTTTTTCTTTAATTCAAAAAGTTGTTTTTTTTATGGAAGTGCTTGTGTAAAATAGAAATTGTAGTAGGAGGACGTGGGGGCACAGTGAAGCACTTAAAGACAATTGCAATTTTACGAAATTTTATAGGAAATTTTACACTACACAATTTATAATACTTGACTTTTTTTTTTTTCAAATTTTTATTCTTGAATTTCTGTGATGTATTATTAAAGGTGTAACATAATAGTAAAAAAATTATCACTTTACCAACCCCCCCCCCCCCGCGAACTGCAAAAAATCATGTAAAGAAGTGAACTTGTTTATATTTCACTTTGCCCCATGGGCGTACCCAAGGGGGGGGCTGATGGGGCTACAGCCCCCCCCCCCGAAATTTTCGAAAGTGATATGAAAAGTGCTGATTTTTGCGTCTTTTTTTTGTGGATTTAAAAAATTTTTTTTTTCAATCATACAGCGGATTAGCCATACTCATTAGTGTCATATTAGTCCACATTGACAACAAAGAAGAAAAAGGGGACTGACGGGGTTACAGCCCCCCCCCCCCCCTCCTTCCGAAATAGTCGAAATATTAAATGAAAAAGGGTTTTTCTTACTTTTTTAAGATAAATCTGTAATTTTTTCTCTTTCCACATAGCAAAATAGGCATTCTTGTTAACACCATATTAGTCCACATTGACATCACATATCCAAAAGTGGGGACGGAGCTGATGGAATTTCAGCCCCCTCCTCTTGAAAATGAAATGAAAACATAGTGCTGAATTTTTTCTGTCTGTTTAAGATAATTTTGCATTTTTCCCCCTATCTTTCAACAGACTTCCTTCGCTGTAGTTCCATGTTAGACCATACTGACAACAAAGAAGAGAAAGGGCGTTGATGGGGTTACAGCCCCCCCCCCCCCCTCCCAACCAGAAATAGTCGAAAAATTAAATGAAAAAAGTGTTTTTTCCTTACTTTTTTAAGATAAATCTGTAATTTTTTTCTTCTGCCATATACAGCAAAATAGCCATTCTCATTAACACCATATTAGTCCACATTGACATCACAATCACAGCATATCCAAAGATGGGGAGGGGGCTGGTGGAATTACAGCCCCCTCCTCTCGAAAGAGTCGAAAATGAAATGAAAAAATAGTGCTGATTTTTTTCTGTCTGTTTGAAATAAATATGCCTCTTCTCCCTTATCATTCAACAGACTAGCCGCTCCCTTCGCTATAGTTCCATATTAGTGTACAATGACATCACATTATACCCAAAAAGGTAGAAGTGGGCTAATGACGTTACAGCCCTCTCCCAAAAAAGTCGAACATGAAATGAAAAAGTGCTGATATTTTCCTTTTTGTTTGAGATAAATTTGTATTTTCCCCCTATCATTCAACAGACTAGCCGATCTCTTCTCTTTAGTTCCATACCAGTGCACAGTGACACCACATTATAACCAAATAGGTGAAAGGGGCTAATGGGCTGCCCCCTTCCTAAATTGTCGAAAATGAAATGAAAAAAAAGCCTGACATTTCCTTCTTGTTTGAGATAAATTTGTAATTTTTCTTCTGCCATACAGCGAAATAGCCATTCTCGTTAACCCCATATTTGTCCACAATGACATCACAGCATACCGAAAGAAGGGGAGACGGCTGATGGGCTTACAGCCCCCTCCTCCCGAAATAGTCGAAAATGAAATAAAAAAATATTGGTTTTTTTCTTTCTGTTTGAGATAAATTTGTATTTTTTTTCTCCTATCATTCATCAGACTAGCCGGTCTCTACTTTTTAGTTCCATTTTAATGCACAGTGATACCACATTATACCCAAAGGAGTAGAAAGGGGGTGATGGTCCAAAATAGTCGAAAATGAAATGAAAAAAGTGCTGATTTTTTTTCTTTTTGTTTGAGATAAATTTGTAATGCAACTGTTTTCTGCAATACAACGAACTAGGCGTTCTGGCTAGTTTCATATCAGCGCACAGTTACATTACAGTATACCCAATGAGGGGAAGGGGGCTGATGGTTTTTAACAGGCCCCCTTTCTAAATAATCAAAAATGAAATGAAAAAAAAAAAACCTGTTTTTTCCTTTCTTTTGAGATAAATCTTTAATTTTTTTTCTGCAACGCAGCTATTCTGGTTAGTCCTATATATTAGTGCACAGTGATGCCCCAGCATACACCCAAAGAAGTCGATGGAGACGGGGGTTATGAGGTTACAGCTCCATTCCACCTCCGAAGAGATCGCAGTGAAGTGAAAAAAGCTGAAATTCCTTCTTTTTCAGATAAATTTATTTTATTTTATGGCATGCCACGAATTTGTTTTTCTCGATAATCCAATATCCTCCTCAGTAATGCGACCAAATTTACTTGAGACCACAAAATTAGTTTTCAAATGACTAAAAAATAGCTCCATCCCTGTTTTACTGGATAAATGAAAACATATATGTTCAGTTCAAGGGATCTTCAAGAAAATTCGACAAATCTAAAAGTAGTTTTTTAATTTCTCTCATAGTTGGCGGGTGCCAAGATTGTCAATGCGGAAGTATATTAATGCACAGTAACACCACAGCTAAATTCAAATCGGAAATCCGGTACGGAAAAGTTGACTTAAAAATAGCTTATTAATTTTCATTTTTCAGTCGCATCTCTATGCCATATTGAAATATGAGGGTAGAAAGGGTTGAAGGGACTAAGCCTCTTTTCCCTGCCAAAATGGTCGGAGTTAAATGGTAAAAAAATTTCCTACTTTTTTGATCAATTCAATTATATATATATTTGTCATGCATCGCACTTGTATTTCTTTTTAGTCCCATATTTGTGCATAGCGACACCTTAGCTAATATCTTCAGAATTTTGGCTAAGTCGGAAATCAGGCACTATATATGCGCGGAAGAGCTGACTGTGAATATTCATTAACTTTCGTTTTTAACACTCGATTACTTCCTCGTATCTGTAAGATACATAGTGACTTCTTGTTTGACTGCAAAGACATCGTTAGAGTTCGCTAATGTCCCCCCCCCCCCCCCACTTATCTTATTCTGCCCTAATTTTGCAGCCACTATTTTTCATCTGGAACGATTTAAAGTCCTTATTATTACTTGTGAAATGCACAAATAATAAACAAAGTCGTTATTTTATATATGTGTATAAAAATATTTTGTGTTTACAAAAAATATTTTGCGTTTGTTACAATGTTAATTTATTGCTAAACAAGAACCGTACCCAGAATTTAGTTTCGGGGGTTGGAAGAACAATTTTATAGATTTTAAGCTATAATGACTTTCTTTTAAATGAAAGTATATATATATCTATATAAAAGTAACACTTTTTAACATATTTCGGCATGGGACGGCCTCAGGATCAGACCCGTCCCCCCCCCGTCCCCCCCCATTCCCCGCAGATTTGATTCTGAGTAAAAAAAAATTCTAAAATTCAGAGCAAATTTTCTGAAAGGTTACAGCAGATGGAAGTAGGGGAGGAAATCCCTTCCTGCCGCTAATTATTTTTGCTGTAGTTTGGGTTAATTCTGCTTTCATTTTAGGTCAATTTTAGGCTGAGTATAGATTCCTTCAAGATGGGTTCGGGTTAACCAGATTTCTAAAATGTTAGTTCAGTACATTATTTCAGTTTAAAAACTATACCTATAATAATGAACATAGATATTTGTATGTGTTTTTTCCGCGATCCTTTGACGAAATTTAGATTTTTATCACGACGCTTTGACGAAATTCGCATTTTTCCGCATTCTTTTAACGAAATTTGCTTTATCCGCGACCCTTTGGCGAAATTCGCGTTTTCCGTGTTTCTTTAACGAAATTCGCGTTTTTTCGTGATCCTTTGTCGAAATTTGTGTTTTTTCCGCGGTTTTTTGATGAAATTTGTGTTTTTTTACGCGGTTTTTTTATGAAATTTGCATTTTTCCGCGGTCCTTGGAAGAAATTTGCGTTTTTCTGCGGCTTTTTTGCCGAGATTCGCGTTTTTTTTACGCAATCCTTCGTCGAAATTTGCGTTTTTCCCGCGGATCTGTGATGAAATTCACGTTTTTTTTTTCGTGATCATTTGAAATTTATGTTTTTCCCGTGGCTTTTTGACGAAATTTGCGTTTTTCCACGGGTTTTTGATGAAATTCGAGTTTTTTTCGCGGATTTTTGCGAAATTCACGGGTTTTTTTTTACGAAATCCTTCGTCGAAATTTGCGTTTTTTCCGCGGCTTTTTGACAAAACTCGCGTTTTTTTTCTCGTCTTTTTGATGAAATACGCGTTTTTTCAGTGCTGTTTGACGAAATTCGCGTTTTTTTTTACGAAAGTAGCATTTTTTCGCGGCTGTTTGACGAAATTCCCGTTTTTCTGTGGCCCTTCTTTGTGACCCTGTTTTTTCTTTTTTTGCGATTCTTTAACGAAATTCGCGTCTTTTTCGCTTCCCTTTGACGGAATACGTGTTTTTTAGCGATCCTTGGTCTAAATTTGCGTTTTCGGCGGCCCTTTGACGAAATTCGCGTCTTCTGAGGTCATTTGCCGAAATTCGCGTTTTTTTTTACGCAATCCTTCATCGAAATTTGCGTTTTTTTTCCGTGGCTGTTTGACGAAATTTGCTTTCTTCCGCAGTCTTTTGACGAAATTCACGTTTTTCTGAGGCCCTTCTTTGTGCTCCTGCTTTTTTCTTTTTTCTTGCGATCCTTTAACGAAATTCGCGTTTTTTCGCTTCCCTTTGACGAAATTTGCGATTTTTCTTGCGACCCTTTGACGAAATTCGCGTTTTCTCTGAGGTCATTTGCCGAAATCCACGTTTTTTAAAGGCAATCCTCCGTCGAAATTTGTACTTTTTCCGCGGATTTTTCACGAAATTCGCGTTTTTTTCTCGTCTTTTTGATGAAAGTTGCGTTTTTCTGTGGTCTTTTGACGAAATTCACGTTTTTCCGTGTCCCTTTGACAAATTTCGCGTTTTTTCCCGATCCTTTACGAAATTAGCGAAATTGCGAATTTTTCGCAGCCCATTGACGGAATGCGTGTTTGTTGCGAACGTTTTCGAAATTCGCGTTTTCCGTGACCTTTTGATGGAATTTGCGTTTTTTCGGCGGTCCTTTGACGAAATTCACGCTTTTTTAGAGATCCTTTGTCGAAATTTGCTTTTTTCCGCGCGTTTTTGACGAAATTAGCGTTTTGTTCGCGGGTTTTTGACGAAATTAGCTTTTTTCTGCAGCCTTTGGACGAAATTCACGTTTTTCTGTGGCCCTTCTTTGTGACCCTGCTTTTTCTTTTTTGCGATCCTTTAACGAAATTCGCGTTTTTTCCGCTTCCCTTTGACGGAATGCGTGTTTTTTTAGCGATCCTTTGTCAAAATTTGCGTTTTTTCTGCGGTCCTTTGACGAAATTCGCGTTTTTTCTGTTGTCATTTGCCGAAATTCGCGTTTTTTTATGAAATTCTTCGTCGAAATTTGTGTTTTTTCCGCGGCTATTTCACGAAATTTGCGTTTTTCTGCGGCCTTTTTGACGAAATTCACGTTTTTTCTGTGTCCCTTTATCGAAATTCTTGTTTTTCTGAGGTCAGTTGCCGAAATTCGCGTTTTTTTACGCAATCATTCGTCGAAATTTGCGTTTTTTCCGCGGATTTTTCATGAAATTCGCGGTTTTTTTTTTCGTCTTTTTGATGAAACTTGCTTTTTTCTGCGGCATTTTGACGAAATTCTCGTTTTTTCGTGTCTCTTTGAGGAAATTTGCGTTCTTTTGTGATCCTTTACGAAATTAGCTTTTTTTTCGCAGCCCTTTGACAGAATGCGTATTTTTTGCGATCTTTCTTCGAAATTCGCGTTTTTTCTGCGGCCTTATGACAAAATTCGGTTTTTTGTGCTCATCTGACGAAATTAGCGTTTCCTCGGGGAACATTTGACAAAATTCGTATTTACTCTGCGATCATTTGACGAAATTCGCGTTTCCTCCGCGAGCATTTGACGTAATTCGCGTTTTCTCCGCGATCGTTTGACAAAATTTGACTTTTTTTCGCGATTCTTCGACAAACTGCGCATTTTATCCGCGGCCCTATGACAAAATTCCGGTTTTTTCCTTGATTCTTTAAGGAAAATGGAGAATTTTTTTCTGCAAACGATTGACGAAATTGATTTTTTTCGGCGACCATTCGTAAAAACTCGCGATATTTTTTTAAGTCCGAATTTTCGGACTAATGACCGAATTTTTAAAACTTTCGGAAAATTCGGAACAAAGTCTCCCCTGCCCCCCCCCCCCCTCTGTCTACGGCCTTATTGGAAAAAATATTTCTGTGTAAAACACAATTCAACGTGTTTCGTAAGATTTAGAACATTATGGAAATTTAAGTCAGCCCCCCCCCCCCCCCGAAATAAAATCCTGGGTACGCCACTGCTTTGCCCTATATTGAGGGGGGGGGGGGTAAAGTGAAATATAAACAAGTTCACTTCTTTACATGATTTTTTGCAGTTCTATGAAAATTATGCTGATCCACATAAGAAACGAATTTGTCCATGTCTGAGTTCTTCCATTTTACACACCTTTCATGTATTTCTGTATAGTATAAAAGACTTATATCATCAGTTATAGGCCACACATAAACATCCTTTTTTTGTCTGTGTGGTCGCATGAACTTAACTGAAAAAAAAATGTGATGCATTTTACGAGGTAAACTAAATTATTTTACTAACAAACTGCTTCTTAGTTACATGGACCTTAATCTGAATGTGACTCAAGAGAAAATCCCCCATTCTTTATTTCACTCAGTTCAACCTTTTCTGGAACAAGCTATGACAAGAATATGCACATGACTGGCTCTAGTCCATTCTATGAGTTCTAAATTGTTAGTATGTGTCTTATGCACATCAATTATAAGTAAAACTGGTAGTTATTTCGTTGGCTTACTATGTTCCACTAAATGATTAATCAATTTTTTTTTTTTTTTTTTCAGAGAAGCACACTGAGAAAAATTATTTTTAAGAATAAATATTGTGTTCATATCCTGATAATATTTTAATAAATTATCTAAATGAATGCTTTAAATATAACTCATGCTGCTTTATATGTGTTTAAGTTAGACATATCAATTTATGTAGGGGAGACTAGGGTGGGGTGGGACACCTGCAATAATTCTTAAAATAAGCTTTATTTTTAATTTATGACTCTTCCACTAGATGGAATAATCATTGCATTATACGTGTTGCTATAAATCTTTTTAGTTGCAGGCAACCTATGAGTTTGTGACTTAAAAGGACTATTTTACAATATTAAAAGTAAGTAACTACGCAGATTTTTAATGTAAATTTTCAATCTCATTCTTTGTTGCTAACTTAATTGTTTTTAATATTTTGTAAACTCAACAATATGCCATTTGTAAATGAACAGTTAACCCTTAACCCGAAACATTAAAATCCCGTGCACAAACGGAAACGTGCCGTCTGTGAGACTGCTAAATTAAAAAAATTGCTATAAAATTTTAAAAGGAAAATAACTCTTAATAATTTACCAAATAGTGAACTTAAACACTTAATATTTAATAGTAATGCATTAACAGGACCAATTTTTTAATATGACAGCATAAAAATTAGTTTTGAATGTCGGAGACAGAAAATATTTTAAAATTACACATTATTGCTCAAAATATAAAATTTTCGTCATAATAATTAAATAAATGCTAATATTTTTACATATTTTGGTACGATATGAATTAGAAAAAAATATTAAACAGTAAAATTAACAAAAAACTTAATACAGTAGACTCCCTCAAATCCGCACAGCTTGGGACCAGAGGTTGTGCGCATTTCTGGTCATTGATTTGTTTACATTTTTGAAACATTAATTTGATTAGTAGTTAAACAACGGAAATTATAATGAAAGCTTACAATAAAGTGAAACATCAAAATAAGTAAAATATTAAAATAATTTATTAGTTTAAAAGTAAGCAATTATTAAAACTAGAGAACAGGAATTCTGCTTTTTCAGAATTTAGTGTCGCCCCCGGCATTTCCATTACTTCATTTTCTTCTGATGGACTGATGGCTTCTATTATTATGAAACAGCCATTATAAATGAAGTGTTAGGTGAAGATGAAAGAGCAGCCGTAAAAAGTTAGAACTCTGATTTTCTGGTCAAAATGGGGGGAAAAATGGCTATAATTTTTTTTTACGGCTGCTCTTTCATCTTCACCTAACACTTCATTTATAATGGCTGTTTCATAATAATAGTAGCCACCAGTCCATCAGAAGAAAGTAACTCACTTAAGCGGGACTCTACTGCAGTACAAAACATATTTCAATTTTAAGACTTAAAGCACACATTTTATTTTATGCAAAATGACATCATTCGCACCCGCTTAAGAATTCCACATTTATGATCTACTCTTAAACATCTACAGTAAAGCATGCATAGCACATCACTATCGCGAAATAATGCACAAATGCAGCAAAAAGATTCCGTCATTCAAGAAAATCGAAAAAAAAAAGGCTATCTAATGATTCATAGATACTTACAATTAAATTTAGTATATAATAGCCTCATTGTTTTAACAGAAATCATTCATTTATATATATTTTTAAATAGCACGTATTTTAATTACATTTTCTTTCGGCTGTTATGAGAAAATGGCAACAAAAATATATAATTACTATTTTAAAACTATTTTTCCTTTACTTTCTACAGAAATGGATAAAATGCCGTTGCCAATATTAAGCAAATGGCTCCAAAAACTACAAAAAAATTAATATTTCAAAAATAAATGGAGATACAGTTTTAAAACAAAATGCATTTAAAAGAACTTTTTTTTCCCGATACAACGGTATAAAAATTGAAAATGTGCGATGCTTAGAAGTTTAAAAAATTGCTAAAGAGTATTTAATCGTAATGCTTTGTTTTACGGCTAGCTTCTGTAAGCTAACGTTATTTTTTGGACACAAAATAAGCTGGGAGAAAGAAATAGCATACCGTACCGGAGGCTAATAATTATGTAAAATAAAAATTTAGAAAAATATTAAATTGTTACCGATGAAATCGATTCAATTCGATTCCAAAAGTCCTATGCTGCCATCTAGTGGTAGAGCGATCGTAAGATCGATACGTTATTATTCGTTCTTAGCACTTTTAACTTTAGTAACTTTTTTCATTGTTATTTAGAGTCTTGAAAGCTTTCCTATACTGCTTTGTATATTTAGAAATAAATTTGTCTATAAATAAAAAAAAAATTCATCGAACAATAATTTTAAAATAGTGTTCCGGTTCATGGATTTTTCGATTTTGAACCCTGGAATTTTTGATATAGATATGCTAATTTATATCAAAATCAAAAGTAGTGTAAATTTATTTAGTTATGAATCAGCTGTAATAGCCAAATAAGACAGATTTCCGGCTTATACAGAGTCCGCCTTAGACAGAATTTACTGTATATCTAAAAACATATATTTTAATGATGTTGTGAACATATCGATATCAGACATTGATTCGTTGCTCTTTACATCTGCTTTTACTTAAATTGCTGCTACGATATCATTTATGTTTCGAAATTAAGCAATATTTCTATTTTTGCACAATTTAAGGTAGTTATTGCGATATATCACCAATATCAATATTAACTCGTCGATATATTGCGATATTAAATTTCTGTTATCGTCCAGCTCTTGTTTTTTTATCCTAATGGATGCAACTTACTAGTAGTTTAACAGGAAATCGACATAAAATTTGACGACGTAGGAAATATTTGTGAGTTTTGTTCTTTTTTTACGATTCTTTTAAGGGGACAAGGGACCTTAAAACCTTAAAAATAATTTTTTTTTTGTAAATTTCACCTAAATATTATTCAAGGGTACATTATATGCATTATGGCATGTATTTAGCACAAAAAAAAAGTTAAAAAAAAAATTATTTTTGAGAAAAAATGGAATTTTACGCGTCGTCTTAGAAATCTTCGAAATGCCCCCTGCGTTCTCCATATCAATGAAAATCCCCAATATTTTTTATAAAAGTTTGTTTTATATATATAAATAAAATAGAGCATCGAATTTTAAATATTTGAATTTAAAGGTAAAAAAAAAATTAAAAATTTTGAAATTTTTTCGAAAAAATTTCAAAAATTTTCAATTTTTCATTTTTTTTAAACTTTAAAATTCAAGTATATAAAACTTGATGCGCTATATTATTTATATATATAAAACAGACTTTTATAAAAAATATTGGCGATTTTCATTGATATGGGATTCGCAGGGGGCATTTCGAAGATTTCTAAGACGACGCATAAAATTCCATTTTTTTCTCAAAAATAATTTTTTTTTTTTTGTGCTAAATGCATGCCATAATGCATATAATCTACCCCTGAAAAATATTTTAGATAAAATTTACAAAAAATTTAAAAAAAATGAAAATTTTTGAAATTTTTTCGAAAAAATTTCAAAATTTTTAATTTTTTTTTTTTTTACCTTTAAATTCAAATATATAAAATTCGATGCTCTATTTTATTTATATATATAAATCAAACTTTTATAAAAAATATTGGGAATTTTCATTGATATGGGATGCACAGGGGGCATTTCGAAGATTTCCAAGACGATGCGTAAAATTCCATTTTTTTCTCAAAAATAAAATTCTTTTTACATTTTTTTTTTTGTGATAAATGCATGCCATAATGCATATAATGTACCTTTAAATAATATTTAGGATGAAATTTACAAAAAATAAAGAAAAAATTGAAAAACTTTGAAATTTTGAAATTTTTTCGAAAAAATTTCAAAATTTTTCATTTTTTTTTTTTTACCTTTAAATTGAAATATATAAAATTCGATGCTCTATTTTGTTTATATATATAAACCAAACTTTCATAAAAAGTATTGGGGATTTTCATTGATATGGAAGACGCAGGGGGCATTTCGAAGATTTCTAAGACAACGCATAAAATTCCATTTTTTTCTCAAAAATAAATTTTTTTAAAAAATTTTTTGTGATAAATGCATGGCATAATGCATATAATGTACCCATGAATAATATTTAAGGTGAAATTTACAAAAAATAAAAAAAATTATTTTAAGGTCCCTTGTCCCCTTAACATGAAAAAAAAGGGGATGAAAAGGGGTTCAAAACTAAATCTAATGGTAAAAAAAAAGATATGTAAATCTCCTTGCAGCAGTGACATAAGACAGTGACTAAGTGTGGTCACAAGTGTAAAACCTTTGGTACCCTACCTTTTTATAAAGATTAAACAAGTAAAAAAAATCATGCGTTAAGCACAGATTATGAAACACTTTCCAACACTTCCTGAATGCTTTAACAAAACTTCGCTATATAGGGAAATAAGGTATATAAGAGAACTAACTAAACATTTTAAAAAACGCAAAAAACATTTGAAAAACTGATTTCAGCATTTACTGTCCATAGCAAATATGTATTCCAATTCTTTTGAATGGCCCTCTATTTGATCTGTAGGTTGATATATATACTATATAATGGAGAAATTTAGTTTAGCAAGAAAACACATAACAGGTTGAAATTTCTCTTTCAGCAATTTATACTAATAGATGGAAACATACTTGTATACTTTTGTACAACCCTGTAGTTAACCTAGTACAACACGCCACTATTTAGCTAAAGTTTAATTCAAAGTAAAACACTCTTAAAACTACCGGAATCACATTTCCAGAAATTATCATTTATAGACGCCTATGTATCCAATTCTTTGGTTGACCCTGTATATCATTTTATATATGTTCTACAAACATTTCTTAGTAAACTAAATGCAGTTCAGCGTAAAAATGCCTAACTCATTTAAAAATCACCTTTAAGCAATTTACGCTCATACTCAGTAACCCTTACGAATTCTTTTCTGTAGCCCTGCCAAATTATCCGATTTGCTTCAAATTTAGTATAGAGGTTTATTCTGATAAGGCGCTTCCCTGATGCGATTTGGAGGTTCATTGTTTATGTATAAAGGGGGAAAACGGGGGGAGGATAATCCTCCCTTAATTTATTTTTCAAGAAGCATTATTCTTTTAAATAAGAGTATAATATACAATTAGTGTGAATAGCCTGTGAGCTCAATGTCATCAGTTTAACAGGGCACTTTTCTTTTTAATTCCCTCGATTTGGCAGAGATGCCACCGCACATTGTTTGACAATCGGCGTGCCAATTATGATGTTGCGAAATATCCACTAGCCAAAGCTTTGCAACGGCAGGTGGCTTGGAATAAAAAAATAATGAGCAACGTTGTAGAAGCAACAATCTTGACATGGACCTTTCAAAAGTGAAGATGTCCTCATTCCTCGCATTTCTTTGATTCCAATGGATGTGCCATTTCAATTTAAGAGATTGCAATTAGCAATTTGATAGGCGTTTGCAATTTCCATTAACAAAGCTTAGGGCCAAGCTTTAGAATTCTGCGAATTAGATCTAGACACGGATTGCTTCTCACACGGATAATTATGTTTCGTGTTATAAAATCGGCAAACCAGGCAATCTCTATATCTGCACAGACAATGTAACAACAAAAAATATTGTATATACCCACAAGCATTGTGAAATTAAACATATTAGAAACGTGCACTTTCTGTTTTTTTCTTTCCGATTTAGCCAGACTGAGCCACAGCAACGCGTGGCCGGGTACAGCTAGTAATATTATAAATAATTTTAATATTCATTAATAATTCATGTTTTTACCTCAGAATGTGTCGAAAATATTAGATAAAGCAGGTCGTGATAATAAACACTAAATTTTATCACGATGATAAAAATTATGTTATCATGATGCGACTGTAATAATAAAGATAGGTGCTTGTCTGTCTCTGTGTGTGTGCGTGCGCTAAACGCAAGATTTGGCAGGAAAGTACATGTATGTCTGAAGTCATGCATATCGAAGACAATTTCCGGAATTTTTCAATTAATTTTTTATGCAAATTTTTTCGCATTTTGCGGCAATTTTTTCAAATTAGTAAAGAAGAATCTGATTTCAATATTTTATCCAGTAAACTTTGTCCTCTTTTCGATGAAGTTTTTACGAGATTCTTACAGCGATTTTTCAATTTGTAACAATTTTTTAATGTTATTTTTAGAGAGGTTTTTTTGCATTTCTAGGTGATATTTTTTGACATTCCAAAAAGGAACCCGGTTTAAATCTTTTACCCAATTAGTTAATTTTGTTCTGAGTGGTTTTTTAAGCTTTTCCTTTAAGCTTTCAAAATTTTGCCGACACCCCTCATGTCATATATAGCTTTGGAAATGCCTGTGACCACTTAATCCTAATATGCATATCTGGTTTCCACCCCCCCCCCCACTTTGCCTCCCCCCACATGGCAATTTTCTAAAATTTGTAGACACCCCTCATGTGATATATCATTGGAAAGACCTGGGACATGGATTATAAATTTTTGCAGTGCGGGCGCAGCGCGCCTGTATACGGTGCCGTAGGCAGCGGGGACCCGGTTCGACTTTCGTTCGAGCGCGATTGGCCTTTTTTAAAAGAGTTTGCAGTGCGTGCGCAGCACGACTGCTATACGGTGCCGTGGGCAGCGGGGAACCGGTTCGAGGTTCGTTCACGTCGAGATTTCATATTATTAGAGGCCCCGATAAAAGGAGGGCCCGCTAGCTTGCGAAGCCAGCTATTGTATACTATTAATGTTAGTAAACGTCTGTCTGTGTGTGTTCATAGTTGGAACTACATTTTTCTCGGAGGGCGCACAGAGATGCAAGAGGCGAGGGAAAAATTCGGGGAATCCGGACTTTCATATCGCGAGAGAATCGCGCGGTAATTACCGGAGTAATTAAAGTTTTACCATCTCATTAGAAAACATTGGGAAACAGAATCAAAAGCTGTTAATACTTGCTTGGAAATTCCCAAGCTAATGTTTGTTTATTTGTCTTACTTGTTTAGACATGTATGCATCGGCTTAGCATGACCAGGAATTTGGTGTGTGTGTGAGGGGGGTGACACGCCGTGAGAAGTAAAAACTACGTCCGGGACAAATTTTCAGTTTTTCACCCCCCCCCCCCCAAAAAAAAATAAATAAATAAATAAAAATAAATAATAAATAAAAATCTTTATCTTTATCACGGTTGTTATAAAATTGATGAAGTGCAGAAACATAAATAAATTGTATTTAATAAATATTTAGCTTTTATTATGGAATTTTAAAAAGTTTAATTTACAAATTCAGAACAACTAAATAACATAAGAGAAAATTGCATTTATTTGTTCATGGTATTTTGCGACAGAAACAATTATAATTAAGAGAGAAAGAGGAATTCCTCGGAAAATGATCGACGACCAAAAAATGAATAAACAAATAAAACCGTGGTTGGTAACATACATTTCACACTCGGGGCGACCGCCCCTTCAGCCCATCTCTTTGCACGGCTCTGGGAGATCTCGCTAGAGGTCTGCACGGATTGGAATTTCCGAGCCCGGTGGTAGAGGTCTGCACGGGCCGACATTTCCAGGCTCGGGCCCGGCCCGACTCAGAGAAAAAAAAATTCGGCCCGGCCCGTAGAAAAACAAATATTGGCCCGGCCCGGTAAAAAAGTTAAAAGTTAGGCCCGGCCCGTAGGAAAAATTTATTGGCCCGGCCCGGCCTTGTTAAAAAGTTAAAAGTTCGGCCCGAGCCCGGCCCGGCCCGAAAAAAAGTTAAAATCTCGGCCCGAGTGAATTTCTACAAAACATTGATTTTTACGTCGATTTGGTTAAAAGTTTGTCTCGTACGAGAAGTTCAAGCCAAAAATATTTAGGGGAGACTAGGGAGGGTTGACCCACTTTTTACAAAATGATTTTTTATTTTTTAAATATTGAACGTAGAATAAAGTTTTATATATAATTTTATTCGTTATACAATCAGTTATCAAAATAAAATTGCTACATAAGTGTAATATATAACAAATTTGAAAAATGATTGATTTTATTCATGGGAAAATAATGGGTCAAGGCTCCCCACATGTGGGAGGTTTGACCCACTATATGGGAGGCTTGACCCAGTTTGTTTTATATTGAAATATTTGTGAAGAAAAATAAAATAGGTATTAAAAAAGCCAAATAAATTTATACTACATGCTTTAATTATTATAAAAAATATTTTTGAAAATATGATGCTTAAAAAAACCTGTTTAAACACTATCTCAATTTAGAGGAGGAAAATTTTGTTTTATACAGGATTTTGTCTGGGAAGGTAAAAGGAAATTTTAACATTTAAGACAGTATTCCGTTAGAGACAGGTTCCGTTTTCATAGGGTTTCATGTATTATTGTCCGGATTTAAAAACCACTGTTCTGCTTTTTTTTTTTGTCTCCTTGTCCTACTTTTTGTGATACTCAACTTGACAACTCTAGTTTTCACATACTTCGGCTTCATCTCATTGTATTTATCCTGGTGAAATTTGTCTACATACCTACTCAAAGTTTTTCGATCAATTCTATGTTCTTTTGCAGCCGCATGAGCACTTAACTTACCTGTAACCCTTTGATTAAGGGACTGGGACTATGTCGTCCCAACAACTATTTATTTATTCTATTCGCACCACTTTTTGAAAAACATTCTCTGCCATACACTTACACTAGAATACCTACATACTAGAATTTCTACCAAAAAGAAATTCTTTTGTAAATTGTGGTGCGAGTGAATACATAAATAGTCCCCAATACTACCTGTTATCTAAAGGTTAACATCTGCTGCTTCCATACTTTCTAGTCCTTTCTAGTATTTTCCACTGTTTCTATTTACCTATTTTAAGTAATATTTACATGGAAAAAAGCTCTTATCAACTTTCCCATTTATATTTCATTAAATGTTTTCTTGCAGTGGATACTAGCAATTTTTTACATATTTATTTAATCAGTTTTAAACATTTTCTTTTCTATCACCTCATTTTAGTAGCTTTACAGAATAAAGTTAGTTACTTTTTCATATATAGTCGTAAGCCTTTCATTATGCACAGTGTATAAAAAAAGATTTCCAAAACCACTTAATTAAAGGAGCCTTGAGCATCTGGTCAACCCTCCCTCACATTAACTGGGTCAAGTCTCCCCATATAGCCATTTTCTAAAGAATGGCACATTGTTATATTAAGCCTAACTTACTTTACAATCTTTATGGCTGGGATGAAAGCTCGGTATTTCTGCATTACTTAAAACCTACTTACTTAAATTGCTATGATATATTTTATCTGAAAAAAGCTTACAAAATATTTCTAAAAAACACAACTTTTAGGTTGAAAACGCCTTGCAATTGATTTTTTCCACACCTATTTCGATTATCTGTATGAAACGAAGACAGTTGTTTGAGCATTCCAGTAGCTTTGGTTGACACCTATTGATAAAACTCTGAAAATCTTTTAAATATGAAAACTGAGGGGTGGGTCAAGCCTCCCGCATGGTCAACCCTCCCTAGTCTCCCCTATCTTAACTTTTCTTTTCATGTTTAAAATCTTCATTTTTATAGAAGTGCCTCAGGGTGCGATATTTATTTTTTTAATGAATCTCTATTCTTGTATGTAAATGTTTCAGTTATCATTAATATTGTTAATCCATATTCCATGTATTGAAGTGTTAAATATCTGAAAAATGCTATACAGTAAAATCTAAGACTCAATTGCATAGAAAAGAAAAAAAATGCGTTATAGACAAGTTCCCTTCTTAGCAAGTGGTAAATGTATTATATATTATTTTCTTACGTAGTAGTATATTAATTTTGCATTGATCAACACGTTTTTCAGTTTAAAACAAGATTCCGTCATAGACAGGTTCTTTTTCACAAGTTTTACTATATTTTAATTTAACTATATTTTAATAAGTGTAGAAATCTACTACTCTTTAAAAAGAATGAATTTGAATGTTTAATTGTAGAATAATGGCGATTTAAAAATGTATGCATTTTTTGACAAAAAAATTGTGCCAAGCCTATTTTTACTGATCTTTGAACGGACAAGGCCGCGCCGAGGCAATGATTTTCATACGGGGTGGGTGAAAACTAGGAATGAAAATTTTAGGCCGTGAAGATTAGGAATGAAACCAGTACCGGGTGTGTGCAGAAAAAATAAGTTAGGCCCGGCCCTTCAGGAAAAAAGTAAGGCCCGAGCCCGGCCCGGCCCGGCCCGTAAAGAATAGTGACTAGGCCCGGCCCGGTCCGAGACTTCAGAAAAAGTAAGACCCAGGCCCGTCCCGGCCCGAGTGCCGTGAATGAAAATAGGCCCGAGCCCGGCCCGCAGGCCGGCCCGTGCAGATCTCTACCCGGTGGGACAATTAAAAGTTCGATTCGAGCCCGGCCCGTTTATATTTTGCCAGTTCACGGCCAGGCCCAGCCCGTACAAAAATCAGTGAAAACAGGCCCGGTCCTATCCGATTCAATTTCTCAAAAAAATTCTGATTTTTCTTAACATACAATTAAGATGCTTTTAAATAATACTGCATGCAAATTAATGGGATAATTTTACAGTGTACTTTAGATTACTATGTATTCACAAGGCAGGAAATACACATCAGCAACATTAACAATTATACTTAGGCTGTTCAACATTCAAATAAGGATACATTAAAAAATTAATATAGTTTGGAATAAAGAAAAAAATTAGTAAAAAAATCCTAACTTTTGAAACTGTATAATAAAAAGTTAATTTTAAAATATGTAGGTCATCCAAAAATGTGTTTTCCACGGCCCATAAAAAGAAACAAAATATAATTACCTGGAAAGTTGGATCCTGTTGAAGTACTCGTAGGCCTCATCGTGGTATCACTGTAGAAAAGCGCAAAAAAGATCTGTGATGCATAAAATCATCGCGAAACACCTGTTCTGGAAATTGTGTGGTAGGTGGGTGCTGAAGAAACTTACACCCTAATACAAAACCAAACGTATGGGAGCAGCATATACATTTCTGTAGCGATACCACGATGAGGGCAACGAGTACCTCAACAGGATCATTATGGTTGATGAGACGTAAATTGAGAACTGTGCCAAGCTCCTGGCTCCATTCCCACGCGGAAGGCTTCTATGATACTGGACTACAAAAGCTTATCCATGCCATGACAAGTGTTTTAATTCCAGTAGTTCTTATGTTGAGAAGTAGCTGAAACATTGCTGTACCTTTTGGAATAAATCTTTCCAGGTAATTATGTTTTGATTCTTTTTATGTGCCGTTGGAAATTTACTTTCAGGATGATCCTCGTACTTCTCAGTAATTTATTAAGGCTGTCCTCAAATCCAAAGGAATTACTTTCTAACACCTTTCTGAATTCATTTCTTTTAAAAAACGCATAAAATTGGCAGGTGTTCTTATTCAAAAAGTATGTAATCAAATGACATTTTCCATTTTTTGTTAAAGTCGAAATGTCTTTCGGAAAATACTGTCAAAGTTGGCTTTTTGAATCGAATTTCAAGACGCAATAGCACTGGAAAAAGGGAAAAACCTGCCGTCACGTGATAAAAATCACTTATAACTCGAGAAGTAATTTATTTATTAAAAAAATGGAAAACGCTATTCGATTCAAAATCGCTTCAATAGCCAAGCCTGTAAATTTAATGCCTTTACAGTTAAAAATGAGTCAAAGCATTTCATCTTGATATAAGAATATTATAAGAAACATTTCTTCATAAAAATATCAGGGATTACAATGAGGTTACTATTAGTTGCTTACAGTTAAAAAAAATTTAATCTAATAATGTTTCATTTTTAAATCTCTATGATAATGGATATATTAATCCATCTTGCAAAAATAAAATTGTTTTATCATCAGAATATTAGACTTGTTTTTAATAGTAAGGAGAAAAAAAATTAATATTTTTTTTTATTGAAGTTTACAACGATTTGAAAGCAAATATCACACTAGAAACACCTTTCTTAAAAATAATCATGGTACATTAGATTCTCGATTATCCGAGATCTATGTATATTTATCCAGTCCTATGAAATAGAATAAAGTTATAATCAAGGTGAAATAGTGCATTTCGTCTTATGATTTTGGTTAGAATAAAGTTTTTTAACTATTTGAAAAAATGGTTACTGTTCTCTGTCACGGTAGGAAATCAAAAACATATCTGAAGTGCTTTACTGGTTGAATCCGCATTTTATTCGTTTTCTGATGGGTCTATACAGTAATCTGTATTTTCCCTTTACTTTCAACAGAGATGGATACTTCTGTTGCCACTATGACAAATAGTAATAAAAACTACAAAAAAAATTTAATAGCTCAAACAAATTGAGATCCAGCTTTCAAACAAATTGCAATTAAAAATGCATTTTTTTCTCTATACGACGATATAAAAAGTAATATTGTGGGATGTTTAGAAGTTTAAGAATGAAATTTCATTTAAAATTGGTCCAGGAATATTAATGTTTAATCCATGGCGTTGCGTAATGTATGACCAGCTCCGTAGAAGTTTAAAAATTTACAGTACCGAAAATTGTAAAACTGAAATTTCTTTTAGAATTTGTTCATGATGGGTCAAGGAATATTAATGTTTGATCCATGGCGTACGTAATGTATGATCAGCTCCATAGAAGTTTAAAAATTTACAGTACCAAAAAATGTAATCCATGGTGTACGTAATGTATGAAATTTCATTTAAAATTGGTCGAGGAATATTAATGTTTAATCCATGGCCTACGTAATGTATGAAATTTCATTTAAAATTGGTCGAGGAATATTAATGTTTAATCCATTGCGTACGTAATGTATGACCAGCTTGGTAGAAGTTTAAAAATTTACAGTACCGAAAATTGTAAAACTGAAATTTCTTTTAAAATTTGTTCATGATGGGTCCAGGAATGTTATGGCGTACGTAATGTATGATCAACTCCGTGCGATTTTTTATGTCTTAAATTTTAGTCTTCGAAAAAATCATTTTCCAAATGGTCGTTGTAATTTGTTAAATTGCTTTTTTCCCCCTCTTTTTCTGAAAAATTCAGAATTTTTTTTTTTTTTTAATCATCAAATTTTTTAACATTAAAGTTGATCTTTTGATTTCCGAATTCGAAGGCTGACAATTACAAGACGGATCCATTTAGTAATCTGCTTTAAATCAAGCTGCTTCGAATTAGGAACAACCTTAAGAAAAGGGAGAACGCTACTCGATTCTTAAGCACATGAATATTTTCAAGCAAATAGACATGGAAATGAGTTTATGAATGTCCATCTCTGCCCCTCTACAAAGATTATACTGCTAAAAAAGAAAAAAAAAAGAGGGTTACTATTTTATCTTGCATATATTTCACACCTTAGTTTTCATCAGTGTTGAATTCAGGGGGTGGCCCGGGGGAAGACATTCCCACCCGGAAGATTTGAGATTTTGGATTTTCAATGGTCAAAAAGTGCCAATTTCCCCTCTGAACTCTATAATGTACCCCGCGGAGCCACAGAAATCCCTCCCGAAGAAAAGTGTCTGAATTCAACACTGGTTTTCATTGTCATTGGTCCGACTTCGCGCCCTTTGAGGCCGGATCTGGACATTAAAAAAGTATTTTTAGTAAAATGCCATGGGCGGAATTTTTCAGCTGGTGCTTACCTAGTAATGGTAAAAGGACGAGATAAATAATTTGGGAGGGTAAAGGCAGGGGCAGATGCTGCTTTTACTAGCCATAATACCCTGGATGAGGGTTTTTTTTTTTAGATTACGGGCAGTCGCCAAAGCTCTACTCCTCTAAGAATGGATTTAGTTGGTTGCAAAAAAGAATTGCACCAAAAGTAATACAAAAATTAATTGCACCAAAAGGAACAGGGTGGCATTTTTCAATTTGCGCCATGAGAGGCAAAACGCCTAGAAATGGCAAAAAAACGAGAAAAAATCTTTTTGGGCGATAAAGGCAGGGGTGGCTTTACTAACCATGGCGCCCTATGCGAGATTTTTTACTGTAACCACTACAAATGCTACACTCTTTTATTTAAGGGTTTTACTAAGAATTTTTCTTTTCTAAATGATAGAAGGCATAGACATGGTACATTTGTATTGAGAAAATGAACAGCTCTTTTTTCTAATTCATATGCAATCTTCTATTATAGGTGATACTTTTTATCTATTTGTAAATTTTAATGCATTTGGTTCAGTTTTCTTTTTGGATTTTCCGGTTGCGAGATAGTTTTATGCAAATTTCAGATATATATGCATTTTTGTATCTAACGACAAAAAGATCTTCATTTGACGCCTTCTGTTCTGGATCCCGGGGTGCAGAATGGTTGGGGAGGGCACGTGCGTCCCCCTCCCTCCCCAACGCTATGCCTACGCATGTATGGTAAGTTCTGTATTGTGAGTTGCGATATTTTGGACAAAAACTTACAATAAAAGCATGGGCTCTGTGCCTATGTCTCCATTCTCTTACAAAAGCGCTGTAAACAAGATCAAGATGATTGTGAAAAATTGATTCACTGTGTGGAATGTTTTAAAAGTTATGAACTGGCCTTGTATGCATTGGTCGCGGCTGGATAGTACGAATCGAAGTCTCCTAGATGGCGGCCGGCTGATAGTGAAGCATTGTATACTCTGTGGAACAAGGCTCAGAGACTCTATCGACACGGTGCGCAGGAACGCATGCGTACCTGAGCAAGAGATTCTTCATTGCAATGAAGAATCTCTTGCTCAGGTAACGCAAAGATATTGACCCTATTCTCCCTTTGGGTTTGAGGCTGTGATTTAACGCAACTAATTCTCGGGTGGTAAACCCACTACGGAGTTCAGAGGAGGAGGGTTCCGGGATCACTACTTGGCGTCTACGGTTTCCTGATAGGGGGAACATTGCACAGAGAAGAAGCATCTGAGTGCTCGGAACCTGAGCCCCGGGGTTTCCTTTAGAAAGATCTCCACAAAAAGCACTTCTCCCTCGGACCTATATCTATCGTACAGATAATCCATAATCGGCCGTCATAAACAATACCAACACCTATAAAACAGTAAGTAAGTAAGCACCCACCCTGGGAACCCGCTTTTGGCTTATGGTTAGGTTTGAACCCCGAGCCCAGGGCAGGGAAAAGTACTATTACCTGTAAAACCCTCTAGTATTTAAGACAATAGAATACAATACAATTGAAAAAATAATAAAAAAATTAAATTAAATTAGTTTTTTTTTTTTTTTTTGCAGTCAGCTGCTGGCCCCTCTAGAAATATGAGATAAAAATTACTAAAAATATTTAAAGATAAAATAATCTAAATTTAAAGATAAAATTACAATAATATATAACTTAAAGGCCAAAACAATAGCTGTAGTAATGAATTTATATGTCCAGCACTCCTGCTCACTGCCCATAACTCGGAGGAGGACCGTTGAACTGATATATTGATCTATGAGATCCCCGTTCATATTAAACCTTCTGAACGATATAAATATAGTTTTAAGCTAGATTTGAGATTAATTACTGTGAGCTATATATAAGTACAATAACATATAAGGAAGGTTTATCGGTTACCCACAACGTACTAGAGCAAGATTAAAGTTTTTAAGAGCTGAATTTAAGTTTTAAAGAGTTTATCTGAAGTTGCTATATATCACGAAAAGTTCAACTGGTTATCACAGCGACATACAAGTTTACAAAAGCAGGACACCATTTTTGAAGATATTAGCCTTTGATACTCATATTAAAATCTTTCGCTGATGAGTTAATGGAAGTATTTTGTAAGAGATATTACTGTAGATATTTTCAAGATGAATGATTTTTTTTTTTTTTTTTTTTTTTTTATGTAGATACTTTATCTGAACCTCCTGTCCACCAATTGAGACTGAAATATAGGACACAAACTAGAGTCTGCTGTATGCTTCCTATAGTTTTCTTGATAATAGCAATTAGTACAGCGATGCTGTGATGGATCGGTGATATAAGGACAGTTGAGAGTTTGATGACCCATGGCACATTTGGCACATATGGAGTTCCTTCTACAGTTAGTCTTTGTATGCCCGTAAAGTTGACAGTTCTCACATCTAAGTATGGGTCGATATATTCTTATACTGCAATTATTGAGGCCAATTGAGATACTTTTCTGAGCCAGAAGTTTTTTAGCTGCATTTACTTCTAAATTCAGTACCATATGATAACTTGTGGATTTTTCTCTTTGTATTATTTTTAATATTGTTAAATTCTTGTCTGTTGAACGATCTTTTAAGTAGTTAATTATGTCATCAGTAGGTATCATCGATGGTATTCCTGTAATTATTATCCTTGAGTGTTTTTGTAGGTTGTAAGTTAGTTCTACTATTTCTGAAATGTTTGGGATTTTTTCAATTCTTTTCAATAACTTCTCTGTGTTGTTATCTGTATCTGATTGAATTGTCAGTGTATTGATTTGTTTTGTGTGGCGATATACGCACAAGGCGGTTGCTCAGGCTAAATTTTTCGTCCAAACCATGTTAAATAATATTCCAGAATTTGGCAAAACTCGCCAGAACGTGAAACGAGTTCGACAAACCAATAAACATTAACTTAGCAATATTGGCACGTGCACTAAGATATTGGTGTTTAGTTTTTGTGCGAAATTGTCTTGACTAATAAAATTTTATTTCCCTTAGTCTCCATCATGTTATAGAGACCCTCTAACCATAGTTGGCTGAAATGTGCGATTGGTGAAGATCTATATGACATATGTCTATATGAGAGTGGAAACATATGCGCAGGACACATGTTCAAAACGTTTTTGTCCAAACTATATCAAACAGATAACACAGAATGACAATATTCATTTGGATGAGTTCGATTAGACGAGTGAGAATAGTTAATCTATTAGTTTGGTGATAATGGTCTTCTAAGATATTTGGCTATTAATTTTTCACCAAAAGTCATTTCAATCAATCCAATTTTATAGCCCATATGTCGCACACTAATATAGAAACACCCTAGGCTCACTGGACATTACTCATGAATAGCAAGAGCCTTGGTCATCACGAAAGTAGAATTCAAATGCTCCTCACCCCTGTCGGGGATAATTTATACAGTCAGTATCGGCTTTATGGTAACCCGCTTATAATGTCGCTTTTTGTAAGTCCGTACTGACTGGATACCAGAGCCCAATCAAGCTGAAGTTGAACCCAGGGCCTGTTAAAAAGTTGCCACCCCCTCTACCTCCCCATTCCCGGTGACACTTTCAGAAAAAAAAAGTAGGTTTATTTGATCAGTTGACAAAATTGTTTGGGTGAAAGTTTCAAGTTTACAAAAAAAAATTAACTTACAAGAATAATCAAGAAAATGAATTACCATCCACTTTCTCACATAAGCATTTGTATAATTCACAAATATCTATGATCCACAGTTTATGTTGCAGAATAAATGAGGACGTCATTTTCAAAACTCATTTCAAATCATAAAAATTGTGTTTTCCCTAACAGTCTAGTAGTCATTTTAAACTATAATTCTGACATTGTAAAATCCTCGTTTATATTGAAACCAATAGACACAGTATGCAGTTTTTGGCATTTTCCTCAAATTTTATTTTCTGGATACGGCAAGTTTTGAAAATTATAGATACTCTCAAATTGAAAAGGACTTTTACAGAAAAATTGAATATGGAGGTTTTTTATTACAGTAAAACTTTGTTTTTAAGTCAGGGACCAAAATATAAAATGCAAACAGTGGAAAAACTTAAATTGTGAGAAAATTTACATGCAGGAAGTATTTACTTGTACTAGGTTGAGCAAAAAGTTCTGGGAAATTTGTAAAAGAACCGTTGTTATGCGCAAATTAACAACAAAAGCAACAAAGACTATTCTTCAAAATAGAGACCATCATAGTCCACCACTTTCTGCCCGATTCCGGATTTGCTGGAAGTACCATGGTGGCTCCTTGGAATCAAAAAACTCTTCACATGCTTCTTCAACTTCATTCTTTCAGAATCGTTAGACATTTTCTCTAATAATTCTGGATCAACGCAGTACACGAGCTGTTTTCCCATTGGTCTGAGCCGTGAAGCCCCTCCCTCCGGTATACAGCTCATGCGTTAGTGATAACAGGACCAAGTCTTACTTCCCCGCCAGTTCCCGTGAACAGCGGAGTGCCGGTATCAACACTTGGAGTCTTTCATCCAGGTCCTGAAAAGGGCCGGCCCAGACCGCTGTACTGTGCACTCAACCGGGACCGGGCCCCCGGCCCCGGCGAGCCAAGTTGGTAATATCCAGTCGTTCAAAGGCAATATTATAAAGGATGGGTTTAAGGGGGGGGGGGGAGAGAAAAGGAACAGAACAAAAAATGGCCCTTCTCAGTTACAGATATTTTTACCATACATTGAATTACACAAAGTTTTTCCTAAATTAACACAAGTTTGAGTGCTGGGTAAATGGTAAATGTGTTCTGAAATATCGAAAAAAGTATGTCCGGAAATATCACCTAGGACCAGTACTGCCCTTGCAGGGACCATATAAAATAAAATTTCGTATTTTAATATGTATACTGGCCCATTTAAAACAAATGCCATATCTAAGACCTGTACTTATACTTTTTGCAGTTGGAATAATATTTTTATCGTCAGCGGTCTAACTTCTTCATATTTTATGCATTAATTATAGCAGCACTCACGCAATTTTAACACACATTTTTTTTTTTTCAAATACAATCAAATCATATTTAGGATATCATAAAACGTGTAAATTTCGCTCTATTAAAGGGGGGAGGGGTTAGGTCGGGCGACTGACCATGGTGCTAAAATGTCATGAGTTACGATTATACAAATTCTTGATTAAAATTTAAAAGCTTCTTTAAGATATAACATTCGTAGAGGTGCTGTCAAAATCTTGCCTAGGTCACCGTGGCTACTAGTCTCCTCTGTGTAAATCTTTTCCAAACTGAAAGCCGAAAAATTTCAAGAATTCGATACTTTCTTTTTATGAATAGAGAAAAAATTAACAGTGGAGTAGTTTTCGGACTACAATTAACAATTTTCAAAATTCAATAAATGAAAAATGAATGAAACAAAGAATACTGCACATCATTTCTCTTTTTCATGCTAGCTCAATGTAAAAAAAAAAAAAAAGACTCGAAAATTTTTTTTAGCACAGGGGCCTTTTAAAGGGAACAGAAGGAAATTTCCTTCTGGACCCCTAGACTTCAGCCTACTCACACTCAGCCTAATGGGTAATCCGCCTCTGTTATAAGGTCATATTTTTCAGGACTGCATTGGGGACCATATAACCGATACTGACTGTATATACTCTCAGCTGACGTGACATGCTAAATTATCTTGTCTAATCATATTTGACGATGCAAGCAATGCGAACTTCCAGTCTGAGTATATGCTCTGTGAGTATGTGGCCACTACTTATTCATTAAGGCACTCTACTAGCGAGAACATAAAATAAATTGAATGTAGATAACTATAAAATTGCGCGGCTCGGGTTCTACCCGACCCAAACCCGCAAAAATAATTTTCGGCAACCCGCAACCCGACCCGAACGTAAGAAAATCAAATTATGTTTTAATACCTGTATGAAAAATAATCTACAACTGTATCTCTAATAGCGGTCTGCATCGGTCCGCGGCAAAATTTCAATCTGGCCAGGCCGCTTTATTAGGACAGTTTTTTCAACGGGCCGGCAAAAAGGTCTACCTGCCCGATATAAATATTTAGACAAAGCCGATAAAATTAAAAATGGGCCGTGCCGAGCTAGGGCCGAACTTTTAAGTTTTACATGGGGCGGGCCGGCAAAAGGGTCTACCTGCCCGATATAAATATTTAGACGAAGCCGATAAAATTATAAATGGGCCGTGCCGGGATAGGGCCGAACTTTTAAAGTAAATCAGATAATTCTGCATGAAAAACCCATTTATCCGAATTAAGGGGAGATTAGCCCCCCGTTGCGCCTTTTATGCTTAAGCAATGAACTCCCAAAACTAATCAGGGAAGCGCTTTATCAGAATGAACGTATTTACAAAATTTGAATCAAATCGGAAAATTCTGCATGAAAACCCCATTCATCTAAATTAAGGGGGGATTAGCCCCCCGTTTTCCTTTTATACTTAACAACGAACTCCCAAAACTAATCAGGGAAGCGCCTTATCAGAATGAAACTGTTTACAAAATTTGAAGCAAATCCGATATTTCTGTCAAGAGTTATCGCGTTACATACATACGCACATAGAGAACCTGCGGGCGCATTAGCTCTCAGTCTTTAATAGTCTGTGAGCTAAAAAGAAAAAATACACGAACTAAAAAAACAAAGAAAAAACAAATGTCATAAAAAATACTGGCGCAATATTTCAGTAATGTGTCCCTCTGGAGGGCATAGTGAGGGAAGATACATAATATGAAAGAGTGGTCAAAGGGCTTTCTAATGATATACCACATAATGGGGTGTCGAAAAATATTAAAAAAGTGCCCCGGGGGATGAAATTGGGGGAGGGGAATCCGAGGTTCATAATAGTAATATAAAAACACGCGCGCATTCAAATGCAACGCAATCGGTGAAGAACTTTCAGAGGTTTAAGATTTCGTACAAACGAACAATTACATTTTTTAATATAGAAATGTGCCCCCACAGGGGGAAAGTGCGATGAGGGTGATGGTAGGTGCATAATATGAAATAGTAGTCGACGTGCTTTCTAATGATATGTCACACGACGTGTGTCTGAAAAAATTTAAAAAGCGCCCCCTGGTGGTGGTGAGGAAATTGTAGGAGCGAGGTTCGTGATAGGTATATAAAAACACGCGCGTATTCGAATGCAACGCAATCCGTGAATTTCAAAGCAATCGATGAAGAACTTTCGGAGGTTTAAGATTTTGTACAAACGAACATTTATATTTTATTTCTATAGAAATGCGCCCCCACGTGGGGAAAGTGAGGGGAGCGAGATGCGAAATATGAAACAGTAGTCCAAGGGCTTTCTAATCATATATCACATGATGGGTTTTGGAAAAAAGTTTAAAAACGCCCCCTGGTGGGGGTTAGTGGCAAATGGGGGTTGGGGGAGCAAGGTTCATAATAAGTAAGTATATAACACTTCCGTATTCGAATGCAACCCGTAAATTTCAAATCAATCGGTAAAGAACTTTCAGAGATTAGCGATTTTTAACAAACGAACATTTACATTTTTTTTATATAGATATAGATGAAGAACATAAACGTGAAACAACACATTAAAAATCCAATTAACTTGTACCACTTTTATTTAAAATAAAGGATTGAAAGAATTTGTTTTTTTTTTTTTCATTAGATTAGGAAGACTCTGAACTCCCGTTTAAGATATTGTCTTCCACAGGGGATTCAGAAAAAATTCTTAGTTCCTTATTGTCTTAGTGTTAATAATTTTAAATCAGTCAACAAAAAATTTTTTCTTTTCTTCAAAATCGTGAGAAAAAAAAAAAAACCTGGTTAATTAAATTTGATAATCCAAGGCAGGGTAATTGTCCTCCCTTGCAGGCACCCATGACCCATCTATACTCCATATAATTTAAATAGGCTTCTGAAGGACACCTCTCCCCTCTACTTCATCCTTTCATTGTCATGGGAAACTACAGAAAATGTTAAACAATGTGGGTCTGGAGGTTTATATTAAGCATGCTTATAAAAAGTGTGTGTCCATGTGGCCTAAGTCAGTCTGCGGTTCTTTATTCCAGAACCTTGTGAATTCAACAAACTTTATTTAAAAAACAATAAAAAGCACAAAAATAGAAATACAAACTACATCACATAAAAAGTGATGGGGTTTAAAACACAAAAACATATAAATGAATTCAAAACTAAAAATTGTCTTCCACAAAGGATTCAGGGAAAATTCTTAGTTCCTTATTGTTTTAATGTTAATAATTTTAAATTACTCAAGAATAAATGTTTCTTTTTTTTTCTTTCAAAATCATGAGAAAAAGAAAATCTGGTTAATTAAATTTGATAATCCAGAGCAAGGTAATTGCCCTGCCTTGCAGGCACCCATGATCCATCTATACTCCATATATTTTCAATAGGCTTCTGAAGGACACCTCTATCCTCTCTACTTCCTCCTTTAATTGCCATGGGAAACTACAGAAAAGGTTAAAACATGTGGGTCTGGAGATTTACATTAAGTGTGCTTGTGTTCAAAATAGATGTTGTGAAAACAAAATAGTTTCTCTGATTATTATTTGTCTCATCCATTTAGAATATTTGTCAGAACACCTTCTAAATATCGCTATCATTTGAAAGGTTTAAGGATACAAGAAAGATGACAACAATCGCTTCAACCTTAACAGTGCAATTTTCCATACTCAACTTGGCAAGATCTTCATACTTAGTGAGTTCCAGACTGATAAAAGCTGAACATTTATTGCATGCTTGTAAAATAAAAATGTTCTTATAATTTAGCCTACTTGTTCGACATGTTCATGAAACATGGCTAAACAATTTTTTTGCATATCTGCTTCCCTAGCGCACATTTATTCAGTCCTAACTCAATTTCTATTAAGTTGCATTGAGAGATTCATATTATCATCATTAGGGGTATACTTTTTCCTAATTTTTATTAACTTTTTATAGTTGAGACAGAATTCTATACATCTTTAATTCTTTTTATAAGCGATTAAATGAAAACAGCACAGCGAATTCACTCCTGACATAATTATAATGAGTTATTGGCATGAGGTAGCAGCAAAGAACAAAAGACAAATTTAATGCAATATTAAAAATATATATATATATATATATATATATATACTTTGAATTGTAATTACAAAAATAACGTGAAAATATAAAAAGTGAAAATACACATTTTTATGTATTGATTAGGTACATTTATGACTCTTTTAATAAAAAATACATCCTCTCTAACAACTTAATTATTTTAAAAGTTTTCTTTTTGTTATAATATTCACATGTAACTATATTTTTCCGCTGAAAGATGTTTGGAAATATTATTTATGCTTTTTTAATAATTGGCAACAATAACTAATAAAATGATTTTTGCAAAATATGAAATAAATCTATTGAAATAGGGAAATTTTGAATAAAAAAAAATAGATAAATGATAATAAAAAAAAAGATTGCATCGGCACACTACAAAATAGTCAAGTATGTGCCAGCGAAAGATGGTAAAATTGTTATACCTAGTTTTTGATCCTATAAAACTTTAACCGAACAATTTTAATTTTAAATAGCACTTAAAATAGTTCTTCGATTTAAAAACTGTCATCTAGATCAGCTTGTTTATCAACATTTCTCTATAAAATTACCAGTTTTCATATTTTGAAAAGTCAAAAGGTCACAGTAACCACAATTGTGGCAGTTACTTTTTTTTAGAATTGAGACTGAATCGAAGTTAGCTCTTCCATCCAACAATACATGAATCTGCTTACCCATACATATGAAATAGAGTAGACTCCCTCAAATCCGTACAGCTTGGGACCAGAGGTTGTGCGGATTTTAGAATTTTGCAGATTTCTAGTCATTGCTTTGTTTACATTTTTTAAACAGTTATTTGAATGTAATAATGCAATAAAAATTATAATGAATGCCTGTAATATAGTCAAATATTAAAATAATTAAGTAAAGTAATTAACTAAAAGGATAAATAGTAAGATAATTTAAAAAATGATTAAATTATTAAAAGTAAAGGTCAAGTAAGTAAGCAATAACGCACAGTTAAATATGCATAATAAAGATGAGACACATTTTTCTTGATGAACTTTCAACAATGAAACTTTCCTATAAATTAGGTACCCTATTAATTCATAACACCCTATTAATTCATATCAAAATCATAAAGTAAGGAAGTCTTATTTAAGTTTAGCCAGTATTAATAATCAAAGAAACTTTATTAATAATTAATATATAAATATATTTGGTAAAAAGATTGTAATACCAGTGATATCAACAAAATCTTAATGTTTTTCAGAAGAGAATTTATACTTCCTTCGTGAAAAACTACCAGTTCAGTCATATTATCAAGAATCACAAATTAAAATACATACAGAATGATACAAAAGTAAAAAATTCTTCAATTTTGTTGTTACATCTGAACTGAAAGTTTCACTTAAAGGTATATAAATATTTTACAGACATACAAACAATAAACCCAACTGGAGTGAAAAATTAGCCAGAGCCAGGAATCGAACCCGGGACCACAGTATACAAGACTGCTGCTCTAACCACTGAGCTACTCCAGCCGATGCCTGAGTCAGCAATTTCTCACTAATAAACCATGTTGGGGGAAGTCACCAGCCATACGACAGATCAGACGATTATAATTATCGTAGATCAATGTAATAGTAAAATTATTCATCATTGCCCAGTCATTCAAGGCCAGGGGTTGATGCAGGTTTTTATTCTTGGGGCCCATTTTGTGAAAAGGGTCATTCCACACGAATTCAACCAATGGGTGTTGCAGCATAGTCACGGATTTTTTTTAAAAAATTTTGTAGACAGACATAGTAGTGAAACCCTCAAATCTGAGATTTAAAACTAATTTGCGCAATATTCACTGAGATATAACCGTTTAAAAAATGGTCATTTTTACCAAATGGCGGCATCTTGGATGCTATCCCAATGTCTATAAATGTCCATAACTTGACAACTAATGATTCAAATTTTATATTTCTGGTACCAATTTAAAGCTATTTATATAAAAAATGCATATATGATATTAAAACAATGGTAAATTTTTATTTTAATACTGTTTATTACATTTAAACAGAAAATATCACCCTCAAAAATTGGCGTACTGTAATGGCCCATAAAAAAAAAAATGGCCCATCATAAATTTTTTTCAAACTTGCTAAAGACATTGCTCCATATGTATACTTTAAACAGAAAAAAAATTGGAGAGGTAAAATTTTTCATTAAAGAAAAATAGCTTTTTACACATAGGATGTCATTTACCTAACAGTGACTATCTTAAAACACGTAAGTATCTTTGTATTAACAAATAATGGTTAAAAACAGGGGCGTAGCTACCGTGGAGCAGTTGGAGCAAACTGCTCCAGGCGCACGAATCCTAAGGGCGCAAAATTTAGCAAAAAAAAAAAAAAAAAAAAAAAAAAAAAAAAAAAAAAACGAAATAAAAATTTGTAAAAATATTTGCATATTTTTTTCATTTTTAATCAGATATTATAGCTAAATCTTGTTACAATCGGCATATTCCTATGATATTTTACTTTATGGATTTATGGTGAATCTCACTCTTGTGTTTTTACTACTGTGTCTTTGTATGTTACTTTCTACTGTGTTTAACCTCAAATATTTCGATTTAAAACATGTTTTTATACACAGTTAAAACAATTTACTTCTATTCGCGAAGTTTTAATTTTAATTTATACCATACTGCAGCCTCGAGTAACTTCTCCAACACCGTTTCAGTATGCTTGCTTTTTTTCTGAAACTTTTCCGAAGACGACAGTTGAAGATTTTCAAATCTTAAACTAATCAAAATTTATTTACAGGGCTCTCACTGGTCACTTTATTGGCTACCACCATTTCCAAATAATCATCTTCCTGGTACATTTATCTTGAAAATGTTTTAGAAATTTATCATGATGATTACTGTAAGGAAATAATGATAGCCAAAGAAGTAAAAGCAATTTCTTAGCTGTTTACTTAATTTAAGATAAAAAAAACAACAACAACAACAAGAGTTTGACAAGTTGAAGAAAATCATTGACTATTTTACAAACAAAAAATCCCCAAAACGAATTTTTTTTTTTGTGTGTGTGTGTGGGGGGGGGGGGGGGCTAAACATGCATCAATACAGACTAGAAAACCATAATAAGAACCGGATTTACGCATATTCCACATCAGTCTATGATGACAAAATTTAGATGGGGGTGGTGGGTAAGCAGCAAATTAAATTTTGTGCGTATTGTGTTTGAGATTTTGAAAATATGGCAAATCTCAAACGCAAAATTGATAAGCCTTTTCCTTCTTCGGTATTCCTTAGGACCTGATTATCACCTATGCAAATATACGCCACTTTTTTCGAAAAGTACTTTTCAGCATTGAACCTTATTTAGGATTAAATAAGGTAAAACATATTTTTCGAAAATAGTCATGTGAGTTTGCTTAGGCCGTAATCAGGCTCTGCCCCCTCCCTCCACCACAATCCGATATCAATCTGGAGTTACTCCACTCAACTTTCCAAACAGTTTATAGAAATACTGTGAGTTCAAAACAGTATAAAAATGAATAAAAACTTAGATCCTAATTTTATATAAAGGTGAAACATTTCCACTGGTGATAAAGACACCGAGGTTTAAAGAAAACGTGCACTTTCATTCATAAAGCTTAAATTTTTTTCCTAATGACATAATTTTCATTTCACCTGTGCTGAAATAAGGCCTATAAATTAAAAAAATAATAATAAGGAAAAATAATATTTTACTAGATTGCGTCATGTTCTGGTAGGTTCAGACTGGCCCGTTGGGCAACCGACCTGTGGATCGGTGCGCCCTAAACCAGATAAAGCTGCGCCCTCCCCCAGGTGAAGCTAATAGTTATAAAATTTGCTAGAAGAACAAGATTTGAACAGTTTTAAATTATTTAATAATAATTTTAAAATATACTTTTTTGAAGCATTTTTTTTTATTAGTGGTTTTTGTTTCTCTTTCCAAAGTAGAAGAATTGCATTTTTTCTTGAAATTTTCTTTGTTTCAGAGGACCATTTAAATCTCTAAAAATCTAATTTATATTCCGCATCTCTGCCTGTTACCAATGGCGACATGATCTGCCCATAAGAGTTTTCAACAAAATTGAAGGTTCTTTTGTGCCCCTTCGATTATACCCTGTTTCTAGGGTTTGCAGAACATTCTGCATAAGACGAAAATATGTCTTGCACAGGGTTTTAGACAGAGTTTCTGTATAAAAATCTATTTTTAAGATATTTGACTTTAAAATAAAATATTTGCACGTTTCTTAATATTACTAGCAGCATTAAGACGTTTTATCCTCCCGCTGCAAAAAAAGTTTAAAATATGTTTAATTAATCATTCCTAATTTAGTACTAAAATTCTATGTACTTAGAATCCTACATTAGTCATTCTCAAGCTAATGTTAAACCAATGGCAGCGTTCTTTACAAATTTCTCATTAACATTTTAACTTTTTTTCCGTAGTATATATGACGTCGATGTCTAAAAGGTTACTTTATGCTGCTTCGATTTTCTTTTCTTTCTGTAAAGACTCTTTCAATTTCGGATCCAGTTCTGAAATTGAAAACATCTACAGAAAGAAAAACTGGAATGCTAATGGACATTGTTGGTTTCTGCTAGCAAGGTGGTAAAATAATGAGTTTCTAAAATGTTGCGCTCTCAAAAAATCCAAGGTCTGATTTTTCACAGTGGCCGAGTCCGACCCAGCGTGCAGTAGTGGCTCTTCGGGGTTTCACAATCATTTTTCTACCAGAATATAGGTATATATTTTTGGATCTGTTTTAATTGTAGGATTTTCTACGATTAAACAAGGAGAATTTTTTTTTTTCATGAAATTACTGGTAGCAAAGTAATTGTGAACCCTAATCGAGCCGACACTGTCTGCGTAGATGAAACGTTGTTGTATGGATATTAAGCTGAATGTGAGAAATAAAAATAATTTAATTGAGATATAAGAGAAAATGTTCATCAGTTATCGCCGCAGAATGGTTGATAAAAAGTTTAGATACCAAACCATTCGGCCGAATTCTTCGAAAATTAATGACAGATTTCTAACGTTTCTGCCGACATCATCAAAAATACACTAAATCGTGCTCTGGGAATCTCAAAACGTGAGTAAATTTTAACATACATGCATACATATTGAATCATTGTAAAAAAAAAATTGAGAAATAATTCTGAATATTTTAAAATATGAAATACACCATTATTTTCATTGTGATTACAATCAGGGCCATCACGAAGACTTTTTATTGGGGGGAAGGGGGGGGGAGAGGACCTGAAATTGCCAAGTCAAATTTCAGTATTTGCCAAGTTATCACAATTAGAAAATGTAATATAGTTCTTATTTGTAAAAAGTTTAATAATATTCCCTATTAGATTTATAAATTTTGCCAATTCTATCATAAATAGAAAGTGTATTACAGTTTTTATTAAAGTTTTTAAACAAATTTGCCAACTAAGTTTATAAGTTTCCTAAGTGTGACAGCATTCGAAACATTTGGGGGGGGAGGCTCCCCCTTCCCCCTTAGCGAGGGCCCTGATTACAATGCTTTCCTATTTCCTTCCTTGCATTGTATGTGTATAGTACGGAATATAAAAACTGGAATCTTGAGTAATATATAAGGGTGTCAATCAGGGTTCTCGTTACCGATCGCCACTGCGCCAAAATGTTTCACAAGGCGAGAAAACTAAAGATTGAAATGGCCAAATTGCAAGAGATGTTTTTTGTTGTTGTTGTTTCGGCGACACTCTCAATGATGCTATTGTACGATTAGACCTTTTCCGTGTAACTCATCATTTGTGTTTTGATATTCTTAGTGTTTTACGACAAATCTATTACTATCATTGTTTGAATTAGGCTAGTTTTTCTTTAGCGATTAGCCACATTGCTCAGATTAGTCAAAAGAGAACAAGGGTGTCAACTTTTATAGTTGTTCATTGGCTAATTTTCGAAACAATTAGCTGTATAATTATAGTTCCAATAGTAAAAAAGTTTCAAAGTTATAAAATAGTTATTTTCTAAAAATTACGAGGTTTACATTTTTATGCCGTTCCTGTGTTCTATACAATTTACTCTGTACGTTAACAGGTAAAATAATGCATTCTTTTTTGTACGACCAAAACTTACTGAGTTATGTTACTTTGAATTTTGGTATTTTCTGGCACTAAAAACAGAAAACGTCTATATATTTCATCTATATACGAAATCTAAAAAAAAAAAAACTTGACAATAGTATTTTTTTTTTTATTAGTATACTAAAATGCATCGAAACCCTTGAAAAGAAAAACATATTAAGGGCGGGAGATTGTACTGGCCCACTGGCGCACTTAAAACAAAAATCCCTCCCTATTCGCAGAACATATTGCTAGGTACTCCGTACTTACAGAATAATTTATTTCGTTATTCATTATTTATTTTTAATTATTTGTATTTAATACGTTGTTGAAATACTTTGACTTTCAAATAAAAGTAAGATTTTAAATCGAATTAAGAATAGAATATAAATTTTAAACTTCAAAACAAAAATGCGCAGAACTTTTTCGAGTGACAATAGGGCGCACAAATTTTACTTGCTCCAGGGCGCTGAATACGTAGCTACGCCACTGGTTAAAAATATTTTTTTCTGGCATATGAATTAATGTATGAGCATCAATATATAAATAATTCAATTTAGAAATACTAATCAGCAGTTAATTATACTAAAAACACATACATATTAAAATAACAGTAAATTTTCATTTCAATACTTTTTATTTCATGTAAAATGATAATATGTATAATTCTAAAAAAAATATACATAATGGAAAATATTTAGAAGGAAAAAGAGCCATAAAACATATTTTCTTGAAATATGGCAGAAATACTAGCTGTAAATCAGTTGAATTCAAATAAAAGATTAAAAATTAATATTAATGAGTTGATTGAGTTGACATTAGTTATTCAGTTCACTGCCAATTTCAATTTAAATGAACAAATCTTGACAAAATGAGTACACAAATCTTGTGTGATACAAATGTACAACAAAAACATCAAATATGTATAAAAGTAAGACTTAGATAAAACTTATATGAAACATATTTACATAAAATAAGAACAGGATACTTACATGGATATAACTTTATAATATATTGTTGAAAGGAACTTGATAATATGTTGTTGAAAATTACCAAGGATTTAATCTGTCTTGAAGTTTAAGAATAAGAGTTGAATTGCTGTATGCTCCTCTGGAGCAACAGTATATGTTCTTCATGTAGCAGTCATTGGGGTAGACACTATTTTCATTATATGCTCATATGGAATCCAAAAAACATCTGAAGATTTTGGCCATGAATATGATGAACTAGGACCATGAGGATGCATGAACATAATTTTATAGTCATTGAATTCCTCGCAGTAATCTAAAATCTTACCAATCCACCAATTAACACCATATACACATGCAACATATTGTTCACTTTTAAATGTTTGTGGTTTGTCGGTTTCACTAAATCTCACAGTAGTAATAAAATTTGTTGAGGAGCCTGATACCCTGGAAACCAGTATTTGGCCTTTATTTATTGGCACAAAGCTGTGATTAACCCTTGTTCCTACGATTGTATCTGCCTTTGCATACCTATCTGCTAACTGATTATTGGCAATTTCAATTTCAGATTTTGTTATAAAAAAACTTTCAATTCCTTTAACATATTCTTTTGCAAATGTATACAGATCAAATGCATTTAAGATACCATCTTTGAATGGACGCTGAAGACTTGCTTTGGTGGCCATGCGTTTTATGGTGCCGCCTATTCCATCACAAGCTCCTTTTCCGTGGCAAGAGGCATTAAAATGCCATTCAGCTTTCACACCATGGTCTTCTTCATGATGGCAGAGATTAATAAAATTTTTATAATTTTTGTATTAGGCTGATGATCCATCACTAAAATATTTTATGTATTTAATCTGTGGAATTTGTGAAATTAAATAATTGACAATTACTTTTTGAAAAGCCCAAAATGTAGTAGTGTCATGAACTAAATGCTCGCTTATTGCACACATAGGAATAGATTTCACAGTATCAGTGATACTGTCCCTTATCTAAGCAAGAAAGGGGTGAACTGTAACCTGTTTTTTTTTCCCAATGGATATTTTGAATAGCATCTTGCACAATGCAAGTATAGTTTTCAGAAAAATCAGCTGAAATAATAGCAGTTTCTGTATTCAGTTCATCCTTTGTTTTCTTGAAATATAAACTTTGTGATTTTGCAAAAAAGTGGTGTGAACATAAAGCAAGGAGTTTTGTAATTAAATCATCAACAAATTCATCAACAGGCATAATCACTTTTTTAATTCTGCTCCACAAGTCTTTACCCACTGTTTATAAATAATATCATTACTCATTTCCAATTCATCTAAACCCATTAAATCTTTCTTTAAAATTTCAGGAGATGGACATTTATCACACCTGTGCAACATGCATTCTTCAGATTCAATGCAACAAACAAGTTTTTTTAGCAGTGATATGTAGTCATTGATATGAATAGCATGAAGCATAAGTTTAATATTTTGATGGTATACACACACACAGACAGAATGAATACCTTTGCTTCCAGCAGTAACACATTCTCTTGGACGTAGTGAGCAAAACTTAGACAATCCAATTTTTAAGTCATGTTGTTCTTTAAATGCAATATATAAGTCTTTTCAATTGTGCAAAATCAATCTCTTTTGTTTTAATATTCTGCCGTTTTCAGTTGGAACAGATATGAAATCTTTTTTTCCAGGACACATGCGGCTGTTATTATCATCATAATAAAAATTAATAACTTTTTCTATAACGTCTGGACTCAGTTTAACACTTTTTCTTCCACTAGGCATCGATAACATCCCTTCTGTTGTTTTAAACTTCCTTGTCTTTTTTACAAGATACTGTGTAGCATTAAAATAAGTCATTGTTTGCTGTATTGTCCATGAATCTGGAACTAGTGTTAGAATTTGAACTTTTTCTTTAAAACATGCGTTGTAAACTTCTCCAATAATTTATCCATCATAGATGTGCAGTCAGGACAAATTGTGTCTTTACTATTTTGAGGCTTATTTATGGTTTTAACACCTAATACTGTCTGCTTTAGTTGCAACACACTTAGTTATTTTTGAAACTTTCTTTTGCATGTAATTAAGTTTTCTCTTTGAGGTACGCCTACTTACCTTTATTGGCGATAACTCTAACAATTCACAACTTTTGTTTAATTGTTCTATTACTACTGTGGGTTCATTAAAATCTGAATCAGAGGGGCTTTCTGTTCCTGAGGTGGTTATCCTGTCAACAATAGACATTTTTTTCATATTTACTGATGAATAACAGGAAACACAATTTTTTTCCTGGAATGAGGCTATCTGGATTTGTTTTAGACATATCTAATGATATTGTTTTTAGTGATTTTGCTCTGATGCTATTTGGATGTTTATTAAATGGATCACAACACTGTCGCTGTCTTAAAATATACCATTTTAGATATTTATCCTTGTGAACATTGCATATACTATTTCCATGGACAAAGCATTTTTCATCTGGGATTACATAATGCAATCTTTTTTTTAATAACTGCAAATCACGTGAAGACAATTGAAGAACAGGAATCAGATCAGTACTCAATGAAACACCAAGTTTCTTGCATACAAAACACTCCATGTCCACTGTAGAGTCTTAAGCACAAAATAACTATTCTATGCCAGTGCATACTACATTGAAAACATCAACAGAAATGATGTTTAAAAGGGATAGTCAAATTTTTTTGTACATTATGATGTAATATTTCATCATACTTTAATTACAACCAATTAGAAAACAGATGACGATACAGCAGCAATCTTTTCCCAAAATTGCATCAGCATACAACATGATGCAATAATTCATAAATTATGTCAAATATTTTTTTTATTTAAAATTTTATATATAATGCAGTTTATAATAAGCTTACCCACAAAAGGTTTCAAAAATTTTCAACAAAAGATTTGTTGGATACATTATGATAAAATTGCATAAACATATAACATGATGCAATATTACATCAGGATAGAAGATGATGCATTATTACATCATGTTTTGAATTCAAATAATAAGGAAAATAGATTATGCAAGATTAGCATTCATTTCATGAATTCTGTCATTCTTAGTATATAAATTTATTGAAATAGAAAATACATAAACAGACATATTTATATCTGAATATTTAATGCAACTTGAATGATGTAAATACATGCATACAGCAGAATTTTTCTATAAAGTCACATACAAATGTAACACTTTTTAAGTGAGCAATTTTTAAAGTAAGAAATAGAAATTTAGGTATAAAAATTGAATTTCTTGCATGGAAAACATTTTGAATAGATTCCACATATACACATGCAGTAAAATCTCATTTATATATATTGCATTTAAAGGTTTTTCACAATTATACATTATATTCTTTATTTATTTTCTTATTTTCTTCAGTGTTAAATTTTTTCAATTATACATTTTTAGCAATGACTTCTTTTCTTTTCTTTTTTTTTTTTTTTGGAGGGGGGGAGGGGAGCAATTGGAGGGTGGTCCTACAAAAAACTTATGAGATTATATTTCATTATAGTTTGACATTAATTCAGGGATTAAAAAATATTTAGTTTTGGCCATTATTTCTTAAATCAGGGATATTTACATGTTTTAAGATGGTCACTGCTTAGTAAGTGACATCCTATGTGTAAAAAGCTATTTTTTTTAAACAAAATATTTTACCTCTCCAATTTTTTTTCTATTTAAAGTACACATATGGAGCAATGTTTTTAGCAAGTTTGAAAAAAAATTATGATGGGTCATTTTTTTTATGGCCCATTACACTAAGTCATTTTTTGAGGGTGATATTTTCAGTTTGAATGTAATAAACAGTATTAAAATAAAAAATTACTATTGTTTTAATATCATATATGCATTCTTTATACAAATAGCTTTAAATTGGTACCAGAAAATAAAATTTGAGTCATTAGTTGTCAAGTTATGGACATTTATAGACATAGGGATAGCATCCAAGATGGCCGCCATTTGGTAAAAATGATCAATTTTCAAATGGCTATATATCTCAGTCAATATTGCACAAATTATCTTAAAATTTTAGATTTGATGGTTTCACTACTACATCTGTCTGTAATAAAAATTTTTAAAAAATCTGTGACTATGGTGCAACAACTTTTCTTTAAATTGGTTGATTTCACATGGAATGACCCGGATACAACACGATATCAAACCACATACACGAAATCCCAAGCGAAAAACAGCTTCTCACGTACTCACAGCACAATTTCGCTGAAAAACGGGGTTGCCAGAACACACATGTCACACAGGTTTCATATCGATAACGATCGCCAACATAAAATCGCCAAGAAATCTCAAAATATCCAAGATGGCGGCCATGGGAATATACGGCATCTAAGCCACGACGGATTAATAAATATTCAAAACAAAATGTGAAAGTTTGAATAGAATTTACATAAGTGCACTCAAAAATGTAATGTCATGTCCACGAATATTCCATTTAAATAAATAATGAAAGTCTTAAAATAAGTACTTACCAATTTAATATTTCCGTTTTAATTGTATCTACATTTTAATTACTGCACACTTAATATGTAGAGCAATGCAGAAAAAATGCCGTAAATAAATACAGTAAAAGCTCAACTAACCGGCATGCTCGGGAAACGCCGATTGCCGGATACTTGAGCGCTAAAAAATCTGTCATGAAAGAAGGGGGGGGGGGGGGGCATCGACGTAAAAATGAAACTGGAAAATGATTTTTAGGCTATTTTCCTGCCATTAGGAAGTCGATCAAATAACTCTTATTATTATTATTAAAATTTGCAGTTGATAAAGTTATTCTATCCGAATAAAAAATAAAAGTAAACAAATTTCTATATTTATTTATTAATCTTTTATAAAGTTGTATTATTTATAATTTGACATCTCCCCTTTCCGGAAAAAGCACATGGAAGCTTGGAAAATTAACTTTGGTATGATTCACTTGTGTTACCTCAACTAACCTCACAGTAGAGATGTGTCATTTGTTGAGGAACGACTCCAAAGGAACGATTCCGGCAGTGAAACTGAAGGAACGATTCCATTCTGTAAAAAGGAATCGGTCCTTTTCGGATTCGGTCCTTTTTGGAACGACTCCTCGGATTCGGTCCTTTTTGGAACGGTTCCTCGGATTCGGTCCTTTTTGGAACGGTTCCTCGGATTCGGTCCTTTTTGGAACGGTTCCTCGGATTCGGTCCATTTCGGAATCGTTCCAAAAAGGACCGAATCCGAGGAACCGTTCCAAAAAGGACCGAATCCGAGGAACCGTTCCGAAAAGGACCGATTCCTCGGGAATCGGTTCTTTTCTTGTAGACTGGCCAGTTTTAATAAATTAAAATACGCTATTTTATTTCAAAATAACAGATTTTGATTCTATTAAAGCTGACTTTATTGCCAAAATATCCTTCTAATGTGTGTGCCACCTCCCCCCCCCCCCCCCCTCCTAAAAAAAAAAAAAGTAAAGTAAAGAAAGAAAGAAAAAAGAAATTGAAGTGCGGGGCGGAGTAGGGCGTTTAATAAACATTACTATTTCATCTTCTTGTGCTAAATTAATCTGAAAGAAATAATTAAAAAAAATATTTTATACGAATTGGATTTTTTACACCTGAGAGAAAAAGTGCCCGAGATGGGATTCGAACCCAGAAACTTTACGTGCTTTACCGATTGAGTACCTGGACCCCGAGGGTAATGGAACACCATGTGTACTTTAATACACTAATACATTTTCTAATTGGTAAATGTATCATACGAAATGAATTTTTTCCAAATGAATTCTTAAGGCTGTTCTCAAATCCAAAAGGATAAATTTGTGACAAAAGTTTTAATTTATTGTTATTCGGAAATGCATGAAACGAACAGGTGTTGTTGTTCAGAAACTATGTAATCGAGCTGTTTTTTCCGTTTTTTTGCAAACGCAATAGGCCTTTCAGGAAATAGTGTCAAAGTGGGCGTTTTGAACCGAATTTCCGCGCGAAAGAGGCATAATTTCTCAAAAATAGGTGAAAAACATGTTTGTCACGTGATCAAAATCGATTATAACTCAATAGGTAATTTACTGATCAAAAGATGGAAAACACAGTTCGATTCCAAATCGCTTCCATGGTCAAACATTCCAATTTTATATCTTTCCGTTAAAAAATGAATTTGTAAATGTGTCAAAACGTTTTACGCTTGTTGAGCAGATCACTTAAGAACAGCCTTAAGAAAAACAAAGAAAATGCTTGTTTAATTACTAGTGAAAAATATTTTTTTAAATCTGACTAGAAACAGTTTTGAATAATGTAAGAAATATATCACTAGGCCATAAAAATTGCATTTTAATAGGATAATAATAACTGATTTTCAATTATTTTAATAATTGTAGAGTTACGCACTTTCATGCATATTTCACTATTTCATGTTTTTTCCTCAAACATAATTTCAATTTGAGAATCCTCTTTGTCAAAATAAATATATGACCAGCTATGAGCGCTCGAGTACCACTTTATTTCCACAGTTTGGCGTCTTGTTTTTCTCTCCTGAAGAAGATGATTAAAAAAATCTCGAAACTCCCTAAGATTGTTGTTTTAATCAACTTACATTGAGGTTTATTACATAGAGTAAAATCTGTTAGAACAAGGAATTTTTGTAAAATGTTTCTTTCTTTCTTAAGATAATGAATATTTCAAAAAGCATAATGTCTAATAATAATAATAAGATAACAGTAATAGTGGTGGGTGGGATTGAAATAATTTAACCGCGGTTCGCTCTCTTAATGGCCGTTTTGAGTATAAAAACGGGAAAGAAAAATCACGTGCTAAATATAGATTATCGAACTTTCTCCAACACTGCGACATATATAAAGCTGCATATTTTATGCTTGTTTCGGTTTAATAGATTTATGTTAACCCTCCGCCTACCAGAGGGGTTCAATGGCCCCGACAGGTACATTTATAAGGATATTTCTAATTTATTTTAAAAACTGAAATTTCTGTAAATATGGGTTTTTTCTGGGATGTTCTATTCTTTTGAGTAGAACATTCCAGAAAAAGTCACATATTTACAAAATTTTCATTTTTTAAAATGTGAAAAATCAATTTGAATGTATCTATCGGGTCTGTTGCACCGGTCTGGTATGCGGAAGGTTAATATATTACATTTAAAAAGTTTTACAATATACGAATTTAATTATTGGTTTCCAAAGAATGCACGTTGTGATTTTGTACAGTTTTTTCAATTGTTATTTTACTTCTATTTCTTGCTAAATAATTAGAATTTAAATAACTGTGACTTTGTTTTAATTCAACGTAAAATAAAAGCAAAAAAAATCGTTTATCGTAATAATTTCTTATAATAATTCAGATTTCTTGATCGTTATTGATACTCGTAAATCCCGAAATCAATGCCACGATTAATGCCTGTTACTGTGGTGATGGATAATACATATCTGAGTTTAATTTCGAGCAAATCAAGGCTCCCTTCATGCTAAACTAAATTTAATGTTTCAAGCCTAATACCAAATTTCCGTTTTTATTGAGGTAAAACTTACTGCAAATACGATACTAAATTTTATGTATTTTCCTTTCTTATTGTTATTCTTTTCACTTAGAAGATTTATTTATTTATTTTCTTTTTTTTTTCTTAAATTACATAAAGTTTTCCGAAAAGTTCGAATTTAACAAAATGTTTTATCTATTTTAAATAGTTTTGACAATAAAAAGTTTAACTCCGAATAAAAAATAGTTAAATTCTCAAAAAAATAAGGTTGGTACTATAATACGTTTACAACAGATATCTTTCATTCAATGGCCGAAACATCGTCAAAAGGATAGTTCTTTATATAGTACTACACTCTGTAATAATAATGGACATACTTTTAATTTGTTTAATTTAATTAAACCAATAAACCGTTTTTCAGTTAAAATGTTAGCAAATTTCAAATTTAAAGAAATAGAACTTTGAAGTTTAGTGAATCACTATATCTTTTGGCGGAGATAATATGTACTATATATGAATAAAATCATATATATATATATATATATATATAACCAATAATTAAACATAACCTACCACCATCAAAAACCATAATATTATGAATTAAAGCTGTAAGTATATATATAAAAAAAAAAAAAAAGATAAAATATTTATAAGAATATTATGGAAGAAAAATAAGAAAGTGGACACCGACAAATAATGGAAATGCTTATATATTGAATTACGTTTTCAAGGGCACAGAATTCAATGATATAAGCAAAATGGTTGTTTTCTGTGGGAAATATAAGCTAAAGCTAAAAGTTATTTTCCCCTGTGCCCTAACAACCATTAAAATCAAGTGAATTGATTAAAAATGAAAACAGAATAGAAACAAATAATATGAATTGGAAAAAACAATAAAACCTATTTAAATATTTATAGGATATAAAATGAAATAATAAACACCATACCGATTAATATTTTAGAATAAATCCACGCTCACATGGCACCCATATCGTAAAGATTAAGGTTAATAAAACAGTTAAGAAATCACAGTTATTGATACCAGAGGACACAGTTAATACATATTGAAATAAATGTTAAATAACTTTTAATATAATATAAAATAATATAAATAGAAAGTAATTACATAATTAAAATGCACTATTAAATTAATTAAAAACCGTTAAACAATATCGTCAAAATTAAGCTAAAAATTCCCCCTGGTGTAGTAAATTATAACTGAAATGTAGCTGGAAGAAGTAAATCTAGAACTTAGCGAAAAAAAAAAAAAAAAAAAAAAACACAAATTGTGGTGCTGCCATCTAGTATTACATTTATGATTTAATTGTCAAAAGACTTGCTTCAGTTATACGCAATTGAATGTAACAATTGTTTTATTAACAGCAAAACCAAAAATATCCTTATATATAGATAATTATAAACTGAATATAAACCACAATAAAGTTTGGGATATAATTTCTCAGCAGTTACTGTGCGTTTGATTGTGTTTCTTTCGATGTGCCAGGAATACTACGAAACGCATGTCTGATGTCCGTCTGTTTGAAACAAAGTTCTCTTTTTTTCATGAAGCATTATTTTATGAGATGCAGTTCTAAAACTTCTTGAGCCGAATACTGCGAATTTTTTTCACAAAACTTTAAAAAAGTAGATAAACTTTTCTCAGCTTCACTCCATGAAATTTTCTCCTCGATTTCATTTTCGGATTCTGAGGAACTATCGTTTGTTTCTTCCTCTGGAGCTGTCATTTTTTTAATTAACTGCTCTTCTGTTAAAGTTTTGGTGACAGGAATATTTTTATCTATAGGTATCCAATTTTCGATTTCTGGCATTTCCAGTTGCGATAGAGATAAGCTAATATTAGGCCCATTTTTTAATGTTTCCATAATTTCATACAATTCGTTCCTTTTCTTGGGTTCAAATCCTTCAAATTCTTCATCTGATGAATCAGAACAAAAGTTTACTGCAAATAATAATTTTCTCCATCCCCTTCGAAGAGTTTTCGGTTTTACAGCATTCCATGCACTGGCAAGATCATAAATGGCATCTTTTATTGTGAAAGCTGATTGAAATTCTGCCCCCGTTTCTGTGCATTTACGAACTTACGCATGAAATATTTTCGATAAATCATTTTTACGTTTTGTATGATCCCTTGATCCATAGGTTGTATCAGAGAAGTTACATTGGGGGGGAGAAACATTACTGAAATATTGCCATATTTCAATTCTTCCTCACTGGGATGAGCTCGGCAGTTGTCAATTAGAAGAATTATTTTATTATCTTCCAGTTTTTTTCCCTTAGCTTCAAGTTCGCTAATTACAGATGGCACAAAAACTTTTTTAAACCAGTAGGTAAAAATGTCTTTATCCATCCAAGCACTTTTTTGATTGGTGTAAACTACAGGGAGATGTTTAATTCCTGTAAGTGCTCTTGGATTCTTCGACTTTCCTATTACTAACAGTTTTAATTTATGGTAGTCTGTCTTTGTTTTTCTTAAAGCCATCTGCTGACGTTTCATTAGGACCAGCTAATGTTGAGGTCGGAAGGCAACGGAAATAGATTCCGGGTTCATCAGCATTATAGATATGGTTTAGATCAATATTATTTTTTTTTATAAAATCTTCAAAAAAAGTAGAATATTCCTCTGCACTTTCGTTATCTGCTGATTTTCGTTCCCCAGATATGTCAATTTTTCTAATTCCATGGCGTTTTTTGAAGCAAGAAAGCCACCATCTGAAAACTTGCATTCCATCGCAATATTTAATTTTTCTGAAAAATCTCTTGCTTTTTCAATCAGCATAGGCCCAGAAATAGGAACTCCTTCTTCTCGTCTTAATAGAAACCACTGATATAAACTTTTATCCAGTTTTTCATGCTGAGGTTGCTGCCGTGTTTTCCTTTCATCCGTTGCTTTGCTTGATTCTGCAGAGGAAGCAAATGCCATCAACTTTTCTTCCTGCGATTTAATATCGTAAATCGTTGAGGATCCAATATTGAATATATGCATCAATTGTTGTTTATTTTACCCTCTTTCTAAACGTCTAATAATGTCTAGCTTCTGAGTTATGGTTAAAACAACTCGTTTCCTTTTATTAGGATTTGACTGATCTGAAATTTTTTAATTTGACAAAAAATATGAAAGAACACGATTAATAAAGGTTGAGAGGAATTTACTAGGCTAGCTGATTAAGCACAAGCGAATGGCAGTAAAAATGTGCCAAAACGGGAAAAAAAAAAAAAAAAAAAAAAAAAAAAAAAAAAAAAAAAAGCATCAGCGTCATTTAAGTCAAATTCTAATTGGTCAAACTGAATGTGTAGACCCAAATGGGCGGGACAGATGGAAAGTTCTACAGACAGATGGAATTTTCTAGTAACTCCAGGGAGGGGGGGGGGGGCTACTGTGCATCTGGGGAAAAAAATACGATATCTGAAATGACCATATCTCCATCCCAATTCTTAGAAAACAGTTTTCCTTCATGCTCCTGGCTTCCTCACTTAGCAGTTCAGTTTTCAGAAAAGATGTAGCTTTCTACCGTTTATCACGCCCCCCCCCCCCCACCTCCCCATCTAGTTTTGCCAAGAGCAGAAAAGAAAGATCAAGCCTCTCTTCACGTCTTCATTTTCCACCCCCTCCTTCTCTCTTTCGGAAGGAAAAACAGCCGGCGCGGCGGACTATCGCGTACTATGACGCAACATGAAGTTATTCTGCACTAACGAGCTATAGACAGTTCTTTATGCTATATTTTTATTTTATAATGTTCACTGTTATGAACATACACACAGATCTGTTTTACGCCGAATTAATCGCTGAGATAATTTGAGAATGCTAACAGTAAATTTCCTAAAATAGTAGTAAAAATTTTTCAACTGTTTATGAGGGAAAAAAAATAAATGATTTCTCCGAATTTTTCAGGTTAGTTGAGCTTTCCGGTTACTTGAATGCCGGATAACAGAGCTTTTACTGTAACATTAACACTAGAACGTCCGTTGGTGTCATTTGGATACCAAACCGAATTTAGCGTTCTCTCTCTATCACATTTTTCCACCTATCTTCTTCTAATTTAGTGACTGTTAATCATTTTACGTAAGAAACTAACTAATTAAGTTTTTATTGTGTGATTCTATGTTTTTTTAAAGTTATAGGTAAATTCACATAGAACATCCACTGTTGTTATTTCAACACCAAGCAGAAAATTAACAAAAATAGTTTACTTGTGTCTTTTTTCTAGTTCATGTGACCTTGATTTCATTCTCTTTCAGTTATGGAATGTCTGTCTATTATACTTTGCATTCCTAAAATAAAGCGGAAATGGTTTATTCCATTTCAGGCGACTAAATGTCTCCAGTTACTTTCATTGTCTTTATTACAATTATTTGAAAGCATTTTGTCTGTGGATTTTTTCAGAATTATGTACTGCAAAAAAGGCCTCATTCCCTAAGAATTTAGAAATCTATTGAGACAATCATCTAAAATGAATCAGATGATTGTGACCTTTCGGAGTTAGTGACTTAATTTCTTATTTGGGGAAAAAGGAATCTCAACCGGATGGTAAACAATAGCAAAATTCGTAGTTCTAAAACTAATGGAGCCATATAAAAATATAGGTCATAATGTGGCAGTTGATATTTTTTTTACTTCAGGGCAATTCTTACATGATGCATGGGATATTCACATGTGTTTAAAACATTAAATTTTATCGAAATTAAAGTTATTAAATACTTTGATAGTTATGAGGTATAAGACCTTAACTTGTACTTCAGAAAGATATGCTGTTTTTTTTCCCACATTAAAAATTGAATAAATAAGAAATTAAAATGTATGCGTGATGCACGGGACTCACAAAAAATCAAAATGCATACATCATACGGTATTAACGTTAATTTCTGTGATGTTTCATGGATTTATTGATTATACTTTTTTTTGTAATGAAAGAACATTTAGTAGATTGATTTGGTACAATATTAAGTTAATTTAAAAAATTAATTAATAAATTATGTAGATTTTTATGGATGTGATGCACGGGACAAATAAAAGTGATGTGCGGGACAAGTCTGACTTGTTTGCATACCACCTGGGATTTATGACATTTCTCAACGTATTTAGAATGTTAAATTTTGAGAATACATGATAATAAGATACTAATCATGTATTCTACTTGATGCAGATATTAATTACTTAAAATAAATGCCTGTAGATGCACCAATGTACTCATAATTTGAAATTTTTTAAGAAGTAAATTTTCTAAATGTGTTTAAAATATGTTTTATTTTGACATGTATCAATCAATGCAAATGTATGATTTGTGACAGTTTCTTTCCATGTTAAGATGTCTTAATATAATACATAATTTTGAAATGTTTTAGGATGAAGCATTATGTAATAATACTAATAATTCTCACTGTTGGCAAGGTGTTTGTAGTGAATGTTCTCAAGAAGAAAAGATTGAAAATGATGAGCTGGATGAAAATACCGTCATATGGACCCAATGGGCAAAAGATGGAGGAGGCAAGTTAAGATGTAATGTGAAAGAAGGCTGCATTTGGCAAAGTTTTATCAAGCTTAAAAGAAACCCTTTACTTAGACACTTGCCACATAATATTAAACGAATTCAAGATCAAGAATTTCAGAATGATAAAGGAGACCCCAAAGTAAAAGTTCAGAAAGAATTTACTATGAATTATAACTGTGAATATCAAAATGAAATTCATAGTGCTCTAGAAGTAGTGTGACTTTATTCCAGTCTGCAGAGTCGGTGGGAAAAATGGACGACTCCGACTCCGGGAATTTTAACAGATCTGACTCCGACACTTTCGCTTAAAAATGGGCCTGACTCCGACTGCAGCCCTGTTTGTAAAATGGACGACTCCAACTGCGGGAATTTTAACAGATCTGACTCCGATTTTTTCACTCAAAAATGGGTCTGACTCCGACAACGCAGCCTGTAAAATGGACGACTCCGACTCTGGGAATTTTAACAGATCTGACTCAGACTCTTTCGCTCAAAAATGGGCCCAACTCTGACTCTGCAGCCCTGCTTTATTCACAGCAGCTATGTTGTCTCAGAACATTTGTTTGACATTTTTAATTTGTTCGGATGCAAAAGAAAAGGAAAAAATACAGTCAAAGCTTTTATTGAGTTGCTTTACTCTGATCTAAACCTCTTTTCAGATGAAAACAAAAATTGAAGTGATTTGGACAGACGACCCATCATCTGAATTCAAGAATAGATTTATGGCTCTTTTCTCAGAAGAACTTAGCTGGAAATACTAGGAAAACTTTTAGCTGAAAATACTTTGCTACTTCACATGGAAAAGTGACATAGATAGAATAGGTGGAAGAGCAAAATCACTTGTTCATCAAAAAGTTATGAGCAAGCAAATTTCTCAAATTGTACATTCTGCTTCTGAATTTACAACCTTGTAAAGATTTTAATACCAGCAATAAAGGTTTTATTAGTTGAAGAGAGAAACATTCCACGGAATGAAATGTATGCCAAATAATGTACAGTCGCGGAAAAAAAAAAAAAAGTAAACACCCCCTACTAATTCCTCAGCAAATTATCGTAGAAGAAAGTTACTGGTACCGAACAATTGGAAATAAAGTCTACTTTTAAATGATGTATATAAAATTTGCTTAGGGGGCCATCTACATATTAAAGCGAACAATAACTTTCTTTTTTTCAATAGCAATACACAATTCTGACAGCATAAATGAACTCTACACCCTCCAATTAGCTTAAAAACGAATTTTTACGCAATTCGTACTATAAGTTTCCGAGAAATTATTTTAAAACCAGCTTATTTTAAGGGCTGTATCCAAATTGAAGTTCCGTACTCGATTGTTAACTGAGAGAGCCCCTTTCTTGATCAAGGCACCTAAAGCGTCACTCAATGAGTGAATAAAGCCTGTTAGATTACAGTAAAGCAGAATAAATTTCAAAATATCTACTCACTTCCATCATAGACGGCCCCTTAAACCATCATTTTGCTGTTTTTTAAGCATAATTTGAAAACTACTTGGAAGAAAAATGTGAAATTTTGGATTTCTATAAAGCAGGACTTAATAAATCTAAATCCATCAAAAAAATTGTAGGTTGCATTTCATAATTTTTTCGAATATTAACTTCATAATTCATATCATAATATTATAAAAATTGCAAATTCAGCGTATTTATGTTTCGGCATATTAGTATTATTGCTACAAAAAAAATTAGCACATTAGGAGCATAATTTCAGGAGATATAAATAAAAATATGAAAATGTAATTTAACATTAGAAGCACTAAATTTTGAATGTTTATAATTCAAAAACTTATCATTCAAATGACTTGAAATTTGGTGTCTAGGCATAGTTTGAGCCAAAGATTTGAAATATCTCGTTAAAATTGGGTATTGCTATTGAAAAAATGAAGTTTGGATTAGTTTTAATATGTAGATGACCCCTAAGAAAATTTTATATACATCATTTAAAAGTAGACTTTATTTCCAATCGTTCGGTATCAGCAACTTTCGTCTACGATAATTTGTTGAGGAGTTAGTAGGGGGTGTTTACTTTTTTTTTTCCACGGCTGTACCATTTCTCTATCACAGTTTTGCGGATTTATGTTAATGAACATGATGATACATGGTTTCTTTTTCTTTTTTTTTAAATTGAAACAATCATTTTTATATTTTTTCAAAACATTTTTTTTATTATTTAACATAAAAATATGTCAAGCTCTAAAATTTCTAAATTAGTCTTTTTTTTTTTTTTTTTTTTTTTTTTTTTTACAAAATTTAACATAAATGATGCACAGGACAAGGGTGTATCACGGTACAAATTTAAAATGCTTATAATTTGAAAAAATATTAACATGAATTTATTTTAACAATGTATATCTTTTTCTTTTTAAAAGTATAAAGTAAATCAGAAATGTTTTCCATCTAAATTAAGTATTACTACTTCTAGTAAAACTTAATGCAGTTTTAATGTGATGCACGGGACATCACTTTAAAGTATCTTAAATCACAAACTACAATTTCAAAAAATTAAAATGAAAGTAATTTTTTATTAAATTAGGGGAAAGTAACCAGTGTATGATAATCTAAGCTGGATTTGCACTGCAACATTTAATGGTAACTCTGCCGTTCAACTTAGGAAAATTAAGGATTTTTGTAATATATCCCTTAGATCGTTTTCTTTTCAAAACAGTACTTGTTAAAAAATATAAAAATGTTTTTGTAAAAAAAAAAAAAAAATCAAAATTTAAAATGTCACATCAATATAACCAGTATTTGATAATCTGTATCCAGTGTTTGATAGGCATTTATTTTAATATCTGTTAATTACCAGATTTTCTTTCAAAATAACCATTTTAAAAGTAAATAATCAGTAAATTTAGGTTACACAGTTAAATGGAACTTCAAGAGAAGGTTATTTTCAAAAATATTTCTATTTATTAACTACTCAAACAATTATACACATAAGCTTATATATACCGGTAGAGTCGCCTACTTTGAAGTTATGGCTGCACAAAATTATGATATAAACGTAAAATCAATGTAATATGATAAAAAGTAAAGAACTCATACAAATATTTTAATGAAAAGTCAGATATTTTCTGATCATTCATCTTTCGAATAATTTTCGATTCCAAATTATTCTATGTTAGACTCAGAGTCAATATCAGTTGCACAAATGTGGCAGATAAACTGGAGCTCATCTTCATCTCTCTCATCAATCCCCAAATGTGTTTTTGGAATGCATTTGTAGTGAAATGTACTTTTAAAATCATCACATTCTATCCAATGTCTCTGAATGTTTAAAATCAATTCAGAAGAATAACTCTTGCAGCATATCCACTCTTCTTCATCATGAAACACAAGTTCTTCTTATAAGTTGTTTTTCTGTGCATAAGGAAACTTTAACTGAAATGGAAAATTTCATGATATCTTCAAAATAACGCGCTTTCTAAGATGAAAACCTATCTAAATCTGAATATTTCTGCTTCCTTTTAAATTTAATCTGACATATTTTCTGCAAATTTCGGTGTGTGTGTGTGTGTGGGGGGGGGGGGGGGGGGAATGCACCCACATCAGCCCACCAATTGGATACACCTCTGGGTTCAGCAGTGTATGACATGAACCAGAGGTGTTTGCAGCTCAACTTAAAAAATCCTGTATTTATATCAATATTACAAAAAAAAAAAAAAAAAAAGACCCGGAGGTACAGTTAACATTTTTATGATTTTTTTCATTGTAAACAATAAAATATATAAAGAAATTTTTTAAATACTGAAAATATTTTATAAATAGATACTCTAGATAGTTTCTAAATTTTCATGACCCAACAATAATTTTCTAATAACAATAATTGAAAAAAAGTTCCAAAAATTCTTGAAATCAGAAAATTCCTTATGAGCAAACAGCCCTGGCAGGCCTATCAAGAAACATAAAATTATGTTATTCTGTCTTAATTCTTTATCAGCAACAAAATTCTTTTATTTTAACAGTAAAATTAAAGGTCTCAATCACTGGAAAATTAAAAAAAACAATGTTTCAAATATATTATCAAACACTAGTTAAATTGGAAGTTTTCTAAACCAGTAATTGAATGTGCCCTCTCTGTTTTCAGGTTAAGGTTAGAAAACGGAAACTTGGACCATAAAAAAAAGAATTAAAGCTCTATACAATAGTATGTCACATTATCACCCAGTGATTAAATTGTCAAGGATAAAAATAGATATAACAAAATTTACCTCTCAGATTTCTTATAAGAACTGACTGCAGTGACTGCAAAACGCCAGACTAACTTTTCAGCAACTTAATTCCAAAACAATTTCTTAAATAAGAACAAAACTTAGTTGTAAATGAAAATAAAGGCATGAACTATAACAAGGAATGAAGAATATGTAACTCCATGGTCTGTAAACCTTATAATAAGTAATTTTTGTGAAAATTATCAAACACTGGGTGGCTATCAAACACTGGTTACTTTCCCCTACATAGAAATATACTTGCAGCTACTTTGATAGCCAAAAATTGAATAAAAGTGCAGTATATTTGTTTATAGATATTAACGAAATATAGGTGTATGAATGCATGCGTTTTTCAATATTGTAAACATCAATTTTAACCTTCATGAACATATAGAAACAAACCATGTAAAAATAAAAAATACATGAATTAAATACTTCAGACTATGTACTTTAATTAGCCATGAATCAAAAAGAAAATTTTTATAGTTTATTTTTTGAGGGTATGGTTCACTTTTGGGAAAATCGCCCTTCACTGTAACTAGCAAAAGATCTGATAAAATGTAAAACAAGCGTGGTAGAAACTGTGAATCGAGCGTGAAGAGAAATTCCAGATTGCTTGAAAATTAAAAAAGATAATCTTTATTCCACGAATATATAAAAACATGAAACTTCCGGTACCACACTTACTATATATCAAAGGAAAAAAACTAAAGAAAATCATTATACTGAGCACACTTCATTCAAACATTACAACTGCAAGTAATGAAAAGAAAACAACAGAAACTGTAACATTCTACAATAAAAGCAAATATGGTGTGGACATTTTAGATCAGATGGCTAGAAAATATCCTGTAAAATCTGCATCAAGGAGATGGCCTGTAGATACATTTTACAATATTGTAGTCATTGCAGATTATAAATGCTTGGCTTATTTACAAATTTATGTCAGGTTGTCAAGCCATTACATTTCAAAGAAATGTTATACTGAATAGTTAGCAAATGAATTGCGTTCAAATTGTGTAAAGGATAAAAAATGTGCCAATAATCAAAATTATATGCTAGAATTAAACAGAACCATTTCTCTTAAACGCAGAAAATGTAAAATTAAAATGCGTAAAAATAACACCACAGACGAAATATTCTTTTCATGTATGGAGATGGCATGTTTAAAATAATATCCTATTACTGGAAAATTTAGAAAGAATTTGGATCTGATAGAAAATATTTTACATAATGCTTAAATATTATAATGGGAAGAAAATTAACAGATTTATTTATCTTTTATAAATATTTTTCTTTCCTTTTCTATGTGTGAAATTTAATAAATTATTATATTAATTCTATATGTGTGAAATTTAATATCATTTAATGTATTTCTCTATAAAATATAGGTCAAAACCCACGAAACAGTCAAAAATATAGGTTTTATCCACTGGCTACTACACTGATTTTTTTTATTGGCCAATTACAAAGTTATGTACGCTCCATACAAAATTGTGTTTTTTCTAACTATCAACATTGTAATCTACAAATATCTTTTACTTACCATTTGACATGATTACACTCAAATAATAATAAAAAAAAACTGGCATTAACATCTAAGGCTAATGTTAGAGAACGTCTTTTTGCATGCTTTTTTCCCCCAACATATTATCCTTACACAATGCTAGCGGCATTGTGTAGGGATGATATGTAGGGAAAATAGCATGCAAAAAGACGGTGGTCTGGCATTAGCCTAACAGAAAAATATAATCAAGAAATTACTGCTTTCAAAATAAAAGTCAAACACATATTTCAAGATATTTAGATATACTTAATGCCAATATACAAAAGAGAAAAGAAAATTGAAATATATTTTAGAATTATTTTAATAAAATCTGCAATGTTTTATTTTTACTATTAATTGCAATGAAATAAATTCACAGCAAATTTTCAGAAAGGTTACAGCAGAGGGAGGATGCATAGAGTGCCCCCCCCCCCCGACACTAACTATGCATTTTTCTGCGATCATTTAATGAATTTCGTGGTTTTTTTCGCGATCTTTTGTCAAAATCTGCGTTTTTCAAGCGATCTTTTCACGAAATCTGCATTTTTTTGTAATCTTTTGACGAAATTTGTATTTTTTAAAATCTGCAATGTTTTATTTTTACTATTAATTGCAATGAAATAAATTCACAGCAAATTTTCAGAAAGGTTACAGCAGAGGGAGGATGCATAGAGTGCCCCCCCCCCCGACACTAACTATGCATTTTTCTGCGATCATTTAATGAATTTCGTGGTTTTTTTCGCGATCTTTTGTCAAAATCTGCGTTTTTCAAGCGATCTTTTCACGAAATCTGCATTTTTTTTGTAATCTTTTGACGAAATTTGTATTTTTTAAAATCTGCAATGTTTTATTTTTACTATTAATTGCAATGAAATAAATTCACAGCAAATTTTCAGAAAGGTTACAGCAGAGGGAGGATGCATAGAGTGCCCCCCCCCCCCCGACACTAACTATGCATTTTTCTGCGATCATTTAATGAATTTCGTGGTTTTTTTCGCGATCTTTTGTCAAAATCTGCGTTTTTCAAGCGATTTTCACGAAATCTGCATTTTTTTGTAATCTTTTGACGAAATTTGTATTTTTTTCAAGATTTTTTGACGAAATTTGTGTTTTCCCATGATCCTGTAATGGAATTCGTGTTTTTCCGCAATCTTTTCGTGAAATATCTGTTTTTTCCACAATCTTGAAAGTTGACGAAAAGAAACGATGAAAGTTCTGTTTTTTTCATGATCTTTTCACAAAATTAGCATTTTTCACGTGATCTTTTCACAAAAGTTGCATTTTTCTCGCGATCTTGTCCTGAAAGTTGCATTTTTCTCGCGATCTTGTCCTGAAAGTTGCATTTTTTCTGCAGTCCTTTCACGAAATTTGCACTTTTTTCGTGATTTTTTGATGAAATTCACATTTTTTACGTGGTCCTTGGGCGAAATTCACGTTTTTCCACGATTCTTAGACAGAATTGGTGATTTTGTACTGCGAACAATTGACGAAATTGATTTTTTTCGGCAACTATATCGAAATTAGCGATATTTTTATGTCCGAATTTTCGAACTGATGGTCATTTTTTTTAAAAACTTTCAGAACTGAATGCCTTACATTTCTGGAAAATTCGGGACAGAATATCTACTTTCTTTTCTTACACTTGGGAGAATCGTCGATGTGGACGCCATAAATTCCGAATGAATTTCACTCCTTTCCTCCCTGGCATCGATCTTTCAACCACCGCGTTTGGCGAGTAGTGCCCATTGAGTTTGGCGAGTGAGGTCAATAAAGTTAATCACCATGTTTTAGGCACGCCACACACCAGGGAGACATGCAACAAAAAAGCGTGAGGCATGCGACAATTTCACCTTGTTAACAAAGAAAAAATCGGTTTGAACAGCAGAATTTGCCTCATGCCTCACAATTATAGTCGCATGCGTCTCTGGTGTGTGGCGCGCCTTAAATGTTACTTGGCAAGTGCTAATTTTGTGCTATTAGTATAAAATAAATCATTGTTCATGTAAATTTAACAATATATTCATAATTAAAGTACAATGATCCAATGCAATGTTAAAATAGAATTTGTAGCATCCATTTTGCATAATTTAATTAGTGGTGTCGAATTGACACCAGCGGCTGTTTTAGGATATCGAAAACGTCGGACGTTCTAGTGTTAAGGGTGTATTCCGATCCAAACTGCTTATTTTCTGATTCATTTTTAAATTCATTTTTGCTCTCAAACGCATCAAACTAAGTCTCTTATTTAGAAACTACATAATGTGCCGTGCTTCTCGATTTTTTGATAAATGCAGAAAATATTGCAAAAAATACTGTCAAAATCGGCGTTTTGAACCGAAATTTCCGGAAGCGGGAGATCTGGGGATGAAAAAGATGGTCATACTGAGAAAATAATTGCTTAAAACACAAATTCTAATTAATTGAGCGAAAAATGATATCACACGGCACCTTATACAACTCTTCAAAAATCACCCCAGCAAGTTTCATGTTTTTACTTTCAAAAATGAGTCTGAAAATTTCGAGCTGTTGAGGGTGGAAAAATATTTTTTCGAATACACCCTTAAACAACAGAACTTTACAGTAGAGAACGAATGAAAGACACAAATGATAGTTGTAAAAAGAAAAATAAATTAACTAACATTTAAGAAGAGCACTTGGTCAGAATTCACTACTAATTCAATAATTGTTTCACAGACAATACATGCAGAAGAAATCAAACAACTTTTAAAACAAAGCCCTCACATTGGATTCAATTTAACAAAATTGACTAAAAGTCGATTTGTATTTGTTTATTCGAATCAAGGTTCGATTAAGGAACATTATAGTAATGGTATCAGCCATATGACCTACTCCATAGCAAAAACTCCTGATCGCGCGTGCGGCGTGACCTGCACTTTTGAACAGACCCGTATAAACAAAAACGTGTGTTCATCGCATTTTAACGAACTGGGGTAGTAAGATATGTTTGCACGGTTGACGGTCTCTGCGGAAAAACGTGGGGGGGCGTGTACTGAATAGTAGCTAGGTGTGTTGGTGTTTTCCCGGGTTTTGAAGTTTGCGTTTTCTTGTCTTGTAGTAATTTCTTGTCTCCAACGGGGTAAGTCTGCTGAATTGTTTCTTGATAAGGGGTTTTTTTTCTTCTTGTTTCCCCTGTTTTCCTGGTGTTGTGTTATTTTGCTGAGACATAGTTGCATGGTATTTTGTGTCGGTAAAAAGTGTATCTCGCCGGTATGGCGAACTCAATTATAAATATAGTAGAAGATAGTACTCCGGAAGTAGAGTCACTAAATATTGAAATGGTGGAAACATATGAAAATAATGTGCTATTTACTGATATCAACCCAAACGTGTCTCGCAATTCAGCTTCGGCTGAAACATTAATAATGATGGCGGCAGAAAATGGTGCAAGGAATTTTAATATCTTCATAAAAAGTGATGAGTCTAAGAACGTTCCTAAAAGGGACCCACGCGCTGTTCAAATAGAATTACAAGCAAAAACTGTTCATTTCAAAAAGATTGAAAATGTGAAATTTACTCGCACGGGTGCATTTATAGTAAGCACGAAAAACCCAGAGTGTGCAGTTGATATAGCTAAAATAGCCACATTTCTCGGAGTTAAAGTCTCGACTAGAGTGAGTTGGGAGAATATTTGTAATAGATTTTTGCTATTTAACATGCCGGTAAATATCTCTCTGGCTGACATTGGGCAAGAGCTGTCTACGGAAAATAATCTTCAAATTTTGGAACTGCGAAGATTTATAAAGCGTGAGAGCACAAATGACGTTTCTCCCGTGTTAGTCACGGTTCTTGGCACCTCTATCCCCCCTGAAGTTAGGATTTGGCTCTCAATACAGAGAGTGCGACAATTTATTGACAAGCCCAAGCAGTGTAAGAAATGCTTTAAATACAACCACTCCCAACTAAAATGTAGTTCTGATCAGTTATGTGTGAATTGCAGTCTCCAACACGCTGGTCCCTGTACAAACCAAGTTAAATGTGCTAATTGCAGGTCTGAACACAGATCAGACTATAATCAATGTTCGGCTCGACTTAAAGAGGCTGAACTGTTAGAATTTAAATCTAGAAACTTATTAACTTTTATCGAAGCACGTCGGAAGTTTACGTATAAACCTGAACAAAAATCCTACGCGACTATTTCTAGTAAACAGACAACTGATCTGGATCAGTTACAAAAAGCATTTGAAGCTCGTACAAACAAGATGTTAAAAATTATAATCGACCATATCTCCAGTCACTCGGAGAAAATTGTTGAAGCAATAGCTTCTCTAAGCAGTACCATTATGAACTGTTTTGCAAAAATGAGCGACAAGTCGCCGGAAAGGCGTAATAGGCCTAACAAGCATGCGAAGACTCAAGGACACATGACCTAAATAAATAAAAAAAAAAAATCGTTTTTATTGTTTGATTTGCTTTTGGTTTGTTCTCTGCTAGGGGCAGTTTGTTTTTGTTATCTGGTTCTTGTTATTTTTGTCTCACTTGTTGCGCCTGTTTTGTCTTTGTTTCTGGTTTGCTGTTTTTGATGGGGATAACTATTTTACAATGGAATTGCCGCAGCCTGTTAAACAAGCTCCCCTGGTTTTATTTCCCCCCCTTCTCTACTGCTGATATCCTGGTCCTTCAGGAGACCTTCCTTACCCCTGAAAAGTCTGTTGATATTCCTGGGAAAATAATTTATCGTTTGGACAGAATGGGTCGCCCGGGGGGTGGCCTGATGATTGCGATTAAGGCTACTTGGTCTTCTAATCTTCTTGACCTTGGTTCCCTAAACTTCTCTAATGAGGTCTTGGGCATTCAGGTGTTTTTTGGTAACATTTGGTAACATCAATCTCTACTCCTCTTCGGGCTCAGTGGTCAAGGATTTAGACAAAGTGACGCAGTACATCTCTGGGTCTTCTCTCATACTTGGAGACTTTAATCTTCATCATCGCCTGTGGGGTTCCCTGGTGTCCTCGCGTGACGGTGAAGCGTTCATTGACTGGATGGCAAACAATTCGTACTGTATGATGAATATAGATACTCCTACCCATGTCTCCCCAAGTGGCTCTTGTTCCTTGATAGATATGTCTATTTGCTCTTTGGATATTTTCTCGAAGACTGCCATACAGGTGGATGAGGACCTCTTTGACAGTGGCCACTTCCCAATCATCATATCTGCGGATATTAGTACAGGCTCCCATAATAAGCCCGTTCATTATAAATGGCCAAATATCTGTCGAGAGATCGATAACAAGCTTCCCTCAGTTTCTAATGTTAACTATAACTCATTTCGGCAGATGGTTCAGAGTGCGATGGAGAAGCATAGCACCACTCATAACAAGTCACAGAAGACCCTCCCGGCCTGGTGGAACTCTCGTTGCAGTAATCTACGAAAGCAAAAGTTATTTTTTCTGAGGAAAGCTCGTACCCTGGCCTCCAGTGAGTATTGGGTTAAATTCAAAAGGACCTCTGCTAAGCTCCGTCAAGTGATCAAGGAGTCTAAACATCACTTTTGGGATGCTGTCTGTAGAGACGCAAAAGACCCCAGATTATTGCACAAAATCTTCCGGAAAATTTCAAGTAGGTCCAGCTCCCTGATTGATTCTCACCTTACCCTTCAAGTTGATGGTATGTCCAGCTCTGATGCGGCGTCTCAAGCAGAACTTTTTGCCGACCATTTTGGCGAGGATTGTGTCCATGAACCAATACCTTTAACTTATGGCTCTGACAGCGAGTCCAACCTTAATAACCCGTTCTCTCTTGCTGAGCTCAAAGACGCCATCCGACGTACCAAAACCACCTCCCCGGGAGAGGATAAGATCAGCGCTGCTCTGTTCAAGGGCTTGGGTGACCGGTCCTTGAACAGCCTGCTTGGCATGTATAATGATATATGGCTTACGGGCGACATTCCTCCTGACTGGGTCTCTGCTGTTATTCTGCCCATCCTTAAGCCAGGCAAATCAAAGAAACTGGTTGCTTCCTACCGGCCGATTGCATTGACTGCAGTTGCGTGCAAGATTTGCGAGAGGATGATCGCCAACCGGATTAATCATTACTTGTTAGAAAAAAAATTCTTGACAGCCGGCATTTTGGGTTCCAGCCGTTTCGGGATAGTCATGCTACCTTAATCAGGCTTCATCATGACATTACCAATGCTCGGAGAGAGAAGTACATCCTTGGCATCTCCCTTGATATCCAGGCCGCCTACGACTCAGTGTACATTGACGGTTTAATATACAAATGTTCTCAAATCGGCATTACTGGGAGAACTCTTCGTTGGCTCCACAATTTCCTCTCAGAGAGGTCCATAAAGGTCCGATGGAGGAACGTTACGTCGACTTCAAGAGGTATTGGGAAAGGCGTCCCGCAAGGGGCGGTCCTTAGCCCGACCCTTTTTACCATTTATATGTCTGATTTCTTTGAGGTCTTAGAGTTCCTCGGTGTAAAATTTTTAATCTACGCGGATGATATATTTATCTACTGCGAGGATAGCTCCCTGGACAGCTGCAGAGATAAGACTAGCCGTTAATTCCCAAATTAGCTCAGCCGAACTCAGCAATCTGATTCTTCGTTAATATTAATATTTTGGATTACTTTACTGTGATTTTGATAAAATTTAACAAAATAAATCAATTTAAGTCATTATAATTGCACTCTATTTTACATTACACTACTTCATAAGAAAATAAATAACTATATAAATATCAGTTTTAGCCAATCAGATTGCTGAGCTCGGCTGAGCCAATTTGGGAATTAACGGCTCGTAGAGATAAGTTACATGAAGCGCTCCGGCTTATTTCCCAATGGTGCTCTTATTGGAAGTTATCAATCAGACCGGACAAGTGCCATGCAATCAACCTGTCGAGACGTCTCTTAGAGTGCGATTATGATTTCAGCATTAATGGTGGATTAATAGAGTGGTGCTCAGAGCTTAAATTCTTGGGTTTCTACTTTGCTCGCCGTGGTGGCTTTCGGAGACACATAGAGTACCTTAGGAAGAAGGCGTTCAGCAAGCTTAACATCCTCAAGGCATTGGCCCACAAACGGTATGGGGCAAGGTCCCACCATCTGCTCACTCTGGCCTTCTCTTCGATTCGAAGCGGTATCGAGTACGGGGCAGCGATACTCAAATCGGCATGCAACTCACTTTTTCAAAAGCTGGAGGTCATTCAAACCAGTGCCATCAGAATTGCTTTGGGTCTCCCGAAGTGGACACCGAACATCATCGTATGGAAACACGCGGGCGCTATCCCCATGACTGATAGAATTGGCTGTCTTGCGGTCAGTTTCTGGCTAAAGCACCTGTCACTGGGAAGTTGGTCTCCGCTCGGGGACATCCGGGGAGACGGACTGGAACCGTTGGTTACAGATAGTCATTATGTTGCAGATTGGCTCGGAAAGCTTGGCAGTACACCAGACCACCTTCTTCGGTTCCAAATTCCTCTTCCCATGAACATGGAGGCTGTCAGGTTTGTCACTGGGGGTCACCCTTTCCAAAGCACTGACCTGGATGCGAGCATGGTTCCGCAGTATTTTGCTGATTTTATTCAGGATTACTCTAACTCTTGGAACATCACTAGTACGGATGCATCAAAAACGAATTCTTTCACCTCAATAGCAGGTTGCTCTTCAACGAACCATTTTGTGTACAGAGTCCACTCAGCCAACTCAATTTTTACAGCAGAAGCCTTGGCGATCGGCACAGCGATGGACGAGCTGGCCCACCAGCGGATGCATAGCGTCGTTCTTACCGACAGCCTGTCAGTTCTATCTGCTTTACAGTCTGTTAATCTAAAGTCTCCAACTGTCATTATCTGGCTTCATAATAAGATCAGTAGAGTTGCAGGGTTTGCCTCGAACATTCACCTCTATTGGGTTCCGGGGCACCGGGGAATCCCTTTAAATGAGAAAGCTGACAGCCTTGCTAAAGGAGCGACCTTTTCTGATGTTTTGTTAGATTGGATCTCTCCTGAGGACATCAGTCATGCTTATAAGCAGGATGTGTGGGGATGTTTTGATCAGTCATATAGGAATAGTAAATACAGTACCTCACATGGTGACATTCCTTCTATTAAGAATTCTTCGGTATGGGCTCGGAACAGAAGGGAAGACGTCTTCATTACCCGACTTCTTTGTCGGATGTTGATTACTCCTGGTATGCTGGCGAGGTTCAACTTGATTGATGATGGTAGGTGTAGTACATGTGGTGTCACGGACTCCCTGGATCACATTCTGTTCACATGCTCCAGGTATCACGCTCATCGCAAGCGTTGCTGGGATAACAGTGTTTTGAATAGTGGGTATTTTGGTTCTTTTGAATGGTTTGTGAGCAAGTTTGCTTCGTCCGATAATTTTCGTATGGCTACGATGAGGTACCTTTTTAGTATTGATCGGTTTTAGTTGGTCTGTATCTTCCCCAGGTGGGGTTTCCGTGTTTTGGTTTGTTATGTTGTGGATCATTCGAGGCTACAGCCGTGCAGCTTTAGGCCTCAACCCCCACCCCCCTTCAAGTTCAAGGAACTGAACTCTACATAACTTTTTAATTATCTAGTTCTCTTATTTAGTCAAGTTATCTTCATTAAATCTATATTTAATCTTCAAATGACTCCTCATGTATCTAACTATGTAAGTTTTCAGCTTTTTAATTGAAATCAGCTTTTTTTAATGTCATTTTGGCTGTTTTTGAGATTAATGAAAAAAAAACACGAGAAGTCATGACTTGAAAACTTTAAGGGGGTAAGGGTAAATAGATAAAATTGTAGTGGTATACAAATTCTGTGCTTTTAATTTTTCTTGTAACCATAGGCGGATTAGGGTGAAACAGAAAAAAAAATATGTCCTTTTCGTGTCCACAATTATAATATTTTTTCCCTCCTGTGTAAAATAGAGAACTTTTTAAATTTTTTTCCCAATTAAAATAATCAGTAAAGACTTCATTAGAAAAAAAAAATGCTTAATTTTTTTTTTTTTTTTAATTGAAAATATCCATTTATTTATTCATCTTGACTAACAAAACAGGTTGTCCAGATGACTGTAGGTGTAATCACATTTTAAACTGGTTTTATGTGTTCATTATTTGTAGCATTTTAACTAGTTAGGCTCAAAACATTAAAATATTTATTTTTTAATATTATAGTTAAAAATTAAATTTTGTCCACTGAAATTGTAACATCTGTTACTGTAACTTTTCTTACCAAAGAAATGACTTCCATTGACCCGAACAAAGGGCACTACTGAGTTATCTTGTAAGTAAAACTACTAGAGAAGATATGTTACAGCCATTTTGAATTTGTTCTCCATCCATGTGGTCAGTAAGCTCAAACATCTGAATTCAAGGTTAGTGTGTTTTCTGTTTGTAACCTCTGTTACATAAATTTTGAATTTAAATATTGTCATTTAATTTAAATATTGTCATTTGAATTTGTTCACCCCAATCTTATATAATAAAACTAAAACTTTAAATATTGTCATTTGAATTAAAGTTTTAGTTTTATTATATAAGATTAAGTTTATTTAACTTAAATAATAACAATAATTACATAATTTTATACAACTGTAGAAAATAAAAAAAATTTCTTTATTAACAAGGGCAGCGCCAGACGGGGGTCGGGGAAAATTTTTTGACTTGAGTGTAGAGTCCTGCATCGGGTCGGATAACCCGATTTTTCCCGACCCGAGTCATTTCGGGTCGGGTGCATGTTAGTTTTTGAAAAACGATTTCTGGTTAGTTTATAGAAAACCCGACCCACAGATAAGTTTGCCGCTGATTTTTTTTTCTTTGCAAGTCAGATTGGCTTGGCTATATTTTTTTGGTTTCAGGATGAGTTTTGATTCTTACGCGCTGGTCTTTTTTAAGCTGATTTTTCAAAAAATGCTTATATCTCAGATTAGAGTCCTGCATCAATTCCGGTTGCCCGATCAGACCACAGCTCGGATTGAGGATAGCATTTTTTGTTGTGGTTCGGTTCGGTTTCAGGTTGAGTTTTGATACTTAAGAGAAGCGTTGCCAAGTGTCCCGATTTACGTGGAACGTCCGTGGAATTTTTCACCATACTCAAATTATGTCAAATTTTTATGAGTTTAATCTAAATTAAAATTTTACGCCTTAGTCTGCAACGAGAAAATTTAAGAATTTAACCACATGTCGGTTACAGTCTGTCATTACGACCGGATGTTACCGAAAAACTTATACATTGTTGGGGGGGGGGGGGTGGTGTCGTGTGTTTGTTGCTTGCCCCTCCCACGTAAAAATTCAGCAGAGTGACTTGACAAATTAGTTTAAGTTATATATGAAACTTTGAAAATATTGTTAAAATAATAACTTTGAATAAGAATATGTTGAAGTATATGCAACTTCATGAATCCTATATATATTATATGATGTTTCAGGGATAAGGTAAGTGTAAAATGTACTTACAGTAATGAGCCAAAATGATGAACAGAAGAAGGTTTCATTTATTGGTGCTTGGAGTACATGAACTTGACTTCGTTCTTGAATTAAATTAATGGACACTTGCGACGATAGTCTACCCGAACTCGAGAACACTGCATCATTCGACGACATAAGTAACTTGAAATATATTATCCACAACTCTATCGCCGTTTTAATTAACAATTTTTCGATGAAACGTCTTCAAACTAAACCATTATGCTTAATAAATTTTAAGTTCGATACCATAAAAATTCCATTCGATACCAAATACCATAAGTCAGCCTTCAGACATCGCACACCTCACACATCTCTGCACACCGAAAACATGAAATCGCTGTCCCTTTAAATCAGGACGAAAACCTATCGGCCAATCAGAATCGACTATGCAATTTGCATAAGTCGGGAGATATTTAACATTTACTTATAATTTGAATAACATTTAATAAATATTACGATGACTTTAGAAAAATTACCTTAATATAAAAATGACTTAAAAAGATGATTTTACATGTTAATTAAATTTAAATACTTATCTTAAAAAAAATGAATACTAGCGAATGCGATCGCAAGTGAAATTGCCGTATACGGTCCACGACCGAAACGCGATACGCAACCATCCAACCGTGGCGGTAAAAACGTAAACAAACGCCGAAAGGCGGCAAAAGAAAAGAAAATATCGTGCTGTCGAGTTCAGGTAGACTTTACAAATTGTTTAATGAAAAAATAGAAATGAAAAATGCTTGGGAATAATTTTCCACAGAATGCCCCTCTTTCCCATTCATTTTGATTTTCTGCAATAAAGTTCATTACAAAAGTTTTTGTAATAATGGCAGGATCAAAAGAAAGTTTTTTTTTTTTCGTGGAAAGTTCATCACCATAAAAAAACTTCTCTGAATCTAAGAAAGGAGTCCTTTACGAGGGATTTAGTCAAAATATCTGCATAGTTCTCTTTTGACATAACATGCTTAATGTCGAAGAGGCCATTGTTATACCAGTCTCTTATAAACTTGTATTTTAAATCAATATAACGATTCTTTATGGTATCAGCTTTCTAAGAATTTTAGATCTTTTACAGCTTCTGTCGCTGCTATTATTTCTGCTTCCATTGGACTCAAGGCTACGCAATTTTGTTTAGTTACTCTCCAGGTTACTGGAATATTATTTAATAAAGCAATGTAGCCGCTCCAGGATTTTCGATCAGTAGTGTCACTTGCCCAAGAAGCGTCGACGTAGACAGCTAGCTGGATTGGAGGGTCAGATTGTGCCAACTTCAATCCCAAGGATTTTGTCGAAGAGAGATACATCAGGATTCGCAGGAGTGCCTTGTAGTGCAACAGGTTGTGGCTCTCTGTAAATTGTGAAAGTGCAGCAACAGGCCAAGCAATGTCTGGACGGCATCGATGAGCAATGTACTGTAGACATCCCAGTAAGTTTCGGTACGGCAGGTTCTCGGGAAATTCGTCATCTTCAGCAACTGGAACAGGATTATATCCAGGAGGAGAAGGAAGAGATATATTAGTAAAATCAGGGACATCAAACTTCTTTAAACACTTTTCAATATAATGTTCACAGTTAACATTAACTATTGCATCCTCTTCTCTTTTAAAATTGATACCTAGTAACATTGAAATAGGACCTAAATTTTTAACTTCATAAATGGATTCAATTAACTGTACTACCTCTTTTAAAACTTCACCATTCTTCGCAAAAATAGGCAAATCATCCACATACACTATAACTATTGCTTCACTTTTATAAGAGTATACACAAGTTAACCCTTGTACTTCACTGAATCCATTTGCAATTAACTTATTATGCAAATCATGGTACCAACATCTTCCAGCTTGGTGGAGCCCATAGATTGCTTTCTTTAACTTTAAAACACAGTGTTCTTTCCCTGGAATTGTATAATCTTCGGGTTGTTTGATGCAAATTTCTTTATCAATATCCCCATATAAGTATGCACATTTAACATCAAGAAGACAATGCACCCAATTCAATATTCTAATAAAAAAAGCTATGAAAAGACGAATGAGTGTAAAATTTATTACTGGACTAAATGTGTCGTTGTAATCTAAACCTTCTCTCTGATTATTACCTAGTGCAACTAAACGCTCTTTAAATATGCAATTCTGTCCTTCACTATTTTCTTTTACAGTATAAACCCATTTGGTTCCTATAACTTTTTGATCAACTTTTGGGACAGGTGTCCAAACGTGTCTATCTAACATGGTTTGGATCTCTTGATCCATTGCCTCCTTCCATTTTTGTGCCTCTGGAAGTTGTTTTGCTTGTGTCGCATTTTGTGGTACAATTATCTCAGTTAGGAGCGCTTCTTCAGTTAATTCACTCTCTAGTTCCTTATCTAGCTTAATTGGGCCTTCATATGTATTCCCTAATGAAAAATTTGCCACAGTATCATCTAATATGATTTTATGCATTTTACAATATTCACGTAAATCTTGTTGCGATCTTAATCTGGAACCAGTAGGAGATAAGATATAAACATCAATTTTACCTTTAGTTCTTCCTTTCTTTCTTTTCTTCATAAATCGGTAAAATGTTGCTTCTGCTTCTTCCTGTTCCTTCAGAATATTCTCTTCTAATTCATCTTCAGATGTTGATACATCATCTTCCATTTTCTCTTCGGATCTAGATTCATCTTGCTGCATTACTTTCTCAACTTCTGTCGGAGTTGTAGAGCTACTCGGTTGATGGACAGTCAAATCATCTTCCATTGTCAGTGAATTGTTAGGACCTGTAAAGAATTCATTATCATCATTTGAAAAATCAACAAACGTGCGATGTATTATTTTCCGTTCAGGAGAACCGTTCAGTTGAGCTTCGTCAAATGTCACATGCTTTGACTCAATTACTTTATTTTCTTTAGGGAAATAAATGCGATATCCACAGGATCCTATACCATATCCTACAAAAACTCCTCTTTTTGCTCTTGATTGAAACTTATTTCGTTTTTCTTTAGGTTGATGTACATACGCAATGCATCCATAACGTTTTAAATGACGAATGGATGGTTTAGCTCCGTACCATCGTTGAAACGGTATTGCTTCTATGCCTGTGTGAAATATTCGGTTGCGAATGTAATTTACTGCCATAACTGCCTCAACCCATAGATTAGGCGGCAGATTAGCTGCTTGCATAAACGTTCTAGTTCCTTCAAATAAAACTCTGTTATATCGCTCGGCCACGCCGTTCATCTGGGGACTATATATTGTGGTCCTCTCATGCTTGATTCCCATCTTTTCTAACATATCTCTTATTTGCTTATTGCAATATTCTAACCCGTTATCAGTTCTCATGACTTTGACTTTTCTGTTAGTTTGGCGTTCCACAAACGTGATGAAGTGCTTTAATTTCAGGAAAACTTCATCTTTAGAGCGTAGCGGGTAGCAAAAGGCTCTTCGACTAAAATCATCAATAAAAGTAAGTATGTACCGTTGCCCATTCCTTGATGTAACTGGAGCCGGGCCCCATACATCACTATGTATCAATTCTAACATTTCTTTTGAGCGAACTTTCTTTAATCTAGGATATGTTGACCTAGTATTTTTAGCTAGAATACACGGTTCACACGGAGTCTCTTTTGCCTGTAATTGTCCAAAATTTTGAACTAAATTTTCACGAAACATTTTCTTAATTATATCAACATTACTATGTCCTAGCCTTTCATGCCATAGCATGATGTTGTTACGCTCACTGGCAAATGTAACATTGTAATTTTGATTTGACTCTTGTATATTAGTTACTTCCCTGACATTATCTTGTATTACATGAGCACTTCTTGAATTAGTGTTATAGGCTTGATTTAAGGATTTAGTATAAGTAGAAACTTTTAATTTATTCTTATCAGAAAAAGATGGTTGATCAGCAAGCTCTAAATATTGGTTCTTAACATTAGATTTAGTTTTGTCATAACTTTTAATGGCTTTAAGAACATAAAAATTATCTTTTAGAGTGGCAGTATATAAGTACTTCCAATGCTTATCAAATACTTTAAACCCATTGTCCATTGTGGCATGGAGACCAGCTTTATCCATTTTTGACATGGAAATTAAATTTTTATGAATGGTAGGAACATACAACACATTATGTAAATTTACAATAGATACTTTATCGTTTTCCTTTAATTTAAAACTTACTTTTCCTATTCCTCTAACTTTATGAGGTGTTGTTCCCATCCTAACAACTGCACCCTCTGGTGGCTCACTTAGATAAGTAAAGAAATGCTTATTTTGGCAGACATGAGATGTGGACGCTGAATCCAATGTCCACTCCCAGCAAGGGGGGGAAACATTGCACAAATCATTACTTTTACATTTTAATTCTGCGACGTATGAATCTAAATTTACTTCATCCCTTTTATCACCACTTTTCTGTTTCCTACAATTTTTATCTCAATGGCCATATTTACCACAAACTTCACACTTTAAATTTATTTTATTTCGAGAATGAGACTTAGGGGAAACTTTTTCAGACATTTGAGTGGTTCTATCAGCCATGAGGGTTTCATTTCGTAATCTTTCTCTCAAATCCCTCCTTGAACATTCCTTTAGAATCTCCTCTTTAACATCCTTAAATTTAAAATCTTTTTCTGGCAAACGGTCCAATTCCCTAATTAAATAATCATAATTTTCTGGTAGGCTTTCTATTAATTGGTAACAACGATGCTTTTCTGCAACTTCCTCCCCGGAATCAACTACGCGACGATAAGCTTCTTCAAACCTAGCAATATAAGTTGGGATATCTTCATCTACATTAATTTTTAAATTCCTAAATTCATTTACATGAAACGATTTTAATGCTCTTCCTGGGATTTCCAGATTTAACTTTAGTGTTTCCCATATTTCCGACGGATCATCCAAATGACCTATTGTTAACCCAATTTCAGGACTGACATACGTTTTGATAATTCCGGCTGCCCTTTGCTTTGACTGATTTAGCTTAAACTTATCAAGGGGCTTCAAATCTGTATAATCCGGCCATTCAGTTTTATTCACCCAGGTATACAAACCTTCAGTTTGCAATGTGCATTTTATAAAACGAGTCCAACTTTGATAGTTATCCCTACTTAATACTACTATATCTGGTGCAGTAGCCATTTTACTTACTTTTACTTAAAACAATAAATAGACATAAAATATAAATAGAAATGGTACTAAAACTTGCATGCACATATATATAAACATTAAAATATTTCATACACTAGATACTTGAAAAAAAACCACTTCATTAATTAGCTTCAACATTTTCATTTTAAAATACTTTTCTCTAGCTTTGCCGCAGTTGAAGTGCTTCTGGGCACCATAACCTCTGTGTGTGTGTGGGGGGGGGGGGTGTCGTGTGTTTGTTGCTTGCCCGTCCCACGTAAAAATTCAGCAGAGTGACTTGACAAATTAGTTTAAGTTATATATGAAACTTTGAAAATATTGTTAAAATAATAACTTTGAATAAGAATATGTTGAAGTATATGCAACTTCATGAATCCTATATATATTATATGATGTTTCAGGGATAAGGTAAGTGTAAAATGTACTTACAGTAATGAGCCAAAATGATGAACAGAAGAATGTTTCATTTATTGGTGCTTGCAGTACATGAACTTGACTTCGTTCTTGAATTAAATTAATGGACACTTGCGACGATAGTCTACCCGAACTCGAGAACACTGCATCATTCGACGACATAAGTAACTTGAAATATATTATCCACAACTCTATCGCCGATTTAATTAACAATTTTTCGATAAAACGTCTTCAAACTAAACCATTATGCTTAATAAATTTTAAGTTCGATACCATAAAAATTCCATTCGATACCAAATACCATAAGTCAGCCTTCAGACATCGCACACCTCACACATCTCTGCACACCGAAAACATGAAATCGCTGTCCCTTTAAATCAGGACGAAAACCTATCGGCCAATCAGAATCGACTATGCAATTTGCATAAGTCGAAAGATATTTAACATTTACTTATAATTTGAATAACATTTAATAAATATTACGATGACTTTAGAAAAATTACTTTAATATAAAAATGACTTAAAAAGATGATTTTACATGTTAATTAAATTTAAATACTTATCTTAAAAAAAATGAATACTAGCGAATGCGATCGCAAGTGAAATTGCCGTATACGGTCCACGACCGAAACGCGATACGCAATCATCCAACCGTGGCGGTAAAAACGTAAACAAACGCCGAAAGGCGGCAAAAGAAAAGAAAATATCGTGCTGTCGAGTTCAGGTAGACTTTACAAATTGTTTAATGAAAAAATAGAAATGAAAAATGCTTGGGAATAATTTTCCACATACATTTTGTCTATAACTCATGCGCACTCCTGTTCAATGTTTATTTGATTGACTGCAAACTTAGACGCCTAAAAGAAATACGATTTCAAGAAGAGACAGGACTTGGAAATTCATCTGCTCTCTCCGATCGTCTTATTAAAAAGTGTAGGGTAAGTATTTTTTTTTTTTTTTATAAATGAATGAGTAAATAAAAAGTTAGTTTTGTATAATTATTCAAGCTAACTTAGTATGAAACTAAAAATTTCTTCTTTGTTCATTATTTTAATATAGAGTAGAGTCTAATTTTATAATAATATGGATATTAATCTCTATTTAATATATAGAAGCAGCGGTAGAATTGATAAAAAATAGTCACTGGTCCCAAGGACCAGTAAACATCAGAGTTTACTGGCCCGCTACATACAATTCCATGAATTACCTTTAACCCTTTGAGTGACACCCCTCCCCTCCTCCTCCTAGAACATAAAACAAACTTCCTTTCAGTTACCCAAAATTTTCGGCATTATAAAATGTAAAATTATAATTTGCTAAAAATTAAATAAACAGTACATAAACAAAAACTATAAAATTATTAAATATGTATTTTATTTCCGATTATTTATTTCAACTGTCTGTAAGTTTTAATGTGATTTTTTAGTTTTTAAAATAAAATGAAATTCTGTGGTTTGTGTTTGGTTGTGATTTTCTCAGGGACAGGAAAATTTATGTTTACCTGTCAGAGAGGGAAAAAAATTACTGGTCCTGTGGACCACTAAATTTTTAAAATTAGTGGTCTGATTGAATTTTTAGTGGTCTCGGACCAGCGGACCACCAAGGATTTCGAACGCTGAGAAGAGAAATGGAAGGTATAAATGAGAAAGTAATTATATACATACATAACTTCATTGTAAACTACGGGAAAAATTGCTGTAGGGTTTTGGGTCGACGGAAATTTTTTGGTAAGTTTCGGATTGACTTTATAAGTTGAATGTTTGGATCGGGTATAACTCAACAAGCGCAGGAATCTATTTCAGATAAAAAACTACGTATTTGAATATCACTGACTCCTTACATGTTTATTTTTCTACATAGAAGATACCATTAATATTAGAGATATGATTACAGACTACTTTTCTATAATTACATTATATGTATTTTGAATCAATTTTCTCCGATTCCGGATTTCAGGTTGGGATTGGAATTAAGTATTTCAGGTTACGGGTGGACGGAATATTTTTGGTTGAGTTCGGTTCGGGTTGAAGCTTGGTTTTAAATAAAAGTGGTGGGGCTGTAAATTTTATTTATTACCTTAGTGGGACCCTAATTAGGTGTAACGTTTAACTGCCAGTTTTCACGATGACATTTTCTCTAACAAATTTAAATAATTTTAAATTAAAATAATTTTGGTCACTGCATGCATTTTCGATAGGGATTTGTCAGCTGATTTTTTTCAGTTACCTCTGACATTAAAATACATGGTCAACCCGCCCTGAACACGAACCGCGTTTAAAAAAAAATGGTTACCCACCTTACCTGATGCGGGATTCTTGTTTCTAGGCCTTTGCATTTTCTTAAGGGGCGGGGTGGTCTGCCTCATAACTGGAGAACTGTTCCATACGTTATCGCTCACACACTGCTGTGTATGGGCCATATATGTGCACGTAAAATCTATAATATTGAATGACTTCTTATTGGGAGGTTGCTCAGTGGAAAAAGAGTATGAAGCAGAGTTTTTCCTTTCAGGTAATGCTCAAAAGTATGGAAATTTTTTCTTTTGTGGATTCGTCTGCCTTCAGGGCTTACTTTGTGCCGGAGCCCAACAGAGCTCAGCTCCGATACTTCTCTGTTTTTAGTAAATATTTAAGTATTGGCGGAGCTCATAAATACAGGGTTCCAGAGCCCAGTACAATAGTGCTTTTTTTTTGTATCATGAACGTTGCCCATTTTAAGGCACATGTACGAAGTCATTTACATTTGTAAGTAGATATAATTGCCATGTTTTGTTATTCTAATAGAAAGCAACCGAGAAGTGTTTCCTCTTTTTCTATAAAAGCATTGAATCTTTTTAATTTAATCTGTCAAATTTTTAATTTAATCTGATTTTCAGAGGCTCACCGCAAAAGATTGTAAAGCGGAAGGAATTGATTATAGTTTAAGATATGCACATTTTATAGGAAATTGAAAAACGTTGTTCTATTCTTCAGCATATCAATATTAATTTCTGTAAATTTCATTCTTTTTTTTTTTTTTCATAAAAAATGCATAGCTGGCAAACTTGTGTTACCACTATTTCTGAATCATAATCCTTACCATATTTAATCCCAGAATTCTGCAATTAATTAACATTAAAATTAGGCAAAGATTTCTATTCGAAAGGAGTGATAACTAAAAAGTGGAATAGTTTGCATCTAAGTAATATGCTGATAGATATAGATAAAAAATTTATTTCTCTAAAGAAAAAAAAATACTTTAAGTTTTGCAAATAGCGTATGGAATATAAATATGGAGATTGGAGTGACGGATTGGGGGGGAGGGGGAGGCAAGCTACGGTTGTTAGTACTGCAGAATATTAGAGCTCCGGTACTTTTTTTTTTTGTTAGAAATTGAGCCTTGCTGCCTATGAAGACCAGGTGACTAGTAGGGTGTTTTCAAATTAACCTTAAGAGCTATTTTCAATTTATTTATCTACTATATTCTTTACAAGCTTCGAAATTTATATTCGGAATAAAAATGTTTTGGCCCTGTGCAATTCATCTCTAATTTAAATAGCAGCGTAAGTGTTAGAGAGCTGCACGTTTCGAGATATGCCAAATCCGGACAGGAAACATATTCAACCTGTTATTTAAAAAACGAAAAAAAAAGAAAGAAATGTTTTATTGTTCATTTAAACCCCTAATAAAGGAGAAAAGTTATCACGACATGAGAAAAAAATTTAAATACAGTCCTGATTCGGCCCGAATCAACAGAAAAAATATAAGACCCGGACGTGTCCTGAGAAGAATGAAGTTCGAGCTCAGACCAACTTTTTTAAAGCTAAAATTTAGCTCGAGCCCCTACCGAGTTTTCAGATAAAATTTAAGCCCAGCCCGAGTTTAATGAAAGAAACTTTTACCGAGCTCGGGCTTCGGGACAAGCCCGGGCTTGTTTAAATCTCTTATACAGTAGAGTGCTGATTATCCGGACCGGTCGGGACCGAGGCCGATCCAGTTAATGAAAAATCCAGATAATTGGACAACTTTTAAAAACACCTAATGACAATGTTTTTTAGGTCACTTCCCTTCACACTTTTTCCAGGCTTAGGACTGGCAATTGTGGTAGTGCACATTTTAGCGTATTAGGCATATTTAGAAGTTTTTTTTTTTTTTAACTTTTTAAAATTTTATTTTCTACAAAATTGGTCCAAACTTAGACGTATGCATAGAAATTATTACATGTATACAGTAGACTCTCTCAAATCCGCACAGCATGGGACCAGAGGTTGTGCGGATTTTAGAATTTTGCGGATTTCTGGTCATTTATTTGTTTACATTTTTGAAACATTAATTTGATTGGTAGTTAAGCAAGGGAAATTATAATGAATGCTTACAATAAAGTGAAACATTAATATAAGTAAAATATTAAAATAATTTGTTAGTTTAAAAGTAAGTAATTATTAAAATAATTATGTAAAATAAAAATTTAGAGAAATATTAAATTATTACGAATGAAATCGATTCAATTCGATTCCAAAAGTCCTATGCTGCCATCTATTGGTGGCAAGGAGAATAGTGTTAATGTTATTATCAGTATATATAGCTTATTGTGCTCACTGTAACTTTTTTCATTATTATTTAGAATCTTTAATGCTTTTCTTGTACTGCTTTGTATGTTTAGAAATAAATTTGTCTGTAATTTAAAAAAAAAAACTCCGTGAACAATAATTTTAAAATAGAGTTTCGGTTCGTGGATTTTTTCATTTCGAACCCTGGAATTTTTGATATAGATATGCTAATTTATATCAAAATCAAAAGTAATGTAAATTTATTTAGCAATAAATCAGCTGTAATAGCCAAAAGAGAATGATTAACAAAAAATTTAGTAAGAAAAACATTGCGATAGTCGCTGATTTCGGCGCCATCTTGAATTTTGTTCCTGCAACTTAACTGCAAATTTCATTGTTTACATCTGAAAAAAAATACGCGGATTTAAGGGAGTCTACTGTATATACATACACTTTACAGTACATACATTAAAAAAAATCATTGTGATAGGAAAAAGAAATTCTTGATAGACTTCTGCTTCCTAGAGGGCATTTTCTTTTTTTCTGTGTGGGACTCTCGCACGTTAGAAGTTAAACTTCTTAGGTTCTAGAAACAGTTGATTTTATGCATTGCTGTCTTTGCATTTGTTGGCAATTTTATTATTTCCTGATTAGGAAATCGTTATTTAACAGTTTACTTTCGTGACATCCAGCCAAATTCACCCTGCCGCTCCCAGAGAAGATTCACTTAAAAAATTTTGGAGAAGGTTGGAAAAAAACGTATGACCTTTGACTGACACGCTTTATTGGACAATCCAGTTAATCGGCACTCTACATACAGTAGAGATATTATAAATTTGGCCCCCCTGTCGGGGATACTGCCAAGAAGAGTTATGTGTTTCACACGTATCTGGGTATGTGGATTCCTTTATACTAGAGATGCAACGAATATTCGGCCTGTCTGCCAAATATTCGGCTTCAGCTGAATATCAAGTCCATTATTCGGCCTTGGCCGAATAATACTGTAATAAATGTTTTTATATTTACACACAATATAACTTTTTAATTTGTAATAAGCTAACATTATCTGTTAAATTTAAAATTAATCTATTCAAAATTGTTTTAATACAGCTGTACAAGCAAATTCAATTTTTTTTTTTTTTTTTATCATAATGGGAAGTTTAACAATTCCTTGTCCTTGTTACATAAAAAAATATTTCTTTCAATAATATTTTGAATTATACCTATAAAGAACATAAATGTAAGATTGATTAGATATAGATGTATTATATGCATAAGATATTTAAGTAGTATATGTTTAATACTTAAGGGGTTTTTTTTAGTAAAATATGCACGCTTAAAAGTTAAATATAATTTTAATGATTTTTTTAAGTGTTACTATTTCTTATTAAATAATGAAAGAAATGTAAGTACTAAATTCTTTTAAATAGTATGTATTTACGTTTTACACATTTTTTTCAAGAATAGCATTGTACTGTTTATATTTGCCTTAAAAAACAGTTTAAATGTTTTCAATAAACTTAGATTGTGATGAAGAAATAATAATTCAGCATTCTCAGGTGATAGTCTTTCTTTTTTTTTCGTAAATGCTACCTGCTTCTGAAAATAATCTCTCACTATATATGGTACTTCCTGGTGCAGAAAGGTACTTTTTGGCTAATTGTGAAAGGTTTGGAAAGTAAATATATATATATATGAATAATCATATATTGTTGGGAATGTCACATTCACCTTGAAAATGTATCGAAATAAAATAAAAAATAAAAACTTGCTTAAAAGGTGCATTTTTATACAACAGATGTCACAATATAAAAGATGTTAACAAATATTACACTTTTTAAAAACTTAAAAAGAGTTTACAAATATAATACACGCGCCAAGCGCTTTCGATCAAAACCTTGATCATCTTCTGGGCCGCTTTGAGTACAACTGATACGTCTCTAACGCACTTTCATCCTCGGTCGGACAACTGGGCAAGTCAACTTTACAGTGGAGGGGAGACAGCAAAACAGTTCCGAAAAATGGAGGGGGGGGGGGGGGGTTGAAGTGAGACGGACAAAAAGTTGAGCGTTACAAACCAAAACAACATCCTTTGGAAAGTCTTCTGAATTTTTCGCTCACTACTCCAAATGACACTGTTGTCTTTCTAGTAGTGGCTGTGGGAAAGAAAATTACTAATTTCTTTTACTTCTTCACATTGAAAAGAACTTTCTATAGAGCTTCACTCTGCGATTGGTGTGCAATTTCATTAAAGCTTGCCCACAAAGAATTTGGAACTTGTGAAGATGGAATGGTATGTTGGAAATATTTTGTTCACATTCTGTTACTGGTTTCATACTAGCCTTTCTTAGTCTTACTAAAGCAGTTAATTTGGACTTTACTCCTACATCCTTTGTAGGGATGCACCGGATATTGATTTTGCCGGATATCGGATACCGGATATCCGAAGCTCCTTCGCCTGCCGGATTCGGATATCCGGCACTAGATATGTTTTTAGTTGTGAATTATTTCTCTATATAATGTCATCTCATAACAATAAATTACAAACATGTTTCACACATCATTAAAACATTTTAAACATATTGAAATATAATTTACAAAAACTATATCTCTTTGAATATCGGGGCTTGCAATTCAAGTTTTCCCAGGAGGGGAGTTTCATACCCAAAATTTATAAATGCAGGGGAGTTGAACTGTTAGAAAGAAAAAAAAAAATCATTAAACCCCCTTATTTTTTATGTGCTACTTAAAGAATTACATTTATATAGACATGACAAAATACCATTGAAACAATTTAAATTAACAACTCAGGATAATTATTCAAAATTTTTATTTTATTAAAACAAAAGGAACAGAATCAAGCTTTATATATACCATGTCTATTTTTCAACTTTCACCTAATGTTAGATTTTATTCCATTTTGCGTACTTTAGCCTCTTTCACAAGTTACACTTTTGACAAACAGCACAGAGCGACTTTTATAAGTTTAGAAATTATCGGAAACACATGGTTATGCTCTCTGAAAAAGTTTTAGAAAACTTTGCAAAATCTGATGTGCATTAATTTTTAACTTACATGAATAATGCATATCGGTGATGCTATGTCACTTCTGAGCAAATTTGTTTTATTATATCCTTAATGGAATTATATTCAAAACTGTAATCCCTGGTATTTTCGTTAATTGAACTATGTTCTATGCATCGGAATTTTAAATCCATATCCAAAGTTTGAAAAGGGAATAGTCAATTGATTTCTTCTATTACACGAGAAAAGGTTGATTTCAAAAAGTCATGTCCTAATTTCTGTTAATTGCGAGAAACAACTAATTTGTTGTTTCTAAATACAGTGACCTCTCACTTATACGACTTTCAGGGGACCGTAGAAAAAAGTCGTATAACTGAGAGAGTCGTATAAGTGAGAGACCGTCTTATTACACAAGTTTCAAACTTTATATGCATTAACTATTTTATCTATATTAAAAATGATAGGTTTTGATTATTAAGAACGTATTTTAACAAAATTTATAAAACATATTAAAAAAATAAAACATAGAATAAATTTTAAAATTTCACAAAATATTTCATTTATTATGCTTATTTTAAAGATTTACAGATCAGATTTTCTCAAAAAATGAAGTTATATTAGTTTGTCCTTGTTGTCGACGAAAAGAGAAAATGTCTTTTTCTAAGTCTAGCTTTTAAGCTATTTGGACATAATCATTTTGATGGACATAATTTTTTAATGTGTTTAAAGCGGCAGTTGCTTCTGAAAGATTTACAACAGCTGGGACATCGCTCCCATCTTCGACATCCTACTCCCTCACATCTTCACTATTGATAGCCTCAACGATTTCTTCAGCAGCTCTCAGTTCTGACAGAAGAAGTTTCTCATCAGATTGTATACAATCTTTTAAATTAATACGTTCGTCCTTAACATTTCATCCCAGTCTTCGTCATTAAAGGATTCTCATACGCTCTGAAAATCGGGTTCATTCGTTGAACTAGCAGTTTGTGCTTTTGAAAAAACACATTTCCTAAAACAATTCTTAATTGTCTGCGGTGTCACATTTTTCCATGCAGATGTTGTAAGACGCATAGCATCTAAAATTTAAATTGCTTTAGCTTTCTTTTTGCTTCCCCGATCAAAAATATAAAGATGAATCAAACTCCTTTTGTAGTTTAGTTGGAAATTCTTTATAATCTCTAGATCTAATGGCTTTAATCTGCTTGTAGAATTTTCTGTCAAAAATTGAACTTTAAGTTGTTGCAGAAATGGTAAATCTTTTACATCTGGATGAGATGGACATTGATACATTAGAAGTAAAACCTTTCTTTGTTATTTTCGAAATTTATCATCCATCTCTTTAAAAAAATCATTCTTAATCTGTGATGTCATCCATGCTTTTATTGAATTTCTGTAGCTACATGGCATTTTTTTTATATTCTTAAAGCATCGAGGTTTTCTTGATTTTCCTATTACTGAAGTTCTATTTTTTCTGAACAATCCCTTTTTGTGTAAAAAAGGATAGTTAGCACTTCTTTACTTACTTTGCCCTCGTGACATGGATCTCTTTTGTATTATTATGTCTTACTTGGCATCAGTTTTTAAAACAGTCCCTTTTTTTAATCACAGTTTAAAATGTCTTGAGTTTTATAATCCTAAATTAACAAATGGTGGATTGTGCAACCATTGCCTACCATCATTATTATCAATACATGCGCTTTCTCTTGTGATGCGGCGCGGCGATGCGAAAATCCATGTTTTTTCCCACCCGAGACGGTGAAAAATTCTCGATTCCATATTCCTCAGCAAGAGTGCGAGCCTTTTCTTCTAAAATCACACTATCTATTGGTAAATTTGAAGCACGCATTTCGTTAAACAACGCGTTAAAATCTGATTCAAGTTTAAAGGTAAGAAAACGTAGCTGATTTGTACTGTAAAAATTATAAAATTAAATTCTTGAGTGAGAAATGCAAAATCACCATAACCAGTTAAAGCGTCGTATAAGTGAGAGAAGCAGTCGTATAACTGAGAGAAGTTTAGCATTATTTCCCATAAAGCGTGGACGGGACCAAGAAAATTCGGTGTATAACTGAGAGAGTCGTATAACTGAGAGTCGTATGAGTGAGAGGTCACTGTATGTTTTTTTACTTTCTTGTATCTTCAATAGAAGAAAGTATTGTAATCGAAATTTTTTTCGACTTCCGGTTTTCGACAGATTTGCATGTTTTAGGGGTCAGAGATTCCAAAAAACATGTTTATAGAAAATGTCTGTCTGTCTGTCTGTGTGTCCGTCTGTCTGTCGCCATTGTACCATCAAAAAGTGTATGAAGTTATGTATAGAATTAAACCAAAATTTTATTATAAGTTTCTGGCTATGGCAAGCAGGTCCTCCCGGAATTTGGAAAAAATTCGCTGGTAGGGGGCGCTGATATAACAATTTTTGTGCGATTTTGAATATTGTACCATCCAAAAGTGTATGGAGTTATGCATAGAATTGAACCAAATTTTTAGTTTAAGTTTTTGGATATGACAAGCAGGTCCTCCCTGAATTTGGAAAAAATTCGCCGGTAGGGGGCACTGTAAATGCATTTTTTGTGCGATTTTGAATATTGTACCATCGAAAGGTGTATGAAGTTATACATAGAATTGAACCAAATTTTTATTTTAAGTTTTTGGCTATAGCAAGCAGGTCCTCCCTGAATTTGGAAAAAATTTGCCGGTAGGGGGCGCTGTAATAGCGATTTTTGTGCGATTTTGAATATTGTACCGTCCAAAAGTGTATGAAGTTATGCATAGAATTAAACCAAATTTTTATTTTAAATTTTTGGATATGGCAAGCAGGTCCTCCATGAATTTGCAAAAACTTTGCCGTTAGGGGGCGCTGTAATAGCGATTTTTGTGCGATTTTGAATATCGCACCATCGAAAAGTGTATGAAGTTATGCATAGAATTGAACCAAAAAAAAATTTTAAGTTCTTGGCTATGGCAAGGAGGTCCTCCCTTAATTTGTAAAAAAATCGCTAGTAGAGGGCGCTGTAATAGCGATTTTTGTACAAATTTTCTGCCTTTTGAATATTGTACCGCCGAAAAGTGTATTAAGTTATGCATAGAATTGAACCAAATTTTATGTGTTTATTTTTGGTCATGTCACGAAGGTCCTCCCTGAATTTGGAAAAATTCTGCCGGAAGGGGGCATTATAATTGCGATGTCTGTACCATTTTCATTATTGTACCATCGAAAAGTGTATGAAGTTATCCATATAATTGAACCAAATTTTTTGTGCATGTTTCTGGCTATGGCAAACAAGTCCTCCCTGAACTTGAAAAAATTCCGAAAGAAGGGGGCGCTATAATTCCGATCTCTGTGCCATAATCATTATTGTACCATCGAACAGCGTATAAAATTATGCATACAATTGAACCAAAATGTTTGTGCTTGTTTTTGGCTTTGGCCAACAGGTTCTCCTTGAATTTGGAAATATTGCGCGGTAAAAGGGCTCCATGCTAGCGATTTTTGTATACTTTTCTTGATTTTTCGTAGTTCTATTGTGCATCGGCAGGAACTCGCTTCCTGCTATGCCGGCTATTCGCAAACAGCTGATAACGACAGAATAAGGAAAAATTAATAATTTTAACAAATATCATGATATAGATTAACTCGTTTTTAGTCCGTTTAATTGACTTGAGCAGAAATTTAAGATGAAAATCAAAGTTGGTACAGTATTGAACTAGTAATATTGAAGTATTAACATGTGTAACTAGGTTTTGAAATATTAAGATGTATAAGATAGAAGAAAGTTTTGGGATTGGCACATCCAACTAGTTTTTTTTTAAGTTCATCAGTTTTTTTTTTTTTTTTTTTTTTTCATGTGCACCACAAGTGTAATCTCATTTTGTTTAGTGCTGACTATTGTCCAATTTGGTAGAGCTTAGTTTCCGGTGGCTGTTGCTGCTCTTTTAGTTATTTCCTATTTTGAGCACACAGGAAAAACATCGCAAAATACGTAAAATGGTCATAGAAAAAAAAATTGCCGATTTCGTCAATCATGGTAAAAATAAATAAAATAATTTGTCGATTGGTTGTGAAAAAAAAAAAACTGAAGTTCATGAAAAATCGACAGTGGGAAAATATCACGAAATTTGTCAATCGATCATAGAAAAGTATCGTGAAATTTGCCAGTATGTCACGAGCAAATACTGTGAAATTCCTCGGCCGGTCGCAGACAAAAAATGCAAATTTTTTCAATCGGATGCAGAAAAACAATCGTTACTTTCATCAGCATGTCACAAGAACAAACAATGAAATTTGCCAATCGGTCACAGAATAAAATTTCTAAATTTGTCAATGATTGCGGAAAGAAAATTATGAAATTCACCAATCGGTCTCCAAAAAAATCAAGAAATTCGTCAGTTGATCGTGGAGAAAAATCACAAACTTTTTTGGTCAGATGCAGAGAAACAAACATGAATTTTGTCAATTTGTTGTAAGAAGAAACTGAAATCTACAAATCAATAGTGGAAATTATCGCAAAATTTGCTAGTATGTTCCGACACCTCATCGTCGTTTTACAAAGAAACATTTTCGGAAAATGATTTTAGGTAGCTTTCATTACAAAAAGCTACCTATTGCAGCCGTTCGGAGGAAAGAGATTAAAAAAAAATTTGGTATATTTTCATCGATCATGACCCCCAACACCGAAACCACCCTCCGTTCAAAATTGATATATATATCTGACCTATGTCACACTGTAACTCTCGTAATTATGAACCGATTTCGATGCAATTCGGTGTGTACATAGTACATACAAATGTCTCGACCGAGTTCGTTGGCCAGCTTCATCCGCCGTTTTGTTTCAAAATGGCGGCCATTTAAAAATTTTAAAAAAATTTAAAATTTCAAATGTGGTACCAAAAAATTAAAAATGGAAAAATATTTTTTTCTTATGTATTTGACCTTTATACAAAGATTCCGGAGCAGTTTTTGTTTCGTCTATATCTTAAAAAATGGCTGAGTTGCAGCATTTTGAATTTCTAGCGTGACTGACATTTTGAAACGTCTTGAATTTTGTCACGCGATAAAAGGCGTATTTATGAACCGATTTGGATGTAACTTAGTTTATACATAGTACATACCAATGTCTCGACCGGGTTCGTTGGCCAGTTTCATCCGCCATCTTATTTAAAAATGGCGGCCATTTAAATTTTTAAGAAAAATTTAAATTTGAAATGTGGTTCCAAAAAATTGAAAATTGAAAAAATATTTTCTTCTTATGTGTTTGACTTTGATAAAAAGATTCCAGAGCAGTTTTTGTTTCGTCTATATCTTAAGAAATGGCTGAGTTATAGCATTTTGAATTTCTAGCGTGGCTGACATTTTGAAACGTCCTGATTTTTGTCACGTAATAACAGGCGTATTTATGAACCGATTTGGATGTACCTTGGTGTGTACATAGTACATACAAATATCTCGACCGAGTTCGTTGGCCGCCATCTTGTTTCAAAATGGCGGCCATTTAAAAAAATTTTAAAAATAAAAAAATTAAAATGAGATACCAAAAAATTGGAAAATGAAAGAGATATTTTTCGTATGTGTTTGACCTTAATACAAAGATTCCGGAACAGTTTTTGTTTCATCTATATCTAAAAAAAATGGCTGAGAAATAGCATTTTGAATTTCTATTGTGGCTGACATTTTAAAACGACCTGATTTTTTGTCATGCGATAACAGGCGTATTTATGAACCGATTTGGATGTAACTTGGTCTGTACATAGTACATACTAATGTCTCGACCGAGTTCGTTGGCCAGCTTCATTCACTATCTTGTTTCAAAAGGGTTGCCATTTAAAAAAAATTAAATTTAACTTTTAAAACGAGGTATTAAGAAATTGGAAAATGAAAAAGATTTTTTTTATGTGTTTGGCTTTGATACAAAGATTCCGGAGCAGTTTTTGTTTCTGAAAATTTGTTATTTTGTCTATATCTTAAAAAATGATTGAATTTATAGCACTTTAAATTTCTAGCATGGCTAACATTTTGAAACGATCTTGTATTTGTCACGCGATAACACACGTATTCGCCTATTTCGATGTAAGAAGGCATGTGGATAGTATACATCAATACCTCGACCAAGTTCGCTGGCCAGCTTCATCAGCCATCTTGTTTCAAAATGGCGGCCATTAAATTAAAAAATATATATATATTTAAAGTGAGGTGCACAAAAATTAGAAATGGAAAAAGGTTTCTTTCTTAAGTATTTGACCTTGATATAAGGATTCAGGAGCATTTTTTGTTTGTCTTTACCTTAAAAAATGGCTCAGATATAGCAGTTTCAATTTCTATTGTGGGTGACATTTTGAAAAATCTGATTTTCTGCATGCGACAGCACTCGTATATATCAACCGATTCCGATGTGAGTGAGCATGTGAACAGCAATTACTAAAGTCTCGACCAAGTTCACTGGTTAGCCTCATCCACCATGTTGTCTTAAAATGGTAGGCACTTTAAGAAATCGCCGAATTTGGCAGCCAAATATGAGTTACTTTAAAGAAAAGCAGCTTGGATAAAGCTGACTAATTTCGCGAAATTCTCATTCATTATATTGATAAAAATTAGTATTGAATCTCCTATATTCAGTTTCCACTATATTGAGCTTCATGTGTTTGAATGATATAAGTTGGCTTTTTTAAAATAAAGAATATGAATGCTACCTCTTCCTCCTGGCACTGGCCGGAATGACTTTTTTGGAAACAGGAGCCCCCCGCCCCCAATATTCTTTAGGGCACGAATCCTGCCATCCCCATCTCGAAATTCAAGACATGTATCTGCCATTTAAGCCGTGTAATGTATATTAATAATGTTGTATAAAAAATGAAATTTAAACATTAAAATATTCTGTTTATTTGTACAATGAAATGCTGATAATTGCTACGGGATTTGGGATTGACTATATTGATAATTGCTAATAATTAACTTGTACAATGAAATGCTGATAATTTGTGTAACAAATTTCAACCAATTAATATACCTATAATTGTAGAGTATTTTCACAAAAAATTACCTTCTTTTTATAATTTAAACATAAAATATCTACTAATATACCCAAGATTAAAGAGTTATTTTCTCCAAATATAGGTTTAGTTGATGCCTTTTTTCTGTTTTAATTATTTAATGCTGTTTTGCTTTGAGTCACATTTAGTTTTATTTTAAGTTAAATTATTGTGATATTTATAAGTAAAAAGACAATTACTTTTCATTTTAAATACTTTATTTATAATGAAGTTACAAAAATAACTAATTGGATGTGCCAATCCCAAAACTTTCTTCCATCTCATACATCTTAATATTTCAAAAAGTAGTTCCAAATGTTAATACTTTGATATTATTAGCTCGATATTATGCAAACTTTGATTTTGATCTAAAATTTCTTCTCGTCAATTAATCAAAATAAGAATAAGTTAATCTCGATCATGATATTTATTAAAATCAATAATTTTTTTCGTTATTCTGTTGTACACCAGCTGATTGTGAATAGCCAGCTTAGCAGGTGTTAAGTTCCCATGGCTTCACGAGCCACCAATATACAGTACAAAAAACTGCAAAAAATTGAAAAAATTTTACAAAAAACGTTGTCACAGTGCCACCTTCTGGCAGAATATTTCCAAATTCAAGGAAAAACTGCCGGCCTAGCCAAAAATATGCACAAAAGATTGCTTCAATTCCATGCTTAGCTTCATACACTTTTTTATGGTAAAATAATGGAAATAACCCAAAAATCACTATTATAGCGCCCCCTTTCAGCAGAATATTTTCAAATTGAAGGAGGACCAGTTAGTTGTTAGCCTAAAACATACCCCCAAAAATTGGTTCAATTCTATGCATAACTTCATACACTTTTCGATGGTACAAGAATGAAAATGGCACAAAAATCACTATTACAGCACACCCTTCTGGCGGAATATTTGCAATTTAAAGGAGAACCTGCTGGATATAGCCAAAAACATACACAAAAAATTTTGTTCAATTATATAGATAACTTATCATTAGATATTTAACATACGCTTTTCGATAGTACAATAATGAAAGTGGCACAAAAATCGCAATTACAGCACTCCCTTCCGGCAGAATGCTTCCATATTGAAGAAAGAACTGCTGGCCACAGCCAAAAACATACGCAAAAAATTTGGTTCAATTCTATGCATAACTTCATACACTTTTTGATGGTATGATGACAGACAGACATTTTGTATAAACATGTTTTGGGATCTCTGACCTCGAAAACGTCTAAGCCCACCGAAACCAGAAATCGAAAAAATCTGTTACAATACTTTCTTCTATTGAAGATAGAAGAGAGTAAAAATAGGCCTGTTTAATTGTTAAACATAAAAGAGAGAAAGAAACTTCATAAAGTCATACTTTAATAAACAACTTCAGACTTTGTTTCACATTCTGAAAGTAAAGGTGTACAATTTTCTAAAAGATGTAAACAAATTCTTAAATTTATTATAAAGAGTTCAAATATCAATGTTAGGAAAGCTGGCAATTCTTTAAACTTTTGAGAATTACCTTTTACTCATGAATAGTGGACTTATTTCATATTTTGCATTATAAACAAAAGTTGTTCGGCATTGTTTGGGTCAAACGATTTCTCTTATCCTTATATATTTGCTTTGCTACGCATTGCCGGATATCCGGCAGAGAAGTCGGATATCCGGTGATTGTGATTCGGATATCCGACGGTATTTCGGATATTGAAAAATCAGCCGGATATGCCGGATATCGGATATTTGCCGGATATCCGTTGCATCCCTAATCCTTTGCTTCATCTTTGTTGAAAAAGAACACTTTAAATATGGGGTCCAAAACCGTTGCGATGGAATAGTGTTCATTGTCTTGAATCGATGCAAAAGGCTTCTCCAAATTTTGTAGAAGAGTGTCTTTCATGGTGCCTACACCAAAAAAAAAATCTCTAGACTTAGATAAATATGATTTTAATGCTGTAACTATTGGGATGACTTCAGAAATTAATGATCTCGATGAGGCAATTTGTTTTGTTATTTCTTCAAATGGTTGTAATAGATTGAGCAATTTTTCTAAAATAGTCCACTGGTTTGTTGTCCGATTATTTATTTCTTTAAATTTAGTTGCATGTAGTGAAAGTGCATTTTTTTGTTCCAGTACTCTCTCCAACATAATAATAGGTGCTATTCCAGTGTGTTGCCACACTTTGAACTAATTTCTTCTTAGGAATTTTTAACTCATTAATTTGTGTATCAGTTAATCTTGAACATGCTAATAGCGAATGATTAAAATGTGTAACGATTTCTTTTACCTGCAACAATTAAATCATTTTGAACCTGAAAACATTCACTATACACTTCTTAATAGTGCTATCTGCTGACAGCAAAGAAAAAAAAATAATGATAATAATAATAATGATAAAAAAAATTTTGTTAATTGTGAACTTTATAGAGTCTACAATGATCTCTTTCCAATATTTTAGAGGATATTCCTTTCATCCTTTCAATCAGTGGTTTTTCTTAAGGTATTAAGATTCCTTTTTTTTTTTTTTTTTTTTTTTTTTTTTTACTTTATTTCATCTGAAAGCTGAAACTTATGTTTCCTAGTACTTTTAAAATTTTGTCATTATTTTAAAATGTAACAACAGCACACATAATATCTATTAAAATGTAACTAGACAGTACCTGATGTCTTAACTTTTGCTGAGAATTTCTTTTTTTGGCTGAATTATATTATTGAGGCAATTTTTAGGCTGAACATAGCCGAATATTTTTTCAGAGTAAAATAATGCTTTCAAAAATTAAAAATTTGTATATAAATAATTTTTTTAAAGAAAACATGTTTTAATTGTGAAATATACAAGAATTGTGCATATAGTGCATACTATATTTTGTTTTTAGGCAAAAATAAGTTCATTATTCGGCTGTAACTTGGCCGAGTATTCGGTTATTCGGCCAAACCACTATTCGTTGCATCACTACTTTATACCCTCAAAACATCCCAACGGCTGGATGGATTTTAATGAATGAGGTCTATATTGATTCGTCTTAACCGTCCGATGGTTATAAGCTAAGTTTTGTTTTATAAATTCAAAATGTTGCTTGTAAAACACAAAATGGCGGTAGGGACGAAAAAAAAATTACGCACCATATTGAGTGGCATATCATTGGATAGGTCTTTCAAAATGAAGACGGTGTTTCATTGATTATATTACAGTCAGAAGCTCCGTTTAAATATTACACAACCTGAAAGTTGTGTAGGTAAGATCTCTAGCTTTACTGCAAATCTAACCATCATAGACATCTATAGACCTCATCAAAACAGTGTTTATAGATAGGAACTAACAATTAAACACAACTTAAAAGCCATGAATACAAGTAAATAAAAAAAAATAGGTATTAATATAAAAAATAGTTTCACATTGATGAGAAATAATTAATTAGTTTGCTTTTTACGCAGTCGTGTTTTTTCAATTTTTAAATTTAATTAAATTATTAGAATAGTGTGCCCTTTTTGAAAAATTCCCACCCAGTAGCCCTTTTTTTAGGGTTTCATTCATCTGACGAAACCCTATTCGTCTCACTCTGTCTGTCTGCCCATCACAGAGCCCGTTCTCAGAAACTATGTATGTTGGAGACGTGAAATTTTGCATACTTATAGCTGGACACCTGAAATCGAATGAAATCATAAAATTTTGAAAAAAATTGTAATTAACGGACGTTATTAATTAAAAATTGGAACAGGTTTCATAATTTAGCAAAAGCATCTACTTTTTGAAACCGCAAGATTTTCTCACAGAAATGATTACAAGCAGGTGTGGTTTTAACAGCAAATATAGACTGGTGACTTTTTTTAAGCTGCGATAACTTTTTTCTATTCATCCTATGGATTCGAAATTAGGACCACAAGATGAGGAAAAAAATAAGCTTTCTGAAATTCGAAAATTTATCTTGATCGTACCATAAAAACTCGAAAAATCCTTAAAAATCAAGTAAAAAATCTTTTATTTTCATTCTTTGAAAAGGCGACAGACGTCTGCTAGTTTAGATTATCTGCTATCAATGAAATTCCAAAACAGGTGGCTTTCAATGTACTAGGAGATTTTATATTGTTTTATTATCATTAATCTGAGATTTGCTTCTTTCAAACTGCAGGTCATGTGGCATGATACAAAAAACAGATAATTACTGCAGTTTTTAATACCACTTACAAAAATTTTTAAACATTGCTTTTAGAATTTTGGTTCTTGTGCAACCGGATGTAAAATTGTACGCTAATTAATAATATGTCCATTTGAAAGAAATCCGTCCACAATTTTTGGATTTATCAAAAAATCGATTTTTAAACCTATAAAATAAATGTGATTTTGTATAGATAATGAACATCTTTGTTAAAATGAGGAAAACTAAATATCAAATTGCTTTTAAACTTTGAGAGTTTATAACAGATAATAACAATATTATAAAGTTAGTGTGCGCTGAATTTTGGTGAAAGGGAATGGGGCTTTTTTTCTATTTTTTTATCAGCTTTTTTTTTTTTTTTTGTTTTAAATGTGGTTTTTTCACTTATCCCATGTTGGGGCAATGCAGCAGAGCATTGCAAATGTGATGGAAAAGACATTTTGCTGATGTAACCTGAACTTATTTAAAAGTATAGAAATATATATCTTGTCAAAATTCAATTTAATTTAAAAATAAACCTGAAATAAATATTAAAGAAATAACAATATGTGCTGATGTAAATAAGTACAAGTAGATTTAAAAACAAATTCATTTTATTAAAATAACGTTAGCATAAAAATAAAAAGTAAAACGATATTGTAAAATAACAGCTTTTAACAAAACTGAAAATATAAATTACTTATCTTAAACTTCACATATGCCCTGGGATTGATATTTCTTACATATGCTGACTTACCAAGTCTCCGGCTTTTCCAAATATAAGCTAATCTCCAGATTATCATGAAATGTCTCCAGCTTTTTTCAATTTTGAACATGCGAGTTTCATTTTCAACATGCCATATCGGCCAGTTCGCCGATGCAAATCATATATGAAGTGCATTATATTAAGTAATGCTTAAGAATTAGAGCATTGCAAATGCAATGGAAAACATATTTTGCTGATGTAACCCTAACTTATTTAAAAGTAAAATAGAAATATATATCTTGTTAAAATTTCAAATTTAAATGTGCTAAAATAAGACAACATTCGATCCTTGGTTATGCAGCACATTTGGTTAATTGTTACTGTTCAAACTTTAAACTTATGTTACTTTAAATTGGCTATACCCTTATCGATTTTATTAAATAGGAGCTACTGATCATAATAAGCAGAATTATGTAAATTGAATCCAAAAGATGTTACATGGTATTTTTCATATGTTTCAGCAGAAAGAAAAAAAAAAACAAATGTATTAAAAGCTCTTTTGAAATACCACCACAAATGTTAACTGAATTTGAAAGTCAAAGGTGAAAGTGTGTTGTGTTTATCGTTGCTCCAATGGTATTCCATTTAATTATAATTTCTTTAAGTTGTGCCATGTGCAGACAATAGTTTTTTAGTTTTTGCTAACAACAAAGAACTTTTTTAGAATTCTATGAATTTAAATATTACTGACATGTTTCATATCTAGGATTGTTTTGGCAATGTAAAGATAAAATATTACATCATATGTATTTGATCATTTGACGATATTTGTGATTTTTTTTAATAATTATTTCATGAAATTCTCGATTTTTTTCCCCAAGATTGTGTCATGAAATCTGTGGTTTTTGGGGTGTTTTTTTTTTTCAATTGTCAAAATTCATGTTTTTTTCCCCAAGATCGATTGATAAGATTTGCGATTTTTTTCTGTGACCATATGTCGAAGTTCGTGATATTTTTCCACGACTGATTTAATAACCTGTTGGTGGGAAATTTATATTTGTGACTTAATCAACTGTTCATTGCATCAAAGCAAGGTTGGCAAGTTTTTGACATGTAATAGTTTAAACTGGTTTTAACCATGGATAAAATTGTCGTGTCAAAAACCTAGATTTAATAAAATATCAAAACAATTAGTCAGCAGAATTAGGGTTTACTCAATAAATTTTAAATAAAACTTCATAAATAGTATATTAAAACTGTGGGAGTATAAACTTCATAAATACATTCTTCAAACATATTTGCATTGGATATGGTAAACTGCGTGTTATCTACAAATAATCATTTAAAGATAATAAATTACTCAGAAATGAAGTAAAGTAATTTCTCAATTCAATAAGTGATATTTGTAATAATTTCCTAAAGCATTAAGTGTGATTTATTGTCTTTATATATTCATTCTATGCTGCATTTAGGTGCCTCTGATGTCAGATAATTTTTCTGACAAGAATGTAATAGAGTGATAATGTTCAGTTTATATTAAAGTTTTGGATATGTAACTTACCTTTCGTAATATTTGACTCAGATTTATGTGTTGCTTAAAAGCGTATTTATTGCTATGCCCAGTAGCAGAAACAGTGCAGCACGGAAGCGGGCGCTGCAGATTAATCCACCAACTTAAAAATAAATGCTGGGCTTAAAAAATAGCTGAAATTTGCTTTAAGTCTCTAGATTTAGGGTATTTGTTGTATCCTTATATTATATATATTCTTTATAAATGGAAATTTTGCTTACTTTAAGTGTTTCTGTTATTTCTTATGATAGTAGGCTTATTGGGTCGTCGATAAATTTTTGTTTGCTGCAGTCTGACATAGAAAATTCTGCTTCTGGGTTGCTATGATATTAGTTTGTTTTTATTTGACGAGTTTGTTAGATATTAACATTGAATTTTAAATTAAGTTATAAGAAATAACACTGCAAATAGAATGTTACATGATTTTTTTTTTAAATAATTGAATAATGCATACTATTAAGATGAACAGTTAATAAATCCTTAATTATTTGTAATCATTAAAATTGCATAGCTTTAATCTAAATTTTGCAGATGTAAATAAATTGTGAAAATTTTTCATTTTTTTTATGGCTAGATACAGAAACTAAATTGTCACAATTGGTATCTAATGAGCATATTTACTTTCCATAAGATAGAGCAAATTGAAAGATATTTCCCTTCCAGTACAAAACAGTATTGCTATTCAGTGCTGTAGTTGAAAAAAAAATATTTGTGGGAACTCACCTTTCCAGAAAATAGATGTTGATGCTACCGGATTTTTGCTAAGCCAAAAGCCAATTTAAAATATTTAGGCAAATGCGAACTGTTTTATATTCACAGTTATAATTATTATAATCTAATTTTTATAGTATTGGATTTGTATAGCATCCATCTAACAGCAATATTTAATGAATCTCATAGTAACATTTTCCACAATGAATCAAAATAAATTGAAATAACAGAAATTAAATCCATATATTACTAATTACTGGCACGTCTATCCTAGAAGTTTCCAAAAGAACGATGATTAGAGGTCTTTTCTGTGCCCTCTGTTTTACGACAAGCTGTTTCATCTACTAATTTTCTTCCTGATCACTACCAAGATTTCACATATGGTTCAGGACAAAAATTTTTAAAGGGAGGTCCTACACAGCTTATGAATAGGGATGGACCGAATACCGAATAGTCGATTCGGTATTCGGTGATTCGGCATGTAAACCGAATATTCGGCTCCGGCCGAATCCTTTAAGTATTCGGCCGAATAATTACGGATAAGTATTTACTTAGAAATAGAAGAATTCTCTTATACTTAGAAGTAGAATAGGCTAAACGATGAGTTTCAATATTATGTGCATGAATATAGAGTTCAGCAGCACTACAAAAAAACAAGTCAAAGACCATTTTTAATTTTTTTAAAAAACTTTTTCCTTCCTAAAATAGTCTGCATAGGTGCGAAATCAAAACAACTGTCTGCGATAGAGAAAAGAAAAGTAAGGAAGATAAGCACCTTTCCCTTATCATTTAATTTTAATTTCTACATTACTTTTCTTAATTTAAATTTATTTAATGTATATTTTCTTTAATATACACTTCAAATAAGTATATCAGAGTTCATCTCTGTATGTTAAAGAAAATACATACATCAAATAAGTATACCCTATGCCTATTCTATAGCTTTTACAACCATTAAATTAAAATTGCTCAGATTTGTAGTCTTCATCACCACAATGTTAAAACATTAATCAAAATATAAATATGTATCAATAATTTGACAGAAAATAGTTATATGTACAAATTGATATGATACCTTTTGTATTTCAGAACATTCCTATTCATTATCTTTATAATTAGGTAATCAGTAAATCAGCTTAATGACAACATTGTTTCTTTTTATTTAAATGAACTTTTGTTTTTCTGACAATCCTTATCCTTAATAATGGACTGTATAGTTTAATACAGGCCTGTATAGGTTATTTTGGGTATTGACTAATAAAATAAAAAATAAGTGATGGGTTCATGAATTTGTGAGTGGAAAGAAGCCATTAAATGTTTTTGTGTAATTAGATTTAAGAATAAAAATGCAACTTAATTAAATTATTAAGAATTTAATTTTTATTAAAATTTATTAAAAAAGCTAATATATGCAAAAATTTCTAAGTATTCGGTTGCCGAATACCGAATATTCGGTGTACACTTTGACCGAAGCTTCGGTATTCGGCACAATTGCTGCTTCGGTCAATCCCTACTTATGAATATAAGTGAAACGGATCTTCTTTAATGCTAGCATAAATTATCATTTCGCTTGAAAAATATTTTTTTGCTCGTATGCGATATTTTTTTTTTTTTTTTTTTTTTTTTTTTTTTTTACAGTAAGAAACAAAATATTTCTGGGAACGGCGTTCCCACCAAACTACACCACTGTTGCTATTGCTACTAAACAAGTTTTCTTGCTTTCCCCCTATTATGTTCTTATGAAATAATTAAACATTTTATTTTGCATGCTTATTAGAATATTAAACAAAGTTTTTGATACATTAACCATTTTTTTTTCTATGATTACATTCCATTCATTAGAATATTATTGGGCGATTCCATGTGGAGAGACACACACATAACGCAGGCTTTAACTTGCATTTATTCAATTATTTATTATATTTTAATGTTAATTCTGATTTTAAGTGGTATGGTAAATAAGCTATTAACATATTTTTTAGTTTAAATGTGTGTAAGTAAAACTCACAGAAATATATCATTTAATTTCATACTCAAAATGTGCTTTTTTTCTGAAGTAGAAAAAAAGCACATTTTGAGTAATGAAATTAAATGATATACTTCTGTGAGTTTTATTGCCACACATTTAAATTTAAAAATATGCTAATAACTTATTTACCATACCACTTAAAATCAGAATTAACATTAAAATTTAATAAATAATTGAATAAATGCAAATTAAAGTCTGCGTTACGTGTGTGACACTCTCCATGGAATCGCCCTATTGTATCCAGAAATTTTAGTTTTGTCTTTTACATAAAAAAATCAAATATCAACAGTTATTTTGAAATTTTATATAGCTAAAGCACAGATTAATGTCTGTCTATTCTTCAAAGAATTAAAAACTGCAATTAATGGATTAAAAATAATTTTTTTGGTGGGGGACATGAATAAGTGCAAATGCAAAGCATAGTTGATTGACCCATTTGCACTAGTGACCACAGTTTTCTTTAGACACTTATGGATTTGTTGTTGGCAGATTGTTGGTCTCTTACAATATAATACAAAATAAAATGTACATGCAAGTACATTTTATTCTGTATAAAACTCTTTTCAATTTAGGTCTTTCTTCTTGAAGTCCAAAAAAGACTGTTTACAAATATCGAAACGTGCTTCGATGAAAAGTAATGTACTAATTTTTATAAGAATATTTTATTGCTAATGTTGTGGTGAATATGCTTGCTGACATCTCATTAAAAGAAAAAAAAAAGGGGGGGGGGGTGAATTTCTTTTTTAATATGGCATGGTTTGTTAATCTTCCCAATTTATTGCAGTCATTATAACTTCAACTGTCTTTTCTGTTACTGCATGAAAAATTGTATCAGATAAAAAAAAAAAAAGAATAAACGAGCACGAAATTGTATTACTTGAAAAAATTACTTTATTTTAGGAGTTATAATTATTTATTTACTGTATACTACTAAATTGTTTTATTTTTTATAATTTATGCCTGCATTTATTTGTTTGAATTTAGTAGATTTTTACTATTGTTATTGTTTTTTTTTTAAGCATTTAAAAGTTTAAAAATCTCTGTTTTATTTAGGAACCTGTTATTGTTAAAGCAGCAAATGGAATTATGATTTCAGAAAGCTCTAACTTAGATTGTTTAGCCTTAAAGGATGAAGGAAATGCTTTATATTCAGCTGGAGCTTTGAAACTTTGTGCTGATAACAATACTGATAGAACTGCTCTTTTGAAAAATAGAGCAGCTGCATATTTAAATCTATGGGAATATCAAAAAGTTATTAAGGACACAATTGCAGGTATAATAAATTATTAAATATAATTGATCTTCATACTTTTTAATATTTGAACTGAAATTGCTGTATTTTGAAAGGCATAGGTGAGAGCAGGGTACAGTGAACTATCCCTTATATTTTATTTACTTTTAAAGCTTTTTTTAGGGTAATTGATTACAGCACTGGATTGATTACTTGTAGCCTTCAGAACACATACTTACATCAGAATGAATTATTTTATCTTGACTGGTTATTTTGAGTTTTTAAAAGTAAAGGTTTTCATCATTATACTTTATTTATTTAGCAGAGTTTCCCCCAGGTTTAAAAAAGGGCAGGGTGCTGTTTGTGGGAAAAGGGCACTTTTAGATTCCGAAGGGCATGTTTTGGATTCTTAAGGGAAATTTTTAAAGGCATTCTTTTGATTTTTAAAACTACTTTTTAATATTTAATAGACAGAAAACTATTTTAAAGACAGGAATGAGTCAATTTTTACTATGCAAGTAAATTTTTTAATAAACAAAGGAGTAAAGGTACTTTTTTCAGGTGGGGCAACAAGGGAGCTAATTTTTTAAATGACGGGCAAGAGGGGTGCTATTTTGTAAATCTGAGGGCAGGCAGGGTGCAGCACCCTCCTGAAACTGTCTGGGGAAACTCTGTATTTAGTAATTAAAGGTTATAAATAAATAAGATAAAACAGCTGTTTTATAAAGTTAAGGTACATGTTTTTGTTTAATTTTAAAGATAATATGCAGTAAAGAAAACTTTATATAATATTTTTATGAGGATGTATTTGAACTTCAACATGGGGCACAGTGGACCACCCACTGCTGAAGTACAGTGGTTCACAATCTACTCTGTTACCATAATGCAGAATTTTCAAAATATTTAATAATTGCTTATTCTCTATAAAGAAATATTGTTTTTAAAGTAATTATTTAACTGTAAAATAAAGTAAAAGAAGAAAAATGGCAATTTATTTACTATAGTAAGAAATATTTTTGTTTGTATTTACTGCTTTTAAAAATATCTGTAGCCTGTTATTACTAAAAGAATTTCTGGCAGGTTCTGAAATGCTATTACTCATTTTAGATGTAACATAAAACAAATTTGGAATCAAAATTTTATGGTTATTAATCTGTTGTTTATATTAGTGTTCTCAAAATGTCGCCCTCAGACCCAAAAGTATTTCAGGAAATTTTCAGGCTCATAAGTATTTTGGAGTTCCATTTGCAAATTTTAATGTGTGATGGCTTTATTTTATTTTATAACATCATCTTATTTGCAGTTGTTACTGTACCTTAATCTGTTATTATTTAAAAAATATAATTAATTTTTTGATAATTTTTCTGTTTTATTTTGCATGTGTTTTGTTTGAAAATGTGCATTATTATGTTATTTTGGATGTAAAGGGGAAATAAAGGAGAATTAGATTAATAAAAAATTAATTTATATTGTATTTCAAATAATACTTAAGGGGCCGCTGCACTGAAACTCCCAGAACTCGAAATCCCATGTTAGCCTGTGGGAAAACTTTCAAGCACGATTACTCATTACCTAATATAATTATTAAAATACCATTTACACCATCAGAAAGTAGACATCAGATGCAGATGATGTGCGTTTTTAAAAATTGTCTACCTAAATTTTAAGTATTTTTAAGAAGATGATAAACTTTAATCAAATGGAAATTTCAAAGTTTATAGGGATTTTTTATGTACTTAAAATTTACGGAGATAATTTTTTAAAACGCACATCATCGGCATCTGACGTCTACTTTCTGATGGTGAAAGTGGTATTTTAATAATTATATTAGGTAATGAGCAATCGCGCTTTAAAGTTTTCCCATAGGCTAACATGGGATTTCACAATCGGTGAGTTTCAGTGCAGCGGAGCCTTAATAGTAGACCACTGTTTCCCAGTGAGTGGACTAGTGTGTCCCAGAAGCTGGACACACTGGTCCACTTTATGAATGTATACAAATATATATATATATATTGATATATTTGAAACTATGTTCTGACAAAATTCTGAGGCCTGTAAAAATGTTTAAGGAATGTTCAATAATATTATCAGAAAGATTGGACTTTCCATTAAAGAGAAAAAAATAACTGAAAAAGTGGTCCACTGTGCCCCAATCTCCCCTATTTGTTTATTATCATCGACCCTATTATTTATCACAAAGCAAATTAATACCTACCATGCCCGTTTTAACATAATGGTTGGCAGTCCTAATTAAAGCCATAAACATGTGTAATATATCATGTATCATATGGGTGGCCATCACAAATTTATCCTGATTTGAATATTTACAAATGCATCTTGCCATATTTTCTATACTCTGACAGGCAGAGCTGGGCTTAATGCATGGCTGTTTGTCTTCCGGGGATTTGATAAAATGTGCCCCGGAAATTCCGGAGTTACACAGGCATGAGATTCTTCCGCGGATTCGCGATTTTCCGCTGTTTTTTTTTTTTTTTTTTTTTTTTTTTTTTTTTTTTTTTTTTGTCATTTTCCGATTTTTTGCCATTTCTTGCATTGATGATTTGTTCCGGAAATTTAAAAAAGTCGTCAGTCTTAAAATTCAGACGTAAAATATCACAAATTTCGACAAGTAATCACTGAAAAAACAATTCCGTCAATTGTTCGCAGAAAAAGAAAAAAACGATTTCGCAAAATATCGCGTAAAAAACGCAATTTCTTCAAAAGATCGTGGAAAACCCCTGCAAATTTCATTATAGAATCACGAAAAAAACGCTGATTTCGTCAAAGGGTTGTGGAAAAAATGGCACCTTTCGTCAAAGGATCGTGGAAAAAACTCAAATTCTGTCAAAGGATCGTGGAAAAAACGCAAATTTCGTCAAAGGATTGCGGAAAAACGCCTATTCTAAAAAAAAGATTGCAGAAACAACAGGAATTTTGTCAAAAGATCACGAACGAAACTGGAATTTCGTCAAAAGATCGCAGGAGAAACCAGATTTGCGTTAAAAGATTGCAGAAAAAAAGGGCATTCCGTCAAAAGATCGCAGAAAAAAATGCAAAGTTTGTCAAACGATCACGAATTCTTTCAATGGATCACGGAAAAAAACTCGAATTTATTAAAAATATCGCAAAAAAACACGAATTTTGTAAAAAGATAGCGGAAAAATCGCGAATTTTGTAACAAGATCACGTAAAAACGCGAAATTTGTATAAAGATCGCCGAAAAAGGCGAATTTTGTAAGATCGCGGAAAAAAGCGAATTTTGTTAAAATATCACCGAAAAACGCGAATTTCGTCAAGAGGTCTCCGAAAAAAATGGGAATTTTGTCAAAAGATCGCCGAAGAAACCGGAATTTCGTCTAAAGGTCACTGAAAAAAACTGGAATTTCGTCAAAAGGTCACAGAAGAAACTGGAATTTCGTCAAAAGGTCGCGGAAGGAACTTGAATTTTCTCAAAAGGTCGCGGAAAAAACTGGAATTTTGTCAAAACGTCACCGAAAAAACGGGAATTTTGTCAAAAGATCGCCAAAAAACAGGATTTCATCAAAAGGTCTCCGAAAAAATGCAAATTTCGTCTAAACGTCACCTTAAAAACTGGAATTTTGTCAAAAAGGTCGTGGAAGAAACTGAATTTCGGCAAAAGGTTGCGGAAGAAACGGAATTTCGTCAAAAGGTCGCGGTTGCGTGTCACCGTGAAAGTTCAGCCTTTTTTTTCAGGGGATTTTATCAAATGTTACAAACAGCCATGTTAATGTCTAACTAAGTGGTCACTGAGTTTCTTTTAAAATTAGAGTGACTAAAGTTTTAGAATACACATAACAATAGTTGATTTGCACCAACTTCTAGCCTTAAATCCCTTTGCTAACATGGAATAAACATTACAATATATTGTATTTTCTGATAGTTTCTTGCTGTTTCTTTTATTCTTTTCCCTTTTTTTTTTGTGCCTCATTCATGGGGATGCTTTGGGGACTTATCCCTAGCAAGTTAGTGTCTATTTCTAATTTTTTTAGTGCTTCAAAGTTTCTGGAATAAATTGGCGTTTGAAAAATGAGATTCATGTTTTCTCAATTTACTGTTAATCTTGATCACAAAGTACTTTTCATGTGGTAAACAGTGCTGTAGTTGGGTGGGAACGCCGTTCCCAGAAATATTTGGTTTGTTACCGTAAAAAAAAAAAAAAAAAAAAAAAATAAATAAATAAAAAAAATCGCGAACAAGTACAATTTTTTTTTCAAGCGAAATGGTAATTTATGCTAGTTTTAAAAATATCTGTTTCACTTATATTCATAAGCCGTTTTAACCGAGTTATTTTCTTCTGATGGACTGGTGGCTTCTATTATTATGAAACAGCCATTATAAATGAAGTGTTAGGTGAAGATGAAGGAGCAGTCATAAAATGTTGCTCTTTCATCTTCACCTAACACTTCATTTATAATGGCAGTTTCATAATGATAGAAGCCATCAGCCCATCAGAAGAAAATGATCCATTCCAAAGGTATAGGTTCGATTGAAAAAAACTATTTAGTACTTTGAGCAGAAAGAATAGGCTACACCTGCAATTTTCATGACACTAATAGAATAACATAGCTGCCAATGTGTGCAGTTTTGTTACCTCTAAAATTTAATATAAAGTTTTGCCATATTTAATCAATGACAGTTGTTAGATTTCGGCGATTGAATTAGTCAAAATTTACTGGTAAGTTTTAGTGGTAATTAAAAAAAAAAAAAAAAAAGAAAGAAACTATCAAGGGCTTTTTCAAATAAACAATTTCATTCCCCGTTTTTCTTAAAAAGCAACAGAAATGTACATCAAACAAATGTTACTAGTGCAATAAAAATTAATGAATAAAGTGAAATTTTATATTTCAGCTCCTTAGTTGGCAACGATTTGTGTAAATCCAGTTTATCTGAGGTGAGCTTGGTCCATATTAACTCGGATAATCGGAAGTCTACTGTAAGAATTATACCTGTTAATTGAAAAAAGTTGGCTTTTGGCTAAATGTTTTAAATTGGATTTTGGCTTAGCAAAAATCCGGTAGCATCAACATCTACTCTATGAAAAGGTGAGTTCCCACAAATATATTTTTCCAACTACAACACTGGTGGTAAACATATGAACATTTGATTGTTTAATTCAGTCTTTTAATATTACTCAAATATGATTTATTTTTTTTATTCTACAAATTATGTATCCATACTAAATGTCTGTTCTTGAATTTTGATCTATTATCATTTTTATCAATTTATTGTGATTTACTCATACAAAATGTATGTAAAATGCAGAAATTATTTTAATGCACCTCAAGCCGTTAAATATAGCAATCAGTATTTGAATAATAAATCTCTACCCCAAAAAATGTTTGTGGGGTAGATAAGGGAATATATATTTTTTTGGATTGCTAAAAGTAAAAAAATGCTAAAAAAATTTATAAATATGAAATTTTAAATAAAGACTAAAAAAATTTTTCTTTAAAAAACGTGGTCTTCAAAATACCTAATCAAAAATCACCAAGAGAGTTGCCTTGTTTGTCTAATTTACCGTAATAGGATTTATAGCCAAGGCTGATGACACATATGAGTGATGCTGGCAATGAAATAGTTTCAAGATTATTAGAGTGACAACAATTATCACAGCATTAAAATTAATTTCACACCAAGGCACACACATTAAAATACACAAGTTCGCTAAGTACTCAATTATGGAAAAATCTTTTGTTTTGGATCGTCAATACCACTTTCCATCCACTTAGGGGTTGAATTTCTAAATTCATGGAAAACACACACACTTCGGTAGATGTTTATGCTCTTACCTAAAACTTTGGCTGAGATATGGTGAAATGACCTAAAACATTTTACCCCCCCCCCCCCCCCAATTAAATTTCAAAACAATAGTTTCCTAGTGAATTCCTGTTATGAATAAATGGGGCATTCTCACAAACTTTTGACTTTCATGTCCCTGAATAATAATATTTATTTTAATACACTTTTTTGTGTTTTTTTTAATTTCATATACTGGGGAACATCTCATTGCATGATTGCACAACAATATTAATGAGATAAATAAGTTTTGGATGATGTTAGGGGTCCAAATACCTGGAAAACTCCTATACCGTCCCGTGTCCCTGATGCTGATTTTTAAGTTTGGAGCTGTCTGGATAAAATTGTTTCAATAAAAATAATTCAATGTAATTTTTTTTCTGAAACAGGAACTATTGTTTTACATAAATATGTAGCTAAAAATTAACCTGCACACATTTTTAGGGTTGTTATTATTTTTTAAACTCTGTCCCTGGGTTTTAGATTGCTTAATATCCTCTTCTAAAATTATACAGAAAAACATTTCAGATGCAGCCACAGAATTTTTTTTAAGTTTTTTTCTCATGCAGAAGTATGCTAGAGAAATAATGTCTAAAATTCTTTGACAGGAAATTGACTGTAGAATTTAAATCAGCATTTAAATATCAATTTCAAGCACCGTGGCTTTATTGGTAGTCTCACCGTCCCCAAGTTTTATTCCTGCACTTTTCAAGGTAAATTTAAAAAAAAACAATAATTTAATCCAGTGTTAACAACTGTTTCTAAAAATCAATGAACATTGTGGCTATCACTTAGTCTTAACATGATTTTCCTAAAAATAGGTGGTAATTTTTCTTACCATTCCATCCTTACCGTCCCTTTTTTCCAATACCATCCCCCTTTTTTACCTTACCGTCCATTCTTTAACACAACACCCCTTTAAGACAATGTTATATAAAAATTCTGTATTAAAAGCACTACATTGTTATTATTTCTTATTTGAATGTCCTGTGGGTACTATGCAAATTCATTATAAGTAAAAATTTAGAAGAAAATTAAAAGTTATAGGGGTAAAATGGTAAGAAAAATTAAACTCACAAGTTTAACTTAAACCTCAGTTAAATAAAAAAAATTTCGCTGCTGACCATTTTTTCTTTATTTTGAATCATTAAGGCATTCGTCTATCAGATTAAAATGTTATTTTAGCAAGTTTAATTTTGTCAGATTTTTTTTTTTCCCCAAAGTCAAAAGATTGTGAGAATGCCCCAAATATCCAATAGTTGCAATGTTTGGGTCAACAAAATTACTGTTAATTTAAAATTACAAAAGTTACTGTGAAATGTTCATTGCTGGCATATCGCAAAATAAATATTTAAGTATAATTTCATGTTTTAAAGAGATTTTGTAACAGCTCCGTCATCATCAGGTAACTGCTAAAAGGTAAAATCTGTCTCAGCATCAAAGAAAAATATTAGTAGCTTTAAAGATCGCTTCTATTAAAAAAAATAGTAAATTTTTTTGTGAATAATTCTAAATAATAGTAAAAATATGATTCTTATTCAATGAATAGTGAGCTTACAATGTTTGGCTCACATCTATTTCTGTTCTACATTATTGAAGTGAAATGGCTTTTCTGATTTCATTCTTTGCAGGCAAATGAAGTCTGTATTTTTCACCCCGGTTTGAGATCTGTAAAATCTGTATCAATTCATTTTTTTTTCAGTGGTCAAACCGTAACTGTTTACTTCAGTCACATGACTTGCACTATTGTAATATAGATGTATGATGATTTAAAACCTTGTATTAAATAAACATATTACATTAAATGTTTTCGTTAGCACTAGTTTCATAATCTTGAGTTTTTCTTATAGATTCGAACATGATTCAATCTTCTTTTCATTTCTTGGATTTTTTTGTTGAACTTCACATACTTGTTGGTATTCCCTTTTTTTCTCTTTATTTAAGCATTTTCCACAATTCCACTTTTATTGAATGTGGCTTTAAAGGCATTTATTTTATCACTGCATGTTTTGTTTTGTTTTTTAACTATATTTTTCCACAATTCAGATCACATAAAATTTTTAAATATAGGCCTTCACCCTTTCATGCTCAAGGGCCATATCAATAAGTTATTAGTTTTGTAATCCACCCATAAGTCAGTTAAATAGTGTAGTTAAGAAATATTTATATATATATAAGGGGCTCACAACCATAGTAAACCAAGTCCATTTAGAAGATGCATAAAATCTGTTTTATCCACTCCCACATTAAACCAAGTCTGTAAACAGATGACATATATGATAAAGTATGGGGAAACAGACTTGGTTCACTGTGGGAGTGGATAAAACAGATTTTATGCAACTTCTAAATGGACTCTCTCTCTCTCTCTCTCTTTTTTTTTTTTTTTTTTTTTATTTATTTTATTTATTTTATTTTTTTTTCAAAACGGACTTGGTCTACTATGGTTGTGGACCTCTCATATGGCATAAGCTAATTGAGAAATCCAGCTACTTGCAAAAGCTAGACTAATTGGAGAATTATCTGGCTTTCCCTAAACAGCCTAATAATTTTTAGGCTTTTTTGTTAAAAACCTATTCCCAGTAGCAGAAACAAAGCAGCACAGCAGCAGGCGCTGCAGATTTTTTTATACCTTGCAGAACAAGCTAACGACTTTTAAAAAATTCTGGGCTGAGAAAAATTGCTAAAATATAATTTTTGTTTCTAGATTTATTTTACTTTCTGCTTGTATTTTCTTTGTAAATGCAAACTGGGCTTATTTTATGAGCTACTCTAATTTCTTATGGTAGTAAGCTTGGTTCAGCATTCTTGGGTCACAGATAAAATTTTGATTTGCTGCAGATTAACACAGAAAATTCTGCTACTGGGAACCTATTCATTGTTAGTCTAACTGAAACATAATCATTTGTTTCTCAATCGGCCTGCTGTTTTCAGGGTTGTCACAAAGAGGCTATGCAGCATTTGGCTAATAGGAAAATAATCATTTATTTCTCAATTAGCTTGTTTTTTTTCCTACAGTTTTGTTACAATGTGCCTATGCAGTTTTAGGCTAATTTGAAAATAATTACTTGTTTGTATAAGCAGCCTAATTTCATACAGTTATATTGCAATAATTTCAATGTAGTTAATGTTTATGCATGGCTTTAGTATAGAAAATAGGAGCAGGAGCCATTTTCAGTTTAAATATCAGTTATGCATTGCACTATTTTTTCTTTTGTATGTATGTTTTTCTACTCATATTTTAGATTAGATATCAGAAATCTTCAAGAATAATTCTTTGCCTTATTTAAGGGTGTTCTCAAATCCAAAAAGGCAACTTTCTGACATAAGTTTTAATTTATTTTTGTTCGGAAATGCATGAAACTAGCAGGTGTTGTTGTTTAGAAACTATGTGATCGAGCTATTTTTTCCGTTTATTTGCAAACGCAATAGAGCTTTCAGAAAAGAGTATCAAAGTTGACGTTTTGAACCGAAGTTCCTGAAGAAAGCAGAAAAACCAGTCCGTGAAGGGCAAAAATCGTGTTTGTCACGTGAACAAAAATGTTTATAACTCAATAGGTAATTGATTGTGCAAAAAATGAAAAATACAGTTCAATTCCAAATCGCTCCCTTGGCCAGGCTTTAAAATTTTATATCTTTCCGCTAAAAAATGAATTTGTAAATGTGTAAAAACGTTTTGAGCTTGTTGAGCAGAGCAGTTAAGAACAGCCTTAATAGCTGGCTTCTATAATTACATGCAGCAAATATTTAAAAAATATATAATGGTGGCGTGGGATGGAATTTTTGTTAAAAGTTTTATTTTAGTTGATTCATGTATGCATCATACGCAGTGTAACAATAAATAATTTTTCTGATGTTCGGATCACATAAATTATAATTCATTTCAACGAAGATGCTTACAGTAGTTGCTATGGAAATTTTCTGCTCAACTTCAGACATATTTTAAAAATTACCTAGTGCTAATAAAAAAATAAAAAACAAAATGAAAGCTAGCATTCACTTTTAAGATTTAAAATATGGTTCTTCAACCTCTTATGCTGAATTGTCATACCAATAAATTATCAATTTTAAGGGCCACTTTTAAGTCTGGTAAGTAGCATAGAGAAGAAACTTTTACATGTAAATCGATTACCATATCATTAGTATGATGTATATATGTACTGCATATTAGCAGAAATCTTGTTTTTTTCTTAATTCATAAAAAAAACTTTTAGACATACATGGCAACCTTCTGTTTTTTTGTTTGTTTATAAGTGAAATAAATGTATATTAATTGCAAAAATAATTGAATGATTGAAAAGATACAACTACTACATAGCAGAAAAATAATATTTGATTTCAAAATATTTAGTTTTGCAGCAAGTAATTAGAACATGAAAACATATAAAATGATTCATGATTTATTCATTACTAAAATAGCTGTACAACAATATAAAAGGTTTTTAAACATTAAGCCCAATTCACAGATATTAAACATTTTGCCAGAGTTCCCGAGCGTTTTCAGCCAAAACCTGACCATCATCTGGGGATGAATGAGAAAAATTTGGATTGAGGAATCAAAAAGAAGAAATGAGAATTTTTCTCATTCACCTCCTGATGAAGGCCAGGTTCTAGCTGAAAGTGCTTTGAAACTCCAATGAACCTTTTAATATCTGTGAATTTGTTTAAATGTTTGAAACCTTTTATATTATTTTTCAGCTATTTTAGTAATAAATAATAAACCATTTTAAATATTTTCATATTCTAATTAATATACTGTGAATTCGATGTTCCAATTTTAAATATATAGAAACATTCTATATGTAATTACAGTATTTATTTTTGATTTTAAAAAACTAGAAGGTTGCGGGTATGATTTAGGTATTTATATTACATGTAATGTTTAAATTTACATTGCTAGAAATATTTAACAATTATCTCATTTGGTGTTAGAAGTAAAAGTACAATATAATTAATTCATTGGATTGTACTTAAGATGGTGAAAGCTTTTTACAACATCGATTACTATAGTACTACATATATTGGTACATGAGATAGTTATAAAAATAATGCAGTATGGCCTGTTTCACAAAATCACATTTTTACTAGAACAAACTCACTTCAATGGCATTTGTATTGATGTAGAGGGAATTTATGTACATTGAGTGGTTTTTTACCTATTTCATCCTCATTTTGTATATAAAGAAGGGATTTGCTGTAGTCAGCACACTTCGAAAGTCTTCTTGTAATGATGTGAAAATTTTTGTTTCTCAACATTAAAAATGATACGAGGATCACAGTAAAGATCCCTATTTTCTAAGAAAGCAGACATTTTCTCGGTCTCATTGAAAAACATATTTTTAATTAAAAGCAAACCATAAATCAAAAGATAACAAGAAACCAAAAATAGACAAATTTTTAGCATTCAATAATGAAACAAAAAATTAATACTATATTCATCTTTAATTTTAATTTTATTTCATGGTAAATTTTGTGAACAGAAAGGCATTCTTTCAAAGGTATATATAAAAAATCTTCTGAGTTAATTATGGCATGCTTTTTTTATAAAGAGGATTCATATGTTATTATTCATAGTAACATAAATGATTAATTTCCAGTTTAAATTAAAACATCAATAGAGCAGCTATTCGTGGCAGAAATATATATTCGTGAATAATTGAAAATTGTTTTGTTAGCCTAGATCAAAAATTTTTGTCTGATTTCAGAATACCTTTATGACGATCGATTTTGAATATCATAATTTTTGTAGGGCACAAAATTAATAAACCTTAATGAAACAGTTTTTATAAATTTGGCAGTCTAAACCTGATATTTTAAAAACTAATTTTGCATTGCAATTAAAGAAAAAAAAAAGAAAGGATCCAGATTTTTTTCTTTTTAAAATTATATATATAATTTTAGTATAATTAAAGTAATGTTATTTGAAATAATGTTTAAAATTATCAATGTGTTTTTGTACAATAAACACCCACTCTCTCGCACACACACATCAGTTTTTCACTTATGGATGCTCTCTTTATTTTAAACATTAACATAATTTCTTAATCATTATTTATTCAATAAAATGTAACTTTTTTTTGTACAATTTAAAATTTTAATCTAAGCAAGAACATTATTTTGTTACATATTTTTTCAATAAAAAGAAAATGTTTAATCATTGCATAATTAATAATTCTCCTTCATTATGAAATTGTTTTATTAATAGATTCAGTAATTTAGTAAATAATTTTGTGCTAATTCAATTATTAATATCCTTTATAAGTAGTGCATTTTGTTTTTGAATGTATGATCAGTTTCTTTTTAAAATAAATTTTTTAAAACACTTTTCTAGCTTTAGAAATTACTCCAAGTGATATAAAAGCCTTGTACTGTTGATGTCAAGCATATGAACAGCTTGGAAACTACAATGAAGTCTTTGAAGATGCTAGAGCTGTTAATCGTTTAAATCCTCAAACCAGTGCTATTCAGCCATACTTAAGAAGGCTACAAGAAATTGTGAGTCCACAAATCAAAATCATGTTTTCAAAACAAATTTATCCTGTCGTAATAATCATTTCTTGTAATTATGGAAGTACTCTGGAAAGCAATTACCGTATTTTCGGGTGTATAGCCCACACCCCTAAATCGAGGAGTACTGTAAAAAAGTCTGTGTATAAGCCGCAGAGCTGCATCATTGTATAGCCTGTGGGCTATACACCATCTACGAATGTATATTTCGACAAAGGTTTATGCCGCATGTGAAATTTCCGCAGCAATCGCGAATGACATGCTTAACAGAAACAAATTAATAAGCTGAATTAAGAAATCATAAAAATGAAATTATTAATTAGAAATAAATAATTTAAATGCAAAATTCGAAATTATTATGATTTAAATAATGTAAATACAAAAACTACAGTAAAATTACGTAAAATTTGCAGCTTAAATTCCGGCATGGCATATGGCACGGATGATAAATTGCATTATTACCTTGGTATATCGTGAATGATTTTGCAACAAAAAAAATAATTACACTGAATTTTAGAAACCACAAGCACCGAAATATGAAATTATTAATTTGATATAAATAATATAAGTACGATATTCAAAATTAATAATTCATTATAAATAATATTTAAAAGAAAAAATCCTGTTAAAATTGAATAAACTTTTCTATACACTGAAGAGCGTCATGAGGGTGTTAGCAATCTCAACTTTAACTCAAGTATCTGAAATAGCGTGTTCGAACGGGATAAAACGACATTTATTTTCACAGTGCCATATATTAAAATTATTTACAAATAGATAATAAACATATTAATTTTAATATTTACTGCTGTGTACAAATAAAATAACGTTATCACATCCCATTTCATCAATTGAATAAGTTATAAAAATTCTCATTTTAATCATTTCTAAAAGAATCTGTAGATCGGGAATATAGTTTTTTTTTTTAATGGGTGGGGGGGGGGATTAAAAAGAAACATTGCACAATAATTCATCGAGATCCGGTAATTTTAAACTCATTTTTAAATGGAAAAGCATGGAATCTGCTGGCATATCTATCAAAGTGATTTGAAATCGAATGTGTTTTTCCATTTTCGATAAATGTATTATGTCTTAAGTTATAAGCGATTGCTATTTGATGATGACCATCCCCGAGCTGTCTCATCTGGAAATTCAGTTAAAAAAATCAACTTTCAGCATTTCCTAAATGTTTTTTCCCTTATCAAAAACTGAAAAACGCTATTCGATTTTGTTAAGTATTAATATATGCACCAGTAGTTTTATATAATTAAAATTAAAAATGACTTATAGTGAATGCAGCCGTCATTTATGTGTGTATGCGTGTTTTATAATAAAGTTCTCAGAACAATACAAAACTTTTTATTTAAGGGTGTTCTCAAATCCAAAAGGGCAACTTTCTGACTTAAGTTTTAATTTATTTTTGTTCGGAAATGCATGAAACTAGCAGGTGTTGTTGTTCAGAAACTATGTAATCGAGCTATTTTTTCCGTTTTTTTGGAAACACAATAGATCTTTCAGAAAAGAGTGTCAAAGTTGACGTTTTGAACCGATGTTCTGGAAGAAAGCAGAAAAACCAGTCCGTGAAGGGCAAAAATCGTGTTTGTCACGTGAACAAAAATGTTTATAACTCAATAGGTAATTGATTGTGCAAAAAATGAAAAATACAGTTCAATTCCAAATCGCTCCCTTGGCCAGGCTTTAAAATTTTATATCTTTCCGCTAAAAAATGAATTTGTAAATGTGTAAAAACGTTTTGAGCTTGTTGAGCAGAGCAGTTAAGAACAGCCTTAATAGCTGGCTTCTATAATTACATGCAGCAAATATTTAAAAAATATATAATGGTGGCGTGGGATGGAATTTTTGTTAAAAGTTTTATTTTAGTTGATTCATGTATGCATCATACGCAGTGTAACAATAAATAATTTTTCTGATGTTCGGATCACATAAATTATAATTCATTTCAACGAAGATGCTTACAGTAGTTGCTATGGAAATTTTCTGCTCAACTTCAGACATATTTTAAAAATTACCTAGTGCTAATAAAAAAATAAAAAACAAAATGAAAGCTAGCATTCACTTTTAAGATTTAAAATATGGTTCTTCAACCTCTTATGCTGAATTGTCATACCAATAAATTATCAATTTTAAGGGCCACTTTTAAGTCTGGTAAGTAGCATAGAGAAGAAACTTTTACATGTAAATCGATTACCATATCATTAGTATGATGTATATATGTACTGCATATTAGCAGAAATCTTGTTTTTTTCTTAATTCATAAAAAAAACTTTTAGACATACATGGCAACCTTCTGTTTTTTTGTTTGTTTATAAGTGAAATAAATGTATATTAATTGCAAAAATAATTGAATGATTGAAAAGATACAACTACTACATAGCAGAAAAATAATATTTGATTTCAAAATATTTAGTTTTGCAGCAAGTAATTAGAACATGAAAACATATAAAATGATTCATGATTTATTCATTACTAAAATAGCTGTAAAACAATATAAAAGGTTTTTAAACATTAAGCCCAATTCACAGATATTAAACATTTTGCCAGAGTTCCCGAGCGTTTTCAGCCAAAACCTGACCATCATCTGGGGATGAATGAGAAAAATTTGGATTGAGGAATCAAAAAGAAGAAATGAGAATTTTTCTCATTCACCTCCTGATGAAGGCCAGGTTCTAGCTGAAAGTGCTTTGAAACTCCAATGAACCTTTTAATATCTGTGAATTTGTTTAAATGTTTGAAACCTTTTATATTATTTTTCAGCTATTTTAGTAATAAATAATAAACCATTTTAAATATTTTCATATTCTAATTAATATACTGTGAATTCGATGTTCCAATTTTAAATATATAGAAACATTCTATATGTAATTACAGTATTTATTTTTGATTTTAAAAAACTAGAAGGTTGCGGGTATGATTTAGGTATTTATATTACATGTAATGTTTAAATTTACATTGCTGGAAATATTTAACAATTATCTCATTTGGTGTTAGAAGTAAAAGTACAATATAATTAATTCATTGGATTGTACTTAAGATGGTGAAAGCTTTTTACAACATCGATTACTATAGTACTACATATCAGTTATGCATTGCACTATTTTTTCTTTTGTATGTATGTTTTTCTACTCATATTTTAGATTAGATATCAGAAATCTTCAAGAATAATTCTTTGCCTTATTTAAGGGTGTTCTCAAATCCAAAAAGGCAACTTTCTGACATAAGTTTTAATTTATTTTTGTTCGGAAATGCATGAAACTAGCAGGTGTTGTTGTTTAGAAACTATGTGATCGAGCTATTTTTTCCGTTTATTTGCAAACGCAATAGAGCTTTCAGAAAAGAGTATCAAAGTTGACGTTTTGAACCGAAGTTCCTGAAGAAAGCAGAAAAACCAGTCCGTGAAGGGCAAAAATCGTGTTTGTCACGTGATCAAAAATGCTTATAACTTAATAGGTAATTTATTGTGCAAAAAATGGAAAAAACAGTTCAATTCCAAATCGCTTCCTTGGCCAGGCTTTCCAATTTTATATCTTTCCACTAAAAAATGAATTTGTAAATGTGTAAAAACATTTTGCTCTTGTTGAGCAGAGCAGTTAAGAACAGCCTTAATTCGAATCTGTTTCATTTAATTCCAATCAATCTGCAAGAAATTCCATGATGACCTACTTTTATTTCTTTGCACATGGACCGATAAGAAATATAAACATTATAAGATTCATGCTTGCTAACCACTACGAAAAGATATCACGTGCGATCCTAAAGCTATTTTCTTCTTCCCTTGGAATATTTCAGCTATCACAATTGGAAGAGTTAGCTGACTTCAATTAGAAGATTTTGCTTTAAAAGTATTTATACATGAAATGATTACCAAGGAAAAAAAATATATATACTTACCATCACTGTTGCTGTTTCATAAATACAAGATATTTTAACATGCAATTGAATCTGTTTTATTTTATGGTCGTTTTTAAGAATATTTGGCGTTATTGTAGATATTTTAAAAATACTTCTTGCATGAACATTTCAAAGTTATATTTATTTCAATCACTTGGTGCAGACTTGAATCCTGCATTGGATCGGGTAATTTGATAGTACCCAAACCCAACTGAAGTTCGGGTCGGGTTTTTTTTTTTCTTTTGTCGTGGGTCGGGTTGGTTTTAAATGTTCAATTTGTGTTGGAATTTGATTCGTTCGGGTTAACTTTTTTTCCCCCAATAGATGATGCTGAATATTTGTTTAAATGGTAAAAGCCGAAATAACTTGATACAAGAAAAATATAATTGTAGACTACTTTTCCATAAATTCATTAAAATATGGATTAATTTTCCTTCATTTTAGATTCGGTTGACAATATTTGTTCTTGTTGGGTCTCGAGTTGACTTTAAGCAGAATTTTCGGATTCGAGTAGGATACAATCCAGACCTTGCAGTTCAGAGTAGAGTCCAATTTTTGATCTTGCAAGCTGATTTTACCAGTTATTGTTTTGATATGGATAGAGTGAAAAAAATGGATTTTTTCTAGAAAAATACATTTTTCACAAATAGAATATTTTCTTAGAAAATATGGAATATTAAGCATTTTAAAAATTTATATCCACTAATTTGATTTATGTAACCTTATATGTAGTATTGTTTAAATCATTTTTATAGGATTTTCACTTAAAATGTACACATTAGAGATCTGCAAGGACCTGGTTAATCTCTTTTATTAGACGTAGGCTGGACCACACTTGAGCTTAATTTTTATCTGCAGACTCTTGCCGCTCTGGGCTAGGACTGGAGAACTACTTTTTTTTTTTTTTTTTTTTTTTTTTTTTTTTTCCGGGGCTATGTTAGACCGGCAGGTTTTTGCGAAAATAACAGTGAAATTTTTCCTTTGTTCAACAAAATTTTTAGAAATTTATTTCATTTTATTAACTTATAGAGAAATATATTAAAAAAATTCTTTATAGAGCTTCAAAATTATTTTTTCTTAAATATTTTTGTTCCATTTTAAACTACATTATTTTTTCTAATGAGTCATCATTTAAATGAATTTCTCTAAGTAATCAATAATGTTGCCATTCCATATTTCATAGCTTGTGGACATACTAGTTTAAGCCGCAAGATGTTTGCATGAGTATGTAAAAAATATATCTGAAATAATTTTATTTATAAGATAATGTTCATTAAGAAGTAATCTGATTTTCTATAAAATGGAGTCTGGTTACGGCAAGCCTGGACTTGATTTAATTGATTTTTCTTGGCTGAGTAGGCCAAATGTTTAGCATATATGCTAAAAGTTTAGCCCAGGAAGGGCCAATATATTTCAATCGCCGGGATTTGAACATTTAGGCTCTCCCACATTATTTTAAAATCTCATTAATATGAAATTTCTCATCTTTAGTATCTGAATTTTTTGGAGTGAAAAAAAAAAATATTAATTGCGTGTAATCTCCGCATCGCTTGAAATTTGTATTTAAAACAGGTAAATGCCGCGGCGTTTCTTCCGAAAATTATGGTACTAAAATCTTTTTTTTTTAATAATTCCATAATAATAAAACCAGAATTTTAACTTATTATTTTTTTTTTATCTGGAAAATATCACATTTTTTCCCTTTAAAAATATCAAAATTATTGTCAGAGGTAATTCAAGAAATATTTTCATTTTTCTACGCCCCACCAATGGCTGAGAGGTTCTGCTCTCAAAAGGTCCTGGGTTTGAACCCAATCGTGCTTGTCGGCCTAATCGTTCAGAGTTTTCTGCTGTTTTCTTCTAAACTTGGATTTTCTTGCGTAAATACAGGTTAGGTATTCTTAGAAAGACCCCCACGGAGGGCATCTCCACCCATTCAGACCCATTTCCCTTGCGTAGATAATTAGCCATCATAAACAACACAACACACAAATTTTTCTGCAATATATATATTTTTTATGTTAAAAAGTAAATGTAATTATTGTGCTAATTGCATACATTTCTGGCAAACATTAAATACCATTTATCTCAGTTTAATTTTTTGAATTAAAGCAGATAATAGGTAAATTATCACAACAGTAACTTTGAGAGGACATGATGTAATATACAACTGGAACCATTAATGGCATTTTACCACCTAGAAAATATGTTATTATTATTTTAATATAAGTAATATAAAACTATTGTATAAAAAGGCTCTCAGTAATTTGCTTAAAAATATTTATTTTAATCACTGGAGTCAGAAAATCCTTCAAAATCAGAAGTTTCCGAGTCTGTCATAAACAAACTAATAATATAGCTATTTCCAAACACAGAAATAAATAATAATAGCATTTAAACAGTAAAAAAACATTACAAATATGGGAAAATTCTTTAAATTTCGCGGTATAGCAAAAAAAAGTCACAAATTTTGACGATTTTTGTAATTTTTTGAAGTTTAAAAATTATAGAAAAATCATGATTTCCGTTTCTTAAAAAAAAAAAATCTTTGTATAAGCCGCAGTGGCTATTTCAAATGTTTTTTTCTTTTATAACCCACGGGCTATACACCCGAACATACGGTAATTTTTAAAAAGTAAATTTTTAATTTTGTTCATCTCGCAATTTGTGAGTTTGTAATGCATTGAATAATGTTACATTTAACCACAAGCCCACGTAAAGCGAAGCAGGTGTGTCACTGTACGATTAAATACTCATAATCTACTGCAATTTTTTAAAACTTTTTTAACATAGCACATATCAATTTTTATACTGTCGTATAGGAAAATAAAAGTACTATTAAATGCAATTTGTTTGAAAACTGCATCTCAATTTATTTTTCAGATAATTTTTTGGTAATTTTTAATGCCATTTCTTTAATGGTGGCAACTGAAGTACTCCATTTCTGTAGAAAGTAAAGGGAAAATAGTAGGATAGGTAGGAAATTATAATATTTTTTGTTGCCATTTTCTGAAGCTTAAAAAAATTTTTTAATTAAAATACGTGCTATGACAAGAATATCGTCTGCTATAAAAATGTATTGTAAAGAATATTTATTTGTGTGACTTATTTTCTCCTCGTTTACTTAATTTCTATCAAAAAGATGAAAGAATGCAATTTTATTTATCCATGTGTTATAACATTTTCTGAATCTTGAAAAAATGTACACGAATGATTTCTTATAAAACATGCAGCTGTTATAAACTAATTTAATACTTATGAATCATTAGATAACTGATTTTTTAGTAGAGTTTTCTTGAATGACATCACTTTTTGCTAGGTTGTATATAATTCTGTGATACATATCTCATATGCATACTTTCTATAGATGTTGTTTAAGACTGGATCATAAAAGTGGAATTCTTCAGCAGATGCAAATGATGTTATTTTGGTTAAAATAAAAATGTATATTTTAAGTCATAAAACTGAAATATGTTTTGTACTGCCTAAATTTATATGTATATATATATTGAAAAATTATCATAGTATTGCCTTGATGAATATATATATATATATATTCATCAAGGCAATACTAAATTCTGAAAGAAGCAGATTTCCTGCTTGTTTTTGTTCATTTGTCATTCAGTTTTGGTTTTAATCTGTACTAATGATTTTTATTTTTTCATGATTTTGTATTTAATTATGACTAATATGTCTGATTCCAATATTTCTAAAAACAGGAAAAGAAAACATGTTATATTCAAGGCTGGAGTAGCACGGTGTAAGTTTATTCCAACAGAGCGAAAAATGTCCAGACCAGGGATCGAACCTGGATACTTGCAGGGATCGCATTCGCCCTGTAATTCCTAAAATTCCTAAAATTTTCTAATAGCCCTAAAATTCCTAAAATTGTACTAAAATTTTTTTTGTTTCCCTAAAATTTGCTTCCGATAACTATTTCTGTTTACAAATGACTGGTAAACAAAGTTAGTTTTGCTTTGTATCGTGATCGTGAAGGCCGATTCGTATTAGGCATTTTCATTGGTTGTTCAAAAGTAAGTGGGCGTGTACTAGCAAAGACGTAGCTGTTGCGCGTCGAATGGCTTTAAAGCTTCTATTTTCTGGTATCAAAGAACGCCTATTCTAGTAACAAAGAACGCAAACGCCAAATGTACAGTTCATTCCGGTTCGATCTGTTCTTTCACTTCTCGACATTTTAAAAACAACGTGGTCGTGATCGAAATTTGAAGAAAATGCCGCACGGAAAAACCAAATTCCAAGATACTTGGCTTGAAAAAGAGCTCGATGGAGTTTTTATAAAAGAATGGTGTTGCGTGGTGGAAGATAATATATATTCTGCAAAATGCAATTTATGTGTTGAAAAGTTCGAAATTTCCAGCGGTGGTTTTTGCCAAGTGAAGTCTCACCACAGGGGAAAAAACACAAACTTAAGTTTAACGCTAGATTTAAAAATAAATCTCATATTTCAGAATCTATTGTGCAAAAAGTTAATTGCAACGATGAAAATGCACTGTCTCAGGATATGCAAGTTGCCAAGGCAGAAACTCTCTGGGCACTTAGAGTTGCTGAAAGCAATATTTCTTTCAAATCTTGCTCAGAAACTGTTGAATTGTTCCCAGAAATGTTCCCAGATTCCATAATTGCCTCAAAAATGCAGTTGAAAGAGAAGAAAGTTGCGTATGTGATATCACACGGAATATACAAAAACTTTCAAGAGCTCCTAAAAAAAGATCTTTCTTCCTGCGCAACAAAGTTTATGATTGCATTTGATGAAACAACGAATGCACAAGTTAAACGGCAGTTGCATGTCTATGCCAGGTATTGGTCTGCTGATTTTAGTGTAGTATCTTGTAGATATTTGACAAGCGTTTTTCTCGGACATGCAACTGCCGATATTATTTTAAGGGAATTGTTAGATGTTTTATCATCGTTCAACATTTCCTTGAATGATATAATTTGCTTGTCTATGGACAATCCAAATGTAAATAAAAGTCTCCTTCGAAAATTCAATGACAAAATGAGAGATGAATGTGGAAAAGAGACTGTAGCTTTAGGAGCTTGTAACCTTCATGTAGCAAACAATTCGTTTAAACATTTACTGAATGCTTTGGATGTAGTAAGTTTTGATGAATTTGCCACAGATGTTCATTTTTTTCTTAAATATAGTGCTGCCAGGAGAGAGGACTACCAATGTATAGAAGAAGTGACGCAAGAAACTGCAAAATTTTTCCTGAAGCATGTTAGTAGTCGTTGGCTAACAACAGGACCTGTCGCACAGAGACTTTTAGATCAGTGGGAAAATATGTGTGAATATTTCTTGAAATTCCTACCTTCGCAGAAATCTCAAGCAAAACATCTAAATACAGAAAGATACAAACGAATACGTGCAGCATTAAAAAATCCAATCATGCCAAGTTTTTTAGCATTTCTTATATTTACACATAAATATTTTCAAAACTTTTCTCTGAGTTTTCAAAGTGCATCTCCTAAAATCCATGTTCTGTATGAAGAAATGAACAACTTGATCAGAAATATAATGACCCAAGTTTTGAAGGACAGTGTAGTTGCAAAAAAAGAAGGAAATGACTTAGAAGAAGTAAAATTGGATAATAAAGACAATTGGGAAAAGTTAAATGATATTGAAATTGGTATGAGGGCAAAAAACCTCATTGAGAAGGTAAGTGAAAATGATAAAAAGTTATTTTTAATGGCTGTCAGGAAAGCTATTTTTAGTACAGTAGATTATATGAGATCAAATTTCCCATACTGCAATCAAATATTAAAAGATATGGACATTTTTAGGCCATTAGATGTAAAAAAGGATATTACACATGGATTGTATGCTATTTCAAGAATAGCCAAGTACTTGCATTTTTCTGAAAATATTATTGATAATATCCGTGAAGAATGGAAATTATTGAAATGTGATGACCAAGCACAAGAGATTCTCTTACAAAATTCTGACTCTAGAATTGATGTCTATTGGCACAGTTTAGAAAGTATAGTAAACAGCAACAAAGAAATAAAGTATCGTAACTTTTTAAGTTTAATTAAAACTGTACTTGTTTTACCTCATGGTAATGCGGATCCTGAGAGGGTATTTTCTATAAACAATTCTATGCTAAAAGGTGGTTTCAGTGAACATACAATAAAAAGTTTGAGATTTGTAAAAGATGCTCTTAAAAATTATGGAGGAGTGAGTAAAGTACCTATTACAACTTCCTTGTTAAATGATGTTAAGAATTCACATAAAGCTTATCAGCAGTACATGGACAGACAGAAAGAAAAAGAAGAAAAGCTAATGAAAGAGAAAAAGAAAACAGAAAAAGAGAAGTCTGAAAGGCAAATGAATCTAAAAAAGAAAATGTGATATGGATATGAAGATAAATGAAATTGATGCTGAGATCAGTCATATAAAAGAAGAAAAAAGTATTGCCCTAGGATTAATAGCTGAGGGAACAGAAAGATTAACCAAAAGTATAAGTGAAAAAAATAATGTTGAAACACCAGTTTCATCAACTTTGATTTCACAAGCAACTGAGCAACTTAAAAAATTAGAAGCAAGATTATCAGTGATTGAAATGGAGAAAACGCAGATTTTAAAGAAGAGAATCAAATGTGAAACTAAATAAAATTTAAATTTATTTTCTACGATACAATATACAGCATTTTAATTACTTATTTTTAAACAATTTAATGTAATTCATTTTATTCAATTTAATTTTATTCTTTGTGTTTCCAACTATGCCTTTGAGTTTTTAACTCAATTTAATTCTTTGTCTTTCATTTGCCTTTGAGATTTTAAAATTTTAGCAATGAACACATTTATTCTCTAAGTAATTGAAATCGAGAAAGCCCAACTTTTGATGAAGATTATTAAATGTGAAACAAAATAAAATTTTGAAATTTGTTTTATATGGTACAGTAAAGCATATTATGATTATTTCTTTGTCTTTTTTTTCTAAACAATTCGATATTCTTTGTATTTCATTTAACTATGTGTTTGAGATGTTTAAAAGAAAAAAAAAACAAGGAATGCATTTAGTTTCAGCCAAATTTAAATAATTTAATATTAAAGACGTGAATTATCACATTGGTAACTAAGTGGAAACCAACAGGGTGTTTTAACTGTTGAAAAGTAGTTAAAAAATTAATTAAAATGAAATAATTTTGTTTTGTATTCAAGTATATAAAATTCAAGTATCTGAAAAATATTTTTGTGAAAATACCAAACAAGATTGCAAGAAATCATATAAGATTTATTAAAGAAACATCTTATAAAGCTGTTAGATATAGAAAAATGAAGGTAACTAAATTATTTCTTTACTTTATTGTTGTTGTTATTATTTGCTCTGTATTTGACGTATGTTTAGAACCATTGAATGTTTACTTTGAAATTTTGAACATGACAAAAAATTTTAACCCAGAATTTTCTGAGAATTTATTTGCTGTGTTGAAAAATCACCGGGTATGGTGGACGTAAATTAGCCCTAAAATATCCCTAAAATTTCATTGCCTAATCCCTAAAATTCCTCCCTAATTTTTTTTGAATATTTGCTGCACCCCCTGTACTTGGTGTGCCGTGCCAATGCCTTACCGGTTAGGCTATCTGGCTGACATAATTCACTCTTATTAATTGGACTTGGCTGCGAACTGCAGTGTTAGTTTCATTCATCCGAGCTGTAACTATAGCATTTACATGATGAAACTGCTTTAACACGGAAACTCCTGTATACCATGTAATTAGGTCATAATGAAGGGAACGAATATTTTTCCCAACTGGATTAAATCATATTAAAGGCTGGAGTAGCATAGTTGAAGTTTATTCCAACAGAGTGAAAAGCTACCTACTACTCCAGCCTTGAATATGATTTAATCCAGTTGGAAAAAATATTCATTCCCTTCATTATGAAAACATGTTAGTTTGACAATAATTCAAAAAGTAGATATCATAAAAAAGCTTGATTCAGGTTCCTCTACTCGTTTTCTGGCACAATCGAATGAAATAAGCCCTAAAACAATGCATGACATTAAAAAAAAAAAAAAATTATTACAAACAATAAGAGCACTGGCACTGCTGGTATTGCAGATAGAAAACTATTTATTTTAAATATTTTAATCTTTTTGTAATTTTTTATTATTTCGTGTAATTAATTATTAAATTATGTTCATATTTTACTTAATTAATTTAATAGTTTACTTTATTGTAAGCATTCATTATAATTTCCAATGCTTATCTATATTCAAATTACTGTTTAAAAATTATGAACAAAATAATGACCAGGAATCCTCAAATTTCTAAAATCCAGACTACTTCCAATTTCGATGTGTGTGGATTTGAGGGAATCTAATGCACCTTTTTAAATATGAATTTATATATTATTTATACATTATTTATTATACATACATTTATATAAGATAGAAATGGATCATACATTAATTTTTGTTTTAAGAACAATTTTTTTGTGTCTTGGAATATGAAAAATATTGCCAACATTTCACTTTTGATATACACAAAAATGCATTTATCGTATTTGTGATAATTTATGCACACATACACATGTTACATGTGTGTTGATTTGGAGGTGCCCACTATTCAAAAGTATAAGCATACGAATATATATTTGTTAGGAATTGAAAAAGTGTTCGCTAAATAGAGGTGTCTGCTTTTCAGGAGTATCCATTATGGAAGTATTATTGTATATAGATTTTAAACCTGAAAAAATATTTGGATATTATTTTGAAAAATTAGGTCAACCCTAACTCGAACTGCAAGAGTTAAAACCCAACCCAATCTGCATAAAAAAGTAAAAGTTAACCCAGCCCAAACCCAATCCACAATAGAAAAGTATTGCATGAACCCGACCTCAATTGCAGGTCAGGTCGTATGCGAGTAAAAGTGGATAACCCGACCCAATGCAGAACTCTAACCAAACCTTTTGCAGATTTCAGAAGGTTAGGGATTTCAGACCGTTAAACAAATTTTACTTAATTTTCATCAATGAAAATCAAATTATTACAAAAGGAAAAAATAGTAAAAATGCTCAATAAAATTGAAGAAAGACTACACTATAAAAAGAACGACATATACACCTATAATGTTATTTACGTATTTACTCATAACAACAAAACAACGGTTTTATATTAAGAGAAAACAAAGAAAATTGAGGCATTTAATTGATAAGCAACTTGTTTTAACAATTTAAGATGTTGTAATTTGAGGGGTTTTTTTCTTTTTTCAAATTTGTACGCTGACACTTTCCTGGTCAGTTATGCAATTTTGTTGCTCTAAAAACTTGGAACATTTGTCCTTATTACTACCTTCATAAAATAATATTTTGTCATTGTCATATTCTTGAACAGTGGCTGAGAGGTTCTGCTTTCAAAGCTGGTAGATGGGGGGGGGGGGGGGGGGCTGCTGGTTTTGAACCCAATGGACTTTACCCGGGAATGGCAAAAGCCACGCCTCTGTAGGTATATAGCCTCCTAAAATGACTGTTTATTGGATGAAGGAGGAGCAGCATTAAAACATTCTGCATGCTTAATGGTTTTCTTTTTATGTACCTACTTTGACGTCACATGGGTAAAGTCCATTGTGCCTGTCAGCCTAATCATTCGGAGTTTTCTGTTACTTTCTTTGAACCTTGGATTTCCTTGCATAAATACTGGTTAGGTTCTCTTAGAAAGACCCCCTCCCCCTTATGGCCCCTTTGGGGCCATATCCCTTGTGTAGATATTGGCCATCATAAACAACACCCACACCATATTCTTGAACTTGGCATTTCAAGTAGCATCTTAGATTCGCAAATTGCATTGAAAAAATTTTTTTTCACATAATACAATGAAAAAAGTACTTTGGGATTTTTCCCTCTTAACTTCTTTCCCAGGTATGTGATTCTTCTGCAAAAAATTTTATTAATTATTTAAATCAATTTATTAATTGGTCGTAATAAAAACTAATGTTGTCAATTTGTTGCAGAAAAAAAATCACAAATTTCAACAACTAGTTATAGAAAAAATCACATTCCAACAGTTGTTTGCAGATAAATATTGTGAATTTCGCCAAAGATCTCAGAAAAAGTCCCTCATTTCATCAGAAAATTGTAGAAACAAATACAAAATTTTATTAGTTGGTTGAAGAATAATATTGTGAATTTCGACAATCGGTCACACAAACATTCACAAATTAAAAATTGGGAGATACAATTTATCTTGAGACAGTTGCAATAAATCTCCTTTATTTGTTACAAAATTTTTCCACTAAAGCAAAATGCAAATTCCCGATTTTCTGCCAGCAGAAATTTTCATTAATGATTTTCTGCCTTTTTCTTCACTATGATCAAAAGTCTATTCAATTGAGAAATCTGCAAACTCCTTGGTCCCAGGCTGTCCAGATTTTTGAGAGTTTACCATATATAATTATCTAACTTAATAAATCAAATGATTTGATAGGATAGCAACAATTATAGTAAATATGTTATTGTAATAATGTAAACAAATTTAAAATAATTCAGAACTTGAATTATAACAGCCTTGCCCCCAGCAAAATGATAAATTCTCATTAAAATTTGGATCAAAGATGAAACTCCTCCCTAAATCTGAAACCCTTTTTTAAATCCAACTCTCATCAATATTGAAATTCAGATTTTCTAGCTCTGAATTACTACTTATGATTTCGTCATCAGTGATCTGTTTAGGAAGAAACTGGGTATTTTAAAGGATGCTTCACAAAACTTTTACTTTCAAATCAGGACCCTTCACAAAATTTTTCATTTCAAAACAGGACCCTTCACAAAATGTTTCATCTTAAAACAGGACACTTTGCAAAATTCTTTGTCATAAAAATTCTCTCTTTCAAAAAATTTTCTATCTCTAAATTGAACCTTTCATGAAATATTATCATTTAAAGTAAAAAGTGACATTTCTCTTTTACATATATAAAGAAAATATATGTATTTTACATATAGTATATATTTTCTTAAAAATGTATAACAAGAGCCTGTATAGAACGATCCTTTCGAACTCACAAAATTATGACTAGACTTTTCACAAATGAAAAAAGCAGTTCACAAATACAGGACTCTGGTGAAAAAGTCTGGACAGACCCCTGGTCATTTGATTTGCAATCAGAAACATCTTCAAGATTTAATGTAATTTACAATATAATAATTTGCAAAACATTTAATTTTGAATCATCTTTTTAGCATAAATTAAAAATTTTGGTACTACTTGATTACCCCCTCGACCAAAAAACTACCACCAAACTATAAGATTAAATGCCAATAATGTTCTTAAATGTCACATTCACTTGACATTAAACACAATACGTATGTTTGTTATATCATCAAGTGATTTTTAATTAGTCTTTTTATTTGTATTTTTATTAATGTTTTACTAGTTTATTTGTTCTTTTGTTACCTATACTAATAAAATAAAGTTTCGCTCAGTCTCTGTGTGTGTGTGATGGCTAGCAAAATTTACCGCATGTAGAAGTCTGAAAATTTAGGTGAGGTTAGTCCAAGACAGGTTCTGATGCACCTGAGGCTCAGATTTTTAAATTTTTAAGGGCCCCTTTAAGTTTTTATGCACTAAATTGTTAATAACTTGCCCCCTTTTCATCCAATCTTCTTCGTTACATACCCTACAAAAATTTTGAAACCTTCAGATTTAGAGAAATATTTTTTACAAAGTAAAATATGTGAAAATTTCAACGAAATCAATAAAACCTGAGTGTTTCATCGCAGTTACTTATCTCCAAAGCACAATTTTAGAGAGGTACCCGACAAGCCAAAAATATGTTCTTAAAGCTGAAACTTCTTCTAATCGATGGTGCAATTTTTAAAAATATGAATTTTAACCCTTTCAAATACACCGGCAAACACAGGCTGTTTAACGACTCAGGGAGCAATATATTTTATACGCTAAAAGTAATGAAATGTCCATATTTTAACACAATTTTTAAAGCATCTAAATAAAACAAATTTTCATCACCTACAAAAAGTTTGAAATGTTCGTATGGGTAGATATGTTCTTTTACAAAATAAAATGTGTGAAAATTTTGATGAAATTAGTAAAGACTTGAGTGTTTCGTCGTAGTTTCACTTGCTTTTGGTGCGCATAGACTCCAAAAGTCAAATTACACAGAAAATTAAATACCATATAACATATACTTTTATTTACTGTGCAAAACTGGGAAATGAATAAATGAAAATTGTTTTGTTTGCCTAGATGAAAAAATTCTTTCTGATTTCAGAATACCTTTATAAGTGCATTTTCACTGGTTGACCCAAGGTCTAACTTAGCTAACTTTTTACCTAAGCACAAGATTTTACGTCGTTAGAACATGATTTTGAAGGAATGATCTCTGTTCAATCCTAAGCACCGCTTACCCAAGCGCAGCCAATTAAAAAAGAGCTTTTTTATAGCAATGGCGGCGTTGTGAATGTACGAAGTAATATTTATACTTTATAGCGTTGTTGTATTTACTTAAAATTATTCTTTTTTTTACGTCAAAGAGGAATCTATTTTTTGTGATTAAAGCAAAATGGTAAGTTTTATTGACATGTTGAATAGATATCATCTTTTATTATTGTCTTTTAATTTAATAAATAGTAGGTAATCCATACGGATTGTTTAAATTGTTGCACTTTTGTAGGATAAATATCGCTATTTTTGGTAATCGTTCAGATACATTTTATTAATATTGGAATACCAATTATATACTTTGTTTAAGGATTTCATTTCTGATATGAGAATGGAGATATGTCCAGTTCTCAAAATTATTTTATTTTTATTGAATGTTAATAGTATACAAAGAATAAAAGTGTTTTTTTAATAATATTTGTTTCTTTAAATGAATTACTTGCTTCATTAATTATATTCGGTTACCTGATAGGGTATTTCTGATCTATGTAGATTTATATTTCCCTTTGCTCACTTAAAATAATTGTAAGTGTTAAGAAGGATATTGTTTACTGTAGCCCATTGATATTTAAATGGAAAATTAATTACAGGCAAACTTCAATCCAGTTTTGCTTATTGTAGGTAATTGATCCTGCATGTTTAAGCAAGCATGTAAACAAAATTTCTATAAAATAAATAAGCCAATGTATTTTGTATTTTCCTGTTCTCTTTTAAGCAAGAAAGATCAGATTGCAAAACAGTTTGCTCTTTACTCCTTTTCAGATATTTACTTGTGATCTTTGTCATGTAAAAAAAAAAACCCTGCTGATCTATTTTTTATTTTATTTTTAATGCATTTCACCTACAGATATGCTATCTTTCTTTTTGTTGTTAAGATTAATGTTGAAACTTTTATGAAGATTTATAACTTTGTATGAAGTTTAAATCAATTGAGAGATATTCAGACCATATGTAGCTTTTCTATGTGCCCATTTCGAAAAATTTGTACATGTTACCATTCCAATTCGATATATATTCCAATAAATGCCTATTCAATGTATTTTGAGTTAAATCAGCATGTCTTGTTAGCGACGGAGTGATTATTTTCATACCTAAAATCTGCCACTAAGCAAAAAAAAAAGTGTGGACCAGTCTTACATAGTATCCCCATCTTGTTTGTTACCAGAGCAATTACACTAATTGGTTTTATTGTAAAAGATGAAAAAAAAGCTGGTTGGGGGGAGGGTATGTTTTTATGTATTAAATGTTTCTAGTTTTTTCTTTTTGGAAGTAAAAAAGTGTTCTTAAAAGATGCAAAAGGGTTTGTTGTTTCTATTCATATGAATGAGACTAAGTGTTTGAAAGTAAAAAAAAAAAGCATTTTTAAAAGATAAAAAGTTTGTTCTCAGACGACAAAGTGTTTGTTGTTTCTATTCATATGAATGAGACTAAGCGTTTGAAAGTAAAAAAAAAGCATTTTTAAAAGATAAAAAGTTTGTTCTAAGACGACAAAGTGTTTTTGCTTTTTTTTTCTTAATTATATTTAATGTCATCAGAGCAATTACGTGATACAGTTGGTATGATTTAAAATTAAGTATCGACCGAAACTGAAATTTGTTAAATCTTGATTCTTCAATTGCTTTTTACTCTTATTGTTTTGTTAATAATTACGAATACAGAGAAAAGGAGAAATTTAAATCTGAAGTCGCATTGCAAATAATGTTTTTAAAGAAATTAGTGGTAAGGTAATCTTTCAAAAATTAAAAGGAGATTATAATACATCTGTTTCAATTAAAATTATGACAGAAACTTTCTTATAATTAGATGTGAGTATTTTATATGTATAATAAACTTAATTTTTTGTAGAAAGATTTTAAAGTCCACCAGAACAATTTTAAGCATGTGCAGGTAGGACTTTAAAGGATTAATATAACTGTTTATGTATTTAAATGTAGTTTTATTAAAGTCTTGTAACAGTTGATGGAATTTAGGCCTAATCTAAGTGGAAGCATGTGTAATTTTATAAATTGTTGCTTAGGGATAAAATTCTTTTATGAGGTTTTTGTTAATATTACAAATGATACTATTTTAATAAATATATATAATCAGCTATTTTCAGTTTCCCATATTTGATTTTGAGTAGTACTTTAATAAAAAATTGACATTTACCATTTAAATCAAATATTTATTTATTTTTGTGTTATATTTTGCGCTTAGTGTACGTATTCACCTTCAACCGTTTTTTGTGTTGAGGCCTTTTGTGAATCTATATTACAACTTTATCCTAAAACTTGATAAAAATGTAATGTAAACAAAAGAACTATTTTGCAGTATCATATATTTTTAAAATATGATGCAATAAATTTATTCTAATATTTATAGCATTTTAAGTGTTTTTTCATAATTAGCAATCTGTAATAAATATTTAGATGATATAGTGGCAAAACTATATCTAATTTTGTCTATAAGCATACTTAAATTTCTTAATTAATAATTAGTTAGTCATTAGTAAATAACATTAGCTTTTTAAAAACTATATCTGTATATGTATTATTTTTTTTTTCTCTCTTTTAATCTGCTAGTTGCTTTAGCTGCTTCAGTTGATGATAGAAATGCAACAAGGATGGTAGGTGTTAAGCTGTGCTATGATCTGTTCATCAGGAGCATACGTTATTGTCCTAACATGATGATGATCGATGTAGAAAGAGCAAAGTCAACTAATATCTAGTTGAGTTGCAGCTTGTTGGCTCCTTACTCCTGTGTTGGCCCGTTGGAATGCGCCTGGGAGACTATTAGGTTAGAAATAATCTTTTAGTCTTTTAGATGCAAACTTGCAGGCTAAAACACATTTTGTATGCAGCATGGAAGCTACACTACTTTATTTTCCTGTATTGCCTATCTTTATGAAAAGTAAGTTACTTATTGTTTTTTTTTTTTTTAATTGTGTTCTATTACGTACTGCTAAGGTAATAGTAAATTCTATTTAATGTTTTCTGATATAAGACATTAATTTTTAAGGAATTTAGTAATTATCAATTGCTGAAATTTAAATTAGAACAAACACTTAGATTAAAATAAAGACAATAATATAAAATTAGATTATTGTTTAGGGAATCATGCTGATATAAGCATAAAAATTTAAAGCACCTTTTTATTGGCATACTCGTATTAGTGTTGACTGTAGAAAAAAAAGGATTCCAGGCAGGAATTTTTAAAAAAGGACACTCATATACCTTGTTCACAAAAATATTTTGAATTGTGGTTTGTTTAGAGTCCTTTTTTATCAATGAAATTTTGCTATGTTTTCCCACAATTAATTGACAAATTTCTCTTTTTTTTTTCTTACTGACTGATAAATTTCACAAATTTTTCCGATGACTGAATGACGGTTTAGGCAATTTTTCCCCATAACCGATTGACTAATTTTGCGATACTTTATTTTTACCAATTAGCAAAATTTGCAAGGGTTTTTCTTGCAACTGACTTGCAAAACTCGTGATTTTTTTAATATACAGTTGTTGGATGAATTTTGATGAGTTTCACTGCAGCCAATCGACGAGTTTTTTCCGTAAACAGTTTGTGAATTTTTTAATTTTCCCCCACGACTTACTAGTGAAACTTTCAAGTTTTCTTTTCATGCGATCGATGGATGAACTAAGCATTTTTTTTTTTCCGCGGCTGATTGAAGAATTTTGCGATTTTTTCCCTCCCATAACAGACTGGCGAATTTTTTGTTTTTTTTTCTTCACTCAACCGATTGACAAATCTTACAGATAATTGTAAGGAAGCATCAAAAATTGCAGTATGGAATACCGGGTGTATAAAATAATTAAAAAGGTGTACCGGGCACACACTAGTTAAAAAGGGCTGCCAGATGCATAAATTAATTAAGGGATGCTGGGGGTTGCTTCCTGCCAAATTGGTCTAGAGTCAACACTACATTTAGAATAGAATATTTATGAATAATGTGGAGGTGAAAACAAAAGTTATAAAAGTGGCATTGACAGAAATATTTGGTTATTTTCCTTTAGATGCACACTACTTTGTGCTGAATCATGCAAATGTTGGCACAGAATTAGCAGAAATATATGGCTGTACATATCGCTCATGGTCTGTAGTGGCACAACTCAAAAAATACGAATTTTGAGTTAATGCGCTCTCCAGCATTGCAGATTGGTATTCTTTCCAGCTCAGCAACAGCGGCATATCTTGTAGTTCAGTATTTCACCAACAGATGGCAGAAGTGCCACTGTTGCCATATATGATATAACCTGAATGCATCATCATATAATCATATTTATCATCAATATAACACGGGATATGAGGATACCTTTTTTTTTTTTGCATTATTATTAATTGAATCCTTACGGAGTCATTTAGTACTACTTAACACTTATGACAACAATGAATCGTGTAAATTTTGCATTTCATTACAAGGCGAAACTTCAAACCCATTAATCTCAGAAACTGATTTTTTGAGTTGTGCCACTATTGCAGCCCACGAGCGATATAATAATATATCATGCATTCACCATTTTTTTACTTTTTTGGTTTTGGTTGCAGATTTTTTAATTAATTTACTTTCACTTTAGGAATCGGTTCCAAAAGTAAAAATGTCCTCTTAAAAAAAAAAAAAAAAAAAAAAAAAACTGCAAGCAAAATATTGAAAAAATAAGAGAGTCAAATGTAGAAAATGGCAGGCTATCCAATGAAAATATATATATATATATATCGAGATGCAAATATTTTTTTTAAAAAATCTTCCCATAGGTTTAACATTAGCTTGTGAGTGTCTTCGCATGAAAGGATGGGAGCCTTAACCTTTTGATCATACTGATGTATTTAAAAAACTAAGAACGATGAAATTATTTTGCAACTTTTAATAATTTTAAAAGAAATGGATGGAGTAAAGTGTCTTTTTTGCTTATTTTTAAGTATCAAAATTGAATTTCTTTGAAACGAGAGTATACTCTTCCAGAAAATTTTCCTTGAATGTAGAATTAAAACATTTCTTTCATTATGGTGTTTATTTTTCATACCATTTAAAATATTTCCATACTATAGTACTTTATAAATAAGAATAATACATATATAGATATCTAAAATTATCATAACATGTTTCTTTAGATCGAAGACATCCTCTTAATCGAAGAAGAAATATATTATTTTGACATAATTTTTTTTTTTTTTAATCTAGAAGACAAGCAAATACGAAGCTATTATTATGGTTGGTTGGTTGTGTTTATGACGGCCAATTATCAGCACGAGGGATATAGGCCCAAAGCGGGGGTGGTCTTTCTAAGGGAACCTAACCCATATTTACACTTGGAAAACTAAGGTTCGAAGAAAACTCCGAACGATTAGGCCGACGGGCGTGATTGGGATCGAACCCAGAACTTCCCGTCTACTAGCTTCGAGAGCAAAACCTCTCGGCCTCTGGTGGGGCGCTACTATTATGATCTTCATCATTCACAAAACCAATACTAGAGGATACTCCCATTTTATTATCCTCATTGCTATTACCAAGAGTAGACTCGTCTTACCTAATACTCCAGATTTGTAAAAATGATGTACACCTGAGTGCTTCTTTTGGCAATAAATTTTAGTATTTTTAGGAACTTAATTATTAAATATTAAATTAATTTTAATGCATTTTTATATTAGAGTCACAGGTGATAAATCACCAAATATTCTTTATGGTTACAATAACAGCAGAGTTAATTATGCATCAAACCGTGCCATTAAAATATGCCATCTGGCTGTGAAACTGTAACAATGAAATATTTTAAACAATTTAAAGGTAAGAAATGAAATATAAATAAAAAATAAAGAGATAATTTTTAATTACAAAAATAAAGAATTTTTTTTTTTTAATCTGCTTTTATCAATTAATAATTTAAGTAAATTATAATTAAACTTTGAAAAAATAATTTAAAGAAATTCTCAATTCATAGTTTAAAAAATGTTTTTTTCACCTTTTCTATTGTCATATCTGAAAAAAAGAGAGAGAAAAAATAATTTTTTTAATAAATTCAGTAGTTCATGCTTTCTACCAAGTCAAAGTGGTGAATTTTCCATAATTAGTCATGCCAAATTAATGTATTGTAACAGAAGTTTTTTGAACCAACATGAATTACAGTCCTGAAATTAAGCATGGTACTTATAAATGTTTAATGTTTATAAAAGAACAGTTTAAATTTAAAAAAAAAAAAAAAATATTTAGTAGCAACTATCATAGTTTAATATTTAAACTGACTGAGAGGCAATACAACATATTTTATTGGCATGTTATGGTTGGAGATACATTGATTAGTGAAATCATTTTTATGCCAATTGACTCGATTGTTCAAATTCACAACATTTTCGGGTACTTTATGTCAGTCAAGCACATTAGATAAACCAGGGCTGAAACTAGCCTTTTTTCACCTGGCGTAAACATAGATTTTGCTCCCCCCCCCCCTTCCCCGGTCTCTGCGAAGTCAATTTACAAAGATAATTTTAATTCTAATAGCCGACTTATTTGAAATTTAAAATATGTAACAAAAAAAAATTACATAATACTAAATTGCGTAATCAACTTTGTCAAATATTGATCCATTAAAATCTTGAAAATGAAATCCAAAGGAAGTGACATGAAGAAACTCGTAAGATAATGTTAAACTTATAGGAGCATTCTTTTTAAATTTCTCACTTGCATTTTAATATTTTTAAATGATTTTTTCTGTTTGGGATAGCTGAGGTTGATCCCTAACTGGGTAAATGTTTACTTTTTAAATTTTGGTTTCAGCTTTATATATACAAGGTTACTTTCACTTCTTGAACCGGTTCTGAAAGCTAAAATAGCCTCATAAAAAAAACTGCAACCAAAATCAAAAATGTACAACCTAACAAAGTTAAAGATCAAACTCAGCTAACTAAAGAAAAAAAAATCATTTAAAAATATTAAAATGCAAGTGAGAAATTTGAAAAGAATGCTCCCATATTTAACATTAGCTTATAAGTCTCTTCATGTGACTAGTGTAGGTTCTTTAGAAATCAAAAACCAAAATTCAGTTGGCACCCTATTCGTTTTCCATTCTGTCACCCAGGGCACATGCCCCCTCTAGTTTCGGCCCTGAGATAAACCATTAAATATTATTCCTATTGTCATCATTTGTATTCATTTCTTTTAAAATATAAACCTCTCATTCATTTTATTTGAAATACAAATTTTTCATTTAAAATACGTATATTACATACATTTAAAATATGTGCCTTTCACTTATTTCATTAAAAAAATGAATAAAATAATAATAATGAGAAATAATACAACGAACCAAAATATGTTATTTTAACTTTAATACATTGTTTCTAATTTACACAAGTGAAAACTAAAAAGTATTATTGCTGAAGGGAAAAATAATTGCAAGATTTGCTTCCAACTAACATCACAAACATTATGTTAGTCATGTGTATGTCAAAGATTTATACCCCTTTATTATTCTTTATAAAAGAAGCCCCACAAAATTATTTTCCATAAAAGTGACTTCACAGAATAAGAAAAAATAGTTGGAATTTAAAATGTGTAATTTGCAAACAAAACAAGCTCACAAGAATAATATAGCAGGAGGACATTTAAAAAAAGGATTATTAAATGTTTACTTTGAATTTAAACAACTGAATTCAATTTTTCTTTACAAAAATTTATTTTCTCAATTCAATAACAAAAGAGGGTTTACCCTCCCACCCCCAAAAAAGAAAAAACTTGTATCGAAAACTTGCATCCCTGATGTGAAATCATAAAGTAAAACTTACAATTTTAAGTACATTTATTTTGCATTTTACTGTGAATTTTTTTTTTCTTTGAGGAGGGGGGGGTCACAAAAAGTAGATGTAACTATATTGGATAATTTTATATTGTTGTGATATGGTAAAGGAATCTGCCAGTGTATCTAAATGCTAGTCACACATAGGCATAGAGTTGTATGTGCTCATGGGTCCCGAGTCCCACCACTAATTTCTAAAATAGATTCTTTTTCACTCTTATATAAAAAAGGTTTTATTTTTTTATTTTATACTATTTTATTTAAGCTTTAAAGAAGTTTTTTCACAGATTTTTTTTTCCTTGAATTTCGCTATTCTTTTCTTCTTTTTCTTTTGTTACAGAGATAAACATTATTAGGAATTTTTAATCCTCTAAATTTTCCATTCTTTAAAAATTATAATAAAATTTTAAACGTTTGAACTTTTGTAAAAAACTAAAATAGAAAAAAAAAATCCATATTTCAAAAAAATAATAAAATAAAAATAAACATTCTCAAATGTTAACTTTTCTTGCGATTTATGAAAAACGATTCACAAATAACAGTGAGTACATCCCTTCATAGTGTAAGTATGTCTCCCAAGCGGGTCTGAACATTCAAATTTTTACATTGTCTTAACGTTTTATTTAATTTGTGATTTATTTAACAAATTTCACTTAATTTTTTTAAAAGGGAATTCAAAAAGCAACATTAAATTTGTGTCGATCTCTATTACACATACACGTACTTGTGTGAAAAAAAATTTATTCAATGTGCTTTTAAAAGCATAAATCATATTCCTAAATTAAATAAAAACACTAAGTCACTATAACTCCATTGCTACAATTTGAAGTTTGGTTAAACAATGATTTGTGGGTGCTTTTAAAGCCCTTTAGTGGAGAAAACAGTCAAAACTTTCGATTAATTTCTATACAAAATATTTTCTACTAACAATGACAACAGCAACAAACAATTATTTGTTTACAATTGACATGACATTTGAATCGATCTGTAGACAGTAAAGCCGTATAGTAGACGCTTGCGCAGTAAATACTTGACTTTGATTGGTTGGCATAAACCAGTGAAAATGCTCTTAGGTTAAGGTTCTGGATCACTAGGGTTTTTTAGGTCGTTAGAACGACCAGTGAAAACGCACCTTATGACGATCAATTTTGAATATCAAAATTTAGGTTAGGCACAAAATTAATAAACTTTAAGAAAACTCTTTTGATAAATTTGGCTATTTAAACCTGATATTTTAAAACCTAATTTTATAAATTTTACATTACAATAAAATAAAAAATAAAGGATCAAAATTTTTGTTCTTTTAAAATTGTATACATCATTTTAGTATAATTTAACTTATTTTGTTTGAAGTAATTAGTTAGAGTGTAGTGTTAGAGTGTTAGTAGTTAGATTGTCAATGCGTTTTTGAATAATACACACACTCTCTCTCTCTCTGAGACATCAATTTTTAGTGCTGCCAATATTTAAACTAAAGAGAGAGAGTCCATAATTTCTTAATCACTATTTATTGATAAAAATGTAATTTTTTTAATACATTTAAAATTTTAAATGAAACGAGCATTATTGTGTTACATTATTTTCATTTAAAACAAAATCTTTAACCATTGCATAATTAATAATTTTCTTTTATTATTAAAATGTTTTATTGATAGAGTTATTAACTCTATGTACCATATTTGGTTATTAATATGCTTCAAATAGTGTATTTTGTTTTTTAATGCAGGTTGTTTCTTTTTACAATAAATTATTTTTTTTTCTAGCTTTAGGAATAACTCCAAGTGATATAAAAGCCTTGTACCGTCAATGCCAATCTTGGAAAGTACAACGAAACATTTGAAGATGCTGGAACTGTTGATCATTTAAATCCTCAAAAAAGTGCTATTCAGCCATACTTAAGGAGGCTACAAGAGATTGTGAGTCTACAGCATCAAAATCATGTTTTCAAAACAAATTTACCTTACTGCAATAATCATTTCTTATAATTATGGAAGTGCTCTAAAACACAATTTTTTAAAAAGTAATTTTAAATTCTGTTATAAGATATTTGCAATTCATGAGTTTGATATACAGGGTGTCCGGTCTCAACGGTGTCCAATGGCTAATTCCTAAACCGTTAGTCATAGACATATAGTTCCAAATACAAAAATGTTTAAAATCAGGTAAAGAAACATTTTAAAAGCGATTTGGGTCAATAAAAACATTTCTTAAAAAATTATGAAATTTAAATTTTTATATGTTCCCCCCGTCCTATAAGTTATGTTTAGTAATTTTTTCCTATTACACTGACAAGTAAGACCAAAAAAGTCCCATTCATATAACGCTAAAATTGAGCGAGTTATGAAACTTTAAAAATGCATGACTTATGCCACTTTTCTACTCTGAAAACAAATGAATTCAGCTTGGCTTTGAGGGATCATATACCAAGTGTTTAAAGTATACGAAGATCTTACTTCATGTGTATCTGCGCTTTGAAAAAAAAATCCTACAAGTATTATGATTAAGTCTCAAATTGGCTAAGATAACATATGTTTTATTTTGTCAGGATTTGAGGCTGCTTCTTTTATGATTTCTTTTAACAAAAATTATGTTTTTTTATAAGTTTTTATGTTACTTCAACAATCGTATGTATGTTTTTCCAGTTCAAAATTTGTACTCTAACTTTAACCCACTTTTAAATATCCGATCGAGGTTGCATTTTACATACTGGCACAAATCCGATAACAATCTAATATTATTAAGATTTTCGGTGGCTACCATTTATACTTATTTTACAGGATAACACAAAAAATTTTGGATAGATTTCTGCTAAGGAGTTTAAGAAAAAGTTTTAGATTATATAATACAAGACTGCGATTAATGGGTTTTTTAACTTTTAAGTATTTTTGAGCCCTGAATCTGAAAATTACCTTAATTTTTAACCATCATGTCAGGATATTTCGCAAATCATAAATTTTTAAATTTAAAGAATAACAAAAATCGAATACTATAAAGTAGAGGAGATGGTTGTGTTTTTTAACTTTTGATAATTGATTTTTACGCACTTTTTAGCACTGAATCTGAAAATGACCTTCATTTTTAACCATTACGTTAGAATTTTTTTGCAAATCGCAAATGAGTAAGTTAAAATATAGCGAAAATCTCATACTATAAAACATATGTAAAACATTTTTTATTTTATTTTATTTGATTAAAAAGTTTAATTGATATTTTTGCTTATCCTGGTATTCTTACAGCTAAACAGCTGAGTGGTCCGATGAGATGGGGGAGGAAATTCAGTTTTAACATTGAACTTCTTAACTTTGAAATTTGCAGTTGGCGAAAAATCCTGATATGATAGTTAAAAATGAAGGTCAATTTCGGATTCAGCTGTACAGAATATGCAAGAATCAATTATCAAAAGCTAAAAAACATGACATAACACAACTTTTGCAGGATTCAGCAATCTAATAATATTTTAAAATACATATCATTTTGTAAAGAATTGAGGCTGTTAATTTAGAATCATTTTATTTAACAAAAATTCTGTTTTTTCTTTCTTCTTAAATGTTTATTACACATTGTATATTTTCCATTAATATGCCAGAATGATTAAAGATTTCAAATTTATATTGCAATGTTAATTTTACTCCCACACATTTTTTATATCTGACGAAATTATATTTCAACTAAATTTGTGAATGACCCCCAATTTGCAGCAAAAAATGTGCTCCAACTTTAAACAGCTATTACTCGGTCAATTTTAATCGTAGAATAACGGAACTTTTTTTGTATTACTTGTCAGTGTAAAAGGAAAATTTCACTAAATATAACTTATAGCACTGGGGGACTGTATAAAAATTTAAATTTCGTAATTTTTTAAGAAATGTTTTTATTGACCCAAATCGTTTTTAAAATATTTCTTTACCTGATTTAAAACATTTTTGTAATTGGAACTATATGACTAACGGTTTAGGAATTAGCCATTGGACACCGTTGAGACCGGACACCCTGTATATTGGCAACTGTTTATTAATCACAGCCTTTTCTAAGCATTTCTGGCATTATAAGAATTTATCCTTTCAGTTTTTTATCATTTTAATGGTTCATGTTTTAATTATTCATTTGATTTTTGAAATAGAAATAAGAAATATTCATCCAAATATATTAACATTATTTTCAGTTTATTGTATATGTGTGAAAGGTGCTTTATTTCATAATTTTAAATTTAAAAATCTCATACTGAATTTATGTTGATATATTGATGTGTTAATAAGTTATAATATTTACAGTTTCCATCAATATCACAGTTGTATATAAAACAAGCAATTTATTTACTTTTACACAGATGATTACAATTCTTTTCTTGATTGCTACTTATAGATAAGATATTGGTTGAAAATTTTTTTATCTGACAGTAGTTACTTTTATTTACGAGGCTTTTTTAAGTAAGTGCCGTTTTGATATTATAAACACAAGGAGATATTTTTGACAATTTTATTTTTAGATGAAAGCCTTGACCTTAATGTACTTCTCAACATAATTTCAGCCTATATTAAGACATCATATCACGCGACCAGCTTTTGTATCCCATCTTCATAGAAATCTGCTGGTAAGCATTACATCACCACTATTTGATGTCATTATTGTCGTAAATAGTGTTGTACAACCCAAAACAAAAGGCATGTTATGCTCACACTCAGTAGTGGAATTGTTTTGCTTCATTATAATGCTCAACCAGGATCTCATCATATCCTATGGGTTGGGAACAATTTCATCATTCTCCATATAGTCCTGATTTAGTGCCAAGTGACTAGCAAAAGACTAGAAAGAAGCATCTTGGCAGGCAGAACTATACCAAAAGTGACAATATCAAAACGGCAGTGATGCACTAGTTAGCAAAGCAGGCAGCAGATTTCTATGAAGATGGGGTAAAATAATCTGGTTGTATTATTTGATAAGTGCCTTAACATTGGTGAAAGTTATGTTGAAAAGTAAATTAATGTCCAGGCTTTCATGTAAAAATAATATTGTTAATGAAATGGTCTTTTTTTTTCCCCTTTTAAATACCAAAATAGTATTTTATTAAAAGACAAGCCACATATTAATAATGGTGTCATATAAGTCATCTAATCATACAGGATGATGTTATATCATGTAATAGTTAGATTGAAGAATACTTAGATGTATACAGGTGTTGAAGAAAAGAGGATAACTTAACCCCCCAACACACACATACACAGTAATTCTGTCAATAGCAGATCTATAAAGTAGGGATGTAACGAATATTCGGCCGGCCGAATATTGAACAGATATTCGGCCGAATACCTGTGGCCGAATAGTGGGACATTTGACCGAATACCTGTAGTCGAATAGTGGCATATTTGGCCGAATATTTTAAGATATTTGGTTAAATATGTTCCAGAAAATCAACAAAATATGATTTTAAATATTTTCAACAAACAATATTCAAAAATTATATCTAAATACATTAATTATTATAAGAAAAAGATCTCATTCTGAAATATGGGGTGGAGGAAGTATTATGAGGGCCTTGTTAATTTTGAGAGAAAGGAAAGAGAAAAGTATATCTTGGTAGCAGAAAAGAATATATAGTAGAAGATCTTTATAACGCAATTCTCCATATAACGCACAACTTCTCAGATATAAACAATGATTTTTGCAGTTAAAAAGCGCCTGCATTTTCACATTGTAAAATATTGCTACTCTCTAGAGGACTAAATTTGATAGATTAGTTCAACTTTATCTTCTAATTTAAGACTTTTTTACTGAAAAAAAAATGCTATTATTACAATAAACATTTTTGAAAATGTCTAATATAAGGGATGGTTGTGTCAGTTATATTTGGATCATGTTTATAAAGTAAATTTAACAATATCTGACCTATATTACGCAAAAATTTCTAATTTGTATAACTCTTTGTAACAAGGAATGCAGTATAAAGATATCCTAATGTATTTTGATATATTTCAGACATATTTGGCCATGCTTACAAGGTGAATTTAATTATGTGATCCATATAACGCAAAATTCTACATAACGCACAACCTTGCATTTTGAGCTTTGCGTTATAAAGATCTTCTACTGTATAATATTTTAATGGAATGAATAATTATTTTTTAAGAAAATAACCCTTTTTTTTTACATATAGAATGTAAATTTACTAAGTTTAAGTTGCATGAAAAAGGATATAAAAAGACAGAGGACACATGCAAGTTCTTATTTTTAGGGGGTGAAAGGATTTTACTAAAATAAAAAAAGTTTCATTTTTACAGAGGTAATGAGTTCTATTTTAGATAGTATATATATATAAATTACTAGAACTATCTATGGATTGAATAAAAAATTATGAATTAAATTATTATTTACATTTTTAAAAGTCATACGTTATCTTTAAAATATTTCTTAAGCCATTTAAAGTGTTACAAAAAATACAATCAGCTGTTATGATTTTTGAAAACTCAAACAAAAAATTAATTTCAATTAGTCCTTAATTTTTTATTTTAAAATTGAAAAAAAAAATTAAACAATTAAAATAAAAGTCATTTATATTAAAGTCAGTATTCGGCCGCCGAATATTCGGTATTCGGCCTAAAACTTGGCCGAATATTCGGCTATTTGGCCAAATCACTATTCGTTACATCCCTACTATAAAGTCTCCAAGGAGTGGTGATACTACTAACTTAGTATTTTCACATAGATAGATTTACAATACCCCCAGAACAGAGAGCAACCCTGTACTATATATACAAAAGACACTTGATATAATGATATTTCATTATAGCAACTTTCTTTTGTATAACGATCGATCGAAAAAATCCCTTATGTAGCCATTTATGCAGAATTATTTTTGCATTTGCCAGAATAAACAATTAGACCAATCATTCCAATATAACACGATTTTTGAGTGATTCTAGCAATGGTTGTGTAATATTGTTTGTGCATTGGAAAAGCCTGAGGGTGTTTTAGAATTTACTCTTTCAAAAAAAGAAGAAATTCCCTTTTCTTCTTAGATTCTGTCTATGTTCATAGCTGAAAAGTATTGTTGAGACTTATTGTATGCTATGGATGCTTTGGGCACAATAGAGCTTCTGTGCCCAGAATTTTTATAACGGGTATTCAAGAAAAAGTTTACTGCATATAAAACTGTTTGTTGCTTTATTTCTAAAATAGTTCAATAAAGAACACTTTAAAACATATTAATAATGTATAGCTGGCTGAAAACTCAATTCTTGTACTTTTAAGAGGTAAATTTTGGCTTTGACTCATTCACAGTCTCCAATTTTCATTCGTTAAAGTTATAACAGAGTATTTGTAGTTTTAGATTTTTGTGTATAAAATATTTTTTAATAATTTCTCTGTTATTGGTCATATTTTAGAATTTTTATGCAACCAAGAATAAGAAAGACAAATATGTATCCATTTAAATATTAAACTGGCTTAATTCATATATGTCAACTTCGAGACCTCTTATCATTGCCCAAGGCAAGGACAATCGCCCCATTGTCCCTCCCTTGGATCCACCATTGAATTTTGTCAAAAGTAATTGGTGTAAAAATAATACTGGTGTCATCCAGATGCTTTAAATGTTAAAGATTCATTAGAGTTTGAAAGCCATCTACTACCTATTATAAACTATATCGACTTCCTTTTTTCAAATGGTATTACCTTGTTTTGTAAGTCTGTTACTGTACATAACATAACAGTACATGTGACTCCTGCTTTCATCCTCCCCCACTTTTTTATACAATATATTAATTTTCCTTTTTATTTTTTTACAATACATTCATGAGAATCTGATCAAGGATGGTAAATTTATATATAATCTTTCTAGACAAAGATTTCTTTTGTTTTCAGCCAACAAGATGCAACTATCAAAAACTGTAATGCCAATATTTATAGTGGCTGAAAAATAAGTCATTATTAGAATGCATTTTTGGATTTATTTGCAAAAAATTAGATATACAACAAAGGAAAGTTTAGTATACAATAGAACTGAGTGCTAAGATTACATCACTGCATGTGTGAAAAATTTCAAATATGACTTTAAAAAAAATTCTGATATATATCTTTATAGTCTGCAATCTTTGTTGATTCCCTAAAAATCCATTCCCCTTCTTAGAAAGTCCACTTGTCATTAGTCAGTAGATTTATGTAATTCGCTTCTTCTGAATATGATGATTTTTTTAAAAACCTATGGTTAGAGTGGATTAGAGCTGAATTCGGGATTACTTTTCAGAACCCAGCTCTACTGATCCCGATTCTGAAAGTATGCAATACAAAACAAATTGCATGAAATTTAAAATTTGTTCTAAATGTAATATCTCATTTTATAACAACTTTTTACATGTGAATAATGTTAATCTCCATCTAATTAATTTTATGTAGTTTACATTCAATCTTACCAAAAGAGAAGTTCTAGCAAAATCTACGGCACATACAAGGCTAAAAATTTCGTTGAAGGCCTGTCCTGCTGCACTAGAAGTCTGCATCAGCCCGCGGGCTACCAAATTGAAGGTGAACTTTTAAATGGGTGGGGTCGGCAGAGGGCCAGACTGATAAACAAAATAAACTGTTTGGGACAGCAAAAAAAATTGAACTGGCCTACCTGGCCGGGATGATCGATAAAAAATATTAAGCGGGCCTGCTGCCCCAATATAAAAATTTTCATGAGGCCGATAACTTCTGAGCCATTTTCAGTGAATATGACTTTCACAAGAATAAGTACAAATGTGTGTCACGAGTCGATGACAGTTTGACAACATTAATACCAAAATGTAATCCAGCATAATTCCCAGCGTAGAGATTGGCATAGAACAGGTACATGGTGTCTGAGCCCGAGCTTAATTTTTTCAGCAGACTCATGCCAGGCCGAGATCAGGTTTGCAATTTCTTTTTTTAATTTCATCAAGCTAGGCCATAACATGACTTAATTATTGTCAGGTTGTGTAGGTCACGTAATATGTTTTGTAAAAATATTGTGATAATGAATTTCTGTTAACAGAATCTTTGGAAATATACTTTACGGTAGTTCTCAAATTTACTGCTCAACAATGTAAAACTTTCTGGCACATTTTCTGATTAATTTTTAACTGTAACTTAAGTAGCATGTTTAATTTTGTAATTTTTTCTTAATTTTAACCATCATAATAGTTGATTTCAGTTAATTTTTATCTTTACTTAAATCTTGCAGTTAATTGTATGCATCTACATTTAATTCATAATCTTATATTCTTATTTCTAGGTTAATGAATCAAATGATGATACTTTGGATATTAATTCCCTGCCTAATTAAATTATTTTGAAAATTTTGGGCTATTTAAAGCAAAACCTACTTGGTCGAATTGCACGGTATGTAAAGTTTTTTTTATAGATTTCATATTTAAATGTTGGACATAGGAAAAATATTTAGTGTTTCTATATGTTATTCATTTTTTGTGTATAAAATATTCATTTGATATGGAATTTTCAAAACTGAGGTCAATTCTTATGTCAGTTTCTTTAAAAAAAATTATTGTCATGGGTTTCAAAATGGTATGTTTTACTTCATTAAGAATTTAATATTTTAAGTGTCTAAGCACAGATCATTCATTTCCATTTCTTTAAAAAAATTGGTGTCATTGGTTTCAAAACTAAGTTTTACTTTGTTAAGAATTTAATGTTTTAAGGATCTAAGCACACATCATTCATTTCCACTTTTTCCCCCCCTCTCTTGTACACTTATGAAAATATGCATTGTATAAGTTAATGCACATTATTAACTTTAGTTAATTTGAAATTTTTTAATCAAAAATGCATTAAAAAATTTTATGCTGAAAAAAAGTTATAATAATAACAACTCCATGTTACTGCATAGAGAATGTTCATTTATTAAGGGGACAGTTTACCTCAAAATAGAGTTAAAAAAATTACTAACTTTTAATCCTTCAGTTAACTTTCTTAAAATTTTGTTTGTTTTTAAAATGTTTCTGATTCTTCTGACTTCTATAAAATATCAACATTTTATTATTCAAAGGATGAAATTGTTACTGTGATTTTTAGCTCATTTGAATTAAATTTTCTGTCTATTTTTTTTTAATTGCTTATATTGTTGAATTGTGTGTGTATTATCCAGTGTTGGGCTAAAAAGGAACAGTGTTCACTAAAAAGGAACTAACTCAAACTCAAGTTCAACTTCTTAAAATCGAGTCAAGTCCACGCTCAAAGTCAAAATGAGTCTGTTCAATTCAAACTCATTTTTTAAAAAGAGCGAAACTCACTAAAAAACTCATAAAAGAAAATTAATAAATAGAAAAAATGTCTTGCATAATTATAGGAATTTATCATAGTGATGTCAAAATTTCTTTAATTTGGTATTGGAACAAGATTTAAGCTACTTGGGTGTAACAAAGTGTTGTGTTTTTTTAAATACTTAAGGGGTTTTTTACAGTTAAATTCTTGGGATAATTTTCTCTTCAAAATGTGATTTGAACATTTCCATGTATCTTTATTTTTTTATTTGAGGGTGTTCTGTGAGATCTCAAATTCCCTTAAGGGTCCTGTCCCTGCTTGTGAAGACACTCACGAGCTAATGCTATGGGGAAGGATTTTTCTAATATCTCATTTGCATTTCGACATTTTTAAATAATTTTTTTTTGCATTAGATAGCCGAGGTCCATCTCTAGAGTGCACCCTTTTTACTTTTTCGATTTTGGCTGCAGATATTTTTTAGAATGACACTTTCATTTTCAGAACCGGTTTTGAAAGTGAAAGTAACTTTATAAAAAATGTCAGCGACCAAAATCGAAAAAGTAAAAAAGGTGTACTCTAGAGACAGACCTCGGTTATCCAACGCAAAAAAAAATTATTTAAAAATGTCGAAATGCAAACGAGATATTAGTAAAATCCCTCCCCCTAGGATTAGCATTAGCTCGTGTGTGTCTTCACAAGCAGGGACAGGAGCCTTAACTAAACTTACTGGTGTTCAATGCATTCTTACTTTTAAAATATCTCCCAAAAAATTAATATTTTTATCTTCTTTTTCCAGTGTATTCTTCAGAAAGGATGCCACTTTTAATATTTTAGTGTACAAAATATTGCTAAAATATATACTAAATTTTATTTGAAATATTGAAATCTGACTGAGAGCTTGCCAGCTTTTAGCAAATAAAATATTAAAATAGGCATATATTTTAGAAATATTTTGTACATTAAGGAAAAAAAAAGCATCCTTTAAGAAGAATATACTGAAAAAGACGATTAAATGTTAATTATTTGAGATTTTTTAAAAATAAAAATGCATGTCACACTTATAGGTTTAACATTAGTGAGGGGAATTTGAGATCTCACTGACATTACTGTTAAGTGCTTTCATGTCTTTCTTATTTTGAGACTAATGAAATTACAAATCACCCACAACAAAGATTAAAGTTAAATAGTTTTATGAAATCAAGATGAGCCCAATACATAAATACTTTTTAACTTCACTGGTAAATGTTAAAAATATGCAACTAAACAGTGGTCTCTTATCAAAATGTTTTCCTAAACAAACATTAATAACACTACTTAGACATATATTATTAAGGATTCTAATTTTTTTTTTCTTATGAGATATTAGACACGATATTAAGTGTCATCATTAATTAATGAATATTAAAATCAGCGTTTGTATGATTTTGTAAAATTTCAGATTTGAAAAAGTTTTTTGCAGGTCCCTTCAAACTCAAAATTTTTATTCCAATCACTGGAAATGTCCTAAATTTTTATTTGCAAATAGTAACTCTTCCCAATGTCTGCAAAAATTTGGTTGAATGTTTTGGTTGAAAAATGTGATCAAATAGCATTAGAAATTAAACTTATTAAATTCAGGATAATGATGATTATTATTATTATTTTGCAATGCTTTAATCAAATCTAAATGGACTAATTTTTGATGCAGTGATAGAGCTGTGTCAATGATGGATAGTTTAGCCAATTTTAAAGGCACAACTGTCAGGAAAAGGTAAAATCGATTACAAAGCAAAGCAAGAAGTAATACATTTATTGAAATTGCCTTTTTGTAACAAAGCTTAAAAAACCAACCTCTTTCCCCAAGTTCTCGTACATCAGAACATCTTTTCATTTCATTTTTTTTTTCTTAAATCAGTGGCCGAAAATTATTTTCTATGTAGACTCAACAGTGTATCACCATTATCCATGAATCAATTGTATGTTCATGATCTTATCTATAAAGAGCTGTAATTTGACAATACACACGCAGTAAACACAGTCTGCAGCTGAAGTTTGGTGTTTACTCTGCGATGAAAATATTTTTCTTTCCCTGGAAAAGACACTTCACAAAATATTTTCAACTTTCTTCAGAAATTACTTTTTTTTTCTTTTGTCAGTTGTAAGCAGTGATGTGGGAAGGGTAAATACCCAGTGAATAGGTATTTATTTTTTGGGTATATACCTGGGAATTTACCCAAGGCCTGGGCAAATACCCAAAAACTGGGTATTTTCATATTTTGCTGTAAAATATAATTTTGAAATCATAGGATAGAATGTTTCAAATATGATAGCAATATTCTGTCTAATTAAAAAAAAATACCAGCTTGTTGTACAATTGAGTGGCCTTGCATATCTTTTCCATTTAGTATATTCTGATATTTTAAGATAGCAGTGATTTAAGCATTTTTTGAACAAATGTAATTGATATAGTGAGAACCATCAAATGAAGTAACCATTTACGTGTAATGTTCAGTCGAATTTAAAGTAACAAAAGAAAAAAATTATTCCTTGAAATTTTCAGGAACTATATGGAGAAGTTATCTGCAGTCTTAAACTTTTAATGCTAAAGCTATTTTAAAATTTGTTTTTAATCAAAATTGTTTTTCTAAATATATTTTTAAACATAAAACAGAGCTTCTGACTCTCTATCTCACAATAACAAAGAAAGACACTTCTTAAATGCATAATGAAAAAGAAGATAATGCAACACGTTTCAAAAATCTTTCTTCATCAGTCACAGAAAGACTGTCCTACGGACCAGTACAGGTACAGGAGCACAGGAAAGTTTTCTTTCTGTTCTTGTAGCTATAGTATGTAATATAAGTAGGATTTGCATCATATAAATTACAGCACTTTGTAAAGGGAATCAGCAATTTACTCCAAAAAGAGAGTACACAAAATATTAGATTTATACCATTATGCAGCGGTATGAAGAAATGAGTAGGAAATCTGGGATACATTAATGTACACAAAAGAACCAATAAGATGCATTAACCCTTTACAAAGAAATAATGAGAAAATTAACCTATGGTGGAAAACTATTATTCCAAATGATTATAAAGGGTTAAAAGCATAAAAGATATGTTTTTTTAACAAATTATGGCAATTAATGAAGAAGCTTATCAACTAAAGAAAAAACTTTTAGAGGATGTGTTTCAGATTCGTATTAAAAAAAAAAAAAAAAAAAAAAAAAAAAAACCCAAAACACTGTTTTCAAACCCGTTGTAGAACTAATTGAATAATTTGAATCAAATGAACATCAGACTGATGTAAGTATGTGAAAAACTTAACACTATAATGTATTTTTTATATAAAAATTCCTGTATCTTTATTGCATAAAAAGGAAAAAAAAAACTTATTCAAGAAAATGTACAAAAAAAAAAAAAAAAAAAAAAATACAATACATATTTTTCTCCACCTTGCAATAGATATTTTAAATTTAGTGATGAAAGGAGGTACAGTTGGCCAAAAAAAAAAAGCATTTTAACCTCTAAACTGCCCGAAAAAAATAAAATAGCCATTCGACTGCAAATTTTGACTTTATATAAAAAAAAAACAGGTTAAGGATAATTTTCATACTAAAATTGTACCAAACTCTGAAATTTTCGATACGAGCTCCTAATTTTGAAGTCATATTTCTTTTTCTTTTCTTTTTGTACATTTTACCTTAGAATACTAAATGGGAAACCATTTGATGAAATAGCTTAGTAATTAAGAAGATTCAAAATTTGGAACTTCCAAATATGAAATTCATTTCGAATTGTTGGAAAATAGATTACAATGCAGGTATTTTTTTAAGCATAACTTCAGAATATACTCAAGGTTAATTTAATAATATTAAGGTTAACTAATTTAGTAACATTATAATTGAAACTTACAAAAATTGATTTCTGTTAAAACATTCATTAGTTGCATTTCATTTTTTCTTTTTTAAAAATTAATTAAAAATGTTTTTTTCAAAAAAATTATGAATTGTAACTAATGAATATTTTTAACAAAAAGAGATTTATAAAGGCTTCAAATATGTGAATTATAAAATTATAGCCTATTCTGCAAAGTAGTGATGGAATTACGCTTAAACTATCTGTATTGCAAGGATTGATTAAAAATAAATTTACCATTAGGAGTTCTAAATTTTAAACATTCATTATTCCTGAACTCCTTACCGTTTGGTTTCCTAAAGCAAAATTTAATGACAAAGCCACATATGATGTCAAAGTTATTGTGTTTGAATTGAAAATATCAGAGTTTGGTACACTTTCAGTATGCAGCACACTTTGAAGATGAGCCTTAAGCTTTTCCTTATATAACATGGAAGAATACATAATGTCCTATCGAATGTCTATTTTAGTTGTTTTCTGGGAAATTTTGGTGAATAAAATATGTCATTTTTTTCTATAATTTTTTTTCCTTGGCTGACTGCTCCTTAAAACCGTCAGATAATACATGTTATTTATTTATGAATTTAGATAGCTCTCATCTTAGATGGATGTAGTTATTTGGAGAGAAAAAGAGTGTGTCAGGGAAAGAAAAGTCTTGAAGAAAAATTAGAGAATGTGTTCCCTTTATTGGAGCATTACCACCATCATATATAACCATGGTAACGATTGGAGTAACCTATGTAGTACTAATACATTAAATGAAGCAGTATTGCACATATTATGCGTAACAGTTACACAAGTTTAATTAATCTTTTTAATAAAATTCTACTGAATAAATACTTTTTTTGTACTCTTCATTATAATTTGAAAAAAGAAATCATTTAAATTCAATATTTGAATCTAAAATGTTGAGTTTCTTAAAATTTAGAGAGTTTAAAGTTCTTAATTTTTCATTCATTTTCAGCAATCCATCATAACTAATAGCATTATAGGATTTTTCACAGCTATATTTAACAGAAGAATAAATACCCAGGTAAATGCCCAAAATTGGTATTTATCCGGGTATATACCCTGGGTACTTACCCTTGAAAATAAATACTTGGGTATTTTACATCACTGGTGCGAGGGTCCATACTTTGAAGGTTCCAATTATCTATGAAAGGAAAAATGCCTGTAGATGTTGGACTTTTTCTCACACACAGTGCTTTGATGAAGGAGAGCTTTCCATGTTTTTTTTTTTGTTTTTTTTTTCAATGAGAAGAAAAAATAAATGGGAAATTTAGAGGAGGAACAGCTATCTGCGTAAAAAAATTATGTTAAAAATTGTATACATTATCAGGAATACTAAAATCTGAGATTTTTTTTTAAAATACCAAATATTTTTTTTTTTAATACAAAAAAAAAAAGCCATTAGGGGAAGGGACAAGGCTGAGGAAATTCTTTGTCAGTTTCAGGTCGGGTTGCGGTTTGACTTGAAATAGAATTTTCATGTTCGGGTGCACACAGAACTGTATTTCTGATGATCCAAAAAATTACCCATTGTAAATGACGCAAAAAAAGAAGACTTGGTAGTTTTCGCCCTGAACATCCTACAGAAGACAATTTTTAATTATGATTTTCTTTTTATATTTATCCATTTAAACTTATTTTAAACAGGCACTTCTGGAATCCAAGTACAGTTCTGAGCAGGTCGGAGTGTACCTGACTGAAACCCAAAAATTTCATTTGAAATCAAATCAACCAAACCTTAATTCATCACAGAAAAATTTTTAGACTCGCATCCTGAAAAAAAGTTTTTGACGACCCTTAGTCCCACATATTTCAATCTGCACCTGATTAGTGTTGACTCTAAGCTGCTTTAGCAGGGCGCAGTGCCCTGCAGCCCTTTTTTTTTCTTTTTTGCATCTGGTGGCTCTTCTAAACCCTTCCTATGTGCCCGGCTGCCCTTTCTAACATTTCCTCTGCCCATCATGTTAATTCAATTGATCCCAGGAAAATATCGCAAATTCTAGGCACTCTACACAAATCAGTTAAAAATATTTTTTGTGAACAAGATAAAAGTGTGAAGTGTCCCCTTTTTGAAAAAAATTACCTTTTTTAGATGGTGTTCCCTTTTTGAAAAATTCCGCCTGGTAGCCCTTTTTTTTCTAGAGTTACTATTGATCAAAACCTGAACCGAAGGAATATAAATCATATTTTAATAAAATCATCGAGAATAATCAATAATTATATGTTTAATACCAATTTTATATCGTGCTGATAGATCAAAATTTTCAGTTATTTTCAATGTTCATGCCTTATATATAGTAACATAAAATGTGCCATATTTAATATCTTATTTTTATTTTTCCAGATTTAATTTTGGATGCAGTTGGCATGATGCACTTATGGAGTGTAAATGCTGCCAGAAAAATGTTGGATCATCCTCCTGGGTGATAGTGGTTATCCCTTTGTGGTTTGGCTGATGACACCATTTTTAGACTCTTCAAGTCCAGTAGAACAGGTACTTAACACAAAGCATAGATCTGGAAGGAATGTTGTGCAAAAGTGCTTTGGCGTAGTGAAATCCAGAAGTCAAAATGGTGGCACATTGTGCTACAGCCCAGAGAAATCATGGCACATTGTGCTACAGCCCAGAGAAATCAGCATTGGTTGTGCTAGCCATAGCTGTTCTTCACAACATTTGTGTAAAATTTCTTTTCTATCTTCTAAATGATATTGTTAATGATTCTGATTATTGCCTACAGTCAAGATCTCAAGAGCCATTGTTGGCTATTATAAGAAGGCAAGAGATCACAAATGCATTTCTATCTGCAAGATAGGCAGTCTATGTTTAATATAGTTTTTTGGTAACACTTTCATGCTACATCTTATTAAATAAATATATTTTATACAATTATTTAGTCATTCATTATTATTTTTTTTTTCCACAACAACTTTTTAAAATTTATTTTTCCCCAATTTTAGCTGTTAAATATTTCATTTTGGATCAATCATTAGTTTTTTTATTACATTATTTAATTTATTAAAAATCTGTATGGTAATATACAAGTTTTTTTTTTTTGGGGGGGGGGGGTGAAATAAGTTTAAAAAGAGGGCTACAATTAGTATATGATATAAGATAAATGAATATGAATAAATTATTTATTGTGAATTATGATTAAAAAAGTGGTATTGTAACAGACAAACAGGAATTACCATGCTATTGGGATACCTTAATGTTTATCTGTATTATTTATAAAATAACATAATTTATCATAACAAAAGTGTTTCATTCAGATGCAGTTCAGAAACATTAGACTTGTACAAAATTTGACTGTTGCCACAATATAGTTATAAAAAGTATGTAATCTTACCTGTAACAGGCCAACATCCAACGTGTAACAGACAAACAAATAAGCACATAAGAAAAAGCTATGCTGAATATGATGGATTTTATTGATTTTGACTATTCAACTTTTTCTAATATACATTGCAAATGTAAAAAATATAGGTTTAATACGATAAGAAAATATGTGTATTACCTATTTGATGTATAAAATACTAAAAATGGTAACATTGGCTTAGAATTGCCCAGACATATCAGTGCATGTTATAGATAAATACTGAGATGGGTAAAAAGTATGATGAAAACTTATTTTGTAAAAGCCGTTTGGCTATTATTTTAGCATACGTATTGGAGTCTGTATTCTTCTGCAGTCTGACTTAAATCGAATATATTTTGAACCAAAAACAATGACATTTCCTGGCTCAAAACATCTTTGACTTGGAATAGACTCTGGAAAAATACCATAAAATGTTGGGAAAAATGCATCAAAGTGCCCTCTTTTTTTTACATAAGATATAAAATAAGACCTTGGAACCATTAAAATTTCTGTTATACAGAGATAAAAACATAAATGTGAGAGTGGTGGGAATCGTAAACAAAGTAAAAAATTGTTATATATACATTTTTCCTCACTGCTAAACATTAATAACTTAAAAACAAATCTTTTCACTGCAAATTTATTTTATTCAGGAAACTGCTCCACTTTTTTAAATACATAAATATGACCTTGAATGTGCTGTATATGATCTTGTGAAACTATTAGAATTTGAATAAATATCACACTTCTTATGTCAAATGAAATATATATTCTGCATAGATAAAAAGAATTTTTAACACTGGAACAAAACATGTTGCAGAAATTAAATAATATAAATGTATGTGCATAGTTCAATTTAAATGATTACTGAACAGCTGAATCTTACTTACAAAAGAACCACTTTTGGTGCTGCTGCACACCTATCATTGACACATATATCACCTGGTACATATTAAAGCCCTATATTAGCATTTTAGAATCGATAAAATTTTTCTGTTAAAATCATATTTTTCTTTTTCACAGCAACATAACATTCTGAAAATGCAATTTTGAAAAGTACTTATTGGACTATTAACATAGAATTTTCCTTAAGGAAAGCATTTAAAAATACACATAAGTCAATAATAAGTATAAAATATTGAAAAAAAATTCCTTCAAGAACCTAGAAATTTTATATTGAAAAATTAAAGCATTACATTCACATTTTTGATGGGGGAAAAGTTGGCTTTTTATTTTTTTTTTTCAAAAGTAGAGCTTTCTGGCAACCCTAGCCAAATGTCATAGCTGATTGTCTCATATGAGCAGTGATTTGGACTTCACTAGAAACTAATGTCCAACCTAATTGGGCACAGTAAATTTTCTAAATTGTATAAAAATATTTACGATTACTTTCATCAAAAGACACAACATTTAATACAACAATATTTCATTTGAAACATTTGAAACTTTATTCAACTTAAAAGAATAGTTTGCTTATTTTGTATTTCACTAAAAAAAAATAGTAATTTTTGTTTCTTATGCTAATTATATTATCAAACAAGTCGCAATCTGATTTAATTCTAATAAAGCAGGCGAAAAATGTTTAGTGCCATATTTGGTGACTTAACTCACTTTTGGCATGAAATAAACAAATAAAAATCCTATAATAAAAAAAAAATATAAAATATGATTTTAACAGAGAAATTTTATTGATTCTCTAACTAAGTATAGGGCTACAAAATGCACCATATCTCGATGCTAGGTGAGAGCAGCACCAAAAGTAGTTCCCTTGTTAGTACTTCAATGTCAATTTTATATTCACACATACTAGTATCATAATAATTTTTATCCTACTACAGTTATGCAAAAACCTGAATGTAAGCCCCAAATTCTTAAAATTAATTCTTATGAAAATCCTCGTGATTGGTTAATTTTGGTTTTTAAATAATACTTAACAAACAGCAAATAAATAATGTAAAAACATTCTCTTTTATTTAAATATGATTCTGTTTCTAATTATTCTGAATATCTTTATAAGTTGACTGTTAAACGTAGAAGTTGTATAAGGTTTTAAAATATATATATATATATATTTTTTAAGTATTCGGTTTGGCCGAATATTTTGATATTCAGCCAAACTGAATATTCGGCATGCCGAATTGTTTGCTATTCAGCCAAGCTGAATATTCGGCATACTGAATAATTTGATATTCGGCCAAACCAAATATTCGGCATACTGAATAATTTGATTTTGGGTGGGGCTTGTGAGTGCTTAAGCCATTTGGTAGGCCTCCCCACCTAGCTGACCCCTGAATAATTTGATATTCAGCCAAACTGAATATTCGGCATACTGAATAATTTTATATTTGGCCAAACTGAATATTCGGTAACATGGCCAAATACTGAATAGATACCGAATATTCGGTGCATCCCTACTAGTAATGCATTATTTAAATCAGCAACTTTAAAAACTGATGAAACACTATTATGTAAAATTAGAGATGTAGATTGTATCGCTAAAGAACTTAAGTACTACGAAAGCTGATTTCTGTCATACACAAGAATCTTAAACAAAGGCATAGCTGAGGATTGAAAATACATATCCATGTTGTATACATTACAAAACTTTTTGTAAAAATATAATTGACAGCAAAATAATTTCAAATTATAAGATCATGCAAATGAACAAATTAAACAATAATCTTATGGATATTATAATGAAAAATGAACCTAAAATGTTAGATAAAATTCCTACAATAACTAACCGACAATTAAAATGAAGCCTGGTAAAAGACTATCCTCATTTTTTTTTTTTTTTTTTCAACCAAAACAAAGAAATTTATCAGAGCTAGTTTTTTCCAATTCTGTCAATCCAGCTGCAATCAAGTTATAAATGATAATTCGACTGATACTTCTGCATCTGAAGTAGATAGTATGCAAATATTACCAACTGATAACCATGTTGAAGATTAATTAAAGCACAATTTGTATAAATCTGGATTGTATCTAAATGGAGTTAGTGAATCACCACCAATAAATTGCATTTGGCCACCTACTGCAGAAGATTTAAATGACAGTAATGTAATGAAAAAATACCAGTTTTATTTTTTAACTTTCTTGCCTGGTGTTCGGGTGAAACTGATAAAGTAGAAATGAATAATTTCGTAAAAATTCCTGAATCTTAAAAAAATCAAGATATTTACTTTTCTGCTAAAGGTAGAAAAACAGTACCTAAACATTATTCTCTGGGCTATGTCCATTCTTCATTACAGGGTCTGCAAAATTGACTAACCTAATCAATAGGTTAGGTCATTGCATATCACGTACAGCTGTATTGGAGTATGATACGGCTCTTGCAGAAATGTAGCTGGATCTATGTAATAATCTGCCAATAAGTATTGGGGGGGGGGGGAAATCCACAATAGTGTGGGATTACAACAGTGGACATGAAACCACCCACCATACAAATGGCATAATCATCCAAAATACAGTAGACTCCCTCAAATCCGCACAGCTTGGGACCAGAGGTTGTGCGGATTTTAGAATTTTGTGGATTTCTGGTCATTGATTTGTTTACTTTTTTGAAACATTAATTTCATTGGTAGTTAAGCAAGGGAAATTATAATGAATGCTTATAATAAAGTGAAACATTCAAATAAGTAAAATAATAAAATAATTTATTAGATTAAAAGTAAGTAATTAATAAAAATTTAGAAAAATATTAAATTATTACGAATGAAATCGATTAAATTCGATTCCAAATGTCCTATGCTGCCATCTAGTGATAGCAAGGAGAACAGTGTTAATGCTATTATCAGTATATATAGCTTATTGCACTCACTGTAACTTTTTTCATTGTTATTTAGAGTCTTGAATGCTTTTCTTATACTGCTTTGTATGTTTAGAAATAAATTTGTCTATAATTAAAAAAAAAGTTCCGCTAACAACAATTTTAAAATAGCGTTCCGTTTCGTATATTTTTCCATTTCGAAACCTGGAATTTTTGATATAGATATGCTAATTTATATCAAAATCAAAAGTAATGTAAATTTATTTAGTAATAAACAAGCTGTAATAGCCAAAAGAGAATGATTAACAAAAAATTTAGTAAAAAAAACACTGCGGTAGTCTCTGATTTCGGCGCCATCTTGAATTTTGTTCCTGCAACTTAACTGTAAATTTCATTGTTTACATCTGAAAAAATACGCGGATTTTAGGCGTTCGCGGATTTTAGGGTCGCAGATTTAAGGGAGTCTACTGTAACAATTTCACAACAAATGTAATCATTCCTAAGAAAGGTTTGAAATCTGGGAAAAGAACATTTGAACTGCCAGATCTAAACATTTTCAAATACAGTAGACTCCCTGAAATCCACAACCCTAAAATCCGCACATTTTCACAGATGTAAACAATGAAACTTTCATTTCAGATGCAAGGGTAAAATTACAGAATTTTTTAGTTTTATTTCATTGCATATGTATTTTAATATGTAATTCTTAATATGATTGAACTTTTGGTTTTCCATGAAGGAAATATAAATTTATTTCTGAAAAAAAATCCAGATATTGCCGCTATCACTGGTAATCACAATTTTTTGGTTATGATGATGATTTTGATGTGAATTAATAAAGAGTACTTTTCATAAGGCAAGTTTAATTGAATAATTCAAGGAAAATGCATCATCTTTTTTATGTATATTCAAATATACATTATTATTTACTTGACCTTTACTTTTAAAATTTTAATCAGTTTTTAAATTATCTTACTTTTTATCCTTTTAGTTTGTAATATACTAAAATAATTAAGTAAAATAATAATCATTCATTATAATTTTGATTGCTTTATTGCATTCAAATTACTGTTTAAAAAATATAAATAAAGCAATGACCAGAAATCTATAAAATTCTAAAATTTGCACAACTTCTGGTCCCAAGCTGTGCAGATTTGTGAGAGTCTACTGTATTATGAAAAAAACATTCTTAAGGGGACTCCTCACTCACTTGAAAACACCTGCTCAATAATGTTACACTTATGAGCAAGTTATTTTTGAATAGTTTAATTTTTTTTTTTTTTTTGCATAGAATAGCTGAGGTCAATTTTCAATATGACTGTTTTTTACTTTTTCAATTTCTGTTGCACATTTTTTTTTAAACAAAGGTACTTTCACCTTCAGAACTGGTTTTGAAAGTGAAAGTAACTTAAAAAAAAAAAAAAAGATCTGCAACCAAAATCAAAAAAGTGCAAAATGGCTCTATTGAGATCGAGCTCAGCTATCCTATGTGAAAAAAAGTTTTAAAATATTAAAATTTAAACAAGAAATTCGAAAACAACCTACCCCTAGGCTTAACATCATGGAGCGGGTTTTTTCAAGTGAGTGAAGAGTCCCCTTAATGATTGTTTTATCAAAGGTCAAAAACACCAAAACAACTGTACTTGGCCAAAAAATTGATAGTGTTTTTTTTAAGTAAAATGTTTCTAAATAGTGCTGATATTTTCCCTGGATGGACTGGTTTTAATATAAAAGATGTGTCCAAATAATATTCCTTTAAGTAGCATTAAATATTTACTTGATTGAAGCTAATCCAACTGAAATGTCCACAATATAAGGTTAGTTGGGGTAACTAGACCCATGAGGTAACTGGGCCATAGGCTATTTTATAAAAAACTGTTGGTGTTTTTTAAGTTTTAGCTTTTGTGAACAATGCCCCTTAATTTCTACTTCCTAAAACAACGTGTATCAATTCAATCATAACTCTCACTTTGCTGTGATAGGTTGTCAAAAATTTACGTTTCTTTTTTTAAAAACAACGTCAATATGATTGAACTTCCTCGGCTTTTTATTAAAATACTGTAAGTACTTTTATTAAACACTTTTTTTTTTTAAAGATTAGACATATAACTACATTAATATTATTAGGTATCTATACATATTTACTTCATGTTTCAAATGTAAGCCCGGTGTCCCAGTTACCCCATAAATTTTTCAAGAATGGGGGTAACTGGGACATGCATCCAGGGTAACTGGACCATGCTGGATCCAGTTACCCCAATAGTTATAAATAATTTTTTTGTGTTTCTCTTACTACAGGAAGTAAATTTCTCCATTGTTTTTTGCTCACAATAAAGAAAATGATAGAATACCTTATTAAAATTACGTAATGAAATTTAAAAAAAGCATATTGAGTGGTATCACACCAAATTTCTTGACCCCTTGAGAGGTGGTGATGCTGTTATGGCATCACTTAATGTTCACTCCTAATCGCCACATTGGCACCTGAATTTTATAATGAAAATTTCACCTTTATAAAGTAAACGAAAATATACTTTTACTTGTTTTCAGATAGATTCTCTTGTAAATATTGGTGTCATTAAATTATTTCAACATTTTACAAATGCAAGTACCTTGCTCCTGAAAGTGAGATAGCCAGACCTTGAAATTGTACTATAACCAGGGGTCGCATTCTATAGGGAAACTTTTATCGTTCCTACCACTATTTTGAAAATAATATCTTCATCATACATTTCTTTAAGGGTTGTGGTAGGAACAATAAATTTTTCCCTATATAATGCGACTCCTGGATAAAGATTTAAGTACTTATGTAGCCGTTTGTTCATAGATTTACCTTGCTATTTTTTTCCTTAAAATACCCATGTGACTTTTATACTTATTATATACACTTGGTACTTACTTAAGTTTTATGTTTTTGGAATAAATAACTAATATTTTCACTTTTAGTGCCTTTTTAGACATGTTGACAGCAAAGGTTTCCCTTACAACGCTGTTTATTGACATATAATTTACATGATCTGCCTGGTTTAAATTTTTTAAAGTTGTTTAAACTTTTTCAAACAGTACCTGGTATCCAATATGAAAAAATATGAACGTGTGTGGAACATAGACCCCCCTGGTCCAGTTACCCCATTTTTGGGGACAACTGGACCCATGAGGAAAGAAAGATGAAATATGCATATTTTTATATTTTTAAATATTAAAATGTCATTTTGAGCATTTCTGTATGATAGAGGAAACCTAACTGAACACATTTACAGAAGTTCAGACTTTAATTCAAATGAACATTAGCTTTTTGAAGCTGAATTGTCAGAAGCTCTAGAGTCACATTGTAAAATCATGGCCCAGTTGCCCCAACTAACCTTATATACTATACATATATACTATATATACACTATATATACAATTCTTCTTAAAAGTATTGAAATTGCACACAAGCTAGAAATTGATAGTTTAGTTCTAGTTTCTGATCAAGCAATCTATTCTAAAATTCAACAAATTAGATGGAACAGTGACATATTTAATCAATGTTTTGTAGTTCATCTGGGAGAATTTCACACTAAAATGGCTTTCTCTGTATCATAGGAGAGTGCTTCAAAGATGCAGGCTTAATAAATATTTTGAAAGAATCTGAGATTTTGCAGCAGGATCTGTAGATGGTGCGATTTCAGGAAAACATTACCAGGGATCTGTTTAGAAAGAAATTGGGTCCTTTAAAGGATCCTTCACAAAATTTATTTCAAAACAGGACCCTTCACAAAAAATTTCCCCCCTTCAAACAGGACCCTTCACAAAATTTTTCACCTTCAAACAGGACCCTCCACAGAATTCTTGGTTTTAAAAATGGACCTTTCACAAAACTTTTACACCTCCAAACCGAACATATTACAAATTTAATCATTTGTATGTAAAATCTGACCTGTCACTTTTACATTTATACAGAAAATATATGCATTTCACATGCATATATCATCTTAAAAATGTAGTATAAACAAGAACATGAATATAACGATTATTTCAAATTCACAAAATTATGACTATTTTTCACAAATATAAAAAGCTGTTCACAATTTCCCAAAAACAGGACCCTGTGAGAAAAGTCTGGACAGACCCCTGATTACAACAGAAGTTTACGCACCCACGAGCTTATATTTGAAGCCTTCAGTCGAGTGTTATGGAATGCATTTTTACAATCGATGGCAGAAGAATTTTGTGCTGAAGTTCAGTCCCTTTCAAAACATTTATGAAAATTATGTTTTGATGAAGATTTAAATATAAATACTGTACTCACAAATTTCACTGAAGTAATGAATTTATATAATGAGTTTGTTGTGACAAACTGTAAAAGAAATACAATATTATTCTTATGGGTTATGTATCTTGAAATAGTTTATTGCCTTTTAAGATTTGTTCGTGCAACAAGAACAGGCAATTAAAATTTGCATTTGAAGACAATTGAGGAAATGATTCTGTTGTTTTTTGATACGATAAAGTAAAATTATTCCAGATATCTACCAATATATTTATTAGAAATGGTCAATTTAGAGCTATCGCATCCTTATATACATGCTAATAGGCTATCTGGTGGATTAGTAGCACAAAGACATTGATTTTGGTTTCTCGGGTATTGCTTTCTATAAAGTGATAGAACAAACTGCTAACAGAGATTTGAAAACAAAAGGGGGCCTAATTGGACTTGCAAGGAATCCTGGTGCTGTCCATTGATGGATGTTATCACATCACTTAATTTCAAAATTTTAGTATTGTCTTAGTGCATCTTCGGTACTTCCACCAGGGAGAGGTCAGGGTATGCCTACCTTATTCCCACCGGCCTTGGGGTGCTTGCTCACGGCATCCCGGCCAATTATACTTTCCCCCCCCCCCCTTTTCGGTTCAGTCAACCGGCGGTGCTTAGGCATCCCGGTCATGAAATTCATACCCCAGTTTTATAGTTACTTTTGAAGTTGTTGCTTAAATATTTTTAGCATTTAATTTTAATCTTAACTTGTGCCCATTTCTGATATCTGTCAATGCCAACATGCAATTTGCACTAGCGGTGTTCTCTCAATGTCTAGTAACACAAAGCCTTTTTCAAGGCTGAACGGTTTGTGTGAAAGCCAGGAGACCCGCGACACATAATGCGCACTAGGCTTGACATCAAAATTAGTGCCCACACAGCACACGTTATCTATAGGATGTCGATGTATAGTGTAATTACATCTATAGCGTCCACAACATCTTTTACATGTGCATAGCATTAAACCAATAGATGTCTATCGGGCATTTCCCATTTAGATATGTATTAAACGTCCATGACCTGCTATAGACGTATTATAACTATGACTTTTTTTATGTCTACTGGAAATGCTCTGTTTAATTTCCAAAGGATGTACTCTTTAGTGCATCCATTGGATTTGCGAATAACACCTATTACGCACATCTTATGGAAAAAAAATACTGCTACTTCAATCTTGCCGCGCATGCGGAAATGGAAAGTCGAAGGTCACTCCTAGAAACTCCGGACGCGAACGATGTTTACGTCTCTCCCGCTCAACCCGCGTGATTCACCATTTATTTGGTAAGGCTCTATGTGCATTTCCCCCCCAGTTTTACTCTGTTCAGCCATTAACGACTTGCATAAAAGGTAAGTTATTCATTTCTTATTTCATGTATTTACTTTTCTGTATAGTTTATATTTTAACACCCGATTACTGCTATATCCGTGTATCGTGCAGATAGATTTAGGCTTAATGCTACGATAATTTTTTTATAAAATGAAAATAAACTTGCAAATTGTTGCTGTATTAGTTGCATAAATATCGAAATTTAATCACATATTTTGCAGATATAACGAACGGTATAGTAAAAGAGTGTTAGAGCCACATATTGTTTTGTTTATCACCAATCGCCGATACAGTCTTGGCTATTTTGAACTTGACCTTTTGAAAGGCTGTGTTGTTATGTTATTTATACAATAAATTTTAATCCTCAGCCATAATGTTTACCAGAATTTTCAAATAACATTTAGGTTTTATGTTGTATGTGTAGCAGAAAAAAAGCAGTTAATTTTAAATGAATTCCACTAATTCTGGTTTCAATAAAATAGAAAAAAAAATTTCAACATCTTAGCAACTGAATTATTTTACCCTTAAAATAAGTGTTGTATTATTTACAATGGTGGGTCCAAGGGGGAAGTCACGGGGGTCACGATCCCCCCCCCCCCCCTCCGTGAACAACAGGAAAATGCTAAAAATTATTTAAAAAATGAAATATATTTTAAATTCCCCTCCCCCCCCCTTCAACAATGTGAATCAAATCAAAATTAGGTAATTTCTGATACATCCGTGAAAATCTTTTTAATCTCTAGAAATTTGCAAGTTCACTTATTCAGAAACTATGTGATCAAATAGTGTTTTCCATTTTTCAATAAAAAAAAAGTCTTTCCAAAAATTCCATAAAATTTAGCATTTTAAACTAAATTTCCGGACGTGAATGCTAATTGCTCCCTCATGACTACATTTCTGTGGCTCTTAAGTCCTAAAAATTGGCTTAATATGGTAACTTGAGAACATTTCTGAATCATTCTTAGCATTTACAAGAAAATGAGAAACGCTTCAATTTCTTGGTATCTGAATGAAATCTATAAATTATATATTTTACGAATACCAATGCAAATTTTTAGTATAAATGAATTCATGAAAGTATCAGAAAAATTGTCAGTTTTAATTTGAGAATAGCCTCCAATATAAAAATTTATCATGAAGTGGGGTGACGACCCCCTCTGCAAAAAAAAAAAAAAGAAAAAGAGCCATGACCCCCCCCCCCCCCCTCTAAATTGAGGGCTGGATCCACTCTTGATTATTTAGAATAAAGTTAACTTCAATTATTACATATAAATGTTCCAATTGCTTAAGAAACTACTTTTGTATTTATTATAATCTAAAGTTCCCTCTTGGCATTATTTAAGGGTGCTCCTTTTTTAAAATATTGAAATGCATCTTTAGTTTTAGCCAGAGATCTCTTGTAAAAATTTTCTCCAGTACCAGAGTATTTCTAAATAAATGTGCCCGAAAACTTGCAAAAATTATAACCTTTTTTATTTTTTTTTTAGGAAACACAGACTATTATTAAATCATGTACTTTTTTTATCATTACTTAACAAAATTTTTTCTTGAAAAGGCTCATTTTTTTTTTACTCAATAGTGATCTTTTACTGCTGAAGTTGTGCCTTTATTAGTGGCTGGCACCCTACCCTTTTCTTTCTAGTGTGAACAGTATATTAATCAATAAAATTTTTATAACTGTATATTCCCAGTAGCAGAAAATTCAAGACTGATATCGCATATTTTCTTTTCTCTTTTGCAGATTATTTTTCTATCAAACCTTTATTTTGCTTCATAATTATGTTTAGTTCTTTATTACTTAATACAAAACTTAAGATTATTATTAATAAAAATGAATAAAATGCATAATGACGTCACATGTGATTGTTTGATTAATTAATGATCCAATTGTAAAATATTTTACCAGCAGATTATTTTCTGCCCCTTGAAGTATCTGTCGCAGACACTTGGAGTATTTTCTGCTACTGGGACCATATTTAGTTTTGACTCTAGAAAAAAAAAAAAAAAAAAAAGCTGCCATGCAGGAATCTTTTAAAAAGTGCACACTATTCTAAAAAAAAGCACAAAAGATATTTTTAATTTGTTTGTTAAGAGTCCTTTTTTATCAGTAGAATTTTGTGATATTTTCCCACGACAGATTGAATTTCATGATTTGCCCCTCTACTGACTGACAAATTTTGAGATTTTTCCAGCAACCAGTCGATGAATTTTACATTTTTTTCTGCAACCAACATAAGAATTTCACGAATTTTTTTTTCCTGATAATTGACTTCTGAATTTCTAGATTTTACTATTTATTGATCTTGGTAATCTTTTAGCAAATAATTTTCAGATTAAAAAAGTATCATATAGTTATGGAAAAATTATAGGTACTTGTTAAGATGAAAACATTGAAAACCTACCTAAAACGAAAATTTTCCCAGTTCCATGCAATTCCATCTTAGCACTTTGATTATATATAGCTTCTATGATTAAAACCTATTTAAAGAGAATTTTTTTCCTTTTCTTGTGATTCCCTCTTAGAAACCAGGGTCGAAACTAGGGAGTGCAGAGGTGCCGCAGGCACCAGAACGAAAGGCGTAGGGGGTCGCCTAATAAAGATTTTGTTTGTTGTTTCATGCAAAAATGTATATATATATATATATATATATATGAAATATAAGGAAATTTGCAAGCTAATGTAAACCTGTGGAAGCATTCTTTTCAAAATTTGTGGAAGTGAAAGTAAATTTATTTAAGAAAAATAATCTGCAACCAAACTCTAAAGAGTAAACACTGACCTGGTTAGAATTCAATTTCAGCTATTATAAGCAAGAAAAAAAAATCATTTAAAACTATTAATATGCAAGTAAGAAACTTTAAAAAGAATGCTCCCATAGGTTTAAGATTAGCGATTCAGTTTCTTCGCATGACTAGTGTAGGATCATAATGCTCAAGCTAATGTTAATCCTATGGGAGAGTTGTTTACATATTTCTTACTAGCATTTTAATTATTATTAAATTATTTTTATTTTTTAAGGAATTTTTTTTTTTTTTTTTTTTGCATTGGGTGCCTGCAGTCAGTAACTTTTATTGTGCATGAGGAGGAAGAGGGGGGGTGCAAAATCCATGTTTGCCCTGGCAAACATGGGAGAAAAAGGCTAGTTTCAGCCGTCTTTTACTGTATGTCAGCCCCCTCTGAAATGATGAAGTCTAGATATGCCACTGCTCATAGCCGCTTTTTATATTACATTCATTTCATTTAAAATATAAGCCTTTAACACACTTTATTTAAAATATATTACATTAGAAATACATTCTTGTACTTATTTTATTTAAAACAATTATGTTTAAAATACATGTCTTTTACTCATTGAATTTAAAAACAAAAGAAATAAAAACTACTACTAGGACTTCCCTCAGAGGGATTAGTCTGAGCGATATTGTATTATTATAGCCGAGTATCATAGTATTTGGCCACGCTCAAATATTGCTATCAGTTAACACTGTGACTGACACTTAAGCTGAAAAATTTACAATGTTTAATTTTTAAGAAAGTATAATCCTGTAATAAATAAAAGGTAAGTAAAATATTAAATACATTTTCAGTAATTACATAAAACAATTATATTTTTTTAGTTTCATATCATATTTTAGACCGTCGGTCATCGGCGAATGATGCATTCTGAACGGAAAATTCAGTGTCAGCCACCGGTGGCTAATGTGCCGCTCAACGTTTTAAATATTTATAATCATGGGTGGGAAATTACCTCATTTTACTCATCGCTGATGAGTTTTTAAGTAGTCTCTTAAAAACTACAGGCTATAATCAGGGTTGCCAGCTTTTAGCCAGGCCAAAAAAAAGGCGGCTGGCTTTTTTTTTGGTTTTAACCACTTAAAAAAGTCGGTTAAGTTGGTTTACAGCTAATTCGTTTTAAATTTGGATCAATTAATTTATAATACACTTACTTATAAATATTTTCTGCTAAGAAAATTATGAATTTCTATTAAATTTTGTCAAATAAATGTCTTTATAACTGCTAAAAGGCAACTGTAAAGGCATTATATCTGAAAAAAAATATATAAGTATTGAAAAGAATATAAGTTACACTCCAAATTGGTGTTTTGAAATTCTCTATTACATATATAGCTCCACATATACTACACATTTTAAAGATTATAATTAATTAAACAATGACAAAATGTAGCACATCAAAATAGAAACATTCTTATGTGTCCATATGAAGAGTGAAGTTATAAATGTTAAAAGAGAAATTAGAAAGGATATAATATTTGAGGAGAGTTTGGTACATAAGTGTATAAAAATAAAATTTCGAAAAGCAATTATGCTATTCATAATGTTTTTAATAGTGAGAAATGATATATTTTTTTATATGACTATGCATAATTTTAAATGTTTAATAGAAATAAAATAAGACGTATATTAATAGCTCTTAAAATTAAGTAATAAAACATGTAACTAAGTAACCAATGTCCTCTTTAATTTTATAAAGCTGTAGAAATGAAAAAATTGGGGGGGGGGAGGGGGTGTCTGTTAAAGGTCAGTGTAAAACAGATAAAGCAGTTGATATGGTGCTTTTAAAATTTAGCTGACATATTTGCAATTCTAACTACAAATCACTAGCAAAACCATCTAAGTTTTATTTCAGTTAATGTCTTCATTATTGAGAAATTGGGTTACTTATTAAACTCTAAATAATTGAATGTCATTAAAACTAATTAAAACACTTTAAAATGCATAGTTTATAATTATAAAGCCAATTATAGCCAAAAAAAGTCCATTTCTTGCCAAAAAAAAAAACTTAAAACCAATAAAAGCTGCCGGCGTGGCTTTTTTGCAACCCTGGCTATAATAGAAGATATATGTTTTACTTGTTAGCTATATTTTTCAACTCTCCAACTTACTGCAATTGTAAATGTGTTATTAAATTCTATAAAATTTTCTTCTGTTTATATGTAATTCTTAATTTTATAGGAAAAAAATTAAAAATCTATTTTGGTAATAGTAATTTTTTTTTTTTTTTTTTGTAATCATGTAAATGTTGTCATAGCAATTTTCAACTATACATGGCTTCTTACTAGCTGGTAAAATAAATCCTTCGCTGGTAAGATTTTCAAAATCTCCCTCTCTTACCCCCCCCCCCCCCTCTCGTCCCACCTTCCGTGTTCATAATTATTCATTAATTGTTTGCGTGTTTAAGTATCTTAAATAAAGCTTATTTATACAGTCGATTCCCTGAAATCAGTGTTCAATTCAGATACTTTTCTCCCGGGGGGAAGGTGAAAATTGCACTTTTTGACTGTTGAAAAACACAAAATCTCAAATCTTCCGGATCCACTCCTTGAATTCAACACTGTCTGAAATCTTTACTTCAATGCAGATGTAAACAGTGAAACTCACAATTAAGATGTTCAGGGAAATTTCAAAGTTTTTTTTTTTTTTTTTTTTTTTTTTTTAATGTCATTGTTAACACATTTTATATGAAATTCTGGTTAATATGACTGAATTAATGCTTTCTCATGAATGAAATGAATTTATTTCCAAAGAAATTCAAGATACAACACAGATATCTCTGGCAAGCATAATCTTTTTTTTTTTTTTTTTTTCCCAAATACATTTGTGTTACTGCAGCTTTTTTTATCTAATAGTCTGATTAAACATGAAATAAAACATGGTTATTTTAAGATTTATTTATTCATTTATTTTTGTAATTTATTACTTTACCTAATAGAATTTTGTAATTTCTTTCCCCGCAACTGATTGACGAATTTTGCATGTTTGTCTGCCACCAACTTAAGAATTTTGTAACGTTTCCGCACAATTGATTGCTGAATACAATGTTTTTCTGTGACCGATTGATGAATTTCCCAATATTTTAAAGCAACCAACTGAAATATTTCTGTGTTCTCCCCCCCCCCCCTACAATCAACTGACAAATTTTGTGGGTTTTCTTTGACGGCAGAATGTCGATTTTGGCAATTTTTTTCCTGAAACCGATTGATGATTTTTGTGCTATTTATTTCTCCGATTGCCAAAATTTGTGGGAATTTTTGCGACTGATTGGCAAAACTCTTGTTCTATTTTCCATACAGTGCAGGGTTGCCGGCTTTTAGACAGGCCAAAAAAAGCCAGCCAGCTTTTTTGGTTTTAACCGCTTTAAAAAAGCCAGCTTTTATTTTTCAGAAAGACGGTTTATAGATAATTCATATAAAATTTGGATTAATTTATTTTTAATACACTTATACATATTTTCTACTAAAAAAATATAAACTTTATTAAATTTTGTCAAATAAATATGACCTTATAACTGCTAGAATGCAACTGTGAAGGCATTATGTCTGAAAAAAAAATTATGAATATTCAGAAGAATACATTAAATTAGACTCTAAAGTATTGGTTTGGAATTCTTTATCATGGTTTTACACATACTACACATTTTAAAGATTATATGAAAGAATAAGAAAATGTCACACATTTAAATAGAAACATTCTTTCATATACCTACTGATATTTACTTTTAAAATTGATTAAAACCAAATAGCTATATGTTTAATAACTGAAATTATCTTATATAATACTTGAGCAATAATAAGCAATTGTTAGATAAAAAATACTTATAAAAATGATCGACTTATAAAAATGATATATGTAAAAAGTTTTTCTACTACTAAGCTGTTATGTAACTTATTCCAGATATGTCCATACTGACAGATTAAAATCATAGAATGAACAATTCTGAAAGAGAAATTAGGAAGGATATAACATTTGAGGAAATTTTAGTACATGTAAGTGCTAAAAATAAAGAGATTTTTTTTTTTTTTTTTTAATTCTCCGAATAAAACTTGTTGAATTAGAATTTTGAAAAGCTAGTTGTTATTTAAAATAGTGCATATGCATGCATATGTTATTCATAATACTATTTTAATAGAGAAATGTTTTTATTAATGACTTTGTGTGTGATTTTAAATAAATGTTTATGAAAAAAAAATAAGACTTGTTATATTAATATCCCTTAAAATTAGTTAATAAAATATAGAACTAAGCAACCATTGTGTCTTCATTATTGAAAAATTGGGTTATATTGATGTCTACCTCAATTAAATATCTTTAAAACTAATTAAAAAACACATAAAAATGAGTCGTTTATAAATAAAATGCTTCACTGTATAAAAGCCAAATTTGCCAAAAAAAAGCCGGTTAAAACCAATAAAAACCACCGGCGTGACTTTTTTGCAACCCTGATACAGTGGGAGGAATTTTGCAGATTTTTCCTGCAGATGATCAATAATTTCATTTTTTCCTGTAAATAGTTGATGAATTTGTAGATTTTTCTCAGTGATTTACTGGCAAAACTCGTACTTGTTTTTTCATGCAATTGATGGACGAATTAAGTTGTTTTTTTCGTAACCAACTGGCAAATTTATCATTTTTTTTTTTTCTTTCAAAGACCAAATGACAAATTTCACGATGCTTCCCTGCGACAAAATGTCAAAATTTACGTTTATTTTCCAAGATTAATGGATATATTTTGTGCCCCCCCCCCCCCACCTCAGCCAGGAAAGAAATGAATTGAAAATGCATGTCAAAAATAGCAGCAAGGGACACAATATTATGTAAACAAAACAGTGACCAGAAATCTGCGCAAACTCTTGATTCCAAGCTATGCGGGTTTGAGGGAGTCTACTGTATAAATAAGTAGTAGAAAAAAAATGTGGAGTGCTATCCACTAATAAAAGCACAACTAAAACAGAAAAGTGTCAGTAGTTCAGCAAAATTGTTTTACTCACACACAAAGGGTTCTGTACAATAATTGAATTCAATTGCAATGAAAAACGTTGACTTATTCATCACTGTGAGTCGGCAAATTTTGAAAAAAGCACTTAATTTTATCTCTCACAGACCCAAAAATTGAGGAAAGATGGAAAAAACTTAAAATTTTGTTATTTCTGTGTACTCAAAAAGAAAAAAGTGAAATTTTAGAATCTTGGTTCACAAACTCAAAAATCTGGAGAGAAAAAAAAAAAAAAAAAAGAGTGAATTTAAAAAATCAGAATGAAAGGAAGAAAAGAATACTCAAAGCATTACTAGTAAACAATCAGAAGGTATTAAAAGTAAAACTATTCCAAATGATCAAAACAAAAAAGTAATTATTTTTTAATTAAATTCTAATTTCACATCTGAAACTGATTTAAATATTAAGATTTCTTTAATTTGGCATGCTCATATCCTTGCAAATAATTGTTCTTCTCATCCCATAAGTAATCATATTCATATAGAAGTTGATGTGAAATATAAACACGCAGTCACATTTTAATATAATAGACAATGCCCAAAAAAGAATGAAGGTTTTCTTGATTTCTTTTACAGATAGAACTTCCAGTCGGAACACACCGTCACAAACATTTGAAGATAGCCTTGAAGTCCTAGATGAGGAAGACTTGTATGAATACTGAGTTAGTATATTTTTAAATTCAAAAATCCTTTTTTGTTTCTTTTTTTTAGACAAATTAGTTTGTGAGATTTTAAAATAAGTATTAAACCAAAAATTTTTAAACAAAATATTTAATGTATAATATAACTCATGTAGTCAGGACTGACACAACCTTCGAGCAAACGGTTAGCTGCCCACTCCCCTGTGCATATTGGAGTCTTGTTTGTGTCGCCAAGCCCCTATATATTTCAAAATAATAGTTGCTTTGTAATAAATGATAATCATTTTGCTCTAAATTTATTTTAAAATGTTCTGTGAGTAAAAAAAGTTAACTTTATTTCTTACAGGCAAAATTGATATTATTGTCGGTGAATATATGGATTTGATGACCTTGAAATTAACTGTGAATTCAAAAAGTAAATATTTAAAATATTGTAAAAATAGAGGATTTCTGGAAATTAAAAATAATTATGTTCATTAAATGTAAAAGTAGTGGTATTTTTAATGCATTTTATCTCTACATGTATTTTTTTCTTACATAGCAAGAAAATAATGATAATCTGTAGTTTACTGTGTGGCAACAACCATAAATTAACGCATCACCTAAAATGTTATTGACACCTATTTGCTATAGGTCCAGATTCACAGTTGCCATGTGGCGAGTAATTTTCTTTTTTTGTGTGTCCATTAACTTTCGGTGTCTTAAGTCGCCAAGATTTTTTTTTTTTTTTTTAGAAAAACAAATGTTTGAAGTACATTTTGATTCTTATAATGCGAGATTCTCACCATATTCACAATTTTTTAATGTGTATTTTTATATGACAAAATCAAAATAAGAAATATTGTTTTCCTAATACTCCTTAGTCATGATTGCTTAACTTATACATACATATTTTTATCTATATCTAGCCCAACTTTATATTCTAACGGTACATAGTTTAAGATGCATATATTTAAGTAATATTCAGATTTGAAGAATTTTATGATTAAATTAAACACATTTGATGTAATTAATCTGTTTTGTTGTACATGCGTTTATATTAAGTAAATTATTTTTCACTTTGAATTCCTGAGATTTTTATCCATATAAAACCAATCGCTATTGTTTTCATACTTTTATTACATAGTGTAGCCACTAGATTTTTTTGAGTTTAGGAGCCACTGACTCCTTCCAGATTTTGGAAATCTGCACCTATTACTCAAAATGTATTTAAAGAAGAAACACAGGTTTCAACTAATTGTTTTATAAAATTGGATATTAAAACTTTTTACAAGGGAGGAAAAAGAGGAATGGTTTTGCATGAAAAATTACTTGTTTTTAGCATTTATTTTAATTTATAAATCTAAAATATTTTTGCTTAACTTTCCTAATGATGTCGTTTTTAGTTTTCAAAATATCTTGTTGTTGTGAAGAAAAAAGAAAATCAGATTATTGTTGATGCCATTTTCCACTAATAATTTTATTAAAGTGTTTAAGGCTTTTTCTATGGGTTATCAAGATTGGACAGTATTTACCGTCTGATGGTTTTTATCGTCCTTGGTAAAACATGTTTTTACCATCTTTTGAAAAAACTTATTAATTAGTGTTTTTTTCACTTTTATGAAAATTTATTTACCAATTTTTCATTTTACCAGAGGTAAAAATTTTACGGGTATTTAATACTACTATAACAATATTCACCTAATTTAGTTTCTGACTAGGTAAGTAAAAGAATGTTGTATGAAAATAGTGATTTTAAAGAATAGAAAAAGGCCGGAAAACTTTCATCCAAGTTTCCCTCCTACAAGAATTCAAATTTTAAAGATATTGTTGTATATTTTTTATTATTAAATCTGAAATTTATATTCTATATGTGTATTTCTCTTACATAGCACGAAAAAATGCTGAATTTGTAGCTTTTCTTTTGGCAGCAAACACAGTAACATAAAATAAATTTGTCTTAAAACATTCCAGCTATTAGAAGCATAATTTCACCGCTGAAGCTTGCCTCATATTTAAAAGAAAAATTTCAATGGTTTTCATCAAATGTATTTTTTTTTTTTTTTAGCTGAACCAATGAATTTAAGCATAAACAACTTTAATTTTCACGTATTTAACTAAACAATTATTGCCTCTTTTCAGAAATAATGAATGAGAGAAGAAACATAATTTGTAAATTTCATATAGAGTGTTTTCATTTGTGTTTTATGAGAGTTGCTGCAAAAAGTGTGGAGCAAGAAAAGCGAGTATCCGTTCTTCAAAAAATAATAAGTAATAAGCTTGAATTCTGCTTTTTCAGAATTTAGTGTTATCCCCGATGAGAGGGGAGACTTTAAAATTTATTAGCGCCATGGCCCATTAAAAAATTGTACAAAATTAAAATTTTTTTTCAACTTTCATTATACATAAAATGACATCATTTGCATCTGCTGAAGAATTCCACATTTACAATCCAGTCTTAAAGAACATCTATAGAAAAGTAGCGTATGATGTCACAATTGTGGTATAATACGCAAACGCAGAAAAAAACCGATGTAAATTTGACAAAAAGATTGCCTAGCTAATGTATGCCTTTATTTATTTGTAATGTTAATATGGATACTTAAATATAGTTTATTGTAGCTCCATGTTTTATCAGAAATCGTTCATTTATATATATATATATATTTTTTTTTTTTTTTTGAAAATAGCATGTATTTTAATTACTTTTTTTTTTCAGTTGTAATGAGAAAATGGCAATAAAAAGATAGTAATCTAGTATTTTCCAACTGTTTTCCCTTTACTTTCTACAGAAATGGAGGACTTCAGTTGCCACCATTATAAAAATGATATTAAAAACTAAAAAAAAAATGAATATCTCTAAAATAAAATGAGATGCAGTTTCCAAACAAATTGTAGTTAAAAGTACTTTTCCCCTTAAACGAAGGATAAAGTTTGAAAATGTGTGATGCTTAGAAGTTTAAAAAAAATTGCAGTACAGATTATCAATATTTAACCATACAATGATACATTATTTAACCATACAATGATACATCTGCTTCGTTTTATGGCTGGCTTATGTAACGTTACATTACTTTTTAGTGACATTTTAATTGTTGACTGAAAGAAATAGCATATTGGGAGCTAATTTTTTATTTACAATTATTTCAAAAGAAATTTATTAGCATAAGAAGCAGGGCCCGACTTATGCAGGGGCATGCGAGAAAATCGCCCCATCACCTCCCCTTTTTAGAGCCCCCCCCCCCCCCCCCCCATGAGAGTAGTCAGGATTTTCATTAAAAGATGCCAAGTGATTAAAATTAGCCAAAAGTGGCCAAAATTCATATATTTTCAAACATTTAGGGAGTGCGGTTTCCCTTCCCCTCTCCTTCCAGTACACTCTCCATCCATGTAGAAAACAAACTATATCATAAGAAAACTAATGATTAATATTTTATTATGACGACTTAGTATTCTATTGTTTTCAACAGAAATTCTTTATTAATGTTTTCCTTGTAATGTGGCAAGTGAAAACCATTAATTGTGACCCATTTGGGGCATTTTCTTTTAGACATGACATACACAGATAAGCAAAGTAAAAGTTTGCAAAGAAATACTCGTATCAACCAATATATCACTTTTTTTCTACTATTATCCTACACTAGTATTTTTTCTTAAAGGTGTGACCATCTTTTTGTGACACTCTGTATACAAATGTGAGCAGTACCGGGTACAAAATGTATGCATATAATACAACATGTATGAAGTTTAGTACTAGACATTTTCACATTATTCACAAAAAAATCTATAGATAGAAGGAATGCCCCCAGAATGATTCTTGCCCCCCCCCCCCCCATAACCTAAGTTGGGCCCTGATAATAAGTATATATTTAAATGCAGTTTTACAATATAAATAATAAAGATATTCATAATTTTATTGCTGTTTAAATAATTTTAATGCAAATAGAATATTTCTTATTTTATCGATAGCACTTCAACTACATTTCAAACTGTTTTTTAAGCAATTGTAAAACACTTTAAAGAAACTTCAAATTCACTCTTGTTTCTCAAATAACTTTTTCTTAATACTTTAATTACTAAATGTTCACTTTGACCCTGAGCCCGAAAACTACTATAAGAATCGAGCCCACTTCCTGAGTGGGATTGAGATTTACATTAAATGATTTTTTCATTAAGGTTACAGACATACTTTACATCTGAGCTATGTATGAGATTTAATGTTTTAATTATATAGCGAGGGAAGATGACTCGTAATTATTGTTGTATATATATATATTTTAAATGATTTTTCTGTTGCCTATCCTTAATTACTAAAATAGTGGTCTTTTTCGTTTTATTGTAGGTGCTGCTCAAAGAAATCAGTTTATAACCATTGTAGTGAAAACATAAGATCTGCTTCCGGCTTGTCAACGCCCATTCCAAGAATTATCTTTGTTAATAACTATTAATATTTTTTTTTAAATAAAATATTATTTCTTCATGTAATAAAGTCTTAATTTTCTTTACTTTTTCTATTTCAGTAAATTCTGTGCCACCTAGTACAAGTATTAATAACAAAATTTATTACTTATATGTTTATTAAATTTTATTGTGTGAAAGAGTATTTGAAAAATAAGATGTATCCTAAAAAAACAATAATAATAATAAATAAAGCATGCAATAATTTTTGGCATTTAAATAAGATCATGTTGCAAGATGTAATTTTTGTAAAATTGACTGCCTCCTATCTTTTCTATTTTTTTTTTTTTTTATTACTTTAAATTTTTTTCCTTTCTTTCTGAACATGCAAAACTAGGGTAACAGGCAATTCCTTTCTCAAACTAAGATAATTGAGTTTAAAATGTTTTGATGTAAGCAGACATGAGAAAAAAAAAATTCTGAATGGTCTGTAATGTAATGTGTTGATTGCAATATTTTTATTGATAAAAGTTTTAAAATATTGAGTTCAGTACACAAAATGGATTTTTTAAAACATTTCTAGTAATGTAATCAAAATAAGTTTTATCTCTTCTCTGTATTGGTAAATTAAAAACAGAATAAAAAATTTATTAGTTTGCATTAAACCCTTCAGGTAATATAAAATTGCCATTCCAAAATATTAGTGTAAAAAATTAATGATTATGTTTCCTGTATGTAATGTATATATGAATGATGTTTGTTGCAAAAGTCATATCCCCCTGCCGATTCTTTTATACACACGAATACAATTGCAATAAACACGTAAAGTTTTCTATTCTATGTTAGTATACTTTTTCCTTCTTTTTTTCCTCCCTCTGAAAGGAAGATTTGTTACCTTTAAATAATGAGAAATAGCAAATCTTTTAACCTCTTCATTTTCTTTGCAAAATACTGGATGATTAAGAAATTTCTCCCAAAGTAAAACTTAGCCAAACTGATTTTAAATACCATATTTATGCGTGTATAAACTATAAAGTGCATTTTGATTTAGATTAGGAATTTATTATTATTATTACTATTATTATTTATTTTTTTTTTACATATGCACAACATTCTATTAACATAAAATATAAAGAATAAAAAAAAAGGAAAAACTTGTAGAAATCGTGATTTGAAATTTTTTCTCAAACCTAAACTATCAGATTTCCTCATGTATATTTTGCCCCCTTGTTAAAATACCATAAAATAAAAGGTTTTTGCAGAAAGTCGATGTCACATGATTGTTCATAATACACAAGATATTGCATAGATACAATAATACAATTACTTCCGTTTTATTTTCTACTTCTATGTTTGTATAAACATATTTGTATCGCAAAAAAAAATGTGTATTATGTACTCACGACTTTTTAGACATGAAATTTTGGGGAAAATGTATGCAATATGTTAAATTATTGAACAAAATGGTTAATCTTAAATAGCCCAATTATAATACAGTTTTTAATTAGATAAGAGGGGGGGGGGGGGTCTTCAATTTGGATCCTGAAAAGAAATGAAAGTAAAAATTGAATGCTTCATGTATCCCAAAAATGAAACTAAAATTTCTCCGTGACATGAAAAGCAGGGCTTGTGAGAGCTCAAGCCATTTGGTAGGCCTCCCCACCTGGTTGACCCTGACATGAAAAAGCAACAACATAAAAGATGTCTATTGGAAATATCTAAAAAATTAGTCAGTGCTCTTTGGGTGTTAATGTTAGAATAATGCTAATATGGTGCTAATTACATAATTGTTTTAGCATTAGCAACTGTTAACTGTTTGGCTTATTTAGTATGCCATTAGTGTCTTTAAAGGTTATTACAGTTTGTGAGAAAAATGGCAGCAAACCAAGTACTGTACTTTTAATTAAAACATTTGCTTGAAAAAAAAAAAAAAAATTCTTGCTCAGTGTTTCATTAATGAAATTTGCATGGCATAGCAATTGTTATGCTTATGCTAGTACAATAGATAATTTTAGGAATTATTCTAATTTTCATGATTAAGTACATATTTTATAATTTTTATTGATGCGTTAAAAATAAAAATCATGTATAAATTTAAAAGTTTTTTTAACCATAAGATTTCTTTTTTTTGTTGTTGAAGACAAGATTATTTGTATTTTGAAATTCCAAGAATTATTCTGATTTTCATATAGGTAGGTATACTTATGACATGTAAAAAAATGTCATTTCATGGGAAATACATACTTGACCGAAGGTATTGAGCAACCTCCCTTCACCCCAATATTTTTAATATATTTGTAAAAATAATAGTTATATACAAATGTTTAAGTACATACAATTAGAAATTTTCTTAAGTTACCACAGTTTGAAAAAAAAAAAAAAAAGCCAACGAACTCATATAACAACATAATACAACCAACTCAACGAACTATATCTATTAATTGGCTTGTATAACACAACAAAGTAAATATATATATATAATGACTTCATTAAAAAATTAGTTGTTACTTTGTATTTTTTCTTCAACTGTAATAACTCAAAAAGAAAATTCATAGTTGTATGCAGTTAAATATTTGTGTATTACTATTATATTTACAAATACATTAAAAATATATGGTTGTTCAATACTTTTAGCCAAGGCTGTATTTCCCATGAAATGACAGCTGTTTCTTGCCCATCTTAAGTATATCTATAAGAAGTACCGAATATCAAAAAATAGACGAACACTTAGAGTTCTTATAGATGCTTATCAGATGTACCTGGGTAGCTACAGTGCAAGTCTTGGGTGCATCTATAAGAAGTACCCCATGTCGAAAAGTGGTCTGTGCTTGGAGGTCTTATAGATGTGGTTTTCATCTATAAGAAGTGCCCCATGTCGAAAAGTGATCTATGCTTGGAGGTCTTATAGATGTGGTCTCATAGATTTTCTGGATATAATCGACGTCTGAAGGAACTCAAAAACGACACACATGTTATTTCTATTAGATGTGAAAAGAGTGTATCGTGGATATTTTTAGACTACTTATAGATGTGTTGGCCGTCTTGTGTTTACAGCTTGTAGATGACTTATGGATGGTTGTGTGCTGTGTGGGTGAGCTATGCGGCCCCCCCTTTTTTTTTTTATAAGTTCTTAGAGAGGTTAGATAGGCTTGGCTACCTTATGCTATAACTTTCTGTGCTCTTTGGTACCCTACTGTCTTTGCATTTTCCGTTTTTTGCCGACGCCAGTTGGTGAAGTGACATCGAAGTATAGGGCAACCAAAAAAATTCTTGGATGCCCTATGCGCCCCTTTTTCCTGGAGGTTATATTTAACCTCGTGCTTTCAACTCTGGAATGGCCCTCGGGACTCCACCAGAGCTTCCAAATTATACTTTTAGGCCGTGCATTGTTTCGAAATTCACTCTAGTTTGTACTCATATTTAGTTGGAGGTTGCACGCCGCGTTGGCACTCCTTAAGCACCGCGATGTCATGTCATCACTTAAGAGTTCAAATAAGCATATCATGTGAGCCACTTTCTGGCAAAAAATGTCAGACAAAAATTAAAAATGACTTACGTGAAGCACAGATTAGAAAAGAGGAAAATTCAATTTAGTGCATTATTTCTTCAGTTGATTCAATTGTCAATCCATTTACATATGAAGAAGGTGGATTAGTAAACATAGCAAGTGGTGTACTTGCAAGTGAAAATATTCAAAGGCACCTTGAGACTGCAGAAGATATTGGGGAAAAATATTATGAAGAATATCAACATAAAATTCACAGTAAGCAAGACATTTTCACTCTGCTAAAAAGAAATAATCTTAACATTTTCTAGTACCATAAAAGAAAAAAAAATTGCAAGCTTCAAAAAGTCTTAAAACATCTACAAAGATACTAATTCATTTAATTACAACAGGCCAATTTTCCACAGTAAATAAACGAGATTACATCATTTAACTTAAGTGACTTTCTGCCTGTTATTTCAAATGAAGATGGAACTTTAGCCAAAACAAACAAAGCAGTTTTAATGCTAAAAAAAATAAACTAAACCTGCGGCTATACGATCCATGTAGGGTCAAGGCCTACAGTGCTCAACTCTGTTTAATTGACCCTGGGATCTTAGGTGCTATGCAGCATGTGTCCTGGCCAGGTGGTCAACCCAACATGAGACCCTCAGTGTTTAGTTCTCAAGCAAGCTTGATATTCCTTTTATCGACCCCAAAGGGATGAAAGGTTAAGTAAACCTTGCCCAGCCAGGAGCAGAACTCGCAGCCTGTAGCTTGGCAGATAGGCATGCATTAATTCATAACATTTTAAGTTCAATAGAATACATAACATCTCTTGATAACATCCCTGCCAAAAAATTCATATTATAGATGGAATGGCATTTTTGCAGCAACTTAAAAGTACAGCAGAATCTTTTGAGAAATTTTGCTATATATTCTTTAAAGAAGCTCATTAATATAGCAATATCACACAATCTTAATAAGATTCATTTCGTTACAAATACATATTTATCCAGAGCATAGCATTAAAAATTGTGAGAGAAACAGGCGGAGAGGCAAAGACGATGCAGTTGTAATATGCATTATAAATTCTGAGCAAAGAATACCCAGCTAATTCAAGAAATTTCTTTCAGCTGGAAAAAATAAAGTCTCATAGAGTTTAATATATTTGTTGCATTGATGATTTTAGATGGTAATAGATGAAAATATTAGATGAAAAAAAGATTAACTTTATTAACAAGAAAACAGCATGGTTGAGCGGGAGATGGCGAAGGAATGAGAACAACAAAGTTAGGGGAACGGTTACAGTTGAAGCTAATAAAAATGATTACGATTATACACAATTATACTTACATAACAGTTTTTATTTGAACCATGGAATAAAACAGAATTGTGATATTTTGAAACATTAATATCATAACAACTCGCAAAAATGTGTGTCATCAGCTTACTCCTTTGGAAAACAAAATTGAATGCTCAAAAATAGAAGGCTTAAATAGTAACCAAATAGAAGCATACGCTAAAATGCTATTGCATGCATTTTATGCCTCAAAATTTGCAGATTCAATTTTGATAAAATGTTTGATACAGAAGTCATTGTGTTGTGCATTGCTATGTGCAATTTTATAACATTGAATACTTATGTACTGCCAGGAATTTCTACACATCCAACAGTTGTGGATGTTTCAGCAAATCAAAATAAATTGAGAAATAATATTTCAAGTGTTTTAATAGAGTTTACACATAGTTTACATAGTTTACATAGTACACAGAGTTTACATAGTTTTACAGGATACAACAGCTGCAGTTCAAAAAAAAGGGAAAAATCAAAGTAAGGATGTATAGGATCTTCGGATGTATAGAGATTCTTGAAATTTTTATATATGAGCTCTATGGACAGCCGAGCAGAGTGATTAATGCAAGAGAACACAAACAAAACAAAATTAGATGGAATTTTTTTCCTTCAAACCATGATTTATTAATATTGAATATTCAACAGGAGAATTGTGTGTTAGATTTGATCAGGAAGAAGATAAACAAAGACACCATTCGACCGATTATTCAACCTGAAAAATGAGAAAAAATACCATGAGAACATTTTATAATAAATAAAAAAATAATAACATTTAAAAAATCAAATAACCCAACTGCATAAAAAGCGAAATAATTATTTCTCATCAATGTGAAACTATTTTTTCAATTCGTACTATTAGCTCACACTTTCGCTGAATAAAACTTGTTCAAATTTTCAATCATTAATAAAATACTTATTATTCATCCAATCAAGCTCGAATAAATTTTTTTCAAATATTAATTCATTAATTTAATTAATTTTCAATAATCAATAGAGCCCTCTTCTTGATCAAGGTATTTTAAGACCGAGAGAACCCCCTTCTTGATTAAGGCATTTTAAGCACAACTCAAGAAGAAAGACGAAAGAGAAAAAAATTTCTCTTATTGACACAAGTAGAAATTGACTTGATTTTTTTTTCTTTTTTATTATATTACTTGTTTATATTACTTACCTATTTTTTTATTTACTTGTATTGATGACTTGTAAGTTATGTTTAGTTGTTAGTTCCTATGTATAAACACTTTTGATGAAATCTATAGATGACTATGATGGTTAGAGTTGCAGTAAAGCTAGATATCCTATATATACACAACTTCCAGGTTGTATAATATTTTAACGGAACTTCTGACTGTAAAATAGTAAGAGCTAACCAATGATATGCCACTCAATAAAGGTGCGTAATTTTTTTCCGTCTCTACTGCCATTTTGTATTTTACGGCCGCCATTTTGAATTTATAAAAAGAAAACCTAGCCTATAACCATCGGGCCATTAAGATGAATCGATAGATCTTATTCATTAAAATCCATCCAGCTGTTGGAATGTTTCGAGGGTATAAAGAAATCCACATACACAGATACGTGTGAAACACATAACTTTATTATTATTCAACGGAATGTTCCTAGAAAGATAAAAATAGTAAAAATATCTATTTGTATTTTTATAAATACAAAGAAAAAAAGTTAAAAAGACTCGTTGACTGTCATCTACATGAATTTGGTGAAGAGAAATATTTTTCTTTATTTTGCTGGATGGACAGCAACAAGGCACACAGCAATATGGCATTTTATATGATATATATTAACTTCATTAAAAGTAAACAACCATCTATGAGGCGATCCATGTAAATAAAGCAATAACATACCCCAAATAGTAGCACCATCTATCAACCTTGCTGACTTCCATTTTTTAGTCAAATGCGATAGGCATCTAGTACGTAGGGGGTAGTGGTCCAACTCTAATAGGTTTGATCGGTGTTATGAGGTTGTGGCGACGCCATCTTGTGCAGTCAGTAAAATGAGTTTCTCGCAGGAAGGGGGGTTCGATCTGGGCAAAGAAGGGAAGAAATTTACCAAGTTGGTATTTAAGAAATCAACACACCATATGCATTTTAGCTTTTAACTGACTAGGATTAGGATATAATCCTTTTTTATTCATTCATCAAATACTCCTTGAAATTTACCTATGCGAGTGACAATAACAGTACATTTTTTACACAGTGGCTTTCTTCAGAAAACATTAAGATGCTTGAATTTTTCAAAAGGACCTTTATTTTTCTTGTTTCTTTCTTTCTTTGAAAATTGTTTTCTTGTTTCTTTCTTTCTTTAAAAATTGTTTTCTTGTTTCTTTCTTTCTTTAAAAATTGCTATGAATCCCATTCTTTTCACAAACAATAAAGCATTCCTCAAAAATATCATTATACAGAAATTAGAATTGAAGCTTCTTTGAAAGAACGAAAAATTTTCAACACTTAATAAGGGATCCGCATAACATTGTCAATTTCTGTTGTAGAGATTCAACAAAAGGTACATAAAGTGGCATCGTCCCCCACCTCAGCCCATAGTGTCAAAAATTATGGTGCCATATGCCTTTTGACAGGACATAATCCTTTTTTATTCACTAATTGCCGAAACGTCAGTGAGGTTTGCCATTGACACCCGAAAAGTGTTTGGTTTTCATTTGTTTGTCAGTCTTCTGCAAAAATTGCAGTTAAAAGGGTTGGATCTGGGGATGGGGGGGACCACCCCGATCGATCCCGTCGTGGATGCATGCCTAGGGAAATCTCCTCCTGGTGCTAATTGTGCGTTTTTTCAGAGAGCCTTTGATGAAATTTGCATATTTTTTTCACGATTCAAACGTGAAATTAGTGTTTTTTCTGTGATCCTACGACGAAATTTGTGTTTTTTTTTTAGTGGTCCATTGATGAAATGCCAGATTTTTGTCGAAATTCATGTTTTTTCCACACTTCTTTGACGATATTCACAATTTTTTTTGTGATCCTTTGATCTGCGAACGATTGTCGAAATTGATTTTCTTTTGTGACCATTTGTCAGAATTTACGATAATCGGTGGATTTATATTTTTTGATCCAAATGGGTGGAGGCTCCCCTCTTCCTTAATAATTCCTTACATAATCTTCCTTACATAATTTTAAAAACCTTACAGAATTTCTACTTTTAAATGTCATCTTATAAAGATATTCATAATAATTAGAAAAAGAATCATATTTAAATAAAAGAGAATGTTTTAACATTTATTTGCTGTTTGTTAAGTATTTAAGAAAATTAACCAATCACAAGATTTTCATAGGAGTTAATTATGTACACAAATGCAAGTTCCTGAACATTGTCCAGTAAATAATCCGCTTCTTGCTAAGATTTTAAGAACAACGTTTACAATCTCTGAAAATGATTGTCCACTCCAGACACCAATCTAGGATGCATTTTAAAACTTCCTTGGGAAAAGGAGGAAGGGGGGTCTTATTTAAGGAAGAAGGTCTTACTTGTCTTACTTAAAGGGAGTAAGACAGTTATTGCTGAGTTGCCACCATGTAAAATTTAAATAGATTGTATTATTTACTTTTATTTTAGTCTCTTCCAAACAAACAAATAATATAGGATCCTGCACAGTTTTTCTTCCAATTTTTTCACAATTTCTTTTTGATTTTAAAATGCTTGTTTTAGAATTTAAAAAGATTGTTCAGTTGTTTTAATTCACAGAAGAAGCCATAAAATTTAAAACTTTATTAATTAAAAAAGTTTTATAACTATCCTCTTCTTAAATAACTCAAAGCAGATTTTTTTTCAAGATTAAAGTACTTGAAAAAAGTATATTAATAAATAGTATATAAATAATAGTATATAAATAATTGAAGTTCTTAATTATCTGACTTTTTTACTTTTTAGGATTATTAGTGTCACATTATATTTACTGCAATCATTGCAATGTTATCAAATTAATTATTTGCTTTATTAAGTCATATTACATATGGTACACTCTCCAAATTCTTCAATGCCTAAGAATGGAGTCTGTGCACACCCAACAAAATTTCTTCAACCCAAAAACCAACAGACTTCCACCAAATACCAAAATAAAGAAAACTATTTCATATATTAACAGGTTTATAATAAAATAGGCTATAATTTTATCCGTTACGTACAGAAATGAACACATGGGTTATTACTATGGGCACCATTAATAGTCAAATCTATAGTTTTTCATTTGAAAAATATTCAGAGCTCCTTTGTTAAAACCCAAGTCATACCGACTTTGACTGAAAGAAATAAAGCACAATCCAAAAAACTCTAAGTGTACCTCATTCACAACGAAAAAAAATGCATCAACCTATCCTGTGACTTCATGTAAATACATAAACCGCTACAAAGATTTACATTGAATGGCAACCTGACCCGAAATGAAAGAAAATGAGTCCATATTTTAATGCAATTATTGTAAAAGAAGTCTACAATTTATCTTTAATATAAACTTTACCTTTTATGTAGAAAAATGAAGATATACAGGGTCTGTTCTGAAATTAGGAGGACTGATTTTTTCCCGAGCGAATGGGTGGACGAGAGGCAGTCTGCATGCACATGATTGGTGGAGGGGGGTTATCGGAAAATGCCGAGAAAAATCGGCAGTCGGCTCTTGGCCGCTGAAGAGAACAGGTCGCTGGTACTGTGAACCCCTGTCGAAAGACCTCGTCACAGAGAATCACCGAGAGTTTCCTGGAGCAGTGATACACAATCAAATTTTGTGTAAAGCTTGGTAAAATGGGCAAACAGACTCACAACATGATTAAGGAGGCCTACAGTGATGCTGCTATGGGTAGATCGGGTGTTTTTTAGTGGCACAAGATGTGCCGAGAAGGTAGGGAAAGAGTGGAAGACGACAACCACTTCAGACGCCCTTTTGACCAGCAAGACCAAAGAAAATGTGTCACAAATGAAAAATTTACGGAAGAGTGATCATAAGATGGGTATCAGAATGATTGCTGATGAATTGAGCATTCCCCAAACCCAAGCTTTTGAGATCAGCTGCACCATGACAACGTGGCGAGTCACACAGCGTTTTGCGTAGTGGAGTATTTTGTCCAGCACAATGTGGCAATGCTGCTTCATTCCCCCTCTACAGCCCCGACTTGACTCCGCCAGACTTTTTTCTATTCCCAAGAATAAAATCAACGCTCAAGGGCATCATGGCTCGGTGGAGGCGGTTCAACAGGCCATGACGAGGTAGCTAAACAGCATTCTGGTGCAGGTGTTCCTGGAGGCGTATGAAAACTGGAAAACTCATTGCCAGCAGTATGTAGATGCAGAAGGGTGCTACTTTGAAAAATTCTAATTGTTTGTACTACTCTCATGAATAAATTAAAAAAGAGTCCTACTACTTTCAGAACAGACCCTGTATATATAATACTAATTTTTCCTCGACCAACTGATGAAATTCCATATTTGTTTCTGCGATCTTTTGACAAAATTTGCAATTCTTTTTCACGATCATTTGTTGAAATTCCTGATTATTTTTTTCTACCACCATCTAATAATATTTGTAATTTTTTGCGCGATAGTTACACGAAATTTCATATCTTATTTCCTGATCGTTTTACGAAATTCTCCTCAATTGTTTGAATAAATTTTCTGTGATTTTTTGTGTGAACTTTTGAAGAAATTTCCTTTTTTTTTTTTGCAATCCTTTTACAAATTTCGAGAGTTTAGTTTGTACAACCATTTGATGGGATCTGCATTTCTTTTTGCGATCTCTGGTGAAAGTAGCAATATTTTCCATGGTCATTTGGAGAAATTAGAGATTTTTTCCACGATGATTTGCGGGGGGGTTCTTTTCAAAATTGACAAAATTCGTGATTTTTTTTCTGTGACTCATTGACGAATTGATTTTGCAGAATTGGAAAGAAAAAAAAATCATGGACTTTCACGAAAATAAAAAATTGCTGAATAATCACATATCTGTGAAAGAGGTTTAAGAGACAAAATCATGCAGAGCTTTTATTATTGTGCAGGATTTTCCCATTTCTGTGAGACTTGTGCAGTTCTGTACATTGTGCAATTCTGCACGTTTCCTGTTCCTCAAAGAAAATTTTTCCTTGTCCTTCACCAGGAAACTCTTGAAATGGCACCCATGTAGCAGGGTTGGTAAAAATCATGATTTAAAAAAAAAAAAAAAAAAAAAAAAAAAAAAGACTTTTTTATTTAAATCTAATTTTTTCAAATTTAAATCAGATTTTTTTTTATTAATATTATGTACTTATTTATGTACGTGCATATATATATATATTTTTTTTTTCTGCATAGATTTACACATTTCTATTAATTTCATTTCCTAGATAAGAATTCAAGCTATTTTAAATAAAAATTAAAAATTGTTGCAAACAAATTTAAAAGATTCACTTAAACTTTTACTATTCTACTATTAAATTTAAATTGTTATACATAAATCTATGCATGTCCTGTGTATAAATTTCTAGTTAAAGTTATTTTTCATTAATGTTTTACTCCAATAATATATATAATACATAAACACATAATAAATGTAACAAAGAATTTTAAATGTATATGCGTACGCCACTGCAGATTCAGATATGTTATCACAGACTGCAAGTTTGTGTTTTACATTCTTGCCATAATCCCCATCATTTTATCACTACACTATTTGCATATTACTATTACACCTTTTCCAAAAATAGTATTTTTTTCTGTAAAATAAAGCCACATTGGATCTTTTTTTTCTGCAAACCATTTTTCTTATGTATAAAAAAAATCCAAAAGCTCTCTGTAACCGTACCATTGGTAAATGACATTGTTTCAACTTTTGATTCACACAATAGGGTCATTCCATGTCAAATCAACCAGTGACTCAACCTGACCATTTCAGATTTCAATGAAACTCAAGAATCATTCTCCCTGATGATATAAATGAGAATATATTTTTATAATTTTTTTTTAATCACATTAAATTTTCATATACAGTATGGAACCATTTATCTGGAAACCAGTTAACCGGAAAACCAGTTATCTGGAATAATATTTCTGATTGACTGATTTCAGAATCTTTGCAGAAAAAGGTGTCATACACTGCCAGTTTGACATAGGCTTTGCTTGGAACAATTGTATAATTTGATGACATCTAGTATTTGAAAAGAAAACATTTAGTTGTATTTTAGATGTTTTAATTTTTATGCAAAGGAAACAGAAGAATTTTTGTTCCTAAGGGATTCCCATAAATTACCTTCTTTTACACTCTGGTTAACTTTTGATCTTTCTTGCATTGATTTTTAATCCAAGTAATCTAATAATTTAAAATCAGAAATAATTCCACAGTCACACATATTCCACAAAACTTATAAAATGGATACTGTTTTAATGCAGAACCAGTTAACTGGAAAAACCAGTTACTTGGAATACATCTGATCCCAAGCATTCCGGATAAATGGTTCTGTACTGTAATTAATTATTTAAATTTTGAGAAATTTTTTTGGGTTCCATAAATTTTTCAATTTTGAATTTCTCAAGTTCTATCAGGCATACAGAATTTTGAGACCCCTCATTTCAAAGAGAAATTTATAAGGTTTAATTTGATACCCAAGTTGACCATGCTCAGTTAAAAAAATAAATTTTAAAATTTTTTAACATTTAAAATTAAAGTTTCAGAGTGTTTTTTAAAAATTTTGAAAAAAATGTATGTTTGTTGTAATATTATAAGCTTAAATTTCTGAAATTTTTAGAGTGGGATCTCAAAGAGATCAAGAGTTATGAAATAAAAACTGAAAATTACCAGTCAAATAATACATAAATAACAAAATAGCTAGAATTAGATTGTTATTTGAATGGTAATTTTCAGTTTTTATTTCATAACTCTTGATCCCATTGAGATCCCACTCTAAAAATTTCAGAAATTTAAGCTTATAATATTACAACAAACATAGTGTTTTTAAAGATTGTTTTAATTTAAAATTTTTAAAAAATTTAAAATTTATTTTTCTTGAACTGAGCATAATCAACTTTGGTACAAAATTAAATCTTAAAATTTCTCTTTAAAATGAGGGGTCATAAAATTCTGTACACCTGATAGAACTCGAGAAATTCAAAATTGAAAAATTTATGCAACCCCCCCCCCCCCCCAAAAATGATTTTTCAAAATTTAAATAATTAATTGTATGAAAATTTAATGTGATAAAAAAATTATAAAAATGTATTCTCATTTATATCACCGGAGAGAATGATCCCTGACAGTTTCATTTAAATCTGAAATGGTCAGGTTGAAAATTGAAATTTTTTGGTTGATTTGACATGGAATGACCCAATACTATACTAATCTAATAATTGACAAAATAGTTACCGGATGAAAAATAATCACATAACTGAAAACCTAAAACTATCAATTGTCAGTGTTCTCCTCAGCCGTTGACAATTTCAGCAATCAATCATGCTTACTGACAGTAGGAATCTCTGCTTAGATTAGAAATAACAGGGATTTGTTTAGGAAAAATTTGGGTCCTTTAAAGGTCCTTTCACAATTTTTTAAATATTTAGACAGGACATTTCATGCAAATTTTCATCTTAAAACAGGGCCCTTCACAAAATTCTTTGTCTTCAAAATAGACCTTTCCCTAAACTTTTCTGCCGCCTGACTTAAACTTTCACAAATTAATTATTTTAAAATAAAATTTAACATGTCACAAAACAGTTGAAGTCAACAAAGTACCTATTACATACTCTTTTTTTATATAGTATACATAAATAAATGATCCTGTAAAAAACAAACAAGAATCTATATATATATATATGATTTTTTCAAATTCACAAAATTGTGATAAAATTTTTCAATAAAAAAAACTTCACAAATACAGGACACAAATCCTGGACAGACACTTGATAAAGGTACTAACTATAGCCAGTGCCATCGCTACGATTTTTTATTGGTGGGGGAGAGAACTTCAAATTGCCAAGTCAAATTTCAGTATTTGCCAACTCATTTTACAATTTTGCCAACTTACCACAATTAGGAAATGTAATATAGCTCTTATTTGTTAAAAGTTTAATAACATTCCTAATTAGTTTTGTAATTTTTGCAAAGTCTATCAGAAATAGAAAATATATTGTAGTTTTTATTAAAGTTTTAAAAGAAATTTGCCAACTAAGTTTGTAAATTTGCCAAGTGTAATAACATTCGTGAATGTTTGGGGGGGGGGAGGCTCCCCCCCCCATTCCCCCCTTAGCGAGGCCCCTGACTATAGCTTAAGGCTGTTATCAACTGCTCTGCTCATCAAGCGCAAAACGTTTTGACACATTTACAAAGTCATTTTTTAACGGAAGGATATAAAAAAATTGGAAAGCCTGGCCATGGAAGCAATTTGGAATCGAACTGTGTTTCCTATTTTTTGATCCATAAATTACCCATTGAGTTATAAGCGATTTTGATCATGTGACACAGCATTTTTCTCCCCTTACTGACTGGATTTTCTTCTTTCGTTCGGAAGTTCAGTTCAAAATGCCAACTTTGATAATATATTCTGAAAGATCTATTGTGTTTACAAGAAAACGAAAAAAAAACAGTTTGATGACATAGCTTCTGAATAACAACACCTTCTAGTTTCATGAGTTTCCAAACAAAAATGAATTAAAACTTATGTCAGAAAGTTGACCCTTTGGATTTGAGAACAGCCTTTTAAGCATCTAACTTGCAAAAATGAACTGATCATTTAAAAAAGAACACAATTTAAAATTGAGAGAGCATTTATCAATATTTTTGAGGAATACACTATGGATTGATAATATTTTTAATACAATTGAATTTACTTTAATAGTATTTTGATGTTAAAGTTTTATTTAACGTTATTACAAGGTAATTTTTGATCTGAAATAAATGATTACTTTTCTTATAACCAGTGGTGTAGTCGTAAAAAAAACAGGGGGTATACATTCTAAGCAGAAGGTATACACTCAAGACAGAGGGTATACCCTAGTGTAGATATACTATAGCTTTCTATAGAAACAGAGGGTATACGGTGTTCCTTAAAAAAAAAATCCAGAGGGTATATGGCATATACCCCCATATACCCTCCACTACATCCCTGCTTATAACATAAATGATGAATTTGATTCTTATTTAACCTGTAAATATCAATGTTAAAAAAAAAGGTTTAAAAAACGATTTTTTTTAAAAAATCATTTGATTTAAATCGAACAACACTGCCCTGTAGAAAAACCTGAAAAAAAGAAGTCGAAAGGGACTAGAAAAAAAGTTCCATTTTAGACTTAGCAAGTATAATTGTATGAGGTTTTTCCATCGAAATTTGATTTTTTTCCCTGTTCGAGAAAGAATTCTGTTATAGACAGGTTTCATTTTCACAAGTTTTACTATAATACATCTGATTTCAGAGCTATACTATAGAGTGGATGGTTTAATAGTCTTTGAGGATGCCTGTAAAAATGCAACCTATAATAGAATCCTGTCTAAAAAGAAAATTTTTCATATTCAATGTATAGAAATTTTACCTGCTAAGACGGAAACCTGTTTAAAACGAAATATTTTATTGATTCTTGAGTTTCCGTATTCAAAGTTTTTACTGTTTTTGTGAGCATGATTCAGTTTACTTTTTTTTTTGGGGGGGGGGGGCGGGGGGGAGGGGTAGACGCTTGAATCCTACCCCTAGCTATATAACTTCAATAAAAATCTTTGTACCCCTGCCCCCCCCCCCCCAAGAAAGTTCCCTGCTTATAATACGCACTAAGAAAACTGAACTCACTTGCGACTGAATAGCTAAATCAGTGTTGACAGATTTTAAAATTATAAAATAATATAGTTTCCTGTAAAAAAATAAATACTACAGATATTATTGTAAGAACAATTCCTAAGAAAGCAGCACTAACAGGTAACTGAATAAATGTGTCGCCAGATTTTAAGATTAAAAGATATAGTTTCCTGTAAAAAATACTACAAATATTGTAAATGAAACTGATTTTTTTAAAAAAGGAACAAAATGTTATAAGAAATATAATACTTACAAATTATTTATTTAAAAAATCAATGATACCCACCATAATGGAAATGTTATGAAAAATTATACATCACTTGAACAGAATTTTCTTTTAAATAAAGAAGAAAAATTTTGAAAAATTAGAATTTTTCAATATTTTGGTTCCATCTATCTTAAATTTTGAGAAAGAAAAATAGCAAAATATAAAATTAGCATTCATTTCGAATTTATATTACTCCAAAAGAAAAACTTGCACAGAAAATTAATATTTGAAATCAGGCTTTTTTTCTTTTGGAAGTCCAAAAATTACAAAATATAAAATTCATATTAATTCTGAATTGATATTTTATTACCTTAACACTAGAACTACCAAGACCGTCATTTTGATGGTTTTCAAATTTCATGCTTAAAAATTTGATATAATTTATGTATTGTTCTAGAATTTTATGATACGACTTTTACTGAAGTATAAGAATAGTTAAATATTCCTATTCAGTTTCCACTCACCCACTTTAATTTCCATAATCAGTATGACCTATACCTATTTACACCAAGACCTGTCAAAACGACAGCTTTTGGCAATTTCAAAGTTGAATGATCCAAAGTGTGCGGTAGCAGTTATAACGGGATCTATTTTGCTCCGATTACGATTCAGTTTACTAGAGGCCAGAAACGTTTTACAGAAGGACGATTGGAAAATTACTATTGAAGAATTATATGTGCTTGTAGCTACTTTGTATACTCGAGGAGCCTACGAAGGTAGAAATTTGAAATTATCCTATTTGTGGTCAGAAAAATGAGGACCTTCTTTCTTTCACAAAACTATGAGTAGAAGCAGATTTTCAGAAATTATGAGATCCATTCGTTTCGATAAAAAAAAAACGAGAGGAGCATTCGCTTACGAACTGACAAATTTGGATAAGCTTCTGAAATGTAGAAGTCCTTTATTGATAACATCCAAGCTTGTTACAAGCCTGATCGGAATATAAGCATAGATTAACAACTGTTTCCCACAAAGGCCAGATGCAGATTTCTGCAATACATGCCCAATAAACCTGGAAAATTTGGAATTAAGTTTTTGTTAGCTGTTAGTAGACGTGTGAAGTAAATGTCTTTCCCTATTTAGGCAAAGATGAACTTAGACCATCAGGAGTACCTTTGAATGAATTTTTAGTTTTGAATCCTGTAAAAAAATATGTAAATTATGGGAGAAATATAAAAACGGATAATTTTTTTTACAAGTATACAACTTGCAAAGAAGCTACTGGCTTAAAAAACAAGTCTTGTTGGAACTATGCTAGCAAATAAAAGAGAATTGCCGAAAATAGCTAAAGTTAGAAAAGATAACATGGTTCTTTTCTCCACAAAACTCTACAAATCAAATGATATTGTTCTAACAATTTACCAAAGTAAGCCTCGTAAAAAAATACTACTTCTTAGCTCAAAACATATATACCTGAAAATTGCTTCTAATCGAAAACAAATTCCTGCAACTGTGTCGTTTTACAATGAGACTATGTTTGAAGTACATGTAGTTGACCAAATGGCTTGCAAATACAGCGTAAAAGCAGGGTCACGTAGATGGCCTTTGCAAGTATTTTATAATATTTTGTACTTGGCGGCAATCAATGCGTGGATTTTATATAAAGAAACTTGTGTTGAAAATATAACTACAAAACAATTTTTATTTCAATTATCCGGAGAACTTTCCAGTGAATATAGGTGCTGCAGAAAAGAAGCCGCCTCCCAAAAACAAGAACGGAAAGCAATGGATTGTACTCCAGAAAACTAAAAAAAAAAAAAAAAAAAAAAAAAAAACAAACCTTATGAACGCAAATCTTCCAAATTCGATTGTAGAACAAAAAAAGAACGATTTAAACCTGCAATGTATGCAATAAATATGTTTGTGGCAAGTGTTCATCTAAGATAACATGTACTTGTAAAATATGTGTCTCATAGTTATTTCATACATATCAAATGTGCTATACTATAAATGCAAATAGAAACTTTTTTTTATTAATAATTAATGAATTAGTACATTAAATGCTGTTTTTGTTAAATTATATTCTTTTATTTACATTAACTAAGTGGCAAGTGTTCATCTAAGATAACATGTACTTGTAAAATATGTGCCTCATAGTTATTTCATGCATATCAAATGTGCTATACTATAAATGCAAATAGAAACTGTTTTTTTTTATTAATAATTAATGAATTATATTAAATGTTGTTTTTGTTAAATTATATTCTTTTATATACATTAACTAAGTGGAAAATGTTCATCTAAAATAACACGTACTTGTAAAATATGTGCCTCATAGTTATTTCATACATATCAAATGTGCTATACTAAAAATGCAAATAGAAACTTTTTTTATTAATAATTAATGAATTATTCTATCAAATGTTTTTGTTAAATTATATTCTTTTATTTACAATAACTAAGTCAAAAGTTACAATGAAAGCCATGATCAAAAATCCGTCAATTTGACGGGTGCGGTAAAAGTAGGTATATATTTAACATCGGTAGTTCTAGTGATAATAATAAAAATCTGTGTTTAAATTACATGTAAAAGACAAGTTTTTTCCGTTTCGATACAAGGCAAATAAGAAAAATTATAAAATTACATGTAAACAGAAAATCATTAATATTAATTTTAAAACTGGTAAAATGTAAAAACAGTAAAATGTATTATTGGTTATGTAGTGGCGCCACCTATGAGATTTTGTAGAAAATAAAAACCAAGAAAATAATTGAATATATCTGCAGACTTGCCAAGTTCTCTCTAAGCCAAAAATCAGGAGATTTTATTTCAGAGATCAGGCGATATTTTTTCAGTGCAAACTTATTAAATCTTAAATGTAAACATGTTTAGTATAAGTCTAATTTTAAACAAGACTTGGTTATTATTGACGATTAAAAAGAAATAGGAAAAATATGTGTACTTCTTAGATGAAGAACACACTTAAGCATATGAAGCTTAAAGATGTTTTCAATATTCTTTTAAATTAACTACATATTACAGGAAGAAAGTTTCTTCATAAACACATGTAAAACTGCAGTGAAGGTCTCAAGACAAATTATTGATAATCAAAACATGTCCATAGTAGCAGTCAGAAAGGCTTAAAGAGTCATCATTTATAATGAATCTAGTTTAGTTTATCACATAAAATACTACTGATCAGTTATTTGTACTAAAGAACAATTGGGATTTTTACCCCTGAATTGCAGTACATTTGAGGGTAAAATAATAGAATATCAAAAAATATGGAAAATCAGGAGATATGTCAAAAATCAGGAGTATGAGAAAACATGTGAAAATCAGGAGACTTGACAAGTCTGTATCTGAATTTGTTCTATCTTAAGGAAAGTAGATAGCCTCATGATATACCAATTAAGATGGATTAATTTCTGCTTTTAATCGCAAAAAAGAAAAAAAAATATAAAAAATTTCTGCGAAATATTAGATTAAACCTACATAGAGATGGGAATGCTCGGAAAAAAAACCATTTTTTTTTCCCCCGAAGGGCTATTTTTCAATTTTTCCAAATTGGAAAAATTGAAATTTCATTTACAAAATAATATATTCAAAATTTTGTAATAGCTACATTCTGATACTTTTTATTATATTTATTTTTATGTTAAGTGTTCCACATGAAAACAATGTGGAAGATCTGATCTCTAAGCAAAAATCTGTTTAAGAAAACTCAAGTCCTTTAAAAGAATCTTCACAACTTTTTCACATTAAAACACAAGACACTTCACACAATGTTTTCTCATAAAAATAGACATTTCAGAAAATTTTTCAATCTCCAAACTGAATCTTTCACAAATGATTCAAAGGAAAAAAAATCAACATATAACAGCCCACATTACCTACAAAACTTATCTAGTTGTATATATGTATGAAAGACTTTATCAACTAAAATAGGAACCTAAATATAGCGATACTTTCTAATTCACCACATTCCGATTACATTTTTACAGGTATATACAAAAGTTCACAATCTAACAAAAACAGGATTGCATGAAAAAAAAATCTAAACAGATTCCTGGCAAGATAATTAAATACAACTTCTGTTGTTAAAAATGAAAATTCTTGTGCAAAATTATCCCAATAATATGTCAATTAATGGAAATGGTAAAGTTGAAAATTTAACATAAAATCTGAAACGAGCATTTATTTTTAACGTCATAGCTGCTATTTATCTTACCATCTGATTACATGATTAAAATATTTAACTAGTTACAAAAAAAAAAAAAAAATCTTTTTAATAACAACATGCATTTGAAATTATTTACTCTTTTCTTCCTTTCTTTCTTTTCCTTACATATAGATTTTCAAACTTCTTTAACTGTTCATATTTTTTTATATAAATATATATTAAATAAACTTAAAAAAAAAATCAAGCTTTTATTCGTAGTTAGCTATATTTTGCAACTTTCCAAATTATTGTGATGTAAAATTCTTTTCTATATTAAACTTTCCTTTCTTGTAAAGCCGTGGAAAAAAAAAGTAAACACCCCCTACTAATTCCTCAACAAGTTATCATAGAAGAAAGTTACTGGTACCGAACGATTGGAAATAAAGTCTACTTTTCAATTATGTATAAAAAATTTGCTTAAGGGGCCATCTACCAATTAAAATTAACCATAACTTTGTTTTTTTTCAATAGCAGTACACAATTGTAACAGCATAAATGAAGTTTACCAAGTTTACTACCCTTCAATTAGCCTAAAAACAAATTTTCATGCAATTTATACCATAAGTTTCCAAGAAATTAATTATTTTAAAACGAGTGTATTTTAAGGGCTGTATCGAAATTGAAGTTCAGTACTCGATTGTTAACCGAGAGTCCCTTCTTGATCAAGGCACCTTAAGTGCCATTCAAGCAGTCAATGAAGCCTGTTAGATTACGGAAAGCAGAAGATATTTCAAAATATCTACTCACTTCTATCCTAGACGGCCCCTTAAACCATCAGTTTGCCTTTTTTTTGCACATAATTTGAAAACTACTTGGAAGAAAAATGCGAAATTTTGGATTTCCATAAAGCAAAGCTTAATAAATCTAAATCCATCAAAAAAAATTGTAAGATACAATTCACAATTTTTTCGAATGTTAATTTTATAATTCATATTATAAAATTATAAAAATTGCAATTCATTGTATTTATATTTGGTATATTAGTATTATTGCTACACAAAAAATTAGCATATTAGGAGTATAATTTCAGGAAATAAATAAAAATATGATAATGTAATTTAACATTAGAAGCACTCAATTTTAAATGTTTATAATTCAAAAGACTTAAAAAATTGGGTGTCTAGGCATAGTTTGAACCGAAGATTTGAAATATCTTGTTAAAATTGGGTATTGCTATTGAAAAAAGGGAACTTTGGATTTGTTTTAATAGGTAGATGGCCCCCTAAGCAAATACATCATTTAAAAGTAGACTTTATTTTCAATCGTTCGGTACCAGTAACTTTCGTCTACAATAATTTGTTGGGGAGTTAGTAGGGGGTGTTTACTTTTTTTTTTTCCACGACTGTACATATTTCTTAATTGTATAGAAGAAAAAAAAAATATGAAAACATTGTAGTAAGAGTAAACATTTTTGCAGTTGCGTAAATTTTGTCATAACAATTTATAACTGTACTTTGCATTACGCTGGCTGGTAAAATAAATCCTTGTCTGGTAAGGATTTCTAGAAATTTCCCACCCCTGCTTATCCTTAATAATAGCCTGTATAGTTTAATACTTTCATAGGTTATTTTGGATTCTGACTAGTGATAAAATAATAAAAAATAAGTGATGGGTTAATGAATTTGTAAGTGGAAAAAAGAAGCCATTAAATTTTTTTGTGTAATCAGGTTTAAGAATAAAAATGTAACTGAATTAAATTATTAAGAATTAAAGTTTATTAAAAAAGCTAATATATGCGAAAATATCTTAAAAATTTTTTGAGTATTCGGTTCCCGAATACCGAATATTCAGTGTACTCTTTGACCAAGCTTCGGTATTCGGCAAAATTGCTGCTTCGGTCAATCCCTAATAATGACTTTCCTACAGTTATGACATTTATGGAATAAAACACAAAACTAATATTAAATAAATAAATTACTACATACTATTATTTCCTCATCTTCCAGAACAATAAAATCTGGGTTCTGGGTGAACGAAAAGATGCGACGAAATTGTCTATTACACATAGGGCAAAGTCTTGACCGCTTCATCCATTTAACTATACAAAATTTACAGAAACGATGGCTGCAGGCATCCGTGATCGTTTGAACAGTGATAATGTTCAAACATATTGGACATTCACGGTCCAACATTTCGTTATTTAAAACGGCCGCCATAGTAGCAAGCTACAAAAATCACAAACAAAAATCACAGAGGAACAGGTCGCAAGGAGATTTCAACATGAGAGTGGGTCTTTATCAAGAGTGGAATATTTCGTTATTAAAATTTTACATTAGAAAGCCTTTTAATATTTAAAGTTTCCTTTCAAAGCGATATTATAAATACGTTTTTCTTTTTTTTTTTTTTTTAGCAAATGAAAAATAAAAGTATGCGAAAATGTCCGTTTGCGCGTACGATAATTTCTCGGGTTTTTTTTTGTTTTTTCCTCCGGTGGGGGAGGGGGGGGGGTATAGTACTTTAACAGTGAATTTTTGACAGGAATGTAAATGATATTATACTGTGTTAAAATATGGAAAATATTACAAAAAATAAAATGCAACAGATGTACATTTTTTTAACGAAAAATATCTGCACATTTATTTTTTCACAGAGATAAGCTATATGGAGTTTGCCGTCTAGTTTTGTAATCAACGTAATCAGTGCGCACAGAGATGCGAGAACAGGCCCTGACACGCCCTCGCACGGGCACCCAGGACCCGTGCATGACATTTCTCAGGGCACAAAATTTTTCATAATTTCATCTAAATTTCCATTAAAAAAAATCATAATTGTGATAAAATGTGATATGAGATATTAATATGATGAAATGACAAAAATAAATTTGTGAAAATCGGGAAAAATAAGGAACTGGTCGATTTTAAAATTTCAGATATTTTATAAAAACACTTTAAATTTTAAATTAGTCCGAGGAATTTGATTTCTGGATATGGGGGGGGGGGGGGGAAACTAAGAAAATTATGAAACTGTAGCATTTTAAATAATAGTGTTTCAGATGCGGTTTTGACAGAACCCTCAGTTAATTTATTAAACATAAATATTTTAAGGAGGTGGGGGGAGGGGTGAATTTCGGGTCTATTCAGGAAGCGCGAGAGGGGACTCAGGGACAATTTTCAAACTTTTTCCGAACTGCCCATTTGATATCGTCGGAAAACTCTCTGAGCACTCTTTCATATTAGGAACCTTTCTACATCCGTCCACCTAATTTCCCCCCCCCCCCCCGGGCTGGGCATAGATAGGCAATCTTCTAACTCAGCTCCTAATTAAGCTACAGCGAAATTCGACCCCATTTCAAAACTTAATCGAAGGTGAGACTCCCCATGGGGATTCTATTCGTGCGGTCTATTTTGACCCCAGACAATAGGCCCCCCCCCCCCCGGATTTTTTCATGCGACATATCGTTTTAAAGCTTTCGCCTGTACAATACTAACAGGGGCGGCGCCAGATCTTGTCCGACGGGGGGTGGGGGGGAGGACACAGTATCCCCAACAGGGGGCCGAATTCATAATATATATTAGAGGTCTCTAAGAGCCCGGGCCTGGTCCAAACAGTGTTAAATTCAGACACTTTTCTTCGGGGGGGGGGGCATTATAGCGTTCCGGGGGGGATTGCACTTTTTGACCATTAAAAACACAATCTCAAATTTCCGGGGGGGTGCTCTAAGGGGGAATGTCCCCCGCGGGCCACCCCCTGAATTTAACACTGGTCCCGAAGCCCGAGATCGGTAAAAGTTTATTTCATTAAACTCGGGCCGAGTTTAATTTTTTTTGGAAAACTCTGTACGGGCTCGGGCTAAATTTTAGCTTTTGAAAAGTTGGTCCGAGGCTTCATTCTTCCCGAGACACATCCGGGTCTTGAGTTTTTTCTGTAGATTCGGGACGGACCGGAATGTATTCACTGGACTTCAGAATTTTTTTTACGCACGGTAATGTCGTGGTAACTTTTCTCCTTTATTAGTGGAGTAAATAAACAATAAAACATTTCTTTGTTTCTTTTTTTCCGCTTTATAAATAACGGATGAATACGTTGGTTAATCACGAGAAAAACAAAATTTTCGCGTTTTGGCATATTTCGAAACGCGCAGATCACTAACACTCACAGTGCGATTTAAATTAGAGATGAATTGTAGAGGGACAAAAGATTTTTATTCAAAATATAAATTTCGAAGCCTGTCAAAGAACATTGTAGATAAATAAAGTGAAATAAAGCTCTTAAAGTTATTTTTGAAGTACCTCACTACAGAGCCCGATTAATCTCTCAAGCTATGGTAAGCACATGTCGTTTCGGGGCCCCATTTTAATCGAGAACAAATTTGACATACCCTGAAACTCGCCAATGCTATAAATATTATTCCAAAGAGTGGCTCAGTTGCGTTCACCTATCTTTCCTTAAATATTCATATTTCATTCATATCCTTCATTCTTATTCTCTTTTATGTTCCTCTTATACAAAAATTGGATATAATCAAGGAAAATATGCAAAAATGATTTGATTTAAAAAATGTAAGTTGGATAAAAAGGTTGAATTCAACATGTATGCACAACATAAAATATCAATATTTTGAAGTACTTATCTCAATCTTGGAAGTAGTTTAAATTATTAATATTTTATGTTGCGCATACAAACCAAATATAACAATGTTCAAATTCATTATCTAAAATAAACATAGATCTAACAATCTAACATTATAATTAAACCTCAATAAATTCAGTAAAAAACTTAGGGCGTACTGCTTTCACAATTTTGGGCCCCTTTAAAATTTTCAAAGGGAAGCACGTGCTTCTCGTGCCTATTCGGTAATCAGGGCCTGCCTCACTAGTCACCTAATCTTTATAGGCGGACGATTCCGCAAGAGAAAGTTTCCACACTTTTGAGTATTAAGCTGCGTTTTGATTATCCTGCAAAAGACCATCTAGAAAAACCCATAAATTTTATCTTTGAACTAAGGAGTAGCTCCCGACAGAAATGACAAGAACAACCGATTGCTAGATTTGGCGTTTAATCGCCAATGTAATAAATGTACTTTAGGTGCTTTTTATTATTTATTATTTTCTGTTATTCTCAATTCAATTATATATATATATTAAACAAAAACATAATTTGAAGAATAAATTAAAAAAAAAAACAAAATTTATTTCTTACATTGTTTAAGCCTGAGAAAGGAGAGATATTAAGTTATTTTATTCAATTAGTTCTACATTTAATGTTAATTTTTTGTAACAAATTAGCTAAGCCAATTGAAGATTTAAAAAAAAAAAAAAACTAGAGAACAGGAATTCTGCTTTATCAGAATTTAGTGTCGCCTCCGGCATTTCCATTACTTCATTTTCTTCTGATGGACTGATGGCTTCTATTATTATGAAACAGCCATTATAAATGAAGTGTTAGGTGAAGATGAAAAGCAGCCTTAAAAAGTTAGAACTCTGATTTTCTGGTCAGAATGGGGGGGGGGGGGGAAGAAATGGCCATAATTGTTTTTTACGGCTGCTCTTTCATCTTCACCTAACACTTCATTTATAATGGCTGTTTCATAGTAATAGAAGCCACCAGTCCATCAGAAGAAAAGAACTCGGTTAAGCGGGACTCTACTGCAGTACAAAACATATTTAAATTTTAAGACTTGAAGCACACGTTTTATTTTATGTAAAATGACGTCATTCGCATCCGCTTAAGAATTTCACACACCGACAGTAAAGCATGCATAGTACATCACTATCGCGAAATAATGCACAAATGCAGCAAAAAGATATCGTCATTCAAGAAAATAGAAAAAAAAACAAAAAAAACGGCTATCTAATGATTCATCGATACTTACAGTTAAATATAGTATATAATAGCTCCATTGTTTTAACAGAAATCATTAGTTTATATTTTTTTTCAAAATAGCACGTATTTTAATTACATTTTCTTTCGGTTGTTATGAGAAAATGGCAACAAAAATATATAATTAATATTTTAAAACTATTTTTCCTTTGCTTTCTACAGAAATGGATAAAATGCCGTTGCCAATATTAAACAAATGGCTCCAAAAACTACAAAAAAAAAAAAAATAATAATAATAATAATAATATTTCAAAAACACATGGAGATACAGTTTTCAAACAAAGTGCATTTAAAAGAACCTTTTTTTTTTTTTTTCCAATACGACGGTATAAGAACTAAAAGTGTGCGATGCTTAGAAGTTTAAAAAATTGCTAAAGAGTATTTAATCGTAATGATTTGTTTTACAGCTAGCCTTGATAAGCTAACGTTATTTTTTGGACACAAAATAAGCTGGGAGAAAGAAATAGCATACCGGACCGGAGGTTAAAAAAAAAAAAAAATCATACAATATGATACTTAAAACACCTTAAAAAATGAGATTCCGTTCAAATGAAATCGAAATAAATCTTCGACTTCTTCCATTTTTAATTGGAAATATTTGTATCGCAGATTTTGTATTATGTTTATGACAATTCTGAATAAAATGATAAGATGCATGCAAAATACAAAACTTAAAAAAGTCTAAGATTTATTTCGATTTCATTTGAACGGCATCTCACTTTTTAGGGCGTTTTAAGTATCATATTGTATAATTTTTTTTTTTTATTTTTTTTTTTTTTAAATCTTCAATTGGCTTAACTAATTTGTTACAAAAATTTAACATTAAATGTAGAACTAATTGAATGAAATAACTTAATATCTGTCCCTTCTTGGGCTTAAACAATGTAGGAAATAAATTTTGTTTTTTTTTTAATTTGTTCTTCAAATTATGTTTTTGTTTAATATGTCTAGTTTTTTAATAACTACAGAACTCAGACGAATGCATTTCAAAATTAATAGAGAGTATCATCATCAGGCTTTGATGTATGCGGTATTGCATAACAATATGGGATGTAGTTTACCAATGTGTAATTCAAATGTTTCACCACTGTAGTAATGCAGGTTGCGGTAGTTTGGGCAAAAACTTCCAATCTGGACGTAAAAAATCTATAATAAAAGCATAAAAAATTAACTTAACTTAAATTTTGATACCCTATTTCCCACTCAGGAACGCTTTGAATGTAAATGCAAATTGTGTTGAATCCTTACTGCTAATATATAACAATATTATAGCTGTGATTCAGTAAAAAATAAAAAAATAAATGTTTTACTTAAATTTTTAAACATTATACTCACCCAAGGGGTGATGTAAACACATCTGAAAATTATTACCTAAGTTTAACTTGGGGTATAAATAGTTCTCATCTCGGAAAAAAATACATTTTAAAATTTAAGTTATGTAATTCCCCACTAAGTTCGCTACCTGCGTAAAAATAGCTATTCATTAGAAACTTTTTACTAAAATATAAACTTGACCAAAGCAAAAAACTTATTCTGAAAATAACCCTTATTATTTCCACTATGACGCCATATTCACCTTTTTAATTAAAAAAAAAAAAACTAGCTCAGTTTAATTTTTTACGTGAAAATCTTTCAACTAAAAAGAAATAAATTATTGTTACGGCTTTTGAAATTTTTGCAACAATGAAGTAAAAATGTTACATTTTCTATGAAAAATGTCCGTTGATTTTCAATGAAAAAAGCGAAAATTGCAATTATTAAAAAAAATATTTGAATAATGCAAAAAAAAATTGGCCCATGTTTCTCTCTGGGTTATAATTCACGCATATGCAAAAGCATTTTATCATTTGTTTTGACCCTGGCGTCAGGCAAACGTTTTTACACTTTAAATTTATAATATCATTAGAATTAGTAAAGAATAAAAAATGAATGGCATCAGGGACAAAAAGGTGGGAAGAAAAATGAAAAAAGTTATGATCTCCATAGGATTTTCCATGTTAAATTAACATTGAGAAGTGACACTGGAAATAAATAAGTATTGCGCTGCCGCGCAATACTTATATATATATTTTCTCAATTATATATATATGTATATATATATATATAGCCATAATATAATTACAAATCATCATATATTCCTATTACAATAATTAATTTAATAAATTTAGCAGCAAATTATAACTGTAACATTATACAAAATACAGATGGAACCCTATACATGTAATATTAATTACGTGTAATATAATATACATGTAGTATTGCGCTGCCGCGCAATACTTAAATATATATTTTCTCAATGTATATATATATATATATATATACACATGTATGTATATGTATGTATATATATAGCCATAATATAATTACAAATCGTCATATATTCCTATTACAATAATTAATTTAATAAATTTAGCAGCAAATTATAACTGTATCATTATACAAAATACAGATGGAACCCTATACATGTAATATTATTTAAGCAAAATCCACCAATTAGCCAGCACATATATATTAATATAATTACAAATCATCATCTATTCCAATTACAATAATTAATTTAATAAATTTAGCAGCAAATTGTAACTGTAAAATTGATAACTTATCAACAGCAGTGAGATGATTTTGTTAAAATGATATTAAATAAATACCAAGAAAGATGACAAACATGTAGTATCAAATGGAAATTCTTAGAATTATAGGTATCAAGAAATTACAATAGTAGAAATCTTATGATAACACACTAATTTTTTGCGCAAATGCATCAATAAACCCAGCGCATAAAAAAATTATTTAAAAAATAGTTTGCTAACGTCGCAAAACATTTAGCTAACAGAAATTATATATTTATGAAATATATAAAAGATATCATTAAAAAGAAATTGCGTTTCAGAAAGAATTCTTGCGATTCTAAATGAAAATAAAATAACAAATAGTGATCATTAATACACTTGCGCATAAGCAGCATAGAAATTTGAAAGATAAAATATAGCCATAATATAATTACAAATCATCATCTATTCCAATTACAATAATTAATTTAATAAATTTAGCAGCAAATTGTAACTGTAAAATTGATAACTTATTAACAGCAGTGAGATGATTTTGTTGAAATTATATTAAATAAATACCAAGAAAGATGACAAACATGTAGTATAAAATGGAAATTCTTTATATATGTGTGTATGTGTGTGTGTGTGTGTGTAAGTGTGTGTGTGTGTGTGTGTGTGTGTGTGTGTGTGTGTGTGTATGTATATTTATATGTGTGTATATATATATATATAATAAATTTGAAATCACAAATATATATCGGATAATAGTATCATGAATGAAATCAATAGAAGAATAAGAAATGCATGGAGTTCTTTTGGGAAGAACAATATTATTCTAAAGAGTAGCATTTTGCCTGTGCTAACTTATGGAACAGGAACATGGACGCTAACAAAACGGATGGTACAAAGATTACAAACAACACAGATAAGTACGGAAAGATGTATGCTAGGTATAACTAGAAGAGACAGAAAAAGAATAACCTGGATAAGAAGTCAGACGAAAGTTTTTGACATCATTGAAAGAATTAAACGGCTAAAATGGAAATGGGCTGGGCACATTGCAAGAAGACAAGGCAATAGATGGAGCACAAGCACCCTACAGTGGTATCCCAGAGATGTAAAACGGCCAAGAAGACGACCTCAAGTAAGATGGAGTGATGAAATCAGAAAAGTAGCCGGTGTAAATTGGATGATTAAAGCACTAGACAGAAAACATTGGAAAAATCTGGGGGAGACCTACATCCAGCAGTGGATTGAAAATGGTTGATGATGATGGATGATGATATATATTTGTGTATATATATACAGTCGAACCTCTTAACATGAACCTCAAGGGGAATCAAAATTTTGTTCATGTTATCAGTAATTCATGATATCAGTATCAAATCTTTGTATTCGTTTTTACAAGGGACTGAAAACAATTCATGTTAAAAGTAATTCACGTTAAGCGTGTTCATGTTAACGGGGTTTGACTGTATGTGTATGTATGTATGTATGTATATATATATATATATATATATATATATACATATATATATACTAATTTCATAACCAAAATTTAATCATAAATTTTCTCTTAAAAGAACACAGTTTTTTAAAATTTATGCTCATAAAAACGTACTGTTTAAAAAATCCTTTATTAAAAGTACTGATTAAGGCTGTCATCAAAAGGGGCTATTTTTGACAGATTTAAAAAAAAAAAAAAATGTTCGGAATTTCATGAAATGAGCAGGTGTTGTGATTCATAAACAATGTAATCGACAGACGTTTTCCATTTTTTGGTAAACACAGGAGATCTTTCTGAAAATACTGTCCAAGTGGGCCCGAATTTTAGGATGTGACACGAAGAAAAAAAAAATGTCGTTACGTGACCAGAATCGCTTTAAACGCTACACGTAATTTATTTATTAAAAAAAGTAAAAGCTATTCAATTTCAAATCGCTTCACAAGCCAGTTTTCTACATTTACGTTTAAAAATGTATTAGTAACTGTCTCGGAAAGCTTTGCGTTGTTGACAAGCGAATTTAGGAAGAATTTTAAGAAATTTTTGAAAGTATATATTTAAAAATAATTGAAATTTTTGAGAAAAACTGTTCTACAAAATTAAATATTAGACCCATAACAAAAATTGTCAATTTTAATCTCTTAGCAATTACAAACAGTAAAATGTCATATGAAAGTAAACCCACATCCGTAATAAATATAATACTAAAATTCTGATGTAATTTTACTGAATATTTATTAAAAATACATTAATAATAGTTTGTGCACCGTATTTTATGGAAGAAACGCCGCACTCCTCAAATTGGCCGGAATAAGCTTAAAAATATCGTAATCGCCGCATCAATCGGGACGCTATTTTTGTCGACAGCGTCATATTGACCTAACTTTAATCAAAGTTTTCTGAGCAGTGTAGGATGCCTCTTTTTAATATCTTAAGATGGCTGAAGTTTTATTTAAAATATTTAAATCCGATTTTAAATACTTTTATGAATTTTTAAATTAAGGAAACTCAGTTGGTATTTGAAAAAAAAAATCGTAAACGCCACACTTGGAAAAAAAATTAACTTTTAAATTCGTAAACGCCGCGGCGTTTCTTCCATAAAATACGGTGTCTCTTTTTTTCATTGTAAGAACAAAAAACACCCCCGTTTCACTTGGCGAAAATGTCTAGCTATTTTCTGCTTATTTTACATTGCCAAATAATTGCAACCTTTTTAAGTGGATTGGAAAGTAAAAAATGAGGAACTGTATCGAATTGACAAAGGGAGTGATACTTTTTCTATGCGATTTTCTCCCCAAACAACAGTCGTAAAACTGTCAACGTGGATTTGCGTCCACTTCCGTCCTGCAACTTCCTATCCTTGTCATACAAAACCCATTAGCCATCAAATAACCCGACAACAGGGAACAAACGTGCCGAAAGGTGACTGCAAGATGCTGGATAGTGTGTACGCAGCCTTACACAAAAGGAAAAACTCTGCTTCGTACTCTTCTTCATCTTCCACCCAACAACGTCCCTATAAGAGGTCATTCAATATTACAGATTTTACTTGTACATATATGGCACATACACAGCAGTGTGTAAGCGATAAAGTATGGAACAGTTCTCCGGTTATGAGTCGAACCACTGCAAATCCATGTTTTCCCTTTAGAGCCAAAACGACATATCATTGCTAATTACTCACACTATTGATGAATGATCGTACGGCAAAATAAACACGAAAAACCAGACCAAAAAATATATCGTTATCGGATGGACATTCACATACGGAGCAAAATTTTTCCCTCGAAATAAGAGGCACTCACCATCGTGAAAAAACCAAGGACTTCTAATTGAGATTTTCGGCGCAACGAAAAATAACTTGATATATACCCCCTGACCATGGTCACATACTTTCCTTATCCTATTTTCAAAGATTGTTCAGAACATGATGCTAGAAAAAAGTGAATATTTTTAGCATATCATCGTGTAACATTTGGTGCATACTTGTATGACATAATACGGTTATAATATGGTTATTTTTCTTTAAAATTAATATTTATTAAACAGTATATTAGTCATCTTAAGATAGACCCAAGATAATTTATTTCTAAATAGAGTTATTTATTTTATTATTGGAGAGCTGAAATAAAATAATGTTTAAAAAGTATAAAAATTGTAACAAAATTCACGTTTTCGTTAAGGCTGTTCTTAACTGCTTTGCTGAACAAGCGTAAAACGTTTTTGCACATTTACAAATTCATTTTTTAACGGAAAGATATGAAACTGGAAAGCCTGGCCATGGAAGCGACTGGGAATTGAACTGTTTTTTCCATTTTTTGATCCATCCATTACCTATTGAGTTAGAAGCTTTTTGGATCACGTGACAAACCCGTTTTTCGCACTAACGTCTAGGGACAGCACCCTCACAAAATGCACAAGGCACAAGTTTCTGTTTCTATCGCTCCTCCGACGGGTTTTCCTCCGTTTTTCGACCATTGGCTTTTTATTGCGCATGCTTTTGGACTTGGTCGTTTTGTTACTGTGCGTATTTCACGCAAATATTTTAATTGGATACCCATACCGCATACTTTCTCTCGCGTATGTAATGTTAATGTTTTCGTCATTCAAGTATTAATGTGTTACGAAATCTTATGTTCATATTGTGAAGCTTTAATGTTTATGTTATGAAAGTTTCGAAAACTCATCTTGCGAGCAGGCTTGTGTTTTGAGCATGAAGCATTTCCACTCTCTTAACGTGAGTTTATGAGCTAAATAAAGAAAATCTCAATGAATAAATTTCTTATATGATGATTAAAAAAAAAAATCGAATGAAAAAAAAAATTGATTTTTCTTTCTTTCTTTTCTTTTGGAAAGTGATAGATTTATTTATGTTTATTACCTATAACATAGGGTAAGTAATTTTAGAACCTTGTGAAAATTAATTACTAAACTTTTAAATGTGTATTTTTATTATAAAAATACTTTTTCTTTTCTTTTTTTAAATTGTTGATAAGTAAAAGAAAATTATGTAATGAATATGATGAAATTATGTGCTTATTCATAACAATTTAATAGATAATGTAAATTTATTTTAGGAACATGCGCAAAACCCGTTTCGGTAATTCTATTGAAAAGTTCAATGTGATAGTAAAATCGGCTTGTTTTGGTACAATACTCATTTGCATTCTTAACGTGATGTAGCACTGCTCCACCCGCCCTACTTTATCATGTGGTAATATGAGCAGCCTTTTCAATTTTCAAATATTTGAGACTCCAAAATTTAAAAGTAATCTGTATTTATTCCATCAGGCTGTTTTAAGTTGTACAAGGACACAATGAGGGTGTGTGTGTGTGCGGGGGGCGGGGTTTACATTGAAATGAACTTCTGCTATCACAATAACCTGACTTCAATTTCTTTTTTTATTGCATTCATTGGCTACTTTAATAAAAATTAAATTCATTCACTATGTAAATGTATTTTTTTTATTCTTATATTTACGCGTATAATAGCTTATTTATTATAAATTGTACGAAATATTTTTATTCTCATCAGCAGTGCTTTAACTTTATTCGATCTAATGAAGTTTTATGAAGAAAATTTCATTAAATTCCAATAAATCATTGTAGATTAATAAGAACTTTCACAATGCATGGAAATTGAGTTTGTAATATTTCATAATATCATCACAGATGTGTGAATATCAAACATTTATGTTAATTATTATTATTATTATTATTATTAATGTTTTTTAGGGAACTGCTTTTCATGCATATCCCATTCTTTCAGTGGATCCTGTATACAAGTGTTTTGATGAAAATTCATTTTACAGTTTTCTTTAATTTCAATATATCCAGGTTCAATAAATTGAATTCATTAGATAATATACATATACAATCAGTTAAAATTAAAATGGAGGAAAGAAAAAATAAATTATATCCCCCCCCCCTCTCCCTTACGAAAATAGTTACAGAAAAGGTCATTATTTATTAAATCCATAATCGCTATTTTCTGACCTGTTCCTAAAATAATTTTCATTAGTAAATGCATGAAAATAGCTGGTATTTTTATTTATGTACTAAGAAATCAAACAGCTTTTCCCATTTCACTATAAAGATAAATATGTCTTTTTTAAAAAAAAAGGTTCTAAATTGTAACATTGAATCTAATTTTAAACTTGAGAGCGATTAAAAAAATATATATATAATTCAAGATGCAAGATAATAATGACAGTAATTATTTTATTTACCTTTTTTTCACATAAATTAAAGTTTTAACACTTATAATGTGCTACTGATATCATGTTCTCATTATTTTCAGATTATTAGCATTATCATATTAGCCCCGTAAATATCGGCTAATCCGTATAATGTTTGTCCATGTTTTGAGAATTACCCTTATTTTTAATTCATAAGTCAATATTTTAAAAGGAAAAATGATCTAAAATTTTGTTAACTCTTATTTTGGTAATTTACATATTTTGTACTAATACTAACTTATGATAGTGCTAATAGTTTTCCATTTTCATTTTTTAAACTCATTTAAAAAAATTCCTTGACCACATCGTAGTACAAACTGAACAAATGAAAAAGATAAAGCAATAAAATTTTTAAGTGTTTTTCGCCTGCTCTTGAGTGCTTTTTCTTCCTTCGCGCGGAAATTCGGTTCAAAACGCTTACTTTGACACTTTTCTGAAAAATCTATTGCGTTTGCAAAAAAATGGAAAAAACGGCTCGATGACCTAGTTTCTGAACAACACCAGCTAGTTTCATGTATTTTCGAACGAAAATAAATTAAAACTTATTTCAGAAAGTTGCCCTTTTGGATTTGAGAACACCCTTAATAATAAGTATGAGTTATGAATTTCATTTAGTATTTCAGCATTTATAGAAACATTTCTAAAAATTATTTTTTATACCCTTTTATATAAAAATTTGCCTGTTTGTTTCATAATTCCTAGAGAATATGAAAAGCAGTGCGATAAAATTAACACCAATTATTCGCATGAATCGGGAATGTCTTAATGACTCTCAGGACTTTAAATTTTTAAATAGTTTCCAAAATATTAACTACATTTTGCCATTATAACTTTTAACAGAGTTTCTCAGAAATACAAGTAAAATACTTCATTTTTGTGGAGGGAAAGGGAAAAATAATGCTATCCGAAATGATAAAAAATATTTTTGTTTTGTTTAAATAAATCGATTTAACGGCTTTTAGTTTACGTTTTCTTAAAAAATGTTATGTAAAGCATGATAATATGACTTCTACATTTATTAAAGATTTTATCAAAAAGCTGAAATTTTTTCATATTATTGATCTGTATGAAATAATATTTTCCAAATTTCTTTGAAATGTAAATAACATGTAGAACAGTAAATATCATGACCATATAAATAACATGAAATTTTCAGCATGGATTGAACATACGTACAGGGAATATAATAAAAGTTTTGTCCAAAACATAAACAGCAGATTAGTCACATATAGAACTTGACCACAGTAGATGGCCGAAGATATTATCGTCTCAAGATGACAATTTTTTCCCGTTCCTGCGCTGTCACGTCTAGAAATTCGGATCAAAACACCAAATTTAACTGCATATCTTAAAAATTCCTTTTTCTTTCCGAAAAAGGAAAACTGTTCGATTGCGTTGTTTCTAAATAAGTACACCTGCCATTTTGACACGTTCGCAAACAAAAATGAATTAAAAAATTTATCGGAAACTATCCAGTTTGCATTTCAGAAAAGGCTTAAATGAATCAGGCAAATAAACATTAACTTGACAATAGTGGCAAGCTCTCTAAATGTTTATCCAAAATCATCTAGATCGATCGAATTTACTACCCGTATGTCACCCTTTTACTATAAAAGCATTCTACTATTATTGCATCAAAATTAGGTAACTTGCAAGATATAATTTCCGCAATTTTAATTTAATCTATATTGTAAATTCTGAGCCTGATTACTTGATTATATTGAAATATTTATCAAAATTAACATTTTGAACCTTTTTTAAATGTAGAATTGAATTAAATCTCCCCTCCTCACTCAAAAAAAGAAAGAAAAATCGCATGCTATGGAAAATGCAACAAATCGGATGACTACGCCGGCTAGTATATTTTTAAAATGTGAAAAATTATTTATTTTTTTACGTAGTATAAGCACATGTGTTGTGTAATGTAATGTGAATGCATCAGATAGTAAGCTTAAAATTTAGAATGTTTCCAGCTCACATGAATAATCAATACCCTACTAAAATCATTTTTATAAAATTTTAAATAATAATAATAATTATTATTTACTATTTGAGGAACTGAGCTAACTCAATAACATTGCACAAAAGAAAGCAAAAAGTTATATTTGTTTGAAAATTTTGATTTGTCAACAAGACCTAGAGGCATCTATCTGTATCTCACAAAAAATATATTTGAATTTCATGATAATCGGAGCAATCTTCTAATAAATATTAGATTCCGTAGAACAAAATTAGGGATGTAATAATGATCCATTAGAAGTAAAATTGAGAATTGAAAATGGCTTGTCTACATAACTTACTTTATACATTAATGTTTGTTTATACAACCTGTCTACTGACCTCAAGAATCGTGTTTTTAAAAAATCATTTTATTCATCGGCAGGTTTTATCAACATTATAATTAATTTGAATTATTAATAAAATTTTGAAGTGAAAATTCTATATGAAAAAAACAAGAAAAAAATCACTTATGTTATTAGCAGTTGCATGTGTATATCTTTGAAATCGAAAATTAAAGTTCAGATGAATTTTCAGAAAAAATAATTTGGCAACTTGGGAAATAAATGAAAAATTATTAGCAAACTATATACAATTTGTGCAAGAAAATTAATTTTTAAATGTGTTTAACAGTGAATAAGTGTAATTATATTTCAGTCGACATTTCTTTTATTTTTTATTCATTTAAAACATTTTCTTATTTTAGTCAATTATGTCTGAAGTGGGTTTTGTTTCATTTTAAAATTTTAATTGCAAAGATTTCGTACTTTTTACTTTCTTATTTTGATAAAGATATTTTCGTTTTCCCCTACATAGATGTTTCAAATATAATTAGGCAATTAGTTTCTTACCTACATTATTTAATTTTTCAGATATTTCCATAAGGTGGCTGAAGAATCTAATAGCATTTTTTTACATTAATGTAAATGTGTGTTTGCATTCGATTGTTACCTAATGATTAGTTTTAAGTTATTTTCCTGCCTCAAAAATCTTTAAAAAAATCAAATTTATTTTCTAAAAGGCGTTGTGTTTTTATAGAAAAATGGAAAAAAAAAAAAAACTAAAACTTAGAATTTTAATAAAAATGTATGAAAACTAGCGATTTTTTTTTCCACTGAAATCCTTGAGATTTTTTGCCGATACGTCTTTTCATTCATTTTTAATTAACCCATTCGCTGCCAACCACGAGTATACTCGTGGCTTTAATTTATTCATTACTTTGTCACCACTATTTTAGAATTAAAAAATTGCCTTATTTATTGGCAGAAATTTCACTGTATTAGTAAAGCGAAATTTACATTTCTGAATTTGTGGTGGCTTACGACTTTCAACAAGAAATTTGAAATTTTTTACTTTATAGTTCTGGCAGCGAATGGATTAACAGCAATTTTCAAGCAAACAACGTGTTTTAACGAGATATGAATGTCACTGTTGAAATTTTTTTGAATAATATCTTATCCATCGTCTGTGTTTTGTATGTGCTTATGAAATCTAATATTTTTTTCCTTTTTCAATAAAGGCTTGCGATTTTTTAGAAAACGCTCTCAAAGCTAGTGTTTTGAAACGAAATTCAGCGTCACAAAAATCGCATATCACTTAAAATATAATTCAGTTATCGAAAACTATTTGAATCTAGATCACTTCAATTGTCATGTTTACTGATGTTTTGCTTTTTACGTTTAAAAATGGCCCCGTAAAAGTTTCAAAATTTAGAAAGCATTTATATTTTACTTAACATTTTGAAACATTATTAACCACTGTGTCAAAATTCGACGACATATATATTTTTTTAAATGTCCTATCCAATAATCCCACGTCTGAAATTCATATTGTCCGGAGCATAACCATTATTTTAAGCTAATCAATGTTTACATAAAAAGGTATATATTTTTAACAATGATAATTGAAAATCTGTAGATGAGCCAGTTTTTTAATGTTTTCATTCTTTGTATAGTTCTTCATTCCCTTTCCACAGTGGCGCCAACTTTTGAAAAATATTGGGTGGGCCCCAAAATTTTTAAGCAAATTAGCACGGCCTGTTTTATTATTTGTTTTTGCTATTCATGAAGTCATTCTGATTATACATGATAATTCTCTTTCGCAAATGATTGATTTTCACCACTGAATTTTAGTAGTATTCCTTGCTTTATTAAATCTCAGAAATTCTGTCATTAAATAAGGCCAGAAATATAAAATTCAGTGGTAGCAAGTAGTCATCTGAGTAGTCATCACGGAAGATTCTCATCCCTGTGATTAATATTAGTAGTGTGATTATGCCGGTTCCACGGCACCTGCGTTCATGCGTTGTGGTGGTGTGGATGGTGTGCTGGGTCGTGGTGGCGCACCGCGCGCGCCGATAAGGGTCGGTGGTGGAGGAAACCAAGGTTATTAGACTATAAAGGTTGGCTCGTAACTTTTCACCCAATCGGAGGGGTCTTTCTCTGCTACGTCACAAGAATCCACAGTCGGAATCCCTCCTGTGCTAATAGCGTTATATACAGTTGAATTGTTATGCAATTTTAAGGGGGGGGAATTTTTAATACTTTTTTTACGTGTAAAGAAATAAGAGACCTTAGTTTTAAAACTACATAGAAGAAAATTAATAAGTTTTAAAATCTTTACAGTGACACGGGGGTGAAAAATTAAACATTTTTGAAAAAGAGAGAAAAAACAGTTACAGCTGCTCTATATTCTCTCTCACTCTTTCTCTCGTTATTATGATATATATTTTTTACTTACTAGTTGACAATTTCTTATTTATATATATATATATTTATTTATTAAATTAGTAAAATAGTGGGTTGCAACTTGAATTCATTTAATTAAAATGTACGTTTTAATATGGAATTTCTACAAATTAGAAAAACAAAATAACTTCTCAGAATTACGTTTATAAAGACTAATAAGTTTTAAAATATTTGTAAGTTGTAAAAAACAGTAAAAAAGACAAACATATGCAATTATGATTCTTTTAAAGCATATATTAGTAAAGTACAAAGTCAAAAATTCGGAATCGTCCAGAACTCGTCGATTGGACTTTTCCGAATTTTTGTTCATTTGCATAATTAAAAAAAAAAAAAATTAAAACTTTATCCACTTTCACCGGTGAATTATTTACGCATTGGAAAGCATTTTAATACTAAAAAGAAAACAATTAATTAATAATTAAAAGAAAATAAATTAAAATAATACTAAAGAGATATTTTAATTGGGGAATATGTGTTTTTCAAAAAGTAAAAACTATCTCAATTACAACAACTTTTTTTTAATTTAATTTTTTACGTGGTTTTTATCATTTTTATGAATTTTGCGAAAAAAATTTTATTTTACTAACAGGATTCTGATTACAATATTCTAATTCAGTATAATAAACTTTGACCTCTTTTCAGTGAAGTTTATTTGGAAATCCTACATCGACTTTTCAATGTATCGCATTTTTTAAGCGATTTTAAGAGATTTTGTTTTCGTTATACGGCGATTTTTTGACATTCGTAAAAGTAATTCGATTTCAAAGTTTTAGCCCCGTGATTAATGACTTTTTAGGGATTTTGAATGCGTTATTTTGCGATTCACAAAAGCATTCTGGTTACAATGTCTTAGACAATAAATTTATCTACAATAAATTTTGTTGTTTGCGATTTTTAAATTTAAAAAATGTTGTCCTCTTTTTAATAATGTTTATTTGGAATTCGTACAGCGTTTCTTGAAATTTTCGCGAATTTTTTATGTGAATTTTAGATTTTTAGAGGCAATTTTTTGACATTCGTAAAAGGAATTCATTTTCAATCTTTTAATTCAATATAGTACATTTTATCCTACACAATTTTTGAAATTTGGGCGATTTGCAATGCGAATTTTTGCGTTTCGAGGCAATTATTTTGGCATTCATGAAGGAATTCCAGTTACAATGGTATTGTTCACTATAGTAAATTATGTTCTCTGCAAACTTCAGACGCTTAAAGTTTGCTATTTTTTCTGCCTTTACGTTTCGCGGCGATTTTTCCGCATTAGTAAAAGGAATCCGGTTTTAATCTTTTAGTTCAGCATTATAAATGGCCTCTTTTTAATAAAGTTTATTCAGAATTCTTGCAGTGATTTTTAATTTTTAAAGATTTTTTTTCCGTGTGATATTTAGAGATTTTTTTGGCATTCGTAAAAGGGATTCGGTTTCAAACTTTTAGCTTAATATAATATTGTTTTATGCGATTATTAGCGGTTTATTTTACTTTTCTCTAAAATAAAAATGCCAATTACGAAAATGTCCGAATTTTGGAGAATTCCGGATTTCGGACGTCCGGATTTGAGACTTTGTACTGTATATAAAACACATAGTATCTTCCTACAGGGTTTTTTAAACCAAGTATTGGTTATTTCCAGAGGCTGATACAAAGGAAGGGGAAGGAGGGAGGGAGTAGTGGAGAAATTAGCCCTAACAATAATTAACACCATTAGTTTTTTATATTTAATATATCAATAATTAAAAAATAATAATATTTAAAACAGTTCAACTGTTCACATATTATTTACAATTTAAAGCATTTGATTTTATATAATAAAGAAAATACTAATGAAAAATAAAACAACTATACAATAGTTTTTCTCATTTTTTTTTTTCTACACAATCCCTAGTGCTAAATTTTAATTTTCTTTTTAATGATTTCATCTCTTCTGACTTAGCATTTAAATATTTTACGCGGATAAAGATTCGTAATTTAGAAAAAGAAGTTATTAAAACATACTGTCGATATTTAAATTGGATGTGTTTGATTATATATATTCAACAGTTTTCTTTAAAATATCTTTCTTTTCATTGAATGTCTCTTTATGAAATAAAATATTAAAAGAGAGCTTCAAATTCAAGTTTTTATGTATTTGACTTTAAATCTAAAAAGAAAAATATTTTAGACGAACAAACATAAACATAGCAAACACGGGTTACGGCCGACAGGAAAATAAGGATTCTTGGATTCTTGTGACGTATGATTCTGCCTAGCAACGAGAGTGGGCGGGACGGAGTCCATAGTGACGAGCCAACCTTATATGTCTAATAACCTTGGGAGGAAACGCATGTCGGTGGTGGAGATAAGAGGGATACGTGCTGTCGGGAAACTGATAAGGAGTTGTCTTATAGTATGGGGGTATTTTATTTTGAGGAGATAAAAAATATATTTCCTCGAAAATTTTCTTTTGAGGAGTTAGAAATTTTTCGAGGAAAAATTTTTCGAATCTTATTTTGAGGAAATGGAAAATTTTTACGAATTTTATTTTGAAGAGAGAAATTTTTCGAGGAAATATTTTTTTCGAATTTTATTTTAACGGAACTTTATTTTTATTTTACGAATTAAATTTTAGAGATGTTAGAATTATTTTAGGAATTTTTATTTTTAGGTGTTAGAATTCTTTTGCGATTTTTTTTTTCGAATTTTATTTTGAGGTATTCGAAAATTTTTGAGATCTGAATTTATTTTTCGAATTTTATTTTGTGATGTTAGAAAATATTTGATAATTTTATTTTCGAACATTATTTTAGCGGAGATGGAGAATTTTTGCGATCTGAATTTATTTTAACGCAACTTTATTTTTATTTTCGAAGTTTATTTTGAAGAGTTAGAAATTTTTTTCCTAACTGAATTTATTTTACGAAATTTATTTTGAGGAAATAGAAAATTTTTTCGAATTTTATTTTCAAGTCTTAGAAAATTTATTTTATTTTTCGAAATGAATTTTATTTTCAGATGTTACAAATTATTTTTCGAATTTTATTTTGAGCAAATAGAAAATTTTTTCGAATTTTATTTTTCAATTTTTTTTTTTTTAAACGGAACTTTATTTAGGGGAGATGGAAAATTTTTTCGAAGTGAATTTATTTTACGAATTTTATTTTGAGGAAATAGTCTCTTATAGTACGAAGGTATTTTATTTATTTTCGAATTTTATTTTGAGGAGATAAAAATATTTCAAGAAAATATTTTTATTTTGCAAAGTTTATTTAGCAGAGTTAGAAAATATTAGAGAATAATTTTATTTTAACGGAACTTTATTTTTATTTTACGAATTAAATTTTAGAGATGTTAGAATTATTTTAGGAACTTTTATTTTTAGATGTTAGAAAATTTTATGCGAATTGAACTTTATTTTAGGGGAGATAGAAAATTTTTTCGAATCTTATTTTGAGGAAATAGAATTATTTTGCGAACTTTATTTTTATTTTAGAGGAAATAGATTTTTTTGAGAAGAATTGCTATTTTATTTATTTAACGGAACTTTGAAAATTCGCGGGAATTCATTTTTTATGTTGGTATTTAATGGAGATACTCAATTTTCAATGGATGACTTTCTTCGAGAAGAGGTATTTTTGCGTGATGTATTATCATGTTCGTGTTAATTTTTGGACGATGTGTACTTTAACATGGGGATAGCTTGATTGAAATTTATTTTGTTTGCATGCGCAAAGAAAATATTTTAGTTGATTTTGATAAACGTCATGGGAAAGATTGATTTTTTAAATTTTAATTCAACAGAAAATACAAAATTGACTGGAAATGTTTGTAACAACATTTTTAAACCAATCATGTTTGTGCATTTATATTTTCCTGCACTCGTTAGATACAAAATTTATGCGATCTTCATTTTAGAGGAAATAGAAGTTTTTGAGAAGAATTGCTATTTTATTTTTTAACGGAACTTTGAAAATTCGCGGGAAAGAATTTTATTTTGGGGAACTTAATTTATTTCGTGGTCTTAATTAAGAAGAAATATTTTTATTTTCGAACTTAACCTATTTTTCAGGAAAGTGTTTTCTTATTTTGAGAATTTTTATTTATTATTTTTCGTTAATAATAGATGTGTGTTAGAAAATTGGGAGGATATTTCTTAGAATAGACTAATATTTTGGAATTTCAAAATTATTTGATTTATTATGTTTTTAAAATAATATGAAATAAAAGCTTACTTGATTTTCATGATGAGAAAATAGATCATGTGCATTCATTGAATTCAGGTTGTACATGAAATTAAAACGCATAAATTATAAAAATACGGAAGAAATATTATTTCAACTATGTAGCAGAAAGATTTTACACCAATGCAGATATTAATGAATTCCTACAGATGACGTTATGCTTCTGTTTATCTCAGTCGAAGTAGAAAATCTGACTTGCACGCACTTTTAGAGCAGATAACATGAGTTGCCATTTTTAAAAATATAAATATTTTATTTTAATAGCATTGCCACATTTCGACAAATGTCTCTTATCAACTGGCTTAGTATGACGCCAAGGATAGCCTCGTTCCCAAATAAAGTAATCTCGAACACGAATTTTATCAAAGTTCACCCCTTTTGCTTTTTCGCAGACAGAAATACTGCACACTAATGATAACATCTGTTTTTAATATCTCTCAGTGACCGGCAGATTAACTTAGAGTAAAGCGGTATGTGTTATCATTTTGCAGTGGTGACATTCAGTATATGCAGGCGACAGTCAGTCTCTGCCTTCGTGTTTGTGGTGGACAGCAAGAATGTATTACCCATTTCTAGTAAATTTATTAAAACTGGAATATTTAAAGTAAATACAGAGGTTTTAAAACTTGCAAGACTATAATTTATTTAAAAGATTCTTTCTTTTAAATGAATGGACATTTGAAAAATTTTGCGGAAAGATTTTAATTTTGTGAACTTAATTATTTTTTTTCGATTTAAATTTTCATGGATACTCTTCGAGAGGGAATGTATATTTTTAGATGCGTTAGTTTTAGATAAGTTGTATATGACATGCTTTAAAATTAAATTTGTAAATTTAAATAATAATAATAATAATAACAATGAAATAATAATAATGAAAACAATGAAATAATAATAATAATGACAGCATTGAAATAATAATAATGACAGCATTGAAATAATAATAATGACAGCATTGAAATAATAATAATGACAGCATTGAAATAATAATAATGACAGCATTGAAATAATAATAATGACAACATTGAAATAATAATAAAAAGCAAAAGAAATATTTCGTTAGTTGAAAAATAAAGTTCTCTTTAGAGTTCATATATATTTTGCAGTATTCACTATCAATTCACATATTTATCGATGTGTTAGATCTTTTCAGAAAATTAACTTGATTTTTGTGTAATGTTTGTGGGAAAGAATTTTTCTTCTAAAAGAATCATTTGAAGTTTCTTTTTTAAAATACCATGGTTCGACTTAGGAAATAATTTTACTTATTACCTAAAATGAATTTTTTCAAACTTCTGCTTGAAGAATCGCTTATATTAGAGTTGAAACAAAGGCAAGTTAAAGATTAAATAATTCACTTTTAGATATTGTGCACATTTTCAATAAGCATTAAGTAAATTTTCAGGAATAAAGGTCACGAAATTTCTGTTAACTTAACGCGCCAATCATCTTACGTGATTTAGGTCACGTGACTAGTAAAATATTTTAAAACAATCAGGGTTGAGTATTTATAATTTTCTGCAACCCCTATGATTGTATAAATTTGCATGGTATGAGATAGCGATTTTAATTGCATGACAAACACATATTTCCTCCGCTCTTGAGTTCTTTTTCTCCTCTCGCGTGGAAATTCGATTCAAAACATCAACTTTGACAGAAATTTGAGATTTACGGATTTCTTTTTAAAGGAAATGAATTGATTTTATTTTAATTGAAACTAATTAGAAATGTCACTTACTTTAATCTTCATTAGAAAGAGTTGGAGACTTTGCTGTTTCCAAACATCACTTCAAAATTATCTTAAACGCTGAAGCTAAAATATAACGTTACTTTTAAATTCTTTGAAAAATGAAAAGTAAAAGAAAAATGCATGTTCACGCAGAGACATTTTTTTTTTTTTTTTGACTTAGAACTATCTTTAGTTAAATTTTGGTTTGACTTTAAACTTTATCAACCTATTTAAACTCTGTTAATTTATATTTTGGAACTATTGAAAATATTTTTGAGTGAAAAAGCTTAGAGTTTGAAATTGTAACTCGCACATAACAACGTTTCATATTTTTCCAAAATATGAGTGAGATGACTTTTTGAAAACTTTTGAACTATCGTTTAGAAATTATTTGTAACAGATTAGCAATTTCATATATGATGATATTTCCAGTCACTAACAAGATTTGATACTACAATGTGACTTATGTGTCACCAATGATCTTTCCCTCACAAAATACATTTGAAAACTTTATTTTTACTTATACGTTTAAATACATAGAGAAAAATTTAGCTTACCTGAAGCCATATACTTTAAGCATATCTCTTCCCTCAACTGATTAAGAGAAAATGGTGGATTTCTTATCTGTTTAACACGAAAGCCACGCATTATCACATGACTTCACTCTACTATGTGAATGGCTGATAGTATAAACACGTTATCAACGTCATCAGTAGGCCATTAGAATAGCTAGACTTTTGTGGTGTATAGCATTGCTATCCGAAGCATGTTTGAGCCTGTTTTTCGCTACCTCATCTGTAATGTAAGTTGTGATTATTTTTAATTAGTTAAAATCTCCAATTGCTATTTGTAATTAGATCATTAATTGATTTTTATAATAAGTGATTTATTTTTATATTGTTTAAATTTCATTTAAGTGTTGATCTTAGATAACTTAATTTTCTTTAAATTTCATTCACTTAAGTCTTTAAAATTTTGTTTTGTATGTTGGAAATTATTTCAAAGTATTGAAATCCCCTACATAGATGTTTCAAATATAATTAGGCAATTAGTTTCTTACCTACATTATTTAATTTTTCAGATATTTCCATAAGGTGGCTGAAGAATCTAATAGCATTTTTTTACATTAATGTAAATGTGTGTTTGCATTCGATTGTTACCTAATGATTAGTTTTAAGTTATTTTCCTGCCTCAAAAATCTTTAAAAAAATCAAATTTATTTTCTAAAAGGCGTTGTGTTTTTATAGAAAAATGGAAAAAAAAAAAAAAACTAAAACTTAGAATTTTAATAAAAATGTATGAAAACTAGCGATTTTTTTTTCCACTGAAATCCTTGAGATTTTTTGCCGATACGTCTTTTCATTCATTTTTAATTAACCCATTCGCTGCCAACCACGAGTATACTCGTGGCTTTAATTTATTCATTACTTTGTCACCACTATTTTAGAATTAAAAAATTGCCTTATTTATTGGCAGAAATTTCACTGTATTAGTAAAGCGAAATTTACATTTCTGAATTTGTGGTGGCTTACGACTTTCAACAAGAAATTTGAAATTTTTTACTTTATAGTTCTGGCAGCGAATGGATTAACAGCAATTTTCAAGCAAACAACGTGTTTTAACGAGATATGAATGTCACTGTTGAAATTTTTTTGAATAATATCTTATCCATCGTCTGTGTTTTGTATGTGCTTATGAAATCTAATATTTTTTTCCTTTTTCAATAAAGGCTTGCGATTTTTTAGAAAACGCTCTCAAAGCTAGTGTTTTGAAACGAAATTCAGCGTCACAAAAATCGCATATCACTTAAAATATAATTCAGTTATCGAAAACTCTATTTGAATCTAGATCACTTCAATTGTCATGTTTACTGATGTTTTGCTTTTTACGTTTAAAAATGGCCCCGTAAAAGTTTCAAAATTTAGAAAGCATTTATATTTTACTTAACATTTTGAAACATTATTAACCACTGTGTCAAAATTCGACGACATATATATTTTTTTAAATGTCCTATCCAATAATCCCACGTCTGAAATTCATATTGTCCGGAGCATAACCATTATTTTAAGCTAATCAATGTTTACATAAAAAGGTATATATTTTTAACAATGATAATTGAAAATCTGTAGATGAGCCAGTTTTTTAATGTTTTCATTCTTTGTATAGTTCTTCATTCCCTTTCCACAGTGGCGCCAACTTTTGAAAAATATTGGGTGGGCCCCAAAATTTTTAAGCAAATTAGCACGGCCTGTTTTATTATTTGTTTTTGCTATTCATGAAGTCATTCTGATTATACATGATAATTCTCTTTCGCAAATGATTGATTTTCACCACTGAATTTTAGTAGTATTCCTTGCTTTATTAAATCTCAGAAATTCTGTCATTAAATAAGGCCAGAAATATAAAATTCAGTGGTAGCAAGTAGTCATCTGAGTAGTCATCACGGAAGATTCTCATCCCTGTGATTAATATTAGTAGTGTGATTATGCCGGTTCCACGGCACCTGCGTTCATGCGTTGTGGTGGTGTGGATGGTGTGCTGGGTCGTGGTGGCGCACCGCGCGCGCCGATAAGGGTCGGTGGTGGAGGAAACCAAGGTTATTAGACTATAAAGGTTGGCTCGTAACTTTTCACCCAATCGGAGGGGTCTTTCTCTGCTACGTCACAAGAATCCACAGTCGGAATCCCTCCTGTGCTAATAGCGTTATATACAGTTGAATTGTTATGCAATTTTAAGGGGGGGGAATTTTTAATACTTTTTTTACGTGTAAAGAAATAAGAGACCTTAGTTTTAAAACTACATAGAAGAAAATTAATAAGTTTTAAAATCTTTACAGTGACACGGGGGTGAAAAATTAAACATTTTTGAAAAAGAGAGAAAAAACAGTTACAGCTGCTCTATATTCTCTCTCACTCTTTCTCTCGTTATTATGATATATATTTTTTACTTACTAGTTGACAATTTCTTATTTATATATATATATATTTATTTATTAAATTAGTAAAATAGTGGGTTGCAACTTGAATTCATTTAATTAAAATGTACGTTTTAATATGGAATTTCTACAAATTAGAAAAACAAAATAACTTCTCAGAATTACGTTTATAAAGACTAATAAGTTTTAAAATATTTGTAAGTTGTAAAAAACAGTAAAAAAGACTTAAACATATGCAATTATGATTCTTTTAAAGCATATATTAGTAAAGTACAAAGTCAAAAATTCGGAATCGTCCAGAACTCGTCGATTGGACTTTTCCGAATTTTTGTTCATTTGCATAATTAAAAAAAAAAAATTAAAACTTTATCCACTTTCACCGGTGAATTATTTACGCATTGGAAAGCATTTTAATACTAAAAAGAAAACAATTAATTAATAATTAAAAGAAAATAAATTAAAATAATACTAAAGAGATATTTTAATTGGGGAATATGTGTTTTTCAAAAAGTAAAAACTATCTCAATTACAACAACTTTTTTTTAATTTAATTTTTTACGTGGTTTTTATCATTTTTATGAATTTTGCGAAAAAAATTTTATTTTACTAACAGGATTCTGATTACAATATTCTAATTCAGTATAATAAACTTTGACCTCTTTTCAGTGAAGTTTATTTGGAAATCCTACATCGACTTTTCAATGTATCGCATTTTTTAAGCGATTTTAAGAGATTTTGTTTTCGTTATACGGCGATTTTTTGACATTCGTAAAAGTAATTCGATTTCAAAGTTTTAGCCCCGTGATTAATGACTTTTTAGGGATTTTGAATGCGTTATTTTGCGATTCACAAAAGCATTCTGGTTACAATGTCTTAGACAATAAATTTATCTACAATAAATTTTGTTGTTTGCGATTTTTAAATTTAAAAAATGTTGTCCTCTTTTTAATAATGTTTATTTGGAATTCGTACAGCGTTTCTTGAAATTTTCGCGAATTTTTTATGTGAATTTTAGATTTTTAGAGGCAATTTTTTGACATTCGTAAAAGGAATTCATTTTCAATCTTTTAATTCAATATAGTACATTTTATCCTACACAATTTTTGAAATTTGGGCGATTTGCAATGCGAATTTTTGCGTTTCGAGGCAATTATTTTGGCATTCATGAAGGAATTCCAGTTACAATGGTATTGTTCACTATAGTAAATTATGTTCTCTGCAAACTTCAGACGCTTAAAGTTTGCTATTTTTTCTGCCTTTACGTTTCGCGGCGATTTTTCCGCATTAGTAAAAGGAATCCGGTTTTAATCTTTTAGTTCAGCATTATAAATGGCCTCTTTTTAATAAAGTTTATTCAGAATTCTTGCAGTGATTTTTAATTTTTAAAGATTTTTTTTCCGTGTGATATTTAGAGATTTTTTTGGCATTCGTAAAAGGGATTCGGTTTCAAACTTTTAGCTTAATATAATATTGTTTTATGCGATTATTAGCGGTTTATTTTACTTTTCTCTAAAATAAAAATGCCAATTACGAAAATGTCCGAATTTTGGAGAATTCCGGATTTCGGACGTCCGGATTTGAGACTTTGTACTGTATATAAAACACATAGTATCTTCCTACAGGGTTTTTTAAACCAAGTATTGGTTATTTCCAGAGGCTGATACAAAGGAAGGGGAAGGAGGGAGGGAGTAGTGGAGAAATTAGCCCTAACAATAATTAACACCATTAGTTTTTTATATTTAATATATCAATAATTAAAAAATAATAATATTTAAAACAGTTCAACTGTTCACATATTATTTACAATTTAAAGCATTTGATTTTATATAATAAAGAAAATACTAATGAAAAATAAAACAACTATACAATAGTTTTTCTCATTTTTTTTTTTCTACACAATCCCTAGTGCTAAATTTTAATTTTCTTTTTAATGATTTCATCTCTTCTGACTTAGCATTTAAATATTTTACGCGGATAAAGATTCGTAATTTAGAAAAAGAAGTTATTAAAACATACTGTCGATATTTAAATTGGATGTGTTTGATTATATATATTCAACAGTTTTCTTTAAAATATCTTTCTTTTCATTGAATGTCTCTTTATGAAATAAAATATTAAAAGAGAGCTTCAAATTCAAGTTTTTATGTATTTGACTTTAAATCTAAAAAGAAAAATATTTTAGACGAACAAACATAAACATAGCAAACACGGGTTACGGCCGACAGGAAAATAAGGATTCTTGGATTCTTGTGACGTATGATTCTGCCTAGCAACGAGAGTGGGCGGGACGGAGTCCATAGTGACGAGCCAACCTTATATGTCTAATAACCTTGGGAGGAAACGCATGTCGGTGGTGGAGATAAGAGGGATACGTGCTGTCGGGAAACTGATAAGGAGTTGTCTTATAGTATGGGGGTATTTTATTTTGAGGAGATAAAAAATATATTTCCTCGAAAATTTTCTTTTGAGGAGTTAGAAATTTTTCGAGGAAAAATTTTTCGAATCTTATTTTGAGGAAATGGAAAATTTTTACGAATTTTATTTTGAAGAGAGAAATTTTTCGAGGAAATATTTTTTTCGAATTTTATTTTAACGGAACTTTATTTTTATTTTACGAATTAAATTTTAGAGATGTTAGAATTATTTTAGGAATTTTTATTTTTAGGTGTTAGAATTCTTTTGCGATTTTTTTTTTCGAATTTTATTTTGAGGTATTCGAAAATTTTTGAGATCTGAATTTATTTTTCGAATTTTATTTTGTGATGTTAGAAAATATTTGATAATTTTATTTTCGAACATTATTTTAGCGGAGATGGAGAATTTTTGCGATCTGAATTTATTTTAACGCAACTTTATTTTTATTTTCGAAGTTTATTTTGAAGAGTTAGAAATTTTTTTCCTAACTGAATTTATTTTACGAAATTTATTTTGAGGAAATAGAAAATTTTTTCGAATTTTATTTTCAAGTCTTAGAAAATTTATTTTATTTTTCGAAATGAATTTTATTTTCAGATGTTACAAATTATTTTTCGAATTTTATTTTGAGCAAATAGAAAATTTTTTCGAATTTTATTTTTCAATTTTTTTTTTTTTAAACGGAACTTTATTTAGGGGAGATGGAAAATTTTTTCGAAGTGAATTTATTTTACGAATTTTATTTTGAGGAAATAGTCTCTTATAGTACGAAGGTATTTTATTTATTTTCGAATTTTATTTTGAGGAGATAAAAATATTTCAAGAAAATATTTTTATTTTGCAAAGTTTATTTAGCAGAGTTAGAAAATATTAGAGAATAATTTTATTTTAACGGAACTTTATTTTTATTTTACGAATTAAATTTTAGAGATGTTAGAATTATTTTAGGAACTTTTATTTTTAGATGTTAGAAAATTTTATGCGAATTGAACTTTATTTTAGGGGAGATAGAAAATTTTTTCGAATCTTATTTTGAGGAAATAGAATTATTTTGCGAACTTTATTTTTATTTTAGAGGAAATAGATTTTTTTGAGAAGAATTGCTATTTTATTTATTTAACGGAACTTTGAAAATTCGCGGGAATTCATTTTTTATGTTGGTATTTAATGGAGATACTCAATTTTCAATGGATGACTTTCTTCGAGAAGAGGTATTTTTGCGTGATGTATTATCATGTTCGTGTTAATTTTTGGACGATGTGTACTTTAACATGGGGATAGCTTGATTGAAATTTATTTTGTTTGCATGCGCAAAGAAAATATTTTAGTTGATTTTGATAAACGTCATGGGAAAGATTGATTTTTTAAATTTTAATTCAACAGAAAATACAAAATTGACTGGAAATGTTTGTAACAACATTTTTAAACCAATCATGTTTGTGCATTTATATTTTCCTGCACTCGTTAGATACAAAATTTATGCGATCTTCATTTTAGAGGAAATAGAAGTTTTTGAGAAGAATTGCTATTTTATTTTTTAACGGAACTTTGAAAATTCGCGGGAAAGAATTTTATTTTGGGGAACTTAATTTATTTCGTGGTCTTAATTAAGAAGAAATATTTTTATTTTCGAACTTAACCTATTTTTCAGGAAAGTGTTTTCTTATTTTGAGAATTTTTATTTATTATTTTTCGTTAATAATAGATGTGTGTTAGAAAATTGGGAGGATATTTCTTAGAATAGACTAATATTTTGGAATTTCAAAATTATTTGATTTATTATGTTTTTAAAATAATATGAAATAAAAGCTTACTTGATTTTCATGATGAGAAAATAGATCATGTGCATTCATTGAATTCAGGTTGTACATGAAATTAAAACGCATAAATTATAAAAATACGGAAGAAATATTATTTCAACTATGTAGCAGAAAGATTTTACACCAATGCAGATATTAATGAATTCCTACAGATGACGTTATGCTTCTGTTTATCTCAGTCGAAGTAGAAAATCTGACTTGCACGCACTTTTAGAGCAGATAACATGAGTTGCCATTTTTAAAAATATAAATATTTTATTTTAATAGCATTGCCACATTTCGACAAATGTCTCTTATCAACTGGCTTAGTATGACGCCAAGGATAGCCTCGTTCCCAAATAAAGTAATCTCGAACACGAATTTTATCAAAGTTCACCCCTTTTGCTTTTTCGCAGACAGAAATACTGCACACTAATGATAACATCTGTTTTTAATATCTCTCAGTGACCGGCAGATTAACTTAGAGTAAAGCGGTATGTGTTATCATTTTGCAGTGGTGACATTCAGTATATGCAGGCGACAGTCAGTCTCTGCCTTCGTGTTTGTGGTGGACAGCAAGAATGTATTACCCATTTCTAGTAAATTTATTAAAACTGGAATATTTAAAGTAAATACAGAGGTTTTAAAACTTGCAAGACTATAATTTATTTAAAAGATTCTTTCTTTTAAATGAATGGACATTTGAAAAATTTTGCGGAAAGATTTTAATTTTGTGAACTTAATTATTTTTTTTCGATTTAAATTTTCATGGATACTCTTCGAGAGGGAATGTATATTTTTAGATGCGTTAGTTTTAGATAAGTTGTATATGACATGCTTTAAAATTAAATTTGTAAATTTAAATAATAATAATAATAATAACAATGAAATAATAATGAAAACAATGAAATAATAATAATAATGACAGCATTGAAATAATAATAATGACAGCATTGAAATAATAATAATGACAGCATTGAAATAATAATAATGACAGCATTGAAATAATAATAATGACAACATTGAAATAATAATAAAAAGCAAAAGAAATATTTCGTTAGTTGAAAAATAAAGTTCTCTTTAGAGTTCATATATATTTTGCAGTATTCACTATCAATTCACATATTTATCGATGTGTTAGATCTTTTCAGAAAATTAACTTGATTTTTGTGTAATGTTTGTGGGAAAGAATTTTTCTTCTAAAAGAATCATTTGAAGTTTCTTTTTTAAAATACCATGGTTCGACTTAGGAAATAATTTTACTTATTACCTAAAATGAATTTTTTCAAACTTCTGCTTGAAGAATCGCTTATATTAGAGTTGAAACAAAGGCAAGTTAAAGATTAAATAATTCACTTTTAGATATTGTGCACATTTTCAATAAGCATTAAGTAAATTTTCAGGAATAAAGGTCACGAAATTTCTGTTAACTTAACGCGCCAATCATCTTACGTGATTTAGGTCACGTGACTAGTAAAATATTTTAAAACAATCAGGGTTGAGTATTTATAATTTTCTGCAACCCCTATGATTGTATAAATTTGCATGGTATGAGATAGCGATTTTAATTGCATGACAAACACATATTTCCTCCGCTCTTGAGTTCTTTTTCTCCTCTCGCGTGGAAATTCGATTCAAAACATCAACTTTGACAGAAATTTGAGATTTACGGATTTCTTTTTAAAGGAAATGAATTGATTTTATTTTAATTGAAACTAATTAGAAATGTCACTTACTTTAATCTTCATTAGAAAGAGTTGGAGACTTTGCTGTTTCCAAACATCACTTCAAAATTATCTTAAACGCTGAAGCTAAAATATAACGTTACTTTTAAATTCTTTGAAAAATGAAAAGTAAAAGAAAAATGCATGTTCACGCAGAGACATTTTTTTTTTTTTTGACTTAGAACTACCTTTAGTTAAATTTTGGTTTGACTTTAAACTTTATCAACCTATTTAAACTCTGTTAATTTATATTTTGGAACTATTGAAAATATTTGAGTGAAAAAGCTTAGAGTTTGAAATTGTAACTCGCACATAACAACGTTTCATATTTTTCCAAAATATGAGTGAGATGACTTTTTGAAAACTTTTGAACTATCGTTTAGAAATTATTTGTAACAGATTAGCAATTTCATATATGATGATATTTCCAGTCACTAACAAGATTTGATACTACAATGTGACTTATGTGTCACCAATGATCTTTCCCTCACAAAATACATTTGAAAACTTTATTTTTACTTATACGTTTAAATACATAGAGAAAAATTTAGCTTACCTGAAGCCATATACTTTAAGCATATCTCTTCCCTCAACTGATTAAGAGAAAATGGTGGATTTCTTATCTGTTTAACACGAAAGCCACGCATTATCACATGACTTCACTCTACTATGTGAATGGCTGATAGTATAAACACGTTATCAACGTCATCAGTAGGCCATTAGAATAGCTAGACTTTTGTGGTGTATAGCATTGCTATCCGAAGCATGTTTGAGCCTGTTTTTCGCTACCTCATCTGTAATGTAAGTTGTGATTATTTTTAATTAGTTAAAATCTCCAATTGCTATTTGTAATTAGATCATTAATTGATTTTTATAATAAGTGATTTATTTTTATATTGTTTAAATTTCATTTAAGTGTTGATCTTAGATAACTTAATTTTCTTTAAATTTCATTCACTTAAGTCTTTAAAATTTTGTTTTGTATGTTGGAAATTATTTCAAAGTATTGAAAGTTGTATTTGTGAAGTGGTTCGTTTTTTTTTTAGAAAATGAGTCTTGAAAAATAGTCATGGAAATTATTTGTCTTGAACATTTTGAAAGATATGAAAATAACTCGAAGAAATTATTTGACTTGTAAAATATTTGAAGAACTGAAAATGATTTCATTGCTCGAAGTTGAGTTGAAAAATAATTGCATAACTCGAAGAAATTATTTGAGTTGTAAAATATTTGAAAGTGTTGCCGTTGCAAAAGAACTTGTTTTCTTGAAAACATATACTTAAAATCTAAAAATTTTACGAAAATTGCATGCTTGGTAGAACGAACAAGGAGAACCAACCCTTGCTTTCTTTCAAGTTTTGAACACTTTCATGGTCGAAAGAACAATGAATATCCCTAGTTTCTTGAAAATATATACTTAATTTTTAAAAATTTCATGAAATTGCATGCTTGGTAGAATGAACGAGGAGAACCAACCCTTGGTTTCTTTAAAGTTTTTGAACGCTTTCATAGTTGAAAGAACAATGAGAGTCCTTAGTTTCATGAGAACATATGTATGTTTCCTAAAAATTTTATGAATTGAACACTTGTTTGGAAGAAAGAATGATAAGAATCATGGAAGGTTAGAAGGTTTGCTTGATTTCTTAAAGTTTTTGGTAAATGCATGGATCAAACACATGATTGAAAGAAAGAACGATGAGAGTCCTTGGAAAATTCATGAGAACTAATTTTAAAAATATTTGTTAGTTAACAAAGCAAAGGTTTTGCAAAAATAAGTTAAACAAATTTAGTTTAGAAAAAAAATTAAGTTAAAAATTTTTAAAGGTTTGAAAAAAATATTAAATTAAGAAAAAAAAATTTAATTAAGAAAAATAAATTAAGTAAAGAAAAAAAAATTAAACTTGCATTTTAGTGATTAAACTTGCATTTTAGGATAAGTAAGAAGCAATAACGTGTTTAGACAACTTCAGACATGTTAAAACATGATTTGACCTGATTATACAAGGGACGGACAGCAAAGACAAACCTGCACGGGTACTCACCTGAAAAGAGTGATAAAATGGCGTGAATGTGGTTTCCCAGAGTTGTTCTTATCGTCGAGTCATGCTGCAGATAAGGAATCACGTGATTGCGTTATCATCCAATGAAACGGGAGGAAGTTGTCACGTGATAATAGGTTTCACGATAAGGATTTGCCATTTCACTTAAAGTTGTCCTGTTAAACACACTTGTCATGACCAAGCTGGTATATTAGGTAAGTGTTGAATATATTATAATTTTAGATTTGTGAAATGTTAGAGTTTAAATGTTTTAAAATACAGGTATTAGAGTACATAATTATTTTTCAAACAATAATAAAACTTTTAAAAATAATTTGAAATTGATAACTAAACTGAATAGAAGAATTTAAAGTTTTGCAGGTAAATCTCACGAAACTAAGTGGAATTAAAAAGGTTAGTTACACAAGGTTTATCATAGAAAATCTGTCAATGAAACGATTAAGTTGGAATACTATCAAACCTAGTTAACCTAGAAATACTTCTAATTACTTGCAAAGTAATATGAAACAGTGAGAATTTAATTAATCTGAATATAATATTGTGGTGATTTTTACATATCTCCAAAAATGCATAAGTGAGTTTTCGCGGGAAATGAACAACAATTTTGCAAATTTTCATTCCAAATTGATGTTAAATGAGTTTCTGAGTCTAAGTTTATCTTTTCGAAAATATTGGACAATGTCGAGTTTCAACAAAGTCTATTTGATAAGTCACTTATTTTTTCGATTCTATCATCGGTTTAGTTTCCGCACTTGTGCAGAAATAAAGGGTTAATACTATGAATAATCGATTGGTGTGGTAAGAATTTGGTTGGTTGGTTAGGTGATGAATAAACATATGGTTGCCAGGGTAAACAATTGAACGGTAGGATGAATTCATTGATGAGTTAAATCAGAAAACAATCCAATTTTACAAACATTCAACCTTGTAATATTTTTCTTAACGTAATTTATTTTCTAAACTATATTTTTTTTTCTTTACTTAATTTATTTTTCTTAATTAAATTTTTTTTTTCTTAATTTAATTTTTTTTTCAAACCTTTAAAAATTTTTAACTTAATTTTTTTTCTAAACTAAATTTGTTTAACTTATTTTTGCAAAACCTTTGCTTTGTTAACTAACAAATATTTTTAAAATTAGTTCTCATGAATTTTCCAAGGACTCTCATCGTTCTTTCTTTCAATCATGTGTTTGATCCATGCATTTACCAAAAACTTTAAGAAATCAAGCAAACTTTCTAACCTTCCATGATTCTTATCATTCTTTCTTCCAAACAAGTGTTCAATTCATAAAATTTTTAGGAAACATACATATGTTCTCATGAAACTAAGGACTCTCATTGTTCTTTCAACTATGAAAGCGTTCAAAAACTTTAAAGAAACCAAGGGTTGGTTCTCCTCGTTCATTCTACCAAGCATGCAATTTCATGAAATTTTTAAAAATTAAGTATATATTTTCAAGAAACTAGGGATATTCATTGTTCTTTCGACCATGAAAGTGTTCAAAACTTGAAAGAAAGCAAGGGTTGGTTCTCCTTGTTCGTTCTACCAAGCATGCAATTTTCGTAAAATTTTTAGAAATTAAGTATATGTTTTCAAGAAAACAAGTTCTTTTGCAACGGCAACACTTTCAAATATTTTACAACTCAAATAATTTCTTCGAGTTATGCAATTATTTTTCAACTCAATTTCGAGCAATGAAATCATTTTCAGTTCTTCAAATATTTTACAAGTCAAATAATTTCTTCGAGTTATTTTCATATCTTTCAAAATGTTCAAGACAAATAATTTCCATGACTATTTTTCAAGACTCATTTTCTAAAAAAAAAACGAACCACTTCACAAATACAACTTTCAATACTTTGAAATAATTTCCAACATACAAAACAAAATTAAGTTATCTAAGATCAACACTTAAATGAAATTTAAACAATATAAAAATAAATCACTTATTATAAAAATCAATTAATGATCTAATTACAAATAGCAATTGGAGATTTTAACTAATTAAAATAATCACAACTTACATTACAGATGAGGTAGCGAAAAACAGGCTCAAACATGCTTCGGATAGCAATGCTATACACCACAAAAGTCTAGCTATTCTAATGGCCTACTGATGACGTTGATAACGTGTTTATACTATCAGCCATTCACATAGTAGAGTGAAGTCATGTGATAATGCGTGGCTTTCGTGTTAAACAGATAAGAAATCCACCATTTTCTCTTAATCAGTTGAGGGAAGAGATATGCTTAAAGTATATGGCTTCAGGTAAGCTAAATTTTTCTCTATGTATTTAAACGTATAAGTAAAAATAAAGTTTTCAAATGTATTTTGTGAGGGAAAGATCATTGGTGACACATAAGTCACATTGTAGTATCAAATCTTGTTAGTGACTGGAAATATCATATATGAAATTGCTAATCTGTTACAAATAATTTCTAAACGATAGTTCAAAAGTTTTCAAAAAGTCATCTCACTCATATTTTGGAAAAATATGAAACGTTGTTATGTGCGAGTTACAATTTCAAACTCTAAGCTTTTTCACTCAAAAATATTTTCAATAGTTCCAAAATATAAATTAACAGAGTTTAAATAGGTTGATAAAGTTTAAAGTCAAACCAAAATTTAACTAAAGATAGTTCTAAGTCAAAAAAAAAAAAAAAATGTCTCTGCGTGAACATGCATTTTTCTTTTACTTTTCATTTTTCAAAGAATTTAAAAGTAACGTTATATTTTAGCTTCAGCGTTTAAGATAATTTTGAAGTGATGTTTGGAAACAGCAAAGTCTCCAACTCTTTCTAATGAAGATTAAAGTAAGTGACATTTCTAATTAGTTTCAATTAAAATAAAATCAATTCATTTCCTTTAAAAAGAAATCCGTAAATCTCAAATTTCTGTCAAAGTTGATGTTTTGAATCGAATTTCCACGCGAGAGGAGAAAAAGAACTCAAGAGCGGAGGAAATATGTGTTTGTCATGCAATTAAAATCGCTATCTCATACCATGCAAATTTATACAATCATAGGGGTTGCAGAAAATTATAAATACTCAACCCTGATTGTTTTAAAATATTTTACTAGTCACGTGACCTAAATCACGTAAGATGATTGGCGCGTTAAGTTAACAGAAATTTCGTGACCTTTATTCCTGAAAATTTACTTAATGCTTATTGAAAATGTGCACAATATCTAAAAGTGAATTATTTAATCTTTAACTTGCCTTTGTTTCAACTCTAATATAAGCGATTCTTCAAGCAGAAGTTTGAAAAAATTCATTTTAGGTAATAAGTAAAATTATTTCCTAAGTCGAACCATGGTATTTTAAAAAAGAAACTTCAAATGATTCTTTTAGAAGAAAAATTCTTTCCCACAAACATTACACAAAAATCAAGTTAATTTTCTGAAAAGATCTAACACATCGATAAATATGTGAATTGATAGTGAATACTGCAAAATATATATGAACTCTAAAGAGAACTTTATTTTTCAACTAACGAAATATTTCTTTTGCTTTTTATTATTATTATTTCAATGTTGTCATTATTATTATTTCAATGCTGTCATTATTATTATTATTTCATTGTTTTCATTATTATTATTTCATTATTATTATTATTATTTAAATTTACAAATTTAATTTTAAAGCATGTCATATACAACTTATCTAAAACTAACGCATCTAAAAATATACATTCACTCTCGAAGAGTATCCATGAAAATTTAAATCGAAAAAAAATAATTAAGTTCACAAAATTAAAATCTTTCCGCAAAATTTTTCAAATGTCCATTCATTTAAAAGAAAGAATCTTTTAAATAAATTATAGTCTTGCAAGTTTTAAAACCTCTGTATTTACTTTAAATATTCCAGTTTTAATAAATTTACTAGAAATGGGTAATACACTATGACGCAAAAGTTTAGACAATGAAGAAATTCTTACATACTTTGAAAAATATTTATTCAATTTTCAAATCACTGCTTGAAATTAATGTGCTGTACATATAAACAATATTTATAACATAGAAAAGTGGAATTGTGCATATTGCAATAAATTAAATGGTAACAAAAATAAACTGCTGTCTCAAAAGTTTAGACACAAATTAAATAAAATCGAAATAAACAATTTTTAAAACCTGGTTGCGCATCCATGCTTATGTATTACGTCATATACACGAGATTGCATGGAAGAAACTAAATCTTGCATAGTTTGTGGATCGATATCGTACCATGCATTCTCAATAGATGTCTTAAGTTCCTTTTCAGAAGAGTATTGTCTAGCGTTGCTATAAACTTTGCGACACATGATGCTCCAAAGGTTTTCTATATGGTTAAGATCTGGGCTACATGCTGGCCAGTCGAGAACTCTTATATTATGGGAATTAAACCAAGATTTTGAATGTTTTGCAGTGTGAATTGAAGCATTGTCTTGCTGAAATTTTTACTGAGGACCCCCTAAAAGCACAGCAAATGGCAGTAGGTTTTCTTCTAATGTCTGTGTATAATGCTGTGAAGTTTGACGACCACTGGTGAAGGTCAGAGATACTTGTCCATTATAGCAAAAGGCTGCCCAAACCATCACCGAACCCCCTCCTTGTCTGCGACTAAAAAAACGTCGAGGTTCCTTCCGCAAGTCATGCCAATACGATAAACAACCATCTGGACCATCCAGATTCCACTTTTTTTCATCGCTAAATATGACTGACTGCCATTTCTCTCCATATGACATATGCTTTCGAGCCCACATAAGTCTTTGTAACTTATGATGTGGTTTCAGAGCTGGTTTCTTCTGCATTTTGCTATAAACGATTGTTCCTTTTTTCCAAAATTCGTCTACGAATCGTATCCTTTGATACAGAGAGTCCCGATGAGCTTTGAACTCCACGTACGCTCATTTGTTGAGTACTCGCTAGTCTTTGTATCAGGCGATCCTCTCGTACATTTGTCACACGTGGCCTCCCAGACCGACATTTTGCTTTATATTCGGAACCACTCGATAAAACTCGATAAATAGATTTTTTTGACCTATTAATAATAGCAGAAATTTCAGAAACGCTCTTCCCTTCACCTTTCAACTGCCAAATCCTTGAAACCTCATTCACTTGAATTTCTTTAGCTCTCGGCATGTCGACTATGAAGCGCAATCGTTTGCAGAACTTAAGTACTCCAAATTTGTGACATCATCGATTCTAAATTTGCATATGCCAGCGAATATTCAAAGAAATTTAGAATAGTGTCTAAACTTTTGCGACAAGCACATTTGAATTTTTATGAAAAAAATTAGTATTATAGCAAATAAAACGACTGTCTTTTGTACATAGCATTTTAAATCAGTTTTTGAATAAATTTACAGGTTTTTGTAATTCTGACGTCATAATTCTACATTTTAAAGCTGAATGACGTCATTGTCTAAACTTTTGCGTCATAGTGTACATTCTTGCTGTCCACCACAAACACGAAGGCAGAGACTGACTGTCGCCCGCATATACTGAATGTCACCACTGCAAAATGATAAAACATACCGCTTTACTCTAAGTTAATCTGTCGGTCACTGAGCGATATTAAAAACAGATGTTATCATTAGTGTGCAGTATTTCTGTCTGCGAAAAAGGCAGAGCCCGATCAAGCTGAAGTTGGGCCCAGGGCCTGTTAAAAAGTTGGGCCCCCCTACCTCACCATTCCCGGCGACACTTTCAGAAAAAAAGTAGGTTTATTTGATGAGTTGACAAAGTTGTTTGGGTGAAAGTTTCAAGTTTATAAAAAAATATTTAGCTTACAAGAATAATCAAGAAAGACAATTACCGTCCACTTTCTCAAATAAGCATTTGTATAATTCACAAACATCTATAATCCACAGTTTATGTTGCAGAATAAATGAGGACGTCTTTTTCAAAACTAGTCTTATCCAAAATCATAAATTGTGTTGTACCTAACAGTCTAGTAATCATTTTAAACTATAATTATGACATTGTAAAATCCTCGTTTATTGAAACCAATAGACACAGTATGCAGTTTTTGGCATTTTCCCCAAATTTGATTTTCTGGATACGGCAAGTTTTGAAAATTATAGGTACTCTAAAATTGAAAAGGACTTTTACAGAAAAATTAAATATGGAGGTTTTTTATTACAGTAAAACTTTGTTTTTACATCAGGGACTAAAATATAAAATGCAAACAGTGGAAAAACTTAAATTGTGAGAAAATACACACAAATTTGTGGGCCCCTGAAATTGGTGGGCCCAGGGCCGAGGCCCTGGAGGCCCGTGCATTAATCAGGCCCTAGCAAAAAGGGGTGAACTTTGATAAAATTCGTGTTCGAGATTACTTTATTTGGGAACGAGGCTATCCTTGGCGTCATACTAAGCCAGCTGATAAGAGACATTTGTCGAAATGTGGCAATGCTATTAAAATAAAATATTTATATTTTTAAAAATGGCAACTCATGTTATCTGCTCTAAAAGTGCGTGCAAGTCAGATTTTCTACTTCGACTGAGATAAACAGAAGCATAACGTCATCTGTAGGAATTCATTAATATCTGCATTGGTGTAAAATCTTTCTGCTACATAGTTGAAATAATATTTCTTCCGTATTTTTATAATTTATGCGTTTTAATTTCATGTACAACCTGAATTCAATGAATGCACATGATCTATTTTCTCATCATGAAAATCAAGTAAGCTTTTATTTCATATTATTTTAAAAACATAATAAATCAAATAATTTTGAAATTCCAAAATATTAGTCTATTCTAAGAAATATCCTCCCAATTTTCTAACACACATCTATTATTAACGAAAAATAATAAATAAAAATTCTCAAAATAAGAAAACACTTTCCTGAAAAATAGGTTAAGTTCGAAAATAAAAATATTTCTTCTTAATTAAGACCACGAAATAAATTAAGTTCCCCAAAATAAAATTCTTTCCCGCGAATTTTCAAAGTTCCGTTAAAAAATAAAATAGCAATTCTTCTCAAAAACTTCTATTTCCTCTAAAATGAAGATCGCATAAATTTTGTATCTAACGAGTGCAGGAAAATATAAATGCACAAACATGATTGGTTTAAAAATGTTGTTACAAACATTTCCAGTCAATTTTGTATTTTCTGTTGAATTAAAATTTAAAAAATCAATCTTTCCCATGACGTTTATCAAAATCAACTAAAATATTTTCTTTGCGCATGCAAACAAAATAAATTTCAATCAAGCTATCCCCATGTTAAAGTACACATCGTCCAAAAATTAACACGAACATGATAATACATCACGCAAAAATACCTCTTCTCGAAGAAAGTCATCCATTGAAAATTGAGTATCTCCATTAAATACCAACATAAAAAATGAATTCCCGCGAATTTTCAAAGTTCCGTTAAATAAATAAAATAGCAATTCTTCTCAAAAAAATCTATTTCCTCTAAAATAAAAATAAAGTTCGCAAAATAATTCTATTTCCTCAAAATAAGATTCGAAAAAATTTTCTATCTCCCCTAAAATAAAGTTCAATTCGCATAAAATTTTCTAACATCTAAAAATAAAAGTTCCTAAAATAATTCTAACATCTCTAAAATTTAATTCGTAAAATAAAAATAAAGTTCCGTTAAAATAAAATTATTCTCTAATATTTTCTAACTCTGCTAAATAAACTTTGCAAAATAAAAATATTTTCTTGAAATATTTTTATCTCCTCAAAATAAAATTCGAAAATAAATAAAATACCTTCGTACTATAAGAGACTATTTCCTCAAAATAAAATTCGTAAAATAAATTCACTTCGAAAAAATTTTCCATCTCCCCTAAATAAAGTTCCGTTTAAAAAAAAAAAAATTGAAAAATAAAATTCGAAAAAATTTTCTATTTGCTCAAAATAAAATTCGAAAAATAATTTGTAACATCTGAAAATAAAATTCATTTCGAAAAATAAAATAAATTTTCTAAGACTTGAAAATAAAATTCGAAAAAATTTTCTATTTCCTCAAAATAAAATTCGTAAAATAAATTCAGTTAGGAAAAAATTTTCTAACTCTTCAAAATAAACTTCGAAAATAAAAATAAAGTTGCGTTAAAATAAATTCAGATCGCAAAAATTCTCCATCTCCGCTAAAATAATGTTCGAAAATAAAATTCTCAAATATTTTCTAACATCACAAAATAAAATTCGAAAAATAAATTCAGATCTCAAAAATTTTCGAATACCTCAAAATAAAATTCGAAAAAAAAAAAAAAAAAAAATCGCAAAAGAATTCTAACACCTAAAAATAAAAATTCCTAAAATAATTCTAACATCTCTAAAATTTAATTCGTAAAATAAAAATAAAGTTCCGTTAAAATAAAATTCGAAAAAAATATTTCCTCGAAAAATTTCTATCTCTTCAAAATAAAATTCGTAAAAATTTTCCATTTCCTCAAAATAAGATTCGAAAAATTTTTCCTCGAAAAATTTCTAACTCCTCAAAAGAAAATTCGAAAAAGAAAATTTTCGAGGAAATATATTTTTTATCTCCTCAAAATAAAATACCCCCATACTATAAGACAACTCCTTATCAGTTTCCCGACAGCACGTATCCCTCTTATCTCCACCACCGACATGCGTTTCCTCCACCACCAACTCTTATCGGCGCGCGCGCGCGCGGTGCGCCACCACGAGCCAGCACACCACCACACCACCACAACGCATGAACGCAGGTGCCGTGGAACCGGCATAATCACACTACTAATATTCACTATAATAAATATTTACTATACCATCAATACGATTAAAAATTAAAAATGCAAGAAAAACATTTCAATCATTTAAGAGCTTGATGAATATCATTAAAATGGATTAATGTTCATTGACTGCTTCATACTCACTGACTATATATATGGGAAATTTTTGTATGTGATGGACACATTTAGTGCTCTTGTGGGACTATGCATATATAACGTTATCAACATTTTGCAAATTTTGAACCCCCCCCCCCCCTTATGATATCATACGTTATCATTTGTCGAACCCCCCCCCCCTCTCCCCCCGATGACATCGTTATCAATTTTTAAAAATTCTTTTTATTTTTACATTCTTTTTCTTTCTTTTTATACGTTTGCAGTGATAGACTCAAATCATAATACATTTATTAGTCGAATAGTTTACGGATTCAAAAAGTCAATAATATATCAATACATTGAAACAAATTTGTTTCAAATAACATCTAAAAGAGTTGGTTACTATTTAAAAGTATTTAATAATAACTTGTTGTTACATAATACAATAAACATTAATATTGTCTTCTTGTACTTGACACCTATCCGGGGAGGGTAAAAGCAGAACATAATAAACAAATCAGTTGGATATCATTATTTCTCTTTCTTTACTGGTAAACGCAAGTATCATTTCCAACATATTATGCTCCTGGTTTCTCTAAGAGTGAATTATATATGCGCCCATGGCGGAAGAACAGGGATGCCAAACGTTGGGGTATTACAAATTTTGGAATAAAAGGATTTTATAAACATTTAATGGCTTTAATAATAGCTTTGTATTTTCCTAAAAACATATAAAAATAATAATAAATCACAAGTAGCAAGCTACTTGGATGTAAAGAAGTTACTCAAAAAAGAAAATTTTGATTAGATCAAAAATGATAACGATATCTAAAGGCAACCCCCCCCTCCCCCTAGAGATATCTTACGATATCAAATGCCAGACCCCCCCCCTCCCCCCTAAAATGATAACGTTATATATGCATAGCCCCTGTGTATCTGCTATGGCTATCACTACTATTTAAAAAACAAAATGATGTTTTGAACGCTAATAAAAGAAATTTTGTTTCCGAGATTTAAAAATATAAATGTATATTGTGAAAAAAAAAAAATAAAAAAGAGAAATTAATGGGACTAGGAGAGCAGATTATTGGGTGGGCCTGAGGCCCACGGGCCCATATAAGTTGGCGCCACTGCCTTTCCATAATCCTGATTGGTTATTCCTTTTCTTGTGGTCTGGAATCTAATAATAATCTGGAGACTAATTGTTATATGAGACTACTCATATAACTAGTGCTTAAAAATGATCTATTACTTTTATATAAAGCACTTCAATAATACATCCTAAAACTAAGCAGATAAAAAAATTCGCAGTAAGAAGCATCCGCTGAAAAATAAAACCCTAAATATGCAGAGAGAGAAAAATGGTTGTTTTTATGCAGTAAGTGTAAGAAGAAATGATGACCAGATAAATAAAAGAAAAACTTAACTTTATTAAAATTCTTTCATGATAAAATACGATAGTTTAAAAATAAAGGCTTTGAAATTAAACAAACAAATATTGATTAACTTTATATCTTGCAGAAAATAAACGTAATAAAACAATACTTTAAGATAATCCCTCCGGAGCTCATGCCATATAATATATTCCTTCTAAATCAAATTGCAAACGAAAAATGTCACCTGTCGTAAAAGAATTCACTTTATTTCATCTTTAAACTTGAAGAAAAACATCGTAGAATTAGCGAAGATCCAAAGATTAAAAACATCCTCTTAGCAACTCCATCGTACGTAAAACTCAATAACATAAACTTCATATCCGTTAAATAAACATCAGAGCGGCAGACATCAAAACACCGAAAGCGAGACGACCAGCATGCATCAAAAACAAACGTTCTCCAACAGCTATCACGCCGTTCCTTTTATCTATATCGGCAAGTACCGAGAGCTGCTCCGCAGAGAAGCTGCAATCTGAAACGCCCTCCTTCCATCGCACGTGGGAAAAAGTAATTTGCATAGGCACGTGCCGCGCCAAAGGCGAAAAAGAGCACTCGTGGACAGGCAACGCCACCTACCGGCCAACGGAGTTACCGCTCAGTTCGAAAACGATATACGATAGAGCTCGGCTGGAAAAACATCGCGATGTAAAAGTCCGATGATACGATGCAAGTTCTCTTTAAAACAAATAAATAGCTACACAAATGGACAAAAATAAATTAGCTGTAAAGATGAAAGGTAAGTCATAACTAAACAAGTTTCAAGGTAAAAAATATATTTAGTTGAATAAAATAAAGAAATAATGCAATTGATAAGAAAAGTGGGAATATGGCTAACAAATGCCCCCCCCTCTTATCAATGCTACCAAATACCAAGAAGGCAAAGTCAATTACATGTCAAAAAAAAAAAACTTAAAGTCAACTGAAACAAGTCTAATAAAACAAAAACTACCTGCGAAAACTACCTAAAAGTAAATTCGAAAAACATGAGCACCAGAGCGACTAACAATCCATGTAATTTCACTGTAAAATAAAAGTTTGTATCATACAATAACAATATCACTATTAACAATATCAATAAAATCAATTAGCAACTCAATTCAAAATTCCAAAATTTCAATTAAATAGCAATTCTACAACAAACATACAACATCAAACTTTAAAACAATTAACAATTCAACTCTTAAAAACAATTCAACATCAAATTCCAAAATTTAATGACTCAAGAAAGACAAAACTTCCAAAACAGTTCAAAATATCAAAAATTTCAACAACATCAAAAACCATCTCAACATAGCAATTCCAGTCTTAGACTATCACCAGAGATAGACAAACAGTGCCAACATTTTCAATTTCCAAACAAAAATCTATAAAGATTAAATTCAATTCAAAAATCAAGCAAATATGCAAATTCATGATATTTAAATGCGAAAAGAAGTTACAAAAGTAAGTGCCGAAACAGGATAATCCTCCACATGTCCGTACGACATTTTGTGAGCTGTAATATAGTGAGCTATAAACAAAAACATTTTTACAATAATGGCTGTCAGTACAAGATTTTCTTCCACATGTCTATAAGACATTTAGTGATTACAATTAAAGTTACAAGGTACCTACACATAAAAAAAAACTTAGAATACAATACATATCATACATTCAACTTTCATACAACCTTACGTGGCGCCACGATTTCATCAACTCATACTCTCACATAGAGACAAGGAACCTGTAACAATATTGTAAATTATTTAGATCAGGGATTTTTCACACTTTGACAGAACCACTGCACTTCAACCATTATTTTAACAGAAAGGAATCCTTCAACATCCACCATTGTAACATACGAATATTTATACATTTCTGCCTAGGCTCCCGGGATGCCCAAGCAAAAAAAAAAAAATTAAATTTTTCTTATACATAAATCTATAAACCCTAATAAATTCAAACACATATATTTCCATCAAAAAGTACAATCTTTAAATCTGCTGGTAATTTGCAAGGTAGACGGGAATTAGTGACAGTTCCATATATTAACATAATCAAAATGGGACTTACAAAAATAAAAGTTAACCTGCCCGCGAAAAGACCCTCCTGTGGCAATGGTCAACTCGAAAATCCACTTCCAGATGCCACTCAGACAGATTACAGTGGCACCCCTGCGAGACGCTTCCTTGGGGCCGTTCGGACACCCAGAAATGGACCTCGAGAAGTATCACCACATTCAGGCGGGATTTAAATGTCCACCAAGCAAAAACCGTAAAGAAAAGTATATATATATACATATGATACCAACAATATAAAAAATATATACATTATAATTCAAAAACAGTAAAATTTCAAGAAATACAAAACTTCAAAATTATCTAAAGATATGCTCAATAAATCTTTTTAATTCAAACTTGGTGAGCGGTTTAGTGAAGACATCAGCAAGGTTATCCTTGCTGCGGACAAAAAGTAAATCAAAAGTATTTTTATCAACCAGATCCCGTACAAAGAACAGCTTAACATCGATATGACGACTTCTATGATTCTCAATAGGCGATTTTACAAAATCAATAGTAGCCCTATTATCTACATACAAAACTGACTTCATCTTTTCCCCAGTGACAACCTTTCTACAAAAACATTCACTTAGAATCCTGTCAAACCAAAGAAGTTCTTTTGTCGCTTCGGTCATTGAAATAAACTCAGCTTCCATAGTTGACAAACTCACACTTTTCTCTTTAAATGTTCGCCAAGAAATGGGAGAGTTACCTAAAAATACAATTTGACCACCCAGCGAGGTCCTATCATCTCGATTTGCAGCAAAATCTGCATCAGAAAAAGTTATCAACTGAGGTTTTGTACAAGATAAATTAAGTGTCATATCAATAGTATGTTTGACATATCCTAACAATCTAAGCAAGCCATACCAATGTGTCATTCCTGGATCTGATTGGAATTGACTCATTATATTTACTGCATATGAAATATCGGGACGGGATCTATTAGCAATAAAGGACAAACAACCCAGTACACTTCTGTATGGTAACTGCGACATCTCTCTACGCTCTTCCTCAGACTTAGGACAATCAGATTTAGAATAAACAGAGCCCTTGCTTATGGGTAAGGAGGAAATGGGAAACCTGTACGACTCAAACCTTTTGCAAACATCTTTAATATAGGATTGCTGGTGAATCCGCAAGCCTTCATCACTTTCCTCAAACTCCACACCAAGCAACTTCTTAGTTTTTCCCAAGACCTTTAAATCGAAATATTTGCTTAAAAGTTCTAAAGCTCTATTTATAATCCTTTGATGCTTCCCAAATAAAACAATATCATCAACATACAATAATAACACTAAATCCGAGTCTAAAACGTAAACACAGTTACACCACTCTAATTTCTTAAACCCAATCTCCAAAAGAACACGGTTTATCTCAAAGAACCAAACTCGACCCGACTGATGTAGACCATAAATAGCTTTATCCAACTTACAAAATAAACTTTCTTTACCAACCTCAACAAAACCCGGGGGTTGCGACATATAAACATTTTCAGTAAGAGGAGCATAAAGATAAGCACATTTGACATCACATTGGGTGTGTAACCAGCCTTTAAAGGATACTAATAAAGAAAAGAAAAACCTGATGACACTAAAGTTAACCACGGGACTAAAAGTTTCCTCATAGGATTCTCCTCTAATTTGCTTAAACCCTTGAGCTACTAAACGGGCTTTAAACCTGGCAATTTTCCCCATGTCATCTTTCTTTATAGTGTACACCCATCTACAACCTACAGGGCTGATGTTTGAAGGTAAAATTTCTAAATGCCATACGCCTCTATCATACATAGTATTTATCTCCTCTTTCATAGCTTTTTGCCATTCATCCCTTTGATCAGATTTTATTGCTTGTTTGTAAGTTCTAGGAATAACTGGGTCATATAGTCAAGATTGTGACTGACAAATATTCACATTAGAGTTAACATTATTAGGTTCAGAAACCACTCCTTCAAAAGTATTGCTCCCTTTAAAATCAAACAAGTTAGGCTTAAAAATTAAATCATTCTCCTTACAATAATCCTTCACTTCCCTTGCAGACCTTAACCTATCGGAATCATTATCAATATCAAAATAATAAATATCCTTACGAATACCAGTATTTCTGGGAACAACTTTTCTTCTCCAGTGAGTATCTCGTAATGTGGTGTGAGGCTTACTAGGGGAATCACTTTCTGAAGAGGACCCCTGACCATCACTCTCTGCCCTAGAAGATGACCCGAGGGAGTCGTTGGAGCTGTCAGTGGTGGCTCTGACCTCCTCAACAACGTCTTCATCCTCGATATCACTCCTAGTAGCAGGAACCCACTGAAACTCTCCTGGAGTATCGCCCAGCACTGCTCCATTTAGCGCATCCCTATAACTGGTTTGTTCATTAAAAGAGACATTAATGGTCTCAACAATTCTGTCACTATCAGGCAACCAAACTCTATAACCTTTTGTTCTAAAAGCGTAGCCAACAAGATATCCTCTACTAGCCTTTGAATCCAGTTTTTGCCGTTTCTGACGAGGGTCACCAACATACGCCAAACACCCAAATGGTTTTAAATGCCTGACAGAAGGTTTATAATTACCAAAAAGTTCAAAAGGGGTTTTGGTCTGATTTTTGTGACATAAACGGTTCCAAACATAGGTGAAGTGGAGAACTGCCTCTGGCCAAAAATTCAAATCCATGCCACTTTCTTTTAACATGGTTCTAGCCCCATCTACTACAGTCTGATTATACCGTTCAACAATACCGTTCTGTTCTGGAGTAAAAGTATTTGTAAATTCATGACTTATTCCCCTTTCAAGACAAAATTCTTCCATTTTGTTATTATCAAACTCTCCCCCATTGTCGGATCTTATGGCCTTAACCTGTCTACCCAAAAATCTTTCGGCACGGTTAATATGTTGCCTTAAAATTTCAAAAACTTCCGACTTCTCTCTCATAGGGTATAAAGAAGTTTTACGGGAAAAATCAATTATAGAAACGAAATACCTTTCTCCTTGCCTGCCCTCAACCTGACTTGGACCCCAGACATCAGTATACAAAAGTTCCAATGGAGATTTGGATCGAATAAAATTTCTAGATTTAAAAGATGTCCTCCTAAACTTGTTAAGTTTACATGATTCACATTTAAATTCCCCTCTCTTAAATTTGGCAAACCCCTAGCACCTGCATTTCTACATGTATGAGCTATCAAATAAGGACTAACATGTGCCAGCCTTCTGTGCCAAACATACATATCATCATGCTTACTGGTAGAAGATGCTTCAAAACTAACTCTCTTAGTAACTTTGCTAGGAATTTTGGGGTATAAATAGTAAACACCATTTTTAAGAATGGCTTTAAAAAGGGGTTGTCCGTTGCATGATATCTTCACCTCGCCACTCTCACCAGAAAAACATGCCCCATTTATATCTAAACGAGGACCAGATATTAAATTACGCCTTAATTTAGGAGAAAACATTACATCTTTAAACATTAAGATTCTTTGCCCAAACTTTAATTTAATAGTTCCACACCCTTCTATAGGAAAAGTTACACCTTCAATGGCTACAGCCATATGCTCATCATTTAAAGGGGTAAATTCAATAAAAAGATCTCTATTTTTACAAAAATGATGCGAAGCTGCTGTGTCGAAGACCCAGTCAGCATCTCCATCAACTAAGTTAGCTTGAGACAAAAAGAATGAAGTATAGGACTTACGTTCTGGACTGTTCGACAGATAGGACTTACGTTCAGGACTTCTCTGACGAATGTCTCTAGATCGGCCTCTTTTCACTTTGTCATCAAGTCTACGAGAATCACTGTGTTGATGCTTAGCAGGAGATCTTGTATATTGTCGTGGAACTCTCTTATCACTATGAGGGCTAAAGGATCTAACTAATGAAGTATCACGATGAGATGAAAATTCGGCTGACGGTGAACTATCTCTGTTACAGGATAACATACTCCTTCGGAAACTATGGCATTGGCTTTTAACGTGACCTGGCTTTTTGCAAAAATAACAGCTCAACTTCTTTCTAGCTTTTCTCTGGTACTGTAATGATTGAGCTTCAGGATACACTTTACTATGATCACGTTCTCTCAGTTGAAGCCTGGTTTCTTCGGCTACCAATGAAGTCACCACATCGTTAAAAATAAACTCCTCCTCTTTCCATCTGAGAATTGCCTGTACCATGGAATCAAACTTTGGAGGCAAGAATCGCAATAGTTGAAATGTCACATATACGTCATCAAACTTTTTATTTATATTTTTAAGCTGGTTCGCCACTCGTAAAAGCCTGGCAGCATATAAATTAATGCTCTCACCACTGGCAATTTTGCATTCACATAACTCAGTGAAAACTTGCATATGACGGCTTCTTGTGTCTGGGTAAAAATGAGTATGGAGCTTTTTCCAAGCATTTACTGGATCACTACATTCCTCTATAATTCTTCTGAAATTAGGTTCCACATTTAAATAAATCATAGACAGTGCTAATCTCTGTCTAATATGATAATCTTTAGTATCTTTATCGGCGACACCATTACTATCTGCATTGAGCTCAGGAGGTTTCTCTATTTCTGCCACTATATCCCAAACATTTCTTTCCATCAATAAATATTTCATATCAGATTGCCAATTGGCATAATTACTAGCATTTAACTTCTGAATCTGATTCTGCATCATCATTTTGAAAAATTTATACTTAAACAAAAAAAAAAATTTCACAAATTTAAAAACTTTATGGACCAGCCAAAAAAAATTTATAGTTAAAACATTTTGTATTAAAAATTCTTAAAAACTCTAATTCTAACCTATTTCCTTTCTCTTTTTAAATTATTACTTCAAAAACGAAATTCTTAAAAAAAATTTCTAATTATCGGTCATCGTACGAAAACTAACGGCCCCCCCTAATAAAACTATCTCTTAATCCTCCTTGGGCCGTAGTTACACTTTACTGCACTATATAAAGCATAGCTAAACAGAAACTATCTCTGCGTGGGTATTAGATGCCCATAACCAAAAATGTTATATGAGACTACTCATATAACTAGTGCTTAAAAATGATCTATTACTTTTATATAAAGCACTTCAATAATACATCCTAAAACTAAGCAGATAAAAAAATTCGCAGTAAGAAGCATCCGCTGAAAAATAAAACCCTAAATATGCAGAGAGAGAAAAATGGTTGTTTTTATGCAGTAAGTGTAAGAAGAAATGATGACCAGATAAATAAAAGAAAAACTTAACTTTATTAAAATTCTTTCATGATAAAATACGATAGTTTAAAAATAAAGGCTTTGAAATTAAACAAACAAATATTGATTAACTTTATATCTTGCAGAAAATAAACGTAATAAAACAATACTTTAAGATAATCCCTCCGGAGCTCATGCCATATAATATATTCCTTCTAAATCAAATTGCAAACGAAAAATGTCACCTGTCGTAAAAGAATTCACTTTATTTCATCTTTAAACTTGAAGAAAAACATCGTAGAATTAGCGAAGATCCAAAGATTAAAAACATCCTCTTAGCAACTCCATCGTACGTAAAACTCAATAACATAAACTTCATATCCGTTAAATAAACATCAGAGCGGCAGACATCTAAACACCGAAAGCGAGACGACCAGCATGCATCAAAAACAAACGTTCTCCAACAGCTATCACGCCGTTCCTTTTATCTATATCGGCAAGTACCGAGAGCTGCTCCGCAGAGAAGCTGCAATCTGAAACGCCCTCCTTCCATCGCACGTGGGAAAAAGTAATTTGCATAGGCACGTGCCGCGCCAAAGGCGAAAAAGAGCACTCGTGGACAGGCAACGCCACCTACCGGCCAACGGAGTTACCGCTCAGTTCGAAAACGATATACGATAGAGCTCGGCTGGAAAAACATCGCGATGTAAAAGTCCGATGATACGATGCAAGTTCTCTTTAAAACAAATAAATAGCTACACAAATGGACAAAAATAAATTAGCTGTAAAGATGAAAGGTAAGTCATAACTAAACAAGTTTCAAGGTAAAAAATATATTTAGTTGAATAAAATAAAGAAATAATGCAATTGATAAGAAAAGTGGGAATATGGCTAACACTAATAATAAGCTAGAAGTAGCTCGGAGGCGTTCGGTAGCTTCATCGCCCCGAGCCCAACCCTTCCCGCTTTTCGGTGTCTTTAATTTGTGTAATTTCCCTTTTAAATTTGTCCGGTTTCAATTTTTGATTTTTTTTTTTTCAATCTGCCTTTCGCTAGAGAGTCTTTCATTCGGGACGTGGCTGGGCACCTGGGAATCTTGCTTCCGCAAAAGAGTCGGAGTAGAGTAGAAGAATAAAGGGTTGCGGACGAAGATGGGCCGCTCGCCGCGGCGGTTGACCCCCCCCCCCCCCCCGCCCACCCCCAACCTCCGCCGAGACTAATAATAAGCTAGAAGTAGCTCGGAGTCGTTCGGTAGCTTCATCGCCCCGAGCCCAACCCTTCCCGCTTTTCGGTGTCTTTAATTTGTGTAATTTCCCTTTTAAATTTGTCCGGTTTTAATTTTTGATTTTTTTTTTTTTTCAATCTGGCTTTCGCTAGAGAGTCTTTCATTCGGGACGTGGCTGGGCACCTGGGAATCTTGCTTCCGCAAAAGAGTCGGAGTAGAGTAGAAGAATAAAGGGTTGCGGACGAAGATGGGCCGCTCGCCGCGGCGGCCCATCTTCGTCCGCAGCCCTTTATTCTTCCACTTATTCCGACTCTTTTGCGGAAGCAAGTTTCATAGGTCCCCAGCCACGTGCCGAGTAAGAGACTCTCTAGCAAAAGCGAGATTAAAAAAAAAAAAAAAAAAAATCAAAAATTGAAACCGGACAAATTTAAAAGGGAAATTACACAAATTAAAGACACCGAAAAGCGGAAAGGGTTGGGCTCGGGGCGATGAAGCTACCGAAAGACTCCTAGCTACTTCTAGCTTATTATTAGTCTCGGCGGTGGTTGGGGTGGGCGGGGGGGGGGGGTCAGCCGCCGCGGCGAGCGGCCCATCTTCGTCCGCAGCCCTTTATTCTTCTACTCTAGTCCGTGTCTTTTGCGGAAGCAAGATTCTTAAGTTCCCAGTCACGTCCCGAATGAAAGACTCTCTAGCGAAAGGCAGATTGAAAAAAAAAATAAATTCTATAAAAGTGAAGCAGCAATTAAATGTAAAACAGCCGTGAATTTACAATATTTTTACACTATATGAAAATTTTGTAGAGTAGCGGCCTATCTTCGTCCGCAGCCCTTTATTCTTCTACTCTAGTCCGTCTCTTTTGCGGAAGCAAGATTCTTAAGTTCCCAGTCACGTCCCGAATGAAAGACTAGCGAAAGCCAGATTTGAAAAAAAAAAAAAAAAAAAAAAAAAATTAAAAAATCAAAAACTGAAACCGGACAAATTTAAAAGAGAAATTACACAAATTAACGACACCGAAAAGCGGGAAGGGTTGGGCTCGGGGCGATGAAGCTACCGAAACACTCCTAGCTACTTCTAGCTTATTATTACCCTCTTATAAATTGGCATACACTGCCGAACTTAAAAATACACACACACACGCACATGTGTGTATGTATAATTCCGCGCATATTCTGATGCAACATATTTGAACTAATTCAAATTAGCTTCATAATAATTTTGTGTTCAACATAGAACGAAAATCTGGGTTTTCGTGACAAATTTCACTTTAATGCCAAAGTGCTATATCTAATGAGTGCTCTGATCTTATGATTAATTAACTCTTTTTTTTCCTTCGTAAATAAGTGCATAATATTTTATTTAATGTTTATTTACTATGTACTTTAATTTCCAACTATGCAATTTTAAGTAATTCAATGCCGAATGGATAAAATGTTTAAAATTAAAGTACTAGTTTTTACTTGTAGAAAGTCAAATTTTTAGTTTTAGGAATACAAGGAAGAGATTTAAAAAAATATTTCTCTCTGTTGAAGAACGCGAAACATTCCGATTCGTTTTTTAAACATAAAGTGATACTTGCAGGCATGATTACTGAAGTATTTGTAATTCAATATTTTTATTCTTCAATAAATTAAATTACAGTCTTGAGTTATAAGCGACTATTATTTCAGAACGGCGGTTATTTCCCTTTCCTGCCCTGTCCGGAAATTTGTATAAGATGCCAATTTTGACAGCACTTCTTGGAAAAAAAAAAAATCTTTTTACCGAAAGACGAGAAAAACCGTTGTATTACATAGTTTCTTAGCATTTATTACAAGCTTGCTAATTTCATGCATTTCGGAATAAAAATGATTTTAAAAATTGTGCAAGAAAATTAATTTGAGAATTCGTAAAAATTACTCATTAAATTTCGTATTTATAAGAGTAGTGAGGCGAACATTGTGTGTGTGTGTGTGGGGGGGGGGGGGGTCGGACTCGCGCACAGAGGGTTCCGTAGAATAAATCTATGAATGTGTAATTGTATTATTTAAAAAAATTTTGCTAAAAGAATACTAAGACTTTGTAAAAAAACTATACAACGTAGGGTTGGGTATAATTGTATATATAAGAACAGTGTAAATGTGTATAAACTTCATTTGGCATTTCATGAAACTAAATTCAGCGTAGTAATAACCTTTATTTCTACAGTGTAGTTAAAACAAAACCTTTGTTCAAAGTTTAAATTTGGCATTGTGCTAAATGCGCTTCGAATTGAGGTACCAAAGTTGCAACGCCGCCTTGGTCAATACCAGGTTTTTCCAGATAGGTGTTTAATTAAATTTAAAGGCACTTGAGGCGTATTGAGAGATACAATCAATGCAAACTATCGCGAATCCCACAGTATTTATGAGATTCATTCTAATTAAATCTTTCGACGGCGATGCCCTTAAAAAATGGACACCTAATTTTAATTCCAAAACAGACAAATGGCACCAAGAATATTTAATTAAAATTTTCCTTTTATCATGTACGTGAAAATAAGCATGTTCGCATTTCCTAATAAATTCGTTTATAAATTCTGGTGTCAGATCATTTTTTCATAAGTTTATAAATAGAATTACTCCGTACAGGAAAGGATTAAGTGGTCGCAGGACTCTTAAAGCTTCAAAATTTAAGAAATTTTAATTTTTTTAGATGTTAAACTCCCATCTTTCCTGAATATTTTGATGTAATTGTTTCCTTGAAATTTCCATTAAAACAGAAGTTTTGGCTTTTAGAATTATACCCGCTCAATAGCTGAAGCGGCGTTTCCGAAGCTTTAATGTCATTATTTTCCAAATGGCGTTTTTTGGGCATAACGCGCAGGATACCTCAAAAACTTCTGAATATTTTTTCATGAAATTTTCAAAACATATATTTCATGTTAGTCTGTATAAACTGAACCTCAAATTTCCTTTTTATTGTTCAAAAAAAAAATATTTATGTGATTTTACTGTTGAAATTTTCAAAATTTTGTATTAGCTAAATGCAACATTGCATTAAAAATATAAAAATGCTTTAAATACAAATTTAAGTTCAGGGAAATTATTACAATCTGAAGTATAAGTAAGCACCAAAATTTCCATTCTAGTTGCAATATTTATTTTGTAATCCTGCGCGTAAACTTATCAGGTCTCGCAGCGTTCTTAAATTTTTCTGTACTTCCTACCACTATTTCAAACAAAGCATCTTCGTGGTAGGTTTCTTTAAAATCTGCAGTAGAAATTTATAATAAAATTTATCGTTTTAAAATAGTGGAAGTGAAGTGAGAAAATTTTAGGAACGCTGCGAGCCCTGTGTTATGCCAATTTTTTGTTCGACAAATGTCTAACAGTTTCGAGCCCCCTCTATAAATACTAATTCTGTATCTTACAATTGTTTAAATACATGAAATGAAAAAACATACTATATCTTTCATCCCAATTAAAATTGTGTTTTAAAATCATATACATTTTAAGACATTAAATGTTGAAAATGATCTTTTTTTCATTTTTTCCACTTTTTAGAGTCCCGAGACACCTTTAATTAGTATGTTTTTAACAATTTGACGTTTATTGCTTTTATACTGTTACTGGGCATCACATTACACATATATATTAGGGATGCAACGAATATTCGGCCACTATTCGGTATTCGGCCTATTCGACCCTTTTGCCGAATATTCGGCCAGCCGAATATTGAACAGATATTCGGCCGAATACCTGTGGCCGAATAGTGGGACATTTGACCGAATACCTGTAGCCGAATAGTGGCATATTTGGCCGAATATTTTAAGATATTTGGTTAAATATGTTCCAGAAAATCAAAACAAAATGCGATTTTAAATATTTTCGACAAACAATATTAAAAAATTACCTAAATACATTAATTATTATAAGAAAAAGATCTCATTCGGAAATATGGGGCGGAGGAAGTATTATGAGGGGCTTGTTAATTTTAAGAGAAAGAAAAGAGAAAAGTAGATCTTGGTAGCAGAAAAGAATATATAGTATTTTAATGGAATGAATAATTATATTTTAAGAAAATAACTTTTTTTTTTTTTGACATACAGAATGTAAATTTACTAAGTTTAAGTTGCACGAAAAATGATATAAAAGACAGAGGACACATGCAAGTTCTTATTTTTAGGGGGTGAAAGGATTTTACTAAAATAAAAAAAAAAGTTTCATTTTTACAGTGGTAATGAGTTCTATTTTAGATAGTATATATATATAAATTACTAGAACTATCTATGGATTAAATAAAAAATTATGAATTAAATTATTATTTACATTTTTAAAAGTCATATGTTATCTTTAAAGTATTTTTTAGGCCATTTAAAGTATTACAAAAAATACATTCAGCTGTTATGATTTTTGAAAACTCAAACAAAAAATTAATTTCAATGAGTCCTTAATTTAATTTTTTATTTTAAAATTGAAAAAAAAAATTAAACAATTAAAATAAAAGCCATTTAGATTAAAGTCAGTATTCGGCCTAAAACTTGGCCGAATATTCGGTATTCGGCCAAATCACTATTCGTTACATCCCTAATATATATCATTAAAAGTTGTTAACTAGGCATAGAGAACGCCGCCCCTGTCCTTGTGTATGTCCAAACTGACTGTACCTTTAAGGGTTAATATCTTGGCTAATTACCGATGATTTTTTTCGAAAATCATTATCAACAATGCTTTTATTCTTCTGCAACGATAGGTATATTCAGTGATACTCAACAATTTTTCTGAATGCCCGTAAATCAAAATTTGTGTATAACAGAAAAATGCTAATTACTCAAAAACTACGTGACCTACGGTAATCGCTATAATTTTCCGGCAAGGTTTATATTAATGTCTACTACCTCTAATTTTTTGATAATTTTAGTTTCAGTAGATTCGGAATTAGATGGGGGGGGGGGGACATATTTTTGCGCTACATCTTCAACAATATCTTTGAAAATATAATACCTAAAATTAAAAGGAATGTATTTTTGAGTTCAGCATTACAAAAGCTTTCACAGGATACCACACATAATATACAAAGAAAAGATTTTTTTTTCAAGTAGCATAATTAGCCCCTCTACTTTTTTACTAAATATATTTATGAATGTTTATTAATCTGAAAATATGTGGGTCAATGGTCTTTATTACTTCCTCGAATTTGAACTTTCCACGTTCCATAGTTTACGAGTAAAATGGATGTGACAGACAGACATAGGAGTGATCTTATAATGATTCCGTTTTTACTTTTTAAGTACGGAACCCTAAAAATAGAGAAACACATAGTAGATGTATGAGTTAAGTGAAAATTGTTCAACAGTTTCAAAAAAGGACAGCGGTCGCATTGTTGCAAATAACCTTAAGCTATATAAAGAATCAGATTGTTTCAAATGACTTAAAAATTCTACTTCATTGACAGGATATAATTTTTGAGGAGGAGTGGGGGTGGGAATGTTCCTGATAGGTTTTAGCGACAATGATTTTCTTTTAAATAGCAGTGCAAAGGGTAGATAAGTGGGAAACTTAATTTGTTGAGACGAGGAGAATTCGTGATTGCATTCATTAAAAATACAGATTCAATTAACCAATGATTTAAATATACGGTGACCACTGGACTAACTGTCAACAACTCACATCCCACCTATCCCCTTGACTGGGAAACTGATTATACTTGGCGCGGGGGGGGGGGGGGGGCTCGGCCTACAGGCGGGGTAGATTTCGAAGTTAAGTACTAATTTCACCAACAAAAGTTAAACAAAGATGAAAAATAAACCCAGTTTAATAATTTTATCTGGCACCTTTTGAAAGTTTTTAGTTTCCTTTTTATGTAAGAGCCGATTTAATCAGAATCATGTCAACGTGGTATAAAAGAAAAATATTTTTCCACGCTCCACAACTCGAAATTTTCAGACGCATTTTTAGGATCATTTTTAAAAGTAAAAACATGCAACTTGCGGACGCGATTTTTTGAAGAGATTTATAAGCGACCTGTATTTCATTTTTCATTCAATTAATTAGAACTTGATTTACAAATAATTATTTTCTCAGTACGACCATTTGTTTTTTTCGTTTTCAGCACTATCGATTAGGGATATACGGTTTAAAACGCCCATTTTGACACCATTTTTTGAAATATATTCTACCTTTTATCCTAAAATCGATCAATACGGCCTATTTATTATTTATGAATAAGAAAACCTACCCATTGAATGCATTTGGGAGAAAAATGAATTTAAAAATGAGTCAGAAAATAAGGAATTTGGATTTGAGTACAACATTAATACAATAATTTTTTCGTCAACCCCTATTTTTGTTCTTTTTTTTTGGGGGGGGGGGGGTGTAAGAGTTTGTCCTATCAAAAACATGTCAATATAAAAGTGGTAGATAATATTAAGAAGGTGTAAATAAATTTAAACGGATTGGATATCTTGTGAATGGATGAAGTTATGAATTTTTTTCTTCTTAAACCTCCCGCCCCCCCCCCTTTTTTTCTGGTAAGAGTCCTACCAAAACTTGTCAGTATAAAAGTTATACGTAGTATTAAGATCTATAATAAATTTAAGTGAATTTGATATCTTGAGAATTGTCGAAGTTATGAATATTTTTTTCCCCTAAAACCCTATTTTTTGCGCCCCTTGACACATTTTAAATTTTAGCAAAAATCTGTGATACATAAATTTCTGGCCCTTTTCTTAGAAGTAATAATAACTTTAAACTGATTTGATATATATTATAATTAAGACGTTATGGGTTTTTTATTTTCGGTTTTCACAAAACCCCTCCCTATTTCTATCCCCGTGGTCCGATTTTGCGCATTAACGAACTTGATCGAAATTTTCTGCCACTTGATTTCATGTGTTAGTTTGAAGAGATTTGTGAAGAATTTTGGAAGATACCGTGTCCATAAAAAAGTTATATATTATATATATATAGATAGACAGATATATAAATAATCTGACAGGGGCGAGGGGGAGCATATGCCCCCGCAGTTTGCCAGGAGCAGAGCAAGACTTACCTTCTACCCCTCCAGTTTTTGTATTGTTTAACTCCTTAATTCTCGCTCTCGTCATAGTCACGGGCTTGTCTTTTATTCCGTTTATTCAGATTTGTCAGATTCCCACCAACTTTATAAAATAGTGTAATTGGCTTTATTGTGGTATTTTACCTGTCATTAAATAAGGTGAATATTTCTTTTTCAAAAAAGTGATGCCAATAAGATATTTGAATTTTTAAATCGTAATTTAATGCGACCGTTAAGAGGTTAATGGTTAAGGCTAAGTTTTATATTTTTCATCTTTTCTTCTTGTTTTTTTTAAATTGTTTATGAGCTATCTTAAGTGTGGACTATTTGATAATTTAAAATTACACAGTCTTCACTTTTATAGCAGTAATTTCTTTCTTACGTCTCAAGATCTTTAATAATTCAAGTATTCCCTACTTTTTTTCCCCCCCCAGAAAAGTGGAACTTATGTTTTCTTTCCCATTATATAGTTGTTTATATACACATGTGGAATAAATCTCTAGATAAACTGTCTTATGACTTCGCCCATGGTCATTATCTCTATGTAGGCTGCATCGACACTTATTTCATAGTACCAGTCAAACATCAGAGGGCACTTAAAATTCACCGAGTTTCGCTGTGAGAATTTATCAAAAAACAGTGATATAAATCTCACATTCCGCTTGCAGAACAAATCCTTATTTAATTACTTTTTCTTGTATTGAGCAGAAAAATTGCAATGAGATTATCATAGAGCAGTTAGGTTCAAAGGGGAAAAAAATCTACCATCTTATTCAGTTTTTCAGTACTCGCTTGTGTCATTTTTCGAAGTTTATAAATACGTACGTAAAAACATTTATAAATATATTTTGCATTTTAACTTAAGTACAGTTGAAGAATATGAGAAAAAGGAAACATGCTTTAGAGAAATATAGACAGAACAACCAGAAACTTTTTTTTGCTTTATTCTATCATCAAAATACTGTAAATTATATAAAAATTTATATGTAATATTTTAAAAAGTAATAAAAGCCTGGTAATCAGGCCCTGGTTAAAACAGGAGCATGGTGGACAGTTGCCGTCCCCCCCCCCCGCCCCATTTGATGGGACCCCATAAGAGTAACAGGATTTTTTTAAGCGTGACAAACAGTTAATATAGGCCAAATGTGATCAAAAACATTTTCAAAGTTTTAGGAAGATTCTTTCTTCTTTGCTTCTCATACCATTTGCTCCCTTCTCACTGTCAAAAAAAAAAGAACAAGCTACATCATCAGAAATCTACTGATTAAAATTTTATTATTACATTGGAGTAATTGTAACATTATAGCAATCCTCTGTTTAATAAAATTAATTCAGAATTCGTACAGTGATTTTTAAATTTTTCACGAACTTTTTTAGTGATTTGTAGAGTTTTTTTTCACATTTTTCGGCGAGTGTTTCACATTGGCAAAAAGAATTTGGTTTCAAATTTATAGCATAATATAGTAATATTTGTCCTCACTGGTTTGAATGTTAGTGTTTTTTAATGCGATTTTCAACACGACTTTTCGAGTTTTTCACGTTTCGAGATAATTTTTCTATAAGGGAACAGATGTCATAAGTTCCCGCGGCCGCCATCTTGGAATATTTCTTGGCGTGAAAACCCCTTTTCCGCCAAGTAGTAAACGTCGCCAAGCACCGGTTTATACGCATATTTGGCTTAACGAAAATAAAATGTAAATAATAAACAAAATTCGCTAAAATGGCAATCAGTAATCGTTGATGTGCACTTAGCGCACATTAACCGAAAAAAAACATCACTGCATTCAGCAGTTCTTGCTGTATAGCATTCTCAAAATTCAGCAATTCTCTCTTTCTAGCAATCTCAAAATGTAAACTCTTAAAGCAGCAAAATATCCATAAAATTATCAACATACCTTAACAGACATCTGCTTTCTTCAAAGCTCCAGCACGAAATATCATCACCGTCATTTTCCAAAATAGGCTTATAAATACGCATTCACACTCTATAAACAAACCTTTTCTTGTCAAAATTTCCTCATATTTCCCAATTACTTCAGCAAGAGCATTTAAACGGACTACAGAAACCATAGTGAAACAAATAAATTCAATAAATTTCACATAAAAATAAAAAGACAGAACTATACAACACGATATCAAAATACATTCACGATATTCCAAGATAAAATGAGCTTCTCAAGGGTTGCCAGAACACGACACGACACGTCACAACACACACGTCACACGGGATTTCACATATCGAGGTTGCAATATCCTTAAACACCGCCAACACGCCAACAATAAAATCGCCAAACGATTCAAAACAACGGCTGAGGGAATATAAAACATCTAAGCCCAATTTATACTCGATAATCTGCACAGGGTGGCACGGAAATAGGCATATGTTATTCATCCTCATAGGTAATTAGTGAAGCAATGGCTGAACGTCCTCAAGCTAACTAATAAAAGCATGTTTCTAAACTTCAACGGTGAACCTGCTGACATATGTGTTTAGCTGAGAAAGAAAAAAGCTAAAAAGGATTGTCAATTTATTCAAATCAAATAAGAAAAATCTTTGTTTTTTTTTTAACGATATTAATTGTTTTATGCCATGGGTGTCGCCAGAGGTATGTATGAAAACATGGTCGGAGCATGTTTTTAGAACTTTTATCTGTTTTTCTCCTTGTGTTTCATGACTTTGAAAAACAACTTTCGTCAGTTTGTCTTGTAAGTATAACCCATTAAGCGAAAAAATATGATTTAGGTTAAGTATGTTATTCGCTATTTTTTGACATGTTTGCATTTTTTTTTCTTCTTCTTTTGACAATGAAATAAAATTTGCAGCTATGGTTATTCAGACTAAGAATTCCGGCTGTTTTCATATCTAAGCCAGCTACTTTCTGACATAAAGATTTTTTTTTATATATAAAAGCATAAAGATTGCAGGTAATTGTGATGTAAAGAATAGAACAGAGTTTTAAGTTTTCATATAACAGTAAACAGTATCTGAAAATGACGGTAAATTCGACGCTTTAGGCTGATTTTTATGACTTGACAACGATGAAATGTTGGTCAATCTGGTAGCAATTGGCTATAACTCTTGCAAGTATCTTGGATGAGTTCGTTAATCAAGTATGTAAATGTTAGTTTTTTTACAGAAACACAAAAAGGCAAACATGCAAAATTTGTCTACACGATAATGTCCGAAATATCGTACAAAATTCAAATCTAACTGGGACTGTGTATTGATCTTGCTAGCATCTTGGATGAATTCGTTAATCAAATATTATTCTGTCACCCTTAAGTGGTCATGTTTTTAGAACTTTTATCTGTACCTAATGAAAACACCTAATGAAAAAACTGGCCGTGTTCAAAACAAAGAGTAGGCTGTTCTCAAATCCAAAGGCGCCAATTTATGACATATGTTTTAATTCGTTTTTATTCAGAAACGCATGAAACTGGCAGGTGTTATTCATACCCTATGTCATCGAATGGAGTTTTCCATTTTTTGATAAAGACAGAAGATCTTTCAGAAAATACTGTCAAAGTGGGCATTTTGAATCGAATTCCGAAAGCGACAACGGAGAAAACTTGTTACGTGACAAGAATTATTTATGTAACTTTATATTCATTTATCAAAAAATGGAAAACGCTATTCGATTCCATACCACTTCAATAGCCAGACCTTTACGTTTAAAAATAATTTAGAAAATGTGACGGAAAGTTTCGCATTATTGAATAGCGAATTTGAGAACCGCCTAAATGAATATATCTTCACTTTCGGTTGTCCGATTTTATAACATTTTTAACTTGATTTAGTTATTTGTTTTTTGAACCGGAAGACGAACCAAATTTTATGGCTAATTGTGTGTCAAAAGTATAAGCGTCTGATATGTATCCTATGGATTCCGAAATCTTTTTCTCAATTTTTTAAAATGTATCTTTAATGTATAGGGGGGGGGGGGGGGATGTCACGCTAGAGGATTGAGAGTTTGTGTTAGTTGAATGTGTTGGCGTCTTGATAAATAAGGAGCGAAATTACTGACAGAATAGTAGCTTAAAATATTACATGATTTTATCTGACAGCATTCGGTTATAGCTCAAAATTTAATTCATTAAGAAAATGAAAAACTGTGTGCGATTCCGAACCCTTCAAGTAATGACTTTAAGTTTCAATCTTTTGAATACATAAACATGGATTTTGTTAGAGTGCAGAAAGATTTGTTATGTGAAAGTGGGAGAAGAAAAGTTTCAGAGCAAGTATGAATAAGTACATAGATCCTACAGAGATTTTTCTGCTATCAGTATACTAACGACTTACGGCTGCCATTAAACATCTGGTTTGGAATTTTATTTACCTGTCACCGGTGCCATGGTTGTTAACACCGTACATCTTGAATGATTGTTTTGTTAATGACCGTTTGTGAGAAACATGTAGGGGTAAGAATAAGACTGCGTGCGCACGCTTATTTTGCCTACTTCTCTAGTTTTCTTGGAAAATCTTTTCTTCTGAACCGATCTGCGGTTTATTAACAAAAGAATGGGGGGAATCAACAATAGGTCAGGAGATAAGGAGCAGGACTCTACTTGAAGGAAAGGTTCTTCTTTTGCCGGACATCAGTCCCTTTGCTGCTACAATCGTTAAAAATCAAAGACACCGCGTGGCCACAAATAACGAAGCCGACACTGAAAACAGAAGGATGGTGCGTACGCAGCTTAAGAATGAATAGGAAAAAAGAACAACGACTGATCACGCTCTTTTGTCTTGAAAAATAGCATTATCAGTTAAAAGTAAAGTATTTTGAACTTTAATTTTGTGAAAAGCTTTTCACTCATGTAAAATAGAAGTCTCAACTTATATTGAATAACAAATGTAAACGGATATTTTAAGCATTATTGTACATATCCCTACATTTTGATATATATATTTAAATATTATCAGTGAAAAAAAAAAAGAACGGGAAATAGGTAAGTTTAATTTTTAAATTTATAAATTTACCCTGGAGTTTTTGCATTCTTATTTTTTATTATGTGAACTAATAATATTTTCATTGATCTTGCTACGCTCCTAAAATATCAACCATAACATAAAATATTTATAGTTAAAACAGTATTTAACTTATCTTCAAGATTATTTTATTAAATTATTTTCAAAATTAGAAAATCTATATTTTTTCACCATTTTCTTCCTAAAAGCATTTTTAACATTTCATAACATAGCTTCAAAAAGCATAATTAATTTCAATTTATCTACCTGACTGTATGTATTCTAACTAGGGATGCACCGGATATTGATTTTGCCGGATATCGGATACTGGATATCCGAAGCTCCTTTGCCTGCCGGATTCGGATATCCGGCACTAGATATGTTTTTAGTTATATGGTGAATTATTTTTTTTATATAACGCCATCTCAGAGCAATAAATTACAAACATGTTTCACACATCATTAAAACATTTTAAATGTATTGAAATATAATTTACAAAAACTATATCTCTTTGAATGGGCTTGAAATTCAAGTTTTCCCCAGGAGGGGAATTTCCCCACCCAACATTTAAAAATGCAGGGGAGTTGAACTGTTAGAAAGGGAAAAAATATCTTTAAACCCCTTTATTTTTTATGTTCCACTTAAAGAATTACATTAATACAGACATGACAAAATACCATTGAAATAATTTAAATTAAAAACTCAAGATAATTATCCAAAATGTTTATTTTTATTAAAACAAAGGAACAGAATCAAGTTTTATATATATCATGTCTATTTTTCAACTTTCACCTAATGTTATGGGCAATTAACAACTGGGTTGCTAAATGAATTTCATAATTTAGATTTTATTCCATTTTGCGTGATTTAGCCTCTTTCACAAGTTACACTTTTGACAAACTGCACAGATCAACTTTTATAACTTTAGAAATTATCGGAAGCGCATAGTTATACTCTGTCCAAAAAAAAAAAAAAAAAAAAAAAAAAAAAAAAATTAGAAAACTTTGCAAAATCTGATGTGCATTAATTTTTAACTTATTTGCATGAATAATGCATATCGGTGATTCTATTGTCAATATCCTATGGTGATTGTATGTCACTTCTGAACAAACTTGTTTTATTATATCCTTAATGGAATTGTAGTTAAAACTGTAATCCCTGGTATTTTTATTAATTGAACTATGTTCTATGCATTGGAATTTTAAATCCATATCCAAAGTTTGAAAAGGAAATAGTCAATTGACTTCTTCTATTACATGATAAAAGGTTGATTTCAAAAAGTCATGTCCTAATTTCTGTGAATTGCAAGAATCAACTAGTTTGTTATTTCTAAACATGTTTTTTTAAGTTCCCCAATTTTTTTTTCTTCCTGTGTACCACAAGTGTAATCTCATTTTGTTGAGGGCTGACTATTGGTCAATTTGGTAGGGCTCCGTCTCCGGTGGCCATTACTGCCCTTTTAGTTATTTCCTATTTTGGGCACATGGAAAAAACATCGCAAAATACATAAATCGGTCATAAAAAAAAATATCGCCGATTTCGTCAATCATGGTGAAAATAAATAAAAAAAATTGTCCACCGGTCGCAAGGAGAAAACTGAAGTTCATGGGAAATCGGCAGCGGGAAAATATCACAAAATTCGTCAATCGATCATGGAAAAATATCGTGAAATTTGCCAGTCTGTCACAAGCAAATATCGTGAAATTCCTCAGCCGGTCACAGAGAAAAAAACGTGAAAATTTTCAATTGGATGCAGAAAAACAATAGTTACTTTCATCAGTGTGTCGCAAGAACAAACAGGAAAATTTGCCAATCGGTCACAGAATAAAACTGCTATATTTGTCAATTGATCTCGAGAAAAAAAAAAAAAGTATGAAATTCACCGATCGGTCCTAGAAAAAATCGTGAAATTCAGTCTGTCTGTCCTGGAGAAAAAGCGCAAAATTTTTCAGTCAGATGCAGAAAAACAACCATGAATTTTGTCAATCTGTCGTAAGAAGAAACTGTGAAATCTGTCAATCGATAGTAGAAAATATCACGAAATTTGTCAGTCGGTCTTGTGAATTGATCGTCGTTTTACAAAGAAACATTTTCGGCAAGGACCCGGAACTGGAGCCCGGAGCCGGAGCGCTCTGGAGCTGTGTTTTCCCTGGAGCTGGAGCCGGAGCTAGCAAGCTCTAAATTTTCCCCAGCTCCAGGGCTCCTTTAGTTTTTAATATTCTTTTAAATCTTTTTTTTTTCAGTTTTTTAAATTTCTAGGCTTAAAATATTTTAATTACATCATTATTAAGTATTTTAATTATATATCATTTTTTAGGTTATTATTATTATTATTAGAGAAGGAAAACCTCTCAAAAAATGGTAACACTACTTTACTTCTACTTGAACTAAGTGACAACACTATTTGAAAACAAATATGGCCGCCTGTTGCTTACATGTGTATATACATGTAAACAACATGTATATATAACATGTAAATATAATGTATGTATAACAACATGTATAAAAATGTGTACATAGTTGTACAATTTCGGCTGTTTGAAAAGTGTAGAAGAAATTTAAGATTTTTGTATTTAAAATTCCACCAAACTTTCTATTTTAAAAGCAAAAGCTAAAAGATGTCATATTTTCTGAACAAGTATTTCAAGTTTGATAAGAAAAAAAATGCATTTTGTCAGATCTTTAATGAAGGTAGAAAGTATTTGTGAGCAAAAAATTAAATGTGTAAATTAAAATCTGCAACTCAAAAGCACGAAGACTGAGCCGAGTTGGAGCCGGAGCCACAGTATTTTCTCTAGGAGCGGAGCTGGAGCATCAAAAATTGTTCGGCTCCGGGTCACTGATTTTCGGAAAATGATTTTTTGGAAACAGGAGCCGCCTTCCCACAATAGGGAATAATATAATAAATAGGGCATAATAATAATATTTAGGGCACGAATCCTGCCATCCTGTCTCGAAATTCAAGCCCTGTAATGTATATTAATAATATTGCATAAAAAATGTAATTTAAACATTAAAATATTCTTAAAGATGAATGCAGGCGTTATTTATGTATGTATGTATGTATGTGTGTTTTAATATGTATTGTAGTAGGTGTGTTTTATTAAAATATTCTGTTTATTTGTACAATGAAATGCTGACAATTGCTACTGGATTTGGATATGGGATTGACTATATTGATAATTGCTGATAATTGCAAAATAATTAATTTGTACAATGAAATGCTGATAATTTGTACAACAAATTTTAACCAATTAATATGCGTATAATTGTAGAGTATTTTCACAAGGAAATACTACATACTTTCTTTTTATAATTTAAACATAAAATATCTACTAATATACCCATGATTAAAGAGTTATTTTCTCCAAACATAGGTTTAGTCGATGCCCTTTTCTGTTTTAATTATTTAATATTGCTTTTGCTCTAAGCCGCGTTTAGTTTTATTTTAAGTTAAATTATTTTGATATTTATAAGTAAAAAGAAAATTACTTTTAATTTTAAATATTTATAATGAAGTTACAAAAATAACTAGATGGATTTGCCAATCCCAAAACTTTCTTCTATCTCATACATCTTAATATTTCAAAAAGTAGTTTCAAATGCTAATATTTCAATATTATTAGTTCAATATTATACCAACTTTGATTTTGATCTAAATATTTCTGCTCCAGTCAATTAATCCGAATAAGAATAATTTAATCTCGATCAGGATATTTATTAAAATCAATAATATTTTCGTTATGCTGTTGTACATCAGCTGTTTGTGAATAGCCAGCTTAGCAGGATGCGAAGTTCCCTTCGCTTCATGAGCCGACAATATACAGTACAAAAAAACTGCTAAAAATCGAGAAAATTTTACAAAAATCTCTGTTATAGTGCCACCTTCAGGCGGAATATTTCCAAATTCGAGGAGAAACTGCTGGCCATAGCCAAAAATATACACACAAAATTGGTTCAATTCTATGCTTAGCTTCATATACTTTTATATGGTAAAATAATGAAAATAACACAAAAATCCGTATTATAGTGCTCCCTTCCAGCAGAATATTTTCAAATTGAAGGAGGATCTGCTGGCCATAGCCAAAAACATAGCTACCCCCTAAAAATTGGTTCAATTCTATGCATAACTTCATACACTTTTCGATGGTATAAGAATGAAAGAGGCACAAAAATCGCTATTACAGCACCCCATTCTGGCAGAATATTTCCAATTTAAAAGAGAACCTGCTGGGCATAGCCAAAAACAAATAGAAAAAATTTTGTTCAATTTATATGGATAACTTCATGCACTTTTCGATGGTACAACAGTGAAAATGGCACAAAAATCGCGATTACAGTGCCCCCATCCCCTTCCAATGGAATGTTTCCATATTGAAGGAGGGCCGCCTGGCTATAGCCAAAAAAATTCACAAACAATTTGGTTCAATTCTATGCATAACTTCATTCTCTTTTTGATTGTACAATGGCGACCCACGGACAGACAGACATTTTGTATAAACACGTTTTGGGATATCTGACCCCTAAAACATCTAAATTCGTCGAAAACCGGAAATCGAAAAAAAATCTATTACGATACTTTCTTCTAAAAATAGGCCTGTTTAATTGTTAAACTTAAAAGAAAGAAAGAAGATTAATAAAGTCATACTTTAATAAACAACTTCAAATCTTGTTTTACATTCTGAAAGTAAAGGTACAAGTTTCTAAAAGAAGTAAACGTAAATTCTTAAATTTATTATAAAGAGTTCAAATATCAATGTTAGGAAAGCTGGCAATTCTTTAAACTTTTGAGAATTAACTTTTACTCATGAATAGTGAACTTACTTTCATATTTTGCTTTATAAACAAAATTTTTCGGCATTGTTTGGGGTCAAACGATTTCTGTTATCCTTATATATTCGCTTCACTGTGCTCTACCGGATATCCGGCAGAGAAGTCGGATATCCGGTGATTGTGATTCGGATATCCGATGGTATTTCGGATATTGAAAAATCAGCCGGATATGCCGGATATCGGATATTTGCCGGATATCCGTTGCATCCCTAATTCTAACTTGAATAAAAATAAAAATGGCTTTATATGATAATTCAATGAGGTGCACGCTAGATCTTTTATTTTCAAACTTCATTCCAAATTAATGTATATTTTAATCAATGCAAAAACCCTTGACGGGTTAAAAGTTTCTGACGCAGCACTTTATCTTATGCTCTAAGAATTTTAAATATGGAACTTAAAAATACTGAGATCAAATTTTGAGTGACGTTATGCTATTTCTTAAAAAATATATTTGTATTTATTTCACCATTTTATTTTTGTTTTATTTATAATCGCATGTGCAAAAGTTATGTTCAACATGAAAAGCTGCATAAAATTTTATTCGCTGTTGCTTTATCATTTACATCTCTCATAAATTCAAAATATGTGTTTTAAAAGATATGATATAAAATTTAAGTGACGCCTTGATGTGACTTTAAAAGGTTTGTTTTTTAAAATTCAATTTAAATTATTTTTGACTTGGTTAAAATATTTTTTTTACATCTACACAATACTTTTAATTTTCCAATTCACTGTTAAATATATCACTTTCATTGAATCTATACTATGCATTGAAATGTATTTATTTCAATAAATTGATTTATCTTTTGTGTCACGCTATTCAAAATTGTGAGTAAGATTTATGTAAATGGTTTATTTGCGTCAAACTATCCTTTTTCATACATTTCATGTAGTTTGGACACAATGACGCAAAGAAACCATTTACATAAATCTTACTCACAATTTTGAATAGCGTGACACAAAAGATAAATCAATTTATTGAAATAAATACATTTCAATGCATAGTATAGATTCAATGAAAGTGATATATTTAACAGTGAATTGGAAAATTAAAAGTATTGTGTAGATGTAAAAAAAATATTTTAACCAAGTCAAAAATAATTTAAATTGAATTTTAAAAAACAAACCTTTTAAAGTCACATCAAGGCGTCACTTAAATTTTATATCATATCTTTTAAAACACATATTTTGAATTTATGAGAGATGTAAATGATAAAGCAACAGCGAATAAAATTTTATGAAGCTTTTCATGTTGAACATAACTTTTGCACATGCGATTATAAATAAAACAAAAATAAAATGGTGAAATAAATACAAATATATTTTTTAAGAAATAGCATAACGTCACTCAAAATTTGATATCAGTATTTTTAAGTTCCATATTTAAAATTCTTAGAGCATAAGATAAAGTGCTGCGCCAGAAACTTTTAACCCGTCAAGGGTTTTTGCATTGATATCATTACTTTTTTGAGGTTAATGATAAAATGATTAAAAAAAAGATACTTATGGAATTTAATGCAGATTTAATTTTTACTATTTTATTACAATTTTCCTTATAGCAGTTTGTATATAAAAACAACTGGGTAAGTATAATCGCAGATCGCACAGAGGGTTTCATTTGATATTCCTTTAAAAACACTTTATCCTTAAATTAATAAATACAAAATGTTAATTTATAATTATTAAATCCTTAAATAGATGTAGCACCAATAGTTCCAATTTTAATGGGGCAGGGAACGCACTCTTTTAAACAAACCACCTTCCAATTGAAGTCATCAAAAACCAAGTTGAATAAGCCAGAGCCCGTTGTGTTGTTTGACAAACAGCAGTCTCATGTCCCCTCCTTTCCCCCTTTTTCAAAATTTTTCAGACCAGTACCTAAGAATGGAACAAATAATTTTTTCTCTTCAGAAATTACGATAAAAAAATAGTATGCAGTACTCATAAATTTACTTTAATGCTATATAGGGTGATTATTAAGTTAATTATAACGTTTGGAATCTGTTGCATTGATGTCCGAAAGGTAGTTTCTGAGTTATGGAAGCTGGACCCATAAGGCGCCATAGAGGGGCGAAGCCCGCTAGTGTCTATCATAATTATATCTGCCATGTGGACTAATTGCGATATTTAATCAAAATAGCCCCCCCCCCCCCTCATCCCCGGAAATATAACAAATACAAAATGTGTCTTTATAAACCTATCGTCAAATAGGTTTTTATTTCTTTTTCCCTAAAAAAAAACATGATTTTTATATCCGTAACGTAAATAGCGGACGAAGCCCGCTAGTTCCTATCATAATATATATTTTTAATAATTTTATATAGTCTATAATAAAAATCAGACTTAAAATAGTCTAGTTCCATGAGTACTTGTAGTGTCAGTTACATGCTACGATTTTTGGATACCAGTATTTTAGAACGGGAAAATGTGACTTATTTTATCGGAGATATCTCATTAATTGAATAAGGTGAAGCAAACTTTTTGAAAAAAAAGGTGGGCAACAAGCATGGCAGTTATCAGCTATGTGACTTTGTGCTAAAGTCCATTAATTTGACCTGCTTTAAAAAGATTACGGAAGATTGAATTATAGTAGAAACTGGATTAACCGAGCTTCGATTAATCAAGGTTTCTGTTAACCGAGCCGATAACAAAGTCTGATTTTTTTTTTCCTTTTGAATGAGCCTTAAAAATAACCACACTCTTTAGCTCACTGTCCGTGCTATACAGGCCCTTCTGCCCCCAAAAGCCCTCAACTCCAAAGAAACATTGGACCCTGAGAAGTCAATAGCGAATAATGCTTTGTTTCCAGTGGCTGTGTGAACTTTCGTAAATTTTTCAATTTGCATTTTAAAATTTACTACTGGTAGTTGATTTTCTTTTTAAATTTGTTAAGCTGTGAAATGGAACTTTACATATATTTACTTTTATTATTTAAAAAACGTTCTATATATTTTTTTTAAAAGAGATGTTAAATTCGCAAGCACGGCGAGTTTTTACACACAGTTTCTATTAACCGAGATTTCAGATTCCGATTTACTAACAGTCCCAATTAGCTCCGATAATCGAGGCTGCTCTGTATAATTAAAAAATCAATGGCGATCTTACTGTAAACGGGTTTCCCTTTACTGAGGGATTTCAAAACCGAATCAGCTGATGTTAGTTGCTGTTTCCCTGCTTGATTAAATAAGATTAGTTAAACATTTGAAAATTACCAAATATAAAAGGAACTAAGTCAACAGAGTCTTTGCTTTATGGTATTTTTTAATAACGCTATAAGAAAATGATTTTAAATAAGAGATTTTAAATGTAACGTTTTAAATCTGACATAATTTTCACCAAACTTTCCTTTCTCTTTGTAACATTCAACTGAAAATATTTTTATTATTAGAAAGATAATATTATTATTTGCGCTACCTTAAAATTAGCAACTATAGTTAAAAATATCATCTCGAAATTTGAAATAAATCTCTCATATAAATATATTTTTTAATTTACACTGTTTTGCAATATGTTTTGCAATGTGTTTTGTAAACTGTTTTGGCCACTTTGGCCAATATGACGTAATTTCCTCCATTTACGACTTTTAACACATATCAATGAATTTATAATTTAAAAATTTTCTTTTTCTTTTAATATTCACGTGTAAATATAATTTTTATGACGTAATTTTCAATGTTTTCCTTCTTTTAATGCGTAATCATTTAATTCTAATTTGAAAATAATTGATTATTTTATAATTTTCTTTCATTTTAAGTAAGCATGTGTAAAAACAATTTTTATGACGTAATGTTTAATATTTTCCTGCTTTTAACACGTTATCATTTAATTCTAATATAAAAGGATTTTTTTCTGTTTATAATAGTCACGTGTGAATAAATTTTTAATTTAAAGGATATATTATTCTTTGCGCTGTTTTAACATTTGGCAACAATTTAAAATAACCTTTTCTAAAATATGTAAAAAATATCTCTGGAAATTCTGAAAATTTTAATTTAAAATTGAAATAAAACGTCAAAAAATTAGGCAAGTTAAAAATAATAAATGCACTCTGCAAACTTCGAGTTTCTATTGAATGATTAAATTGAATGAAAATGATTAAATTCCCATGTATATATTTTTTTTCCTATGAGACTTTTTTAATGAGACAATTTTATCCAGATTTAACATTAAATATCTCTTAAAATAATTCTTCGATTTAAAAACTGTCTATTCAACGTTTTTATCAAACATTTCTCTATAATACTGCGCAATTGCGTCAAAAGATGGCGACACCAGAATTCTGATATGCTTATTATGTAAACTGTAAATATTGCAGAGTTAAATAAAAAGAATTGTCTCGGGGTTATCAAACTTCATTGATATTTATAAATAAAACATTTCAACTAAATTATTTATTATAAAAGAATTATTACATCACAATAGCTTTTATGCAAGGAAAATAATAATAATAATAATATGGATGTCAGTGATTATATATTGATTGACCGTCATAATAATAAAAAATGATATTATAAAAAGAAGAGCTGAAATGAATTATTTTTTTACGTTTCTGATCGTGTGATTTATATTCAAATAATAATTATTAATGTATATTTTTTGTAAAGTGATTGAAATTAAATATATTTATAAAATTTATGGTAATATTTTTATTGTTGAAAAATTGCCAAGAAATAATCATCATCAAATTGGCGTCATTATAATTGTAATTTTATTTAACTTAATAGCAATTAAAAAAATTACAAAGGAACTGAGAATAATGGTCAACTAGCAGACTTTTAAAAAAAAACATTCACATGTGAAAACACGTACAAGAGAGTATCGAACTGTCTATCCTAAGGTCAGTAAACGATGGCCCTTAGCCACTCAGCCAGTGGGAAGACAAAATTTTTCTCCCCAAAAGTGGTTAAAAAGAAAGCATGTGTAGGAATACAGTGTTATGCATTTTCGGTGAAATTTCCATAGAATGGCGAAGAAATATAGTCCGATTTTTCATGCGCATTATAAAACGAACAAGAGTCTTGCTGGAAACAAGTAAATTGTTATTTGGTTTATCTGAAACATATTTATTTGATTTTTAAAAAATAGCCCGTGTCATTTTCGAGAGAAAAAAAAATCGAATTATTTAACGAACGAGAGTTTTCCCAGAAAAAAGAAAAGTGTTATTCACCTCGCCTTAATCACATTTATATTATGTATCAATTTAAAAATAATCGTTAGAACCGTTTTCGAGATTTTCAAATTAGGAACTTCCTCGATATTATACCAACGTTTTCACTTTAAAAATGGCTATTTAGATCTCAAAATATACTGCACGTAGAAATGCAAAAATTTCAGTATACGATTAGACTGCAGATATAAGACTGTTCAAGAAAATTCAGAACAATAAGACATATATCTGCTGAGTTATTAAAAGGCGGCTTTTCGCGTTTTCTTTGATGTCGAGTTAGCTGTATATATGAGTTCCGGCATCTACGAATTCTATGATACGATACGATACGATTTTAACGATACGATACGATTTCAGGCTTAAGGCTGCGTCACTCGAAATACTACCGTCTTCCATGATTAGAACAAGATACTACAATACATTATCCTATTACATTCTATTGTAGATACATATTCTACTTCAGATAGGTTTTCTTAGTAGGCACACAATCCTAATTGTTTTTTTATTTCTTTCTCCAGATTAAGAATTTTTTTGTCAGTTTAAGAATTTCGTTATACTAAGTTCCGTTATAAACAGATTACGTTACAGATAAGTTCTTTTAAGGTCAGTGCAAAATAAAAAAGTCCCCCCTCTCCAACATAAGCAATAAAAATGTCAATTGTCTTTCATTTTCAACTGTTCTGTGATTATCAAGAAAAACAGTCTCGGCAATGGAAAGAGGCAGAAACTGATTCGTCGGAAAGATTTCGGATCCGATTCAGATCCTACGAATGTAATACAACATGAAAAGCACTGCTTAACCACAACAAAGACAGCGCCATTTATAAGATGTATCTATTGGGACCTTTAAGATCCAGTGGAAGCTTTTAAGTGGTCAGGCAGTGTTTTTCGTGTGTTATTATTTTCCTAAGATGGAGAAGGATCCGGAAATCGGTTCGACAAAATCCCTCTCCATCTCTTTCCGTTATTGAGACTCCCCTTTATTTTGTTGACTGCAGAACAGTTGGAAAAGAAAGGTCAGTTGATATTTTTATGGCTTTCGTAAGAGGGGTTTGAAAAAAAAAAAAAAAAAAAAAAAAAAAAAAAAAAAAAAAAAAAAAAAAGCAAGTAAAAACTGCTTACAGAGAGATTTGTTTTAACAGTTTCGTTGTATTTAGTTTGCATAAGATATAAAAATTGTTAAAAGATATTAGCCCAGCCCTCAAAAAATTTTCAGAGGAGTTCGAGAGGTTGATGTGTAGAAAACCTATTTTATAATTTTAGTATAAAATTTTAGAGGAAATTTACTGTAACATGACGATATATATTGTGGAAATGAATTAGCAAGACTTAGGTCGCGATTTGGTTAAAATTTTCTTATGTGTGTTGTCCCAGAAGGGATGTTAGACTTTCGCTTAGAGTGTTGCCACCGAATAAAGATTAATATAGTGTTGCCACTGAATAAAGAGAAATGTATATAACGAAATAAAATTAAAAGATGTTGGCTTTCAATAAAGCGAAATGCATATGACGAAATAAAATTAAAAGATGTTGTCACCAAATAAAGATAAATATATGCAAAGAAATAAAAGGTAATGCCACCGAATTAAGAAAAATAAAGTGCTGCCATTGAAAAAATGAGAAATAATAAAATAAAATAAACATTTAAGATAACATCACATAAGCAAAATAAATATAACATTTGCTTTGAAAAGTAAGTATGAAAATTAAAATTTAGCAGTGAAATAATAATATAATAATAACATTGAAATAATAAAGGTTAGGTTGAGACGAAAAATAAAGTTTGTCTTTTGACTCATACACATTTTATAGCGCTTTGTACACTAGACAAAGTGGGAGAAAATTCAAAGCTTCAATTTTTCAGAAAATTAACTTGATTTTTGGACGATTTAAGCATAATGTTTGTATGAGATTTTTTCTTGCAAAGGAATCCTTTGATGTTTCTTTTATAAAACGGTTTTAACAATTATATCGACATTCAACAATTTAATCTAGATTTCCTGTATAAACACATAAATAAAAATCCCTTTCTTTAAAATGTATGTGGAACGATATTGAGTCCCAATACTGTATGAAAATTCTTTCACCTACTCCCCGTTACTTAATTAGCATATAATTTTATGCATAGTGAAACTTGGTTAAGTTTAAAAACATTGTTATTAACATGCTAGAAGAAAATTAATTCAACGATTAGTTAACGGAAAATGTAAGACATAAAATATTTAAGAGAATTGTAACAGTGAATTTACCTAAGGAGTTATACCTACATTTACCTAAATATATTTTATTCTACATGATTGTGTGAGGAAATACCCAAGTTTAACATTGTACATATAACATAGTTTAAATAGTTTCGTTAAAATAAATTTTTTGACTCGTTGAACCCTATATCATAAACTTATTTGAATTGCGCAATATTCACCCACTTAAACATTTTCTGAAGAAATTTTCTTATAATAGCTTTGAAATTTCTCTAAATTTCAGTAAGAATTGAGATTTTTTTGAACATGTTACCTGGTAGATTTCTCAAGACATACCTTTCACATAGCTGCCAACTTTTACGCTTTTTTCTTACCACTAAAATTTAACAGAAATTGTTGCCTTATTTAAATTGATTATTTCGATGATTTAATAAGGGAAAATTTTCTATTAAATTTTAGTGGTAGGAAAAAAGCGTAAAAGTTGGCAGCTATGCTTTCAAAGATTTTATCTAAACTTAACTCATTGAATAATCTACGTTCACAGATAACCATGTTCGGACTTGCTTAAGCTTATCTTATTGAGGGGAGAGGAATATTGTCCCGAAGATAATTTTAAAAGTTATCATTTAACTATTGATTAGCAATGGTTGAATAATTGTAAAAGCCATGCACTGCTTTATTATTTAACACTGATAACAATGAAACATAATTCTTCAATTATGTTTGCACATGTTTCAAACGTTATTATTCACATAAAATCATATAAGTTTTTATTTCTTTTGGAACTTTCCTGATGGCAAAGACATAGAAAAAAATTATGAAATTAGGCATGTCAGCAATTAAATTTAACTTGGTTAATTTTTTTTGTTGTTGTTGTTAGTTTTTCTCGAATATTTGAAAAAACTGAAATTGTTCTAATTATTTGTAGAAATTATTTTTTTCGCATATTTGAAAATTTAAGCACGCTGAAAAATATTCAGACCTGAAAATATTTACATCACTCGTAAAAGACTTGGTTTTCTTGCCTCGTGTTTAAGATGAAATTATGAAATTGTTTGCAACAAGCTTCATTTATTTATGATGTACCCTTGAAAATTTCTACAACTATGAAAATTTTCACACCGCTGATAAATATTGAAAGACTTGAAATCGGTTTCATGTCTCGGTGAAATTATTTTCTCACAATTAAGCACTTGAACAATAATGGAAGAAGTTTTTGTATTAAGACCTTTGAAAAGGAGGTTGTTTTATAATTTTCTTTGCAGCAAGGATTTTGTAGGAAAAACTATGATAGTCCTTGGCTTCATTCATTATCATGATTGGAAAAACGATGATCGTCCTTGATTTCAATCACTATCATGATTGAAAGAATGACGATGGTCCATTATTTCTTAAAAGTTCTTAAAAATGTTTGAAAGATATGATTTCTTGATAACCGAGTCTTGATAGTTTGATAAACTGCCACCACCCCCGTCGTCTTTGAATAAACACCAAACAAAGAAGAAAAAGAATGTTATTAAAAATAATATTATCTTCACTGTCCCTTTTTTATGACTTTATTTTAAAAGATGGGTACATGATTGAGAATATTCGCAAGAAATAATGATGAGAGTTTGTTAATGAGAGATCATTGTTAGTTTATGAAATCTCATTCTTGAAAAATTTCTTGTCTGATAATTTTTGAAAAATATTTGATAAATATTTGCTTGAAAGGAAGAATGATGAAAGTGCTTGGGTAGTTCATGAGAACTTATTCTTGAAAAATGTGGTTTCTTGCCCAATATCAGGTATGAAACCCGGTCCGCTGGGGCAACCCGGCAGGTAGGGGCTTAATCATCGGTTAGTAAGAACTAATACATGATTTTGAATGTTTGAAGAAGTACCTTTCATTCGCTGGATTCACGCAGAAATTACATCGCGTCAAAAAAAGAATTCCCATTGAAAGAAAAAGGGGGAGAGAATTGAAAAACAGTTTAAATATTAAAGTGAATTTTTTTTAATAGTTTCATGAATAATAATGATAACTACGAATTTAACAACATTTCCGCGAATGAAATTTTAAACACTTGCTATGCATATTGCAGGGTATAGACATATATTTAATTTCAATGACATTTAGAAACCTTTCGAAGGAAAGATATTTTGCCATATGGTGTTGCCACCAAATAAAGCGAAATATATTACCTTTCAAATTCCCCCCTTCAGGTATTATGTAAGTGGAAGCATTATGTTTACGTTTTACATAGAGCCGTACCGAGTACTCGGCAAATACTCGGTACTCGGCGAAATTTTGGCCGAGTACTCGGCCAATACCGAGTAGTTGTAAGAATTTCATTTTTTAAGCTTAGTATGAATTTAAAACTGATCTGTAAAATGTTATTCAAATATCAATGTATAATATATGCAATAATTCATAAAACTATTTACTTGGTATTTAACAATATGTCTTACAAAATATAGAAAAAGTTAAAAACAAAAACCCTCATAAAATACTTCCAGATGAAAATTTAGTTTCACAGTATTTATACAAATAAAAATAAGCTCGTTTTAAATATATAGGAAAACAGAAAAGACTTATTTTAAATAAAGAAACTGAAAATACAATAAATGTAATAAAAAATTAATAATTAAATTTACTATATTTCAAATTATGGTGCAAAAACACCAAACGTTCTACATTATCAGTAGACAGGGCATTTCTTTTATTACTATAAATTTGGCCTGCCTCTAAAAATATACATTCAGAATAAATAGTGGTTGAAGTTGCACTTAAGATTTTTTTTGCAAGGTTGCACATAATCAAAAAGTCCCCACCCCCACCATGCAAATGGAGTGTCAGTTTTACACAAGTCTTCTGTTAAGAAAGCCTGAATCTCTTTTTGTACCTCTCTTTTTATTTTTAATCAAAAGAAAATAAGGTACAGTTAAAAAATGAATATAAAATGTTTTGCATTATTCAATGAATTGTTACAGTAACCAATAAACATTTTAATTTTTCATAGACAGATTTCAGGTATCAGAATAAATTGGAGGATTGAAGAATGTTTTAATTTTATATTGGTTAATAATTGTACTTGTTATGTGTCAATTCTCCTTTTTTTGCTACTGTTTTGAATTGTCAAAAATTGTCTTTAAAAGGTGCACAAATAAATTTCAAATTTAATTAGTTAATTTATATATACTATGTTTGTATATCATATATATGTACACAAAGGTATATATATATGTACACAAAGGTATATATATGTACACACATATGTACACCTAAGCTCACATTATGTGCACATCAGTTTTTTTTTTATTATTACACAACTACTCGGTATTCGGTACTCGGTCGAGTAGTCAGTGGCCGAGTACTCGGTACGCCACTAGTTTTACATATAAAGAGAAAAATTAAACATACCTTAAACCGCTTGATTTAAATGCGTCTGCATTCATCACTCGCTCAACGTGAAATAAGAAAAAAAAAAGATGGATTTCTTACCAGTTAACAGAATATCACGTGATAGTACATGTCATATCATGCGATTGGTGAATAGCACAACCACGTGATTCGATATCAGTGAACGATAACATTTTCTAGTTTAACGGGTATCACAATGTTCTTATCGTGTTTCGACAGAATTGCCATACCTCTTATTTTCACCTTGTGTAATCTTGTGTTTGTTATCTCCCCTGAAATGTAAATTTTATTTTGAGAATGGTTAGAGATGTTTATTTTTAATTAATACTTAAATAGTTAAAACCACCAATAGTTAAATGTAATTAGAACATTGATTTTTATAATAATTGATTTATCTTTATATTATTTTAGATCTCATAGTTTGATTTTAGAAATAAATTCATTTTCTTATGAAAGCGAAAACTCATTAATTTAGTTCAAGTATGAGAGTTTGAAATGGATAACTTATTTTCGAGGTTAACCGCGATTACCCGAATCGTAGATCGCATCAAGGGTTAAGATTCTTCTGCCATGAGTAGTGTTGAGACGAAAATTTGAACTTAATATATATCATCACTCTCGTTTACCTCTCGTGTGTGCAACGAAAAATTAGTTTATCTGATGTAAAGTGTAAAAAGCTGAAACAAGCTGATGTGCTTAATGATTTTAAAATTTGTTTTATCCTGGTGAGTGCGAAGATTGTGACTTAGAAGTATTTCATAAGCACGAGTTGAGCTTCAAGAAAGTTTAACAGCTGAAAATACACGAAAAGGGTCTCATTAAATGGTATTTGGTGAGGAAGATAGCGCTTAAGAATATGAGTGATAATTGCGAAATGCAGGAGATTTGTTCATTCTAAATGTTACATCGAACTTTTTGAAGAAAATGTTAGCACATCACGTTAAACAAGGATTTTTAAAGATAAGTAAATTTTCTTTGAAGAAATCGATTTCATATAAGGAAAATCCCTGAAAACATTACACGGTCACTTTGTCTCGACCCAGCAGGATTTGAACCTACAAACTTATGCCCAGGCATTTCAATATATGAAAAGACGTAATGCAGGGGTGTAAAAATGCCGGGCACCAGGTCGCCCGGGCGACTAAATTTTCGACACTGGCGCCTAGATATGTCTTAGGAAAAGAAAAATAATTCATATTTATAATCTTGATTATTTATGGATTTTTTTTTCTTTTTTTTCCATGCGCAAAGGAAAAAAAAACAAAAGCAAAAAAACGAAGTTCTCTTTCACTGAACTGCACTGATATTTACAGAAATGCAGGAAAAATTAAGACATTGCAAATCGCTATCGGGAGGATTGCGTAACATTATTTACCAACGGCTTCCGCCATGGTTGGTTGATTGGTCGGATGGTGACGCTTCGCTCCGGCGATAGATTTGCAGGGGAAATGAACGCGACGGAGGAAGTTATCTTCTTCCATGCTTTGCGTATGCTGAACGTAGTAGGGCGCATGCGCAACTGCATAGTGACTTCGGAAGCTTTGCTCCGACGCACTTGTATGTTTGAACTTCATACTATGTTCACACTACGATACTTAAGATATCTTAGGCCGCCGAACTCTCTTAATTTTGAGGTGGTACCCTCCCGGAATTGGAAACCTGTTCACATGGAAAAACTCACTTAAGATAACTCAGTGAACGTCACCGTGTTCTTTGCGCATGCGCTTAAGATAAAACCGCCCGCAACACCCAATCAGTTAATGCGAAGCTTTACAGCCAGCGAGAGTGAATGGTCGTGACTGTCTCTAGCCCGAAGAAAGTTGAAACTCTCTCAGAGAGTTTGTGGAACTCCCTCAGAGAGTTCGGAGGTTTAAGAGAGTTCCGATAACGCAGTGTGAACAGGGTATCAGTGATAAAACCAGGAAGCTATAGAAGGAGAAATTTCTCCTATGGCATCTTCCAAGCAAACTTGACCGTAACGCTAAAGTGGCCGCATCGTGGCGCTGCACCCAGTACCTGCATCAATTTAACATTGTTATCAATACAAGTGCCTTATTATTTCCTTTATAAATTAATATTTTTACATTATAATTCGATATGGCGCGGAAATGTTTCGTGTATCCATGTGACACGGCCTATAGGAAAGCCAAAAAACGGACTAACGCTGGGAAATAAACGCATTAAATAAATAACTTCCTGATGAAAGACGTCTTATATTTGAAGATGAATTTTCTAACTGCATTTCTGTAAATAAAAGATTGATGTATATACATTACAACTAACATTTAGTGAAATTTAAACTCCAAATTTGTAACTAAAATGCTTTATTCTGTTATATATTGAATAGATATTTAATGATATGCAATTTTTTAGTAAACTCTAAAAAAATCAATTGGAATTTGCTAGAGCTGCCATCTGTCGTTCAAAACAACAAACGATATTCTCGTATAAAATAATATTCTACTGTTGACTAATTGTTTCGTAAATAAAGACAATGTACATTTTCTTATGTAATCTTTATTTAAATGTACCCACAGAGAGCTTTAATTTATCAAAATACCTTTATTAAATGCAATATAAAAACATCAGCTTATATTTTGATTTCGGGAAAAAAAATTGTCAATAAATTGACTATCCTAATGGAATAAAAAAAAATATTGACGAGTTTCTTGATACAAATGTAAATAAGTGCGAGTAGTAAGTCAAAATTACGTCCACTACTAACCATATCACAATACTAAAATATATATTTGCTTGAAAGACGTTATAGAAACAAATTAAAAGTAAGTTAAAAATCTATATTTACATGTTTCAACTCATTTTTTGAGTCGTCTTCAGAATATATAACATAAAATTCAAATGCATATGAAAAAAAAAAATGTTGACTAATTAGTTCGTAAATAAAGACAATGTACATTTTCTTATGTAATCTTTATTTAAATGTACACACACAGAGCTTTTTTTTCTTATACATGCATCTGTAATTTTATGTTATACATTCTGAAGACGAATCAGAAAAATGAGTTGAACCATGTAAATATAGATTTTTAATTTACTTTTAATGTGTTCAGGGGCGCGCCAGAAGTATCCGGCACCGGTGTGCAGAACTTCACTTAGCGCCCCATATACCCAAATCCCTCCTCCCTACACCCCCCCCCCAAAAAAAAAAAATAATTCAATAACTATAAATACATACCTGCCAAGCCAACCTTCCGGGGTTTTCTCCAGGTCAAATAAACAAATTTTGAACCTGAAATTTTGTTTAATGAAATGTGACTTGTTTCTATGGGGTTTTTTTTTATTTTATTTAATAAATTAAATTTCTTGTTCAAAATATTTTTGTTTGACTTTAAAAATAAGCAATGTTGACAGCTATGTAAATAACGGACATCCCTAAAAAATGGGTGCTTCAGCTGCTTGCTACCTCCCACCACAATGGCATACCTCCTAAGAAATTAGCTTTTACCATCTCTCCCCGAATTTTTAAGCGTTCGTCTTTATTTATATTTGTACTTAAAGCAGTTCAAACAAACTTTAATTAAGAAATATAAATGTGTTCAAATAATTAATGGTAGCACCATGACAAGGAAAGGGGTGCTCGTAATACGGTAAATATACATAAAGGTAGAAAAATATTTTCTCTAATTACGGAGCGAATTATAATTTTTTTATTGTAAGATGCGATTTAAACAATTACCACACGTAAATCATAATTAGGGGTGCATTTTTAAATGTTTCCCCCGTCCTAGAACGATTGGTTTTATATTAGCAAATATAGAACCGCTATGCTGCTTATATAATAATTGTCAAAACGTATCTTTATCTTGTCGCATGCTTAACCCTTCCTTCTTTTTCGGATTTTCTTATCTTTTTGATTTCAATTTTTTTTTCCTGAAAATTAATACAGTGAAACTTCTTTTAAAGGCCACCCCTATTCAAAGGCCACCTCTATTAAAGGCCAATATTTTTAGGAACGAAAATTTTTCCCATAGACATAATGCTAAATTTACTTCTATTAAGGGCCGCACCTACCCCTCATAAAGGCCATTTTTTTCACATGTGCCTTAAACCTTAAACAGGTGTATTGAATTTCTGAACCAAAAGGTAAGAGTTCAGCAGACAACTGCACTTGCAACAAAGAAGGCAGGGGGAGATGGGGAGGATTTAGAAACACAATGAAGGACGACAAACATGTGTTCCTCACACTTTGTTAGACCTTTCAACCTGTAGGGGTTGGGTTGGAGGGAAAACTTGACCCTTTGTTGTGGGTCCACAAAGGATAACAGGTTATCTAGAAAAACTGATTCCACATTTACTAAAACTGTGAATGCATATTGAAGCACAAATTTTGCACTTGTGTGTAAAAACGCTAGCATAAATAAATGAACTAATATCTCATTCTAAGGCATTAATAAATTATGAAAATTTAAGTAATTTGTTCCATGAAGAAAAAAAACCATGAGAAACCAAAATTGTCTGTGAAAAAATTAGGAAAAGTAAACAAAATTCAATAGAAAATGTTTTCAATCATATATATATAGAGTTTGAAAATGTTAATAAACAGTTTTTTCACCTACATAGGTTGTGATTTCCTTATTTTAGTTGTTTTTTTGTCACCCCTATTCAAGGGCCACACCTCATAAGGGCCAATTTTCGATGGAACGGTATGTAGCCCTTACAGAGATGTTTCACTGTATTATGTTCTATCCCGAATACGCAAACGCAAAATAATTTTGTCATTAAGCAAGTAAGCAGCATTATCCTAGGTCAGGATAGGCGAACCTTTTTACGTGCGCGTGCCAAAAATTCACCAACAATATCTATCAATGGTGTAACGTGCCACATTTTGACATAAAATAATTTTGCAAAGTACGATGTTTATACAAAACGCTAGTTAAAAAATCAGATGCTATTTCTCTGCATATTTGAATAAACCATTAAATTAAAATTTTAATTCGTAAATATGATTCATTTATGTAACAATTTTCACTATGATAAGGAAATAAAAATACGAAATTTTATTTTAGAAATTTTTGACCTTATTATTTATGCATCTAGTTATGATTATCCAAGTTGCATTAAGCATTGTATCAATAAATTATTGATGAGATTTTTACTGTTGTATGTTCGATGGAGAATGCTTTATACCTGATTCATATTTTGATAGTTTTATAAATTGGATCCATTTGCCATCTTACTGAAGGGACTGTCTAAAAAAATTAATTTGAAAAATACAACATTATAAAAATCATACAGAAGGGCAAAATACATGTCGCAAACGCTGCATAACATCGCAAGAAAAGAAAATTCTTATCATGCAAAAATAATTGCCTTATTTGTGATAGTCTGTCCGTATGAAACAAAATTTTATTCATTATAATAGAAATTAAATTTCATCTGTATAATTATAAAAAAAAATTATTTTTTCGCGTGCCAGAGAAATTGTCTTACGTGCCAACTCTAGCACGCGTGCCATAGGTTCGCCAACCCTGTCCTAGGTCATAGTTTTTCAGAAAATCGCACTTTTCCGTTATACATAAACTTTACTTTGCGGGCGCTCAGTGAGGAAATTAGGGGGAGTTCGAGGTACTCATCGTCACGAAATCATCAAAGGATTGCTGATAATTTTCAAAAAGGATATTGGATAATTAGCAGATATTAATTAATAACCTTTCTAGATAAAGGCATAACAGATCAACGCGGCAATGCAACTTTGCTACATCCTTTCAAGGCGCATTTGTCACAATGTCAACTTTAAACTTTGTACAAGGTCTTTGTTTTAGGTAAGGAGAATCATAACGATAAAGTCACCCTTTTTCATTCCAATTTAATTCAATTATTGATAAATATTTAATAGAACAATGGCAAGTTTTTTACAAAGTCAACGCTTAAATTTATTGTACGGAACTTTTTGTACGCGAGTGAAACTTGCACTTGACAGATTATTCTTTGTTCAAAGCAAATCTAATAAATACAATTGAAATTTCCATGAAACGTAATTCAGTTTGAAGTTGTTCTAAAAAATATTTTTACCTCCTGAACAACATGAAACTTTCTTACATATTCATGGGCTCGTTTTTATGAGTAAAAGCATAAAATGATAGGCGTGACTATTAAATTGGTTTGGAATCGAATGGCGCTTTTAATTTTTTTTTAAGCGTTGCATTTTAAATTATATCCTGTTTTACTTATTTATTGTTTCAGTTATATGTGGCCGATTAATTTGTGCTTTTTTCGGTAATTTACATGGGAACCGTGCATAACCTGGGGCTTATGTTGCTTTATCATTGTGCAATACAATTACATTCAAAATTGCATTTATTCATGTATAGGGGGGAAAAAACCTTTCCTCCTTCAAAATTACGTGTTATATTCTATTTCAAATCATTTTAATGCTATTATGATCAAAATGAAGGGAAAACAGAAATCATGTTTTTCTATTTCAAATTAATTACATTCATATTTATGTCGGCGACGTGTTGATAGGGCGCCACTCAAGAGACTGAACGATGAATTTGCTTTCAGTTCGATTTTCTTTTGTGACAGTAGGGTAATTTTTTTATTGGCTTTTTTTTTTTCTAATATTTAGATATCATATCTAACCTGAAAAGAATATTTTCTGTTTTTAGCCAACGAGCATCAGTTTGAGGTTTTTTGTCTTCTATTGCGTACGAGTATAAAAAGACACGTTAGTGGTTTTTCTATTTATTTTGTATCATGAACATTGGCCCATGCTAAGGTTCTGCTCTGCAGATTTACGAAGTCAATTTCATTTGTAAGTAGATATAATTGCCATGTATAGTTATTCTGATAGAAAGCAATCAAGCAGTGTTTCCCCTTTTTTGTATAAAAGCACCGAATCTTTCCGATAACTGTGTCAAATTTTTAATCTAATCCGATTTTCAGGGACTCGCCACAAAAGATTGCTACTGCTAATCAGAAGGAATCGATTATAGTTTAAGATATGCACCTTTTATAGGAAATTGAAAAACATTAGTCCATTTTTCAGCAAATAAATATTAATTTCGGTAAATTTCATTTTATTTTTTTTCTTAAAAATGCGTATCTGCAAACTATCCTTTTTTGTGTTAACACTATTTCCGAATCATAATCCTTACCATATTTAATCGAAGAATTCTGCAATTAATTAGCATTAAAATTAGGCAAAGATTACTATTTAAAAGGAGTGACAACTAGAAAGTGGAATAGCTGACAGCTAAGTATATGCTGATGGATATTATTTAATTTTTACTTTCTTCTATCTTTACAAGAGGAAAGTATTGGATTCATGAAAATTTTCGAATTCCGGTTTTCGACGGATTTACACGTTTTAGGGGTCAGAGAACCCGAAAAATATGTTTTTACAAAATGTCTGTCTGTGTGTGACACAAATTTTGTGGGCGCTCTAGCTCAAGAACTAAAGCACGGAATTGAATAAAAATTTATATTAAGGTAGTCCCTGATCAGAGTTGGGCAAAATACATCGAAAAGTCATTTTCGATACAAAATACATTAATTTTAGAACCTAAAATACAAAATACTTTTCGAATTTTAAAATATCCAAATACAAAATACATGTATTTTCAAAATACATTGAAAATACAAAATACATTTAAAATTTTAAAAGTTTGGGCATAAGGTTACAGGTCTGCACCGGCCGTGCCTGGCAGGCCAATTTTCATTCAGAACACTCTGATCGAGCCGGACCTGGATTTCACTCTTTCCGGGTCAGGCACGGGTTTTATGTTTTTCTGAAGGCTTGGGCCGGTCAGGACCTCGACATCATTCTTTCCGGTCCGGGCCTGACTTCTTTTTTTACGGGCTGAATCGAGGCCTAGTCCCTTGGGGATGAGCATCTTATACAGAATTTTTAATCTTTTATCATCGGTTTTTCATAACAGAAAATTTGGCCTAATTGGATCAAGAAAACGTCCTGATAAAATATGGCAAAATTTACAATAAAAAAGAACTGGTGGGGATAATCAAGATTCTGAACTTCATTCTTCATAGAGGTCTGCACTTTCCAAAATTTTCAAGCTCGGTCCCGACCCAACACGTATGAAAATGTTTGGCCCGTCCCTGCCCAGTCTGGTCTATGCAAAAATCAGTAAAATCTGGCACGGCCCAACAGTTTTTGCACAAAATGTATATTTTTAAAAATCGCCATTATTCTACAATTAAATTGCTAAATTTATTATTTTTAAAGAATAGTACATATAGTATCTCTAGGCAATGAAGTTAAAGCACAGAAAAAGAAACTGAAAAAGAACCTGCCTAAGACGAATCATGTGTAAAGCTGAAAAATGTGTTGATCCATGCAAAATGAATATAATAACACGCGCGAAAAGAATACATTTACAACAAACTATGTACCTGCTAAGAACGAAACCTGTCTATAACGGATATTCTCCTTTCCTGTCGATTCCGTCTTGGAAGATTTTATGCTATAGCATTTTTCATATATTTAAGTCTCCACACCATGGAATGTGGATTAGATTTTAAATGATAACTAAGATTTTTCCATACAAATACAGATACATTTAAAAGATAAATATCGCAGTCCAGCATGTTTTCTTAAAAATGAAAAGTATAAACATGAAAAAAAGCTAAAATAAGTATTTTTTGGTCAGAATTCCTCATACGAGACGATTTTTAACCATATTGGCGTAAAAATCAATATTTTGTTGAAATTCAGTTGGACCGGGTTAATCAAGGTTTTGTACGAGCTGGGATCGGGCCGAACTTTTAGATTTTATACCAGGCTGTGCCAATATTTATTTATTTATTTATTTATTTATTTATTTATTTTTTGTACAGGATGGGACGGGCTAAAAAGATTTTTCTACGGGTTGGGCTCGGGCCGAGACTTGTTATTTCGGGCCGTGTATGTTTGCGTAGTAACAGTTAGACAAAATAATAGTTTTTTTCATTTTAAACAATATAGTGACGTTTATTTTTAAAATAGGTTAACAAACCAGCGATGTAGTGGAGGATATACGGAGATATACGCCGTATACCACCTGGATTATTTTTAAGAAGCTCTGTTCACTGTCTGTTTAATCAATAAATTTACAGCGCCTACCTCTGTTTTCACAGACTAAGAGAGACTGCTCAGATGAGGATATTAAGAACATAGATTTCCCCCCCCCCTCCCCCCTCCCGACAACTCTATGAAGGATTTTAAAAGTGCAATTTTTTCAGCTGGAACTGAATCCGCAGGAAACCGTGACTTTTTTCTTACGATTTCAGCACTGTTTCAAACCCATCCCGCAAGTGTCAACTAGAACAGACCAGAACTCGAATTAGGGTCAAACCAACTCGAACCCGACCCACAATGAAAGAATGAGCTTCCACCTGACCCAAACGACATCTCTGGTTGATGTGCGTTCGGGTAAAATCTGGTTACTTACTTGGTGCAGAACAGTAATTCACGTTCATTTTACTTAATTCCCTTAGCTGTTTAATATCGCTCATTTTGACGTGCAGTACACGATGGATGATATATTAAAATTTCGTGATGATAGCTTCATTTTTACGAAAGTTAATGCTTATAAAACCAAAAAAAGGTTTATAGTATTGTCCTGTTGAAATCGAAACGTTGTCTCCTTCAAACTAAACCCTTTCTTAAAAAAGTAGAAGAAGAGTGAGCGAGATTGAAAATCGTAGCATCAGTTCAAGAGTTATGCATGGATATACACGAATTGCATAACCCCCTTTGTTGGAAGTCTGTATATATAATATATATATATATATTTTATATTATATATATATATTATATATATATATATATATATATATATATATATACATACTTCATTAATGCCTCGATCACTGCAACTCAAATATGAGTGCTTCACATGAATAAAAAATAAGAAATAATTTAAAGAGAAATATAAAATAAACAACATGCTAAATGTTTTTGTTTAAGACCTAGGAATATCATAATATGCGGAAATGACACCAAATAATGTTTTTTCTTATTTTTTTCTTTTAGTAGTGAGCTTTAGTAATGATCTTTTAGAGTTTAGTAAATTACAAGTGCCTGTAATCAATGCATCGCTCTTCGTCGTGGTCTGTCTTAAAGTTTCATCAATCTTGAATAAGTGATTTTATTAAACCGACTTTAAATTTTCATAACGTATTGAATATCTCATTCATTTATATTGTAAAACTGTATTTAAACATATACATACTGTATTTGTAATAATAAATATATCAATAAATAGAACTATATTTATGTAATAAAATTCATTCTCCATTTAATAAATATCACGAGTGGGGTAAATTATACCTGAACATTAATACAATGAATACAAAGGAGCTATAAAAAATAATGTTTCAATCAATGCATAACCGTTATAAAACCAAAAATCTTACCTTTAAATGAGTTTTAAAGTTAGTTGTGGCTTGAAAAGTTCCACTTATAAAAGTAGACCTTGTTTTACACATGCATAATGCGTTAACTTTTTAACAACATTATCAACGGAAATTATTTTTTAAAAAATTCCCGCCTAATACAGCGCAACTGTATTATCCCAAATAATTAATTCACTTGATACATTACCAGCGGGGGCTGAGCCATTCTTTCATGAGTCTCCTAAATAACTAACTGCGGTATATTTCTATGGTATTTAAAAAATAGAATACACAGCAATACTCTAAATGATTCTTCCTGTTTATCACACAGTAGTTTTTCATTCTCATAGCAACGTTAGAACTATAAAAACTAGAACGTTTTGTAATCATTCAGCAAAAATACTTCAGCAGAGCAGATGCATTCATTATAATCCTAAGACGAAACAAAACAGTCAGGCACGTATTTTAAGTAAATTACTATTTTAATATTGTGATATGAGTTTTTTGATTACACGAAATGATTCATGCTATACACTTTCATTAATTTTATGTTATTGTAAAAGTATAAAATCTCAGCATTAACTTGATACTGTATAAATTATTTTTAAAAGAAATCTGAGTACAGTAAAATTGAAAATAAAAAAATAGGTGTCTAGAACTTGTTTAAAAAATAATAATATTTTGTGCTCCCTTTAAATAATGCAGATTAAAAAAAAAGTTTTTATTAATTTGCAGTTTGTCAAATTTATTATGAATATTTAACGAATTCACAAGCTTTTTCGTCCAGTTGGAAATTTACATCTAATATGATTTCTTTACCAATTAGAATAATTGTGTGAAAATTAATCTAGTGTATTCTTGTTTTCATGGTTTTCAAATAAAATGAAAAAAAAAAAATCACAGTATTTATTTATTTTTTCAAGTTAATCTGTAAAATATTTGCAAAAATTACTTACCAAATCTAGAACGTAATTTTTATGTAGATATACAATTGATTACTTTGAATAACGAAAGTACAGTAAAATTTAAAATAAAGAAATTTATTCTAGATTTGTCTTGAACAAGAACTGATATTTGTTCGTTTAAAATACGGCTGAAAAAAAAAAAAAAAAAAAAAAAAAAAAACTAGTTTTTAGTAATTTGCAGTTTGTCAAATTTATTATGAATATTTAATAAACAATAATTCATTAACAAATTCTAGTTTTCGTGGTTTTAAATAAAATAAAAAATGTAAACAAAAGCATTGCAGCATTTATTTATTTTTTTTTAAGTTAATCTACAAAGTGTTTGTGAAAATTACATGAAATTCAGGACAATTTTTATTGAGATACTCTTGATTTAAATAAATCTTACTTAAAATAGTCTGGATACAGTAAAATTTAAAAAGGGAAAAAAATGTATTCTAGACCTATCTTGAACAAACACTTTTTTTCCATTTAAATAACACAGCTGATAAAAAGGGAGTTACTTTTAGTTTGTAAAATGTATTATGACTAATTTACAAAATTTAAAATAATTTGTTTTATGATTTTTATAATAAAAAAACATTCACATTAGAAACAAATAAAAGCTACTACGAGAACATTTTTTAATATAAATTTAAAAAAAATGTTCTCGTTTCTAACTTAAAATGGAGACAATAGATGGCGCTCCGGCCAGTACCTGCATCAATGAACTTCTCTCTAGTGGTTAACTCTCAAACATAGCGTTTCCCTACCTTCTATAATACCATGGATAAAATCATGTACAGGGCCCGAATAGCAAGTTTCTGTGCCCAGGGCACTTTCAATTTTTCGTGCCCCCTTAGATTGGTTGATTTACTTATATTAGTATTTTTTACATGTTACACACTTATTCGAAAAGTTTTATCTCAAAAAATTAAGTTTTCTGGAAAATTGAAAAACGATTTCACGAATAATTTTTTTTATTATTATTATTATTTATTGAAATGGGTTTTTAACCATATATTGAGATATATTTTTGTCATTTCATGGTATTCATATCTTAAATTTCACATATTTTCCCAATTATTTTATTTTTAATGGAAATTTAGATGGAATTAGGATAAATTTCGTGCTCCTCAGAAGTTTCGTGCCCAGGGCATGGGCCCCAGGTGCCCGTGCGATAGTCAGAGCCTGGCTATATGTTTCGTATTTTTGATTTTGATAGAAAATGAAGCGATCAGGAGAATCAATAAGTAATAAAGCTAAAATTGCTAAACAATCGCGTTTAACCAATTTTTTTTCACCAAGTGGCAGATTTGATAAACAAACTGATATTGCTACAGAAAAGGTAGTATCAGAAAATGATGATACGCCGCGGAATAATGAAGTGCCGAATTCAAAAAATGTTGATGTACTACTTGAAAAGAACGTACAGAAATGCGCATTTAAAGAAGAATGGTGCAATATATTACCTAGTGATAGATTTGATAAACAAACTGATACTGTTACAGAAAAGCTTATATCAGAAAATGATGATACGCCGCGGAAATGTGAAGTGCCGAATTCAAAAAATTCGGATGTACCACTTGAAAAGAACGTACAGAAACGCAAATTTAAAGAAGAATGGTGCAATATATTACCTTGGCTAGATTATAATTCGAATACAGGTATAGCCAAATGCAGAACTTGCAATTTATTTCCCGATATGGCAGATTGCAACTCAAAAGTTGTCATTGGATGTAGCCCTGTCATTGGATGTAGCCCTTTAAACTGGAAACTTTTAAGAAACATGATAAATCTTTTCAACATCAAAAGTGCGCAAGTGCTGAAAAAGCTTTAAATTCTCCAGAATAAACACCCTTTGCAACATGTTTAAGAAAGTGTGATAAAAGTATGTTGAACCACTTAAAAAATATTTTCAACTGTGCATTATATTGCAAAAAATAACAAGCCCTTTTTAGACATTGAAAGTATCCTAGAATTAGTAAAAAAAATTGGGTGTAGAAATCAGAACAGAATACAATAATAGAATACAATGTGCAGTATTTGTTTCCTATATTGCAGAAGTTATTAGAAAGGAAATGATTTCTGAAATAAAAAATCAAAAATATGTTAGTCTATTGTTAGATGCTTCAACTGACAAATGTAGTGTTGAAAATGTCTTACTGTATCTTCGATATATTAAAAATTATGTGGTGCAAGATACATTTTTATCTATTATTCCTTTAGAATCTGCAACTGCTGATGGTTACTTATCTGCAACTATGATTTGTGAGTCCATTAAAGTTCAAATTGAAGGCACTAAAAAAAACTTATTGATGATGCCTCAAAATATATTAATCAGAGGTTTACCATAGATGAAAATAGTGTTGAAATGTGCACTAAAATATTTGATACATTTTCCTGGCCCAGTGGAAAAGAGCTTCAAGATTTTGGAATAAAAGAAATAAAATTATTATTAAATCATTTCCAGAAGTATTTTGTCACATTGAATGTTGATTTGGAAACAACTGAAAGTATTGCTCTTGACAAATGGTACGAGTTTAAGGTACTATGCAAAGGCATGAAATTTAGTGAGCTTTTGATCAAAGCAATGAAAAATGATTCTAAATTTCCAATTTTATCAAAGTTAATGCAAATTGTATCTGTGATACCTGTGGCAACTGCATCCTGTGAGCGAGGATTCAGTACAATGAATTTCATCAAGAACAAGTTTCGCTCTACTTTGACATCACAAAATTTAAATGATTTGTTATTAATAAATTTAAATGGACATTCTGTAGAAGCATTTGATCCTACGAAAGCAGTTGAACGCTGGTATTTTGCATCAAAAACAACAAGACACATGAGCGGTCATAAACATAAAAATTTAAAAGCAAATGAGGACAAACAATAAGTTAACATTATTGATTTATGGCATATTATAGTCCTTGAAGTGCATTACATATTTGTACTTTTGAGGTGTTTAAAGAAATTTTTAATGATTATTATTTGTATTTTACATCAGCACTTCCAATTTTTTTATATCAATATTTATAATTTTATGTAACATTACTTTTTTATACAAGAAAAATTTATGTCATATGTCAGATATATTTAACTAAAAAGAGTGACTTGTATGTACTATTATTAACTTATACTGTAATTTCATTTTACAAATTTGTTATCGATAGTAACTGGCTCCTAGATTTTCAAAAAAATTTTACACCCCTGACGTAATGATTTTGCTATGCTATATTTGGTGGTCGATTATCGACATGAGGGTTTGGAGATCGAGGAGAGATGCTATTAGTGAGGGTCGTTCTAATGAAAGCTAACTCGTACTTACGCAAGGTTAGAAGAAAATCACGGATATCTCTGTTCATCATGTTACTTTTGCATATCAAACTTAAAGACCACAATTTTAAAATCTAGGTTCTACCCAATTTATCCCTTTTACTCAACTTTGCTATTTGACAGAAAATTATTTAAACAACTTGACCTCCTCATTTCCGGAGTTATCCAACATATTAGTTATCAACTGTTATGTACACATCGCAAAAAATGCAAGGTGTTCTTAAAATACTAAAGCAAATTAAATATACACTGAAGGAAAATTTTCAAGCATTTAAAATAACAAACTCGAATTTTTGAGGTGAACACAAAAAATTTATATATATATATATATATATATATATATATATATATGTATATATAAAGACAAAATAAATAAATATAAAAGAAGAATGTGTTATTTACAGAAATTTTACAAATGAACAAAAATGTATTGGTTAAGATTTTTCCCAAGTTTTCAAAAAGCTTTTGAATATTTACAACTTGCAAAAATTTTGTATTCTCAAGCTAACAAATAAAAATAACCATTGAATGATACAAATAACGTTTTGGTAGCCAAAATTTGAGAGCCCTTGTTTTGTAAGAAGGTTTAATTTCTTTAAAGCTCATAAAAATCGCAGGAGGCAGAACGATGGAAGGCCTAAAGTTTTTGAAAAATATATGAATTGAACACTTGCTTCGAAAAAAGAATGATGATAATCCTCGGTTTGTTAGAAGATTTGCTTGATTTCTTAAATGCTTTTGGTAAATGCACGGTTTAAACACACATGCATGAAAGAAAAGACGATAAAAGTCCTTGGATAATTCATGAGAACTGATTTAAAAAATATATGTGAGTTAACAAAACAAAGTTTTTGAGAACATTAAGTTAAAAAATTTAAAATAAGAAAAAAATAAGTTTCGAAAAAAAATGAAGTAAAGAAGAAAAAAAATTACGTTAAGAAAAATATTAGGTTGAAAGTTTGTAAAATTGGATCGTTTTCTGTTTTAACTCATGAATGAATTCATCCTACCATTCAATTGTTTATCCTGCCAACCATATGTTTATTCATCACCTAACCAATCAATCAACTTCTTACCACACCAATGGATTATTTATAGTATTAACCCTTTATTCCAGCACAAGTGCAGAAACTAAACCGATGACATAATCGGAAAATAAGTGACTACCAAATAGACTTTGTTGTAACTTGAAGTAGACAAACATTTTTGAAAAAATAAACTAAGATTCAACATACAGTTCGAATGAAAATTTGCAAAGTTTGTTCATTTCCCGCGAAAACTCACTTATGCATTTTTAGACATATGTAAAAATCGCCACAATGTTATATTTAAATTAATTAAATTCTCACTATTTCACATTCGTTTGCAATAAGTAACTTGAAATATTTCTTTTCTAACTAGAGTTAACAATATTCCGACTTAAAAATTTCTTTTGCTGATTTTCTATGATAAACCTTTTACAGTTTTCAGTTCAAATTAGTTTTATGAAATATGCCTGCATAACTTTAATTTTTACTCTGTTAGTTTTCGATTTCAAATTTTCGTTGGCTAGTTCCATTATTATTTTTAATAAATAATTACATACTATAACAATTTTAAAACACTGAAATTCTAACATCTAACTTATTTAAAATCATAAATATTCAACACTTACCTAAAGCACCAGCTAACGCAAAAGACGTGCGTCTCACACAACGACTTAGAATGAAATGGCAGAATGTTATCAGGGAGACAGGATGACACGTGAATACTGCCTGCCGTTTGATTGGATGACAGCGAAGTCACGTGATTCCTTATCAGTGACGTCACCACCTAGATAAGGACAAGTAGATAAGCAGCTTTCGCGGCATTTTCATCAATGTTTTCGAGTGAGTGGGCATGCATGCTTATCTCTGCTATCTGTCTTGTTCAAACTTGTCTAAAACTGTTTGTACTTGTCTAAACTTGTTGCTGCTTCTTTGTTACCTAGTTTATTTTTAATTACTATGCTAGATTAGATTATTGAAACAATTACTAATAATAATTATGATTTCCGTTAATTAATAATTATATTAATTAAAAAAATTATTCCTGTTTGAGAAAACATGAAAGATCGATGAATGACTAAGTTCTCAGAAAATATGCAAAGCCAAACAAAATCTGATTTCTCATATATTTATATTTTTGTTAGATTAGATAAATGAAACAAACAATTGCTAATTGTAATTATTAAGTCATTGCCGTTAATTAATAATCATATTAATTACAATAATAATTGATTTATATATGAATTAATTCATAATACATAGTACCGATTTTAGAAATAACTTTCTTTTGCAAGCGAAAAAGAATACTTCAAGTCTGTACGTGTGTTAGAAAATTCTTATGTGTGGAAACTAGAAAGGAAGAACGATGACAACCGTTGGATAAGTCTTGAAAACTCACTCATGAAAAATCTTATTTCTTTTAACTCTTGAATAATGTATGAATGGAGTTTGCTTGAAATATCCAAGGAGTCCAATTTTTTTCTCACTAGTTTTTACACATAAGAATTTTCTAACACAAGTACAGATTTGAAGTATTCTTTTTCGCTTGCAAAAGAAATTTAAGTTATTTCTAAAATTGATACCATGCATTATGAATTAATTCATATATAAATCAATTATTATTGTAATTAATATGATTATTAATTAACGGAAATGATTTAATTACAATTAGCAACTGTTTGTTTCATTTATCTAATCTAAAGAATATATAAATATACGAGAAATCAGATTTTGTTTGACTAAGTACTCAGAAAATATGCAAAGCCATTCATCCTATTCTTTCATGTTTTCTCAAACAGGAATATTTTTTTAAATTAATATAATTATTAATTAACGGAAATCATAATTATTAGTAATTGACTGTTTCAATAATCTAATCTAGTATAGTAATTAAAAATAAACTAGGTAACAAAGAAGCAGCAACATGTTTAGACAAGTACAAACAGGTTTGGACAAGTTTAGGCAAGACATAGATAGCAGAGACAAGCGTGCATGTCCACTCACTCGAAAGCATTGATGAAAATGCCACGAAAGCTGCTTATCTACTTGTTCTTATTTAGGTGGTGACGTCACTGATAAGGAGTCACGTGATTTCGCTGTCATCCAATCAAACGGTAGGATTCACGTGTCATCCTGTCTCCCTGATAACATTCTGCCATTTCATTCCAAGTCGTTGAGTGAGACGCACGTCTTTTGAGTTAGCTGGTGCTTTAGGTAAGTGTTGAATATTTATGATTTTAAATAAGTCAGATGTTAGAATTAGTCAACGAAAATTTGAAATCATAAACTAACAGAGTAAAAATTAAAGTTATGCAGGCATATTTCATAAAACTAATTTGAACTGAAAACTGTAAAAGGTTTATCATAGAAAATCAGCAAAAGAAATTTTTAAGTCTGAATATTGTTAACTCTAGTTAGAAAAAAAATATTTCAAGTTACTTATTGCAAACGAATGTGAAATAGTGAGAATTTAATTAATTTAAATATAACATTGTGGTGATTTTTACATATGTCTAAAAATGCATAAGTGAGTTTTCGCGGGAAATGAACCAACTTTGCAAATTTTCATTCGAACTGTATGTTCAATGAGTTTCTGAATAAGTTTATTTTTTCAAAAATGTTTGTCTACTTCAAGTTACAACAAAGTCTATTTGATAGTCACTTATTTTCCGATTATGTCATCGGTTTAGTTTCTGCACTTGTGCTGAAATAAAGGGTTAATATTATAAATAATCGATTGGTGTGGTAAGAAGTTGATTGGTTGGTTAGGTGATGAATAAACATATGGTTGGCAGGATAAACAATTGAATGGTAGGATGAATTCATTCATGAGTTAAAACAGAAAACGATCAAATTCTACAAACCTTCAACCTAAAATTTTTCTTAACGTAATTTTTTTTCCTTAAGATTTTTTTTCTTTACTTCATTTTTTTTCGAAACTTATTTTTTTCTTCTTATCTAAATTTTTTTAACTTAATTTTCTCAAAAACTTTGTTTTGTTAACTCACATATATTTTTAAATTAGTTCTCATGAATTATCCAAGGACTATTATCGTCCTTTCTTTCATGCATGTGTTTAAACTAGTGATGGGCGATTCTCGAGATTTTACCAATCAAGAAAAATCGTCATCATAAAAAAATACAATCGATACAGTCATCGATTACTTCCCGGAATCCGCAATCGAGATGTTTTTAGAATCGATTATTGATTATTATTTTACAGGCTTAGAGTATTTTTTAAGTTTTTAGTAAATACGTGGCAACTAAAGATAGATGGAGTAAAAAAACATACCAAGAAATCGATGTAAATTTAACACTGAGATGCTCTGAAAAAAGAACTTCCTTTGAAGCTAAATGAAAGGTTGTGAAAAAACAGAAGCAATAATGTAGTTTGCTGCTATCGTTTTCATTAACTCTTTCATTCAACTTCAATTGATAGAGGGGCACCTGATGTGAAGCCTTTAGAAAGCTGTATTCTAACATTTGTTAATAATCTTAATACAACTTGTTATGTAATACATCTTATCAGTTTTTAAGCCTTCTGAAAGAAATGTTAATCCCTAAACCTACTCCCTTTTCGGTACTAATGGTTTATGACAATTAAATTGTTAGAAATGCGTTTAAGAAATTAGCTTTAATGTTACAACATCTCCGCTATAGTATTGATCTTTCGAATATTATGTGCCATTCTATACTTTAATACAGGCCAATAAACTCTAAATGATCAATATCTTTAAGATATGTTCCGTATAAATTTCTTTAATAAAGTGTGCATACTAATGTTTCGATAAAACACTGTAAAACATTTTAAGTTTGTAATGTTTGAGCACATTAATAATAATTATCATGGATTTTCATATCAAATTTTATGTATGGCAATGTGTATTATGTATGCAAGTCTAGTAAATTGAGAGTACTCCAGATGAACCAGATGCCAGCAAAATGAGTTGAACACGGTAATCCCAACCCCTCAGAATTTTTCAAAACACTCTTTGCAACAAGTTTTCAAATATAAGATCAATATGTTATCAAGAAATATGTTCAAAGTAATGGTAAGAACAACGCTATTTTGGAACGGTAAATAACTTAAGAAAATACTTTCAGTTCATTTACCTACTTTTAAAAACATTATTTAAATTTTTCAAGGATTGTAATATCTTTTTGCCAATTTTGTTATCAGTTCCCTTTTATTTTTAATGAAAGTGCGATGTCTAAATCGCGTAATTACGGCGCATTCGATAGAATTGAATAGCTTTTTCACATTTTCGATAAAGGCAAAAATTTGATACAAGTTCCCCTAAATATCTAATGCTGTAAGATTTCCCGTTGATCGAAAAAAAAAGAGCTTTATCGAAAAAGGGGAAGGAAAACCAGACAAATATACTTGCTAAAAAAGGGAACCTGTCTAAACCGGAAACTGCTTACTACTCTCTATCGATGCCAAAATGATTCTTTAAATTTGCATTTCAATTAAAAATGGTTACTTTCCGACACATTAACGAACTTATTTTTATTCTCAAGCGTATTAGCTAGAATCGAATTTATTCCTTTTTCGCTAAAGGCAAATGTTTCAAATTTTCGTAAATGCGAGCCTAATATTGGGGAATTTCACCATTAATCGAAAACAAAAGAACTTTACCGAAAAACAGAAGGATAACCGGACTCATATACCAGCTAAGTGGGAACCTACCTAAGACGGAAACCGGTTTCCACTCCCTAATTATTCCAAAATATTTTTTTCTGTTTGTACTTAAATCCAAAGTACTTACTTTTTGATTCATTTAAAAACTCAATTTTATTCTCAGGTGCATTGTATCCAAAAATGGAAGGATAACCGCATAAAGATACCAGCTAAGAGGGAAACTGTCTAAAACGGAATTGCTCTTTGGTCCCTAGCGATTGAACCATAACTCTTCGTTGCTTGTACCCAAATCTAAAGTAACGCCTTTCTAACTCATTTTTATTCTTAGGTGCATTAGCTAGAATCGATTTGCATTTTCACATTTTCGATAAAAGTAAAAGGTTTGATTGAGGAAAAGTTCCTAAATGTTGAATGCGTGTCTAATTCTGTGGAATTTTCTGGTTGGTCAAAAGAAAAAGAGCTTTATCAAAAAATGGGAGGGTAACTAGACAAACCAACTAAGACGGAATCTGTCTAAAACGAAATTGATTTCCAGGTTCTAAATAGGCCCCTAACATGACTGTTGCCCATCTGTACCTAAATCCAAAGTAGCTACTTTGTGAGATATTCACGAACTCTTTAGAATCGAAAAGCATTTTCCTTTTTTCGGTAAAGGCAAAAGATTTAATACAGATCAAAGTTACCCTAAATGTCTAATGCTGTAGAATTTGAAAGATGATCGAAAACAAAAGAGCTTTATCGGAAAGGGAACCAGACAAATATATTTGCTAAGAGTGAACCTGCCTAACAAGGAATTGGTTCCAATCTCTAGCAATAGCTAATGAAGTCTGATTAAATTCCGTGCATTAGTTTTTGAAATATAGCAGCGTTACCTGTTGGGCTATTTGCACAACAAACAAATCAACACCATTTTACATCTAGGTCTAACTGAATATGAAGTATTATTAAATTTTGCGTATTACTTCTTGAGATAGAGCGTTATCAAAATTTTTGTCACATAAAAGACAGATATTTTCTAAAAACTGACCAATTTATCATGAATCCAACACTTCCTTCTTGTAAAGATAGATGAACGTAAAAATGGAAAAATGCCCCACACAAACTGAATTAAACCCTTTTCAACTTAAGTATATGTAACAAAATCACACGCCTCCTAATCTGTATCCTTCTTTGAGAAACTATGACTTAAACCAAAAAAGCACCAAGTGTCAATCTGACTGTGAAAGCTAAATAAATACCCAAAGAACTTCTAACTCATAAGAAAGGGCTCCATTACTGTTTTTCTAAGCTGGGATTTACATCACATTCATTTCGGTGACTTCCCTCCTTTACGCTAGCCAACCCAGCCTACGTAATCATGACGTAAATGGAATATGCTCATTCATTTCTCTCTCGCTCTCGCACCTCAACAAAAGTCTGCTCGATGCAAACCTTTCGTTTATCTCGAGAGTAGAGATGGGAAATATAGTTACTTTTGGTTAACAGGTTACATCGTTCCACACTTGTACAGGTAACAGGTTCCAACAACCTGTTATTTTTATAACATATAACTAATCGTGCGTGTAAAAACCTCTCGCTTACCTCGAGATATGTATTCTCGGTTCTAACTAAGGCCGAGAATGAGAAATCACTTTTCTTCCATTCTCGACATGTTACTCTCGATGATTGTCAAGAAAACCGATTTCTCGTTCTCGGTCAAGAAGGGCCGAGAAGAGATATCGAGGGGAGAGCTGGAAAGAGATAGGTATGACAATGAGCAGTGAAATGGAGCCTTCGGATAAATATTATGTATTAAATAAAAAAAATTCAAAGACAGAGATTGGCGAGTTTCGGGAGGCGCAAGAGTGGACACACGGGGGGGGGGGGGGGGGGTTCAAATTTTTACCGAACACGTCATGTAATACATCATCGGAATTTGACAACCCTTTCATATTATGAACCTTTCTCCCATCCACAGTTGAATTTCAGGATGCGGGGGGGGGGGGGGGTGAGGGTGTGCGCGGACATATCTTTAAAACTGTAGCGAAGTCTAGAATAATTATCATTTAAATGGGTTCTTTGTCCTTGGGCCTTCAGAAAAATAATACTTATTAAATATAAAAATATTAAGAGTTGGGGAATTCCGGGAGTATTCAAGGGGCGTGAGAGTGGACCCACAGGGGTGAAATTTTCAAACATTTATGAAACCTCTCATGTGATATATCTTCGGAAATCTTTCTGACTACTCTTTCATATTATGAACCTTTCTTCCCCCAAAATTGAATTTTGGGGGTGGGGAGGGGCGAACAAATTTTTAAAACAGTTGCGATTTCTATGATAAATAGCATTTTAGATGTGAATTTTTTTTATGAGGTCTTCCGGTATTTATTAAACATAAAAATTTTGAAAGTGGGGACTGCGTCAATTCCGGGGCGAAATAGTGGGCCCACTGGGGAGAGGAGTCGGGGAAGCTACTCTTTCATATTATGAGACTTTCGTCTCCCCCTCCCCAATTTTGCTCTCTCTGTGGGGGGGGGGGGGTGTCGTTTTCAAGCTTTTTTGCATTCTCATCATTTTAGATCGGAATTTTTTACGGAGCCACCCGGTATTATTTATAATATGAAATTTCAAAAAGTTGGGTTGTATTCCGGGGAGTGCGGTAGTTGGCCCCTTGGGGTGGGGGGGGGGGAAGCACTTTCCTAACTTTTGTCGACACTCTTCATGTGATACATCATTAGAAAATCCACTTATTCATATTATGCACCTACCTGCCCCTTTCCCAATTTGCCACCAGGGCATTTTTAGGGTTTCGTTCATCTGACGAAACCCTATTCGTCTCGCTCCTCTGTCTGTCTGTCCGTCCGTTACTCTGTCACAGAGCCCGTTCTCAGAAACCATACATGTTGGAGACTTGAAATTTTGCATACTTATAGATGAACACCACACATCATATGACAAATCGTAAAATTTTGAAAAAGTCGTACATTTAACCCTTTGGGCTCCCACTTGTATATTTTAAACAGTTCTTTCTATGTAAGCCTCTAATTAGATTGGAAGCTTGAAATTTTGCATACTTATAGCTGAATACCTCACATCAAACAACAAATCATAAAATTTTGAAAAAGTCGTAAATTTAACCTTTTGGGCTCCCACATGTGTATTTTAAACAATTCTTTCTAAGTGAGCCCCTATTTAGATTGGAAGCGTGAAATTTTGCATACTTATAGCTCAACATCTCAGATTACACGTCAAATAATAAATTTTGAAAAAGTTTTATGTTTAACCTTTTCAACTCCAGCTCGTGTATTTTAAGCAATTCTTTCTAACTGAGCCCCCAATTAAATTGGAGATTTTAAATTTTGCATACTTATAGCAGAACACCTGAGGCCAAGCGACAAATCATAAAATCTTGAAAAAGTCTTACGTTTAACCCTTTGAGCTACCATACATGTATTTGAAGCAATTCTTTCTAAGAGAGCCCCTAATTAAGTTGGAGACATGAAATTTTACATACGGATAGCTGAATACCTCAGACCACACGACAAATCATAAAATCTTTAAAAAGTTTTATTTAATAATTATCCCCTCCGGGCTCTAACTTGTGTATTAAGTAATTTTTCTAACCTCCGCCCTTTTAACCCTGGGAGAAATTTTCCAATTTTTGCCGACACCCCTTTGAACCTTCTTTCATATTATGCACCATAGCCTTACATATTTTAGTTCCATTTTTTACCGCCAGGTGCGCCTACTGATCTCGGGTGCTATGGGCCCAATCCCCTCGACTAATATATCTACGGATAGTATGTGAAACGGGTTTTCGTTCGGATAGATGTTTGTTTAGAATCGAGTGTGCCCCCTGGTTGCGAAATGTGGAACTAACAGATTTTTCAAAAAGAAAAAGTGTTTTGAAAGGAATATTAAACGAAATCCTCTGTGCGATCTGTGATCACACTTACCCACTTGTTCTAAATTTTGCTGACACTCCTGATGTTACATACTGGAAAGGCCTGTGACCACTTATTCATGTTATGCCCCCCCCTTTGCCCCCCACGGGGAACTTTTCTAAATTTAGCCAAGACCCCTCATGTGACATATCGTTGGAAAGGTTACTTATTACTACTTAGGACTATTTATTGATATTATGCACCTCCGGTGTCCACCCTCCCCACGGGGGTACTTTTCTATATTTAGCCAAGACCCCTCATGTGGCATATCGTTGAAAAGGTCTGAGACTACTTATTGATGTTATGCACCTCCGGTAACCGCCCACCCCACACACACTTTGCTCCCATGGGGATACTTTTCTAAATTTAGCTGAGACCCCTCATGTGACATATTGTTGGAAAGGGTTGTGACCACTTACTCATTTTATGCACCTCCCGCGGTCCTCCCCCCCCCAACTTTGTCCCACGGGGGCCATTTTTATAATTTTATTCGGGAACTTTCATGTGACTTTTCTAAATTTACCCGAGACCCCCTTGTGAGATATTGTCGGAAAGGTCTGCAACCACTTACCCAAGTTATGCACCTCCCACGTCCCTCCCCCCACTTTGCCTTCACTGGGAGGGCATTTTTATAAATTCAGATAGAGATCCCTCATGTGCATATAGTTGGAAAGGCCTAATGCCCCATGACGACTTATTCCTATTACGCTGCTGCTGTGCTCCTCCCCTCACCTTGACACCCCCCCCCCGGGATCGGGTCCGAGGTTCGTCCGGTTAGAGATTACTTTTTTACAACATTTTATAGTCCGTGCACACCACGCCTGCTATACAGTGCCTTATATGGCGGGAAGCCAGTTCGAGATATATTACAAGATAACGTATAAATTAGAGGCCCGGACTAAAGGAAGGGCCCGCTAGCGGGCGAAACCACTTAGTCCTTATTAACGCCGACTCATTCCAGTTTACCTGCAGATGATTCTTGATAAATTTATGAAGTATAAAAGCAGTTGGCAAACTGGAGTCATCGAGAAAATATTTACACAATCGAAAACTATCGAGATGTCCATACAATCGAGAGAATCGAGAAAAACATCTCGTTATCACCCATCACTAGTTTAAACCGTGCATTTACCAAAAGCATTTAAGAAATCAAGCAAATCTTCCAACAAACCGAGGATTATCATCATTCTTTTTCAGACCTGCCAACCTTTGAAAATGAGAAATCGTAGCACACAAAATTTAAATTAAACTGGAGGTTGGTTGGTTTTTCGTGTTACACAGCCATCCTTTGACATTCGTAAAAGGAATAAGGTTTCAGTCTTTCAACTCAATATAGTAAATTTTTTCCTTTGAAAATTTTTATACGATTTTTAGAGTTTCTTTTCGTTTCGCAACTTTTTTATTTTTATCTTTCGATGAAATGATTTTTTTTTATTGATCTTTTGACGAAATTCGCGTTTTCTTTCTGCGATATTTTGACAAAATTCACGCCATTGAAACACAAAATGTCAAATCTTCCGGGGGGGAGGGGTTCCCTCCCCCGGGCCACCCCTTGAAATCAATACTACCTTTTACCACGATCCTTTGACGAAATTTATTTTCTTCTGTGACCAATTGACGAAATTGATTTTTTTTATACGGTCATTTGTCAAAATTCGCGGTAGTTTATCGCAAATCGTACGATTTTGCACACTATTTCAAACCTTGCCCCTCAAAGAACCCCGCCCCCCCTCCTCCTTTCCAGAAATTTTTAAAATGGCACCTTGTTTCTAAGGAAGCGAATTTCTGTATAAATATTTACAGAAACACAATTCACTCGTTGTTAATATACATAAAGAGAATGTTTTATGTTAAGAAGTTTGTTTTGCAGCCCAGATTTTTTTTTTTTTCCCGTGAGCATTTTTTTAATGTCTGAATTTTCGGACTAATGGCCATTTTTTTTAAACTTTCGGAAATGAATACTTTGAAATTTTGGAAATTTCGCAACAGAATCACTCCTGAAAAATATGCTGCGCAGGATAAAAATCGCAACAAAAAATGCGTTTGTGTTTTTTTGCAAAAAATCGTAGTTTAAGACCGATTTTCGTAGCATCGTAGTTAATAGGTCCAAGTCCTAGCAACTACGATTTTTTCGTAGCAGTTGGCAGGTCTGCGTACGAACTCTGTTCTAATAATTCTTTTAAAAGGTTTCTTTCTTTTTTTTTTTTAAGTAATAAAGCATCTTTTCTAAAAGTTTTACTCTTTTTCATTTTTCGTCGTTTGAAATGCACAGGATAAATAATTTCTAGAAAATAAATTTGCATTAGAACTTTTCTAAATGCCTCTATATGAAGATTACTTTTATGTATTTCTCGTAGTTTTGTTTTGAATCATCTTCCTGACACAGCTATAAAGGCTTTTTCATCTTCTCACAAGCAACACGCATAAACATTTTAGATATTCTTTATGTTTCAAGGATAAAATTTTACAATTACATTTTCTTTAAATATGATATACTTTTCATTAAAAATTGTAGCTAAAATATTACACTTTGTTATTTAAAATTAGTTCCAAAATTCAAGCGTGAACTCTGAGGTTTTATACTATTGTTTAACCCTTAACTGCTGTGACAAAAATTGTCGCACAACTACTGTGAATGGTCTGTGAGACCGCTTAATCCGAAGATGAATAAAAGCCTACATTAACTTATAAAATACCATTTCTGTACTAAACTTTATGTACAGGGCTATTATACTTAACATGCACCTACTCAAAAGTCTTTAGCGATAGTACTTGGGTCTAAAAGAAACGAAATTAACCAGTATCTATAGTTAAACTGAAAATTACAAGTTAAACTTTGAAAATTGAAAAAAGAAGCATGCTGTGAGACGGCTAACAGCAGTTAAGGGTTAAATATTCGTTCACTAGCCTCCTCTGGCGACCAATTCGGTCTCCTTCAGATGTATGCTAAGAATTACAACATGTTACTTTTATTTATAATTCAATTGATTTGCTTAATTATTCTCCAAATCCGAAGATTCTGAGAGAGAAATCGAGAACTCTGCGATTATTGCAGTATTTCGTATATATTCTTTGTTAATTTCTTGACAAAAATAACTTGGTTCGCTTAGTCACTTGTATTTTAACTGCGTTTCGTTATGAGTACGATCTTTAATAAAAAAAATTTCTTAATTTTTTTTCTTTTTGCAAGATTTATATGAAATAATTAAAAAAATGTTTATTTTCTTTAGTTTAAATACTTCGATGGTCACTTATATTTTTAAAAAGTGAAATAAATACGAGTAAGTCAAAAACTAATCAATGGGATAAAATTCAAAGTAATATTGAAATTGAATGAATCGTATAAGACTTTAGAAATAAGATGCACAAGCAACAAGGAAAGACAAATAACAGTGAGAGAAAATGCCGGTATATATAAGTATTGAAAACGAGATAGGTTAATTATGGAGTATTTAGCACGAAGATAATTTTAAAATCAAAAAGAATTTATTTATCTTGCTCATTTTGGTGGGCAAATATAAAATTTGTCAATAATTCTTTTTTTTTTTTTTAATCTTGTTTTCGATTTATATCTATTTTATTTTAATGAAAATTTTAACGTTGGTTAGAAAACCATTATTTGTGCTTCACGGAAATATTATGTAATTGAAGTTATGCTTGCTTTACATTATTTCTGAATGGACTAAATTATGTTAGATCAATATCAGACATTATAATGTAATAATTTGGAAAGTACAATCTGAATCAGTGTTCACTGTTCAATGTATAATTTTTCTCCACTTTGCTTCTGTCAAGTAATCAGTTGCTTGAAACGTCTTTTAACTCCAGTTAATATAATAGATTTTACTTAACTCCAGTTAATGGAGTTTACTTATTACAGTAAATTCTGCCTAAGACACATTCGATCGGGAACACAGATAATTTTCCTTAGCAGACAATATTCCGCCTTAGACAAATTTTACTCAATGTCTATGGATACGCAGGGACTTGAAAATCTTTCCGAGTTAGACAGATTTCCGTCTTAAACAGAGTCCGCCTTACAGAGTTTACTGTATATCGATTGTGAATGAAATCAGGAATATTACATTTTCCAAAATATGCTTGATAATGCAAAAATGGCAAAGGGAACAGAATACAGTATACAATCCATTAGTTTTCCTTATTAAAATTTAAATCAGTTTATTTTTTTAAGCTTAGATGTATTATATTCCCGGGATCCGCCATCTTGGATTTTTTTTTTTCTTGGATGAAAAGTCCTTTTTCGCCAAGTAGTAAATGTCACCAATGGTTAAATATTGTTGATAGATTAATATAATACTGAAAAAACTGGAATATAATAATTATAACTATTAATTAAAAGAATTTTTAATTCACGCCAAGAAAAAAAATACAGGAGGCGGATGCGGGATTATAATACATATCTGTTCCTTTTTTTATGAGGTGTCGGATGCTAGTATCTATTTTTTCCCCATTAAATACAATAAAACCTAAGACTAAATTCCACGGGATGGAAAAAAGTTCTATTTTAGGTAGGTTTTCTTAAGAGGTATATCGACCCTAATTGTTTTATATTCATTTTCCGACTATCATGAAATATTTTCCATTTAACAATTCCATTATAGAAAAGTTCCGTTATAGAGAGGTTACGCTTTAGACGGGTTTTTTTTATAGACAGGTCCATTTTATCAGTTTTTACTGTATTTAGTTTGCATAAGATACGGATTGTTAAAAGATGTTATCCCCATCAAAAAATTTCAGAGCCCCCCCCCCCCCCCCCCCCACTTGACTCGTTGGTTACGGCGCTGAAACAACTCAGCATTTAAATTTCCTCGATATATTTGAATTTTATAATTATTAATTTATCATTTAGAAACATTTTTTATGAAATATGTGTAAGCCATAGAAGGTCATACTGCGAACAGTTTATACACTACCACGTTTTAATTTTCACATTCACTTGCATATTCAAGTAAATTAGTTTTCTCTTACCTACAAAATAGGTAAATACGTTCATATGTTCATTTTATAATTATCCTGTCCTTGAAATGAACACACCATTTAATCCGCGATTATTCGAGACAAAGCCGCCTTCGACGTAGCATATGTCTCAAGCCGTTTGCCAACCAACGCACTTACAGTCATAATATATCAGTGACTTATCGAAGAATCAAAGTAGAGTCCTGCGCGGGTCGGGACCCGCAAATTCGATTTTAAGTCAACCCGCAACCCAACCCGACCCGGCAAAAATAATTTTCGGTAACCCGCAACCCGACCCGAACCTGCAAAAATAATTTTCGGTAACCCACAACCCGAGGTATTTCAACCCGCAATATAAGGAAAGCAAATCATGTTTTAATACCATTATGAAAAATAATCTACAATTGTATCTCTAATAGAGGTCTGCACCCGGCCCGGGCCACGCCGGTGCGGCAAAATTCCAAACGGTCTTTCCGCAGAATTAGGGCAGTTTTTTTAACGGGCCGAGGCGGTAAAAAAATTGAACGGCAATGCCAGGCCGGGCCGATTACCACAATTAAGCGGGTCTACCGGTACGATATAAATATTTAGACGAAACCGATAAAATTATAAGCGGGCCGTGCCGGGCTAGGGCCGAACTCTTAAGTTTTACACGGGACGGGACGGGGAGGCCGGTCCTATGATATAAGCGTTCAAAATATATAAATTTTACGAATTGAAAAAGTGTCCGCTAAATAGAGACGTCCGCCTTTCGGGAGAAAAGCCACTATGGAGGGTTTATTGTACATAGATTTTTAACCTGAAAAAATATTTTGACCATTCTTTTAAAATTCGGGTTAACCCAAAACAATGAAATTCACCCCGACCAGCAACAAAAAAGTCTAGAACCGGGTGCGGGTAACCCAACCCGATGCAGGGCTCTAAACGGTATAAAACTAAAAATCTAATCTTTAAATATGCTTTAAAATTAGTTGCAGTTTCAAAAGTTCCACTTAACGATACACCTTGTTTTACACAATTGGCCATCTGCCTTTAGTTTATCAGCAGTTACTATTTTGAAATTTTTCCCGTCTAACATGGTGCATCGTGTATCATCACAATTAAATTATTCACTTGATACATTAGAAAGGAAGGACCATTTAGCGTTTTGCTGCATATTGTATTTTTAAAATACCATAAAAAATAATTGCAGTTATTTCAAAGACTCATGAAAGGATGACTAAAGACAAAACAGACAGGCACACATTTTGCTTTTGTGGAACTTTGATCCTTATTGATTGTTTATATAGGCTTTTAACATGAAAAAATATTGTCACATTCTTTTAAAAAAGCGGGTCAACCCGAACCCGACCCGCAAGAGTGAAAAAGCCAACCCGAAACCGACCCGAACAACAAAAAAAAAACAGGTTCGGGTAACCCGACCCGATGCAGGACTCTAAATCAAGGTTACTTCTACTATTCAGTTTATTTCCATTGCGTCATCCCGACGATTTCATGGCCCGGAAGGTTTGAGATTTTGCCTTTTTTTAAATGAATAATAGTGCAATTTCTTAACCGGATTTCTAACTCCCCCCCCAGTGTTCGAAATTAACGGTCGTTAGTCGTCAAATACGACTAAATTATTGTATTTGACGACTACAAAATTATTTCTGGTCGTCAAATTTGACGCCTAGTTTTTTTTAATTTAACTTTGAAAGCTCCCGGTTCGTACTTTTTTTTTCTGCCGCCGATGGTACTTCCAAAATCGAGCACCTGCTTTTGAAAAGAGAGAGAAGGGGGTGGGGATACGTGACACGTGGTAAGTACTTCTTTAATAGTAATCCCCACCAAGACTATTCTATAGTCCAGACTTTTCATAGAAGGTTCTATTGTCTGTGGTAATCCCCTTACACTTGTCAGTCACAGTAAGGTGGTTCCAGGCAGTGACCAATTAGCAATTACTGATAAAACTGATCTTGGAGGTTACACCCCAAAAATTCTTGCACCTCACATGTTCAAAAGTTTGGTAGCTGTGTTAAAATTTCGTATAAGTGGAGTGTCATTTTCTTAAAGTGTAAGGCGAACACGTGCATAATGGCGAAACGGAATATATCTTCCTTTTTTACGATCGCATGTTCATCTAATACAAAACGTTTAAAACTCAATGATAATGAAGAAAAAGAAGTTAAAGAAGCAAATGATGAAAACAATTGTAAATCGGCTCGAAAAGTTGTAAATAGTGCAACTTTTTTGAAATGGCAAAAAGAAAATCCCTGGCTCATACAAGAGCAAAATTTGTTGGTATGCTCTGTGCAAAGAGTTTGCTAAAGCTGAAGATACCAACTTCGTGAATGGATGTCCAGCTCTACGATATGAGACAATAAGTAATTTTTTTTCTGACAATGATTTTATTTCTTTTCTTACTAATTTATTTTTATTTACTTAAGTTTAAAAAAAAAAAAAGAAAAGAAAATACGCCTGTCTTTTGGGTTGATTTTTTGGAATTATAAAATCAATATTTTTATTCATTTCTCACTTCTATTAAATTAAAATTAAACAGATTTTGTACAAAAACATAATTATTTGAAAATATTATGTAGCAAAACGAGCAGTTATTTTGCTTGCTTTATCGCCGATAATGCGGAAATAATCATTAAGTATTTATTTCAAATTAGCTTCCTGCATTTTCCTCAAATACAGTAAACTCTGTCTAAGGCGGAATCGATCGGGACCGAAGAAATTTTCCGCCGTAGACAATATTCTGCCTTATGCAAAATACCCGAAAAATAAAATTTTAAACATTAAAAAAATTGAACAAATTGTATATTTTTTTACGTTCGCAACCTTTAGTATCGATCTTTAAAATTAAGATTTTAATGAAATTAAACTTTTTATTAAATTTATTATCTTTAATAATCTTGAAAAACTTCATTTGAAAACTGAAATAAATGGTATCGATATAAAATTACTTCAGTTCTAGAATTTAATGAAAAACATTAAGTTTGTTCTTAACTGCTCTGCTCAACAAGCGCAAAACGTTTTGACACATTTACAAATTCATTTTTTAACGGAAAGATATAAAATTGGAAAGCCTGACCATGGAAGCGATTTGGAATCGAATTGTGTTTTCCATTGTTTGATAAATAGATTACCTACTGAGTTATAAGCGATTTTGATCACTTGACAAATACGTTTTTCACCTTTTCTTGAGCGATTATTCTTCTTTCGCGCGAAAATTCGGTTCAAAACGCCCACTTTGACATGATTTTCCGAAAAATCTATTGCGTTTGCAAAAAAACCGTAAAACACAGCTCGATTACATAGTTGCTGAACAACAACACCTGTTAGTTTCATGCATTTCCGAACAAAAATAAATTAAAACGTATGTCATAAAGTTGCACTTCTTGATTTGAGAACAGCCTTAACGAATTCAAACCTCATCTTTAACATAGTAGTTTAGAGAGCCGGAAAATAATCTTTTATCAATGCTTTTTTTTCCCTTTCGGTTTACCAAGCCTTCTTCAGTAACGCATTCCAAGTCACATTGTGTTACTGATTTTTATGGTTAAAAATTATCATTTAAAAATATTTTATCTTGAAGATAAATAAGGTTCTTTAATTAACTTTATTATACTCTATTACGCAAAGTATTTTATGTACATATATCAGTTTTAAAGTTTCATAAATTAAATGCATTTCATTTTTAAAAGAGGATTTTTTCCGCCTTATGCAAAATTTCGGGTTCGGTGGGACATTATAAACCTTTCCGTTTCCGCGTTAGGCAGATTCCGGCTTACACAGCATGAACTAATGTTATTTGCTATGGGTTCGCCGGGACTTTAAAAAATTTCCGCGTTAGACAGATTTCCGGCTTGCACAGAGCCCGCCTTAGACAAAATTTACTGTAGATCATCAAACCGCATAAATCTATCCCCCCCCCCCCCCCCCCACACACATACGCACAAAAAAAAAAAAATCATTTCGAACTTCTTTTATTTTTAAAAGGATAATAAATATATATTTGGATTGAAATCTGAATAATAGCTCTTACAGCCGGAATAAATAACTGTAATAATTATAAAATAAACAACTTCTAAAGCATTAGAAGTTCTTATAAACAATCTCTGAACTAAACAGTTCTCTTTCAAAGCTGACCTTTGATCCGAAGGCAAACGCAGCTGTTAGCAAGCAGCCGCAAACCGGAAGAGTTTATTTATTCTTTTGTTCAGGAAGCGCGAGATATTTTGACAAATATCGTGTAAAAATATATGTAAAGCAGTTTTAAACTTTCTTATAAATGTCATTAAAAGAAAAAAAATACTTTGAAATGAGCTATAGTATTTTCAGTTAATAACAGAGATGCATTGTAATGGGTATACGGATGCAGAACATGTGGCCTGAAATAATATACGAACATTTATGCAGTGGTCGCGTTTCTCATCTCCACTTTTCCCATTCGCGAAAAAAAAAAGTGCCGATTCTTTCTTTTTCTTTTATTATTTATATATTTTTTGGCAAAAGCTGGATGAACAAAAAAAAAAAAAAAAATCTTTAATTTTCAATTTTTTCTTGTGGAAGTTACCCGTTAAATATTTACCTCAAAGAAATAAATATATTTGTCCCATATTTTTCTTATGAACTTTTAACTATAAAATATATTGATTAAAAAAAAAATACAGGTTTTATTTAAATTATTTTTTTAATATTTTAGAGTAGGGGTGCACAACCTTTTTTAGAGAAGGGCCACTTACAAAAACGTTTGGGTTGTCGAGGGCCACATCAGTAACACAGAGAAAATTCTATATCGGGGGGGGGGGGGGGGGGGTAGGGGGTAATAAGTCTTTATTCTTGATGAATAATTATTTTTTGCCTATAATAAAAGTAAACAAACGGAAATAGATAATTGTATGAAGGAATGCAGGGCTTCTTCGCATCTGTATGAATAACCATTTAAGGGTCCTGTCCCTGCCGGCGAACACACTCACGAGCTAATGCTAATCCTATGGGAAGGGATTTTTCTAATATCTCGTTTGCATTTCGACATTCTTAAATAATTTTTTTTGCATTGGATAGCCGAGATCCGTCTCTACAGCGCACCTTGGTTACTTTTTTGATTTTGGTCGCAGATATTTTTAATAAAGTTACTTTCATTTTCAAAACCGGTTCTGAAAATGAAAGTGTCATTCTAAAAAATATCTGCAACCAAAATCGAAAAAGTAACCAAGGTGCGCTGTAGAGACGGACCTCGGCTATCCAATGCAAAAAAAATTATTTAAAAAATGTCGAAATGCAAACGAGATATTAGAAAAATCCCTCCCCATAGGATTAGCATTAGTTCGTGAGTGTCTTCGCCGGCAGGGACAGGACCCTTAACACTTTATGAAGACTAACGGTTCCTTCTTGACAAATGGCAACTTGAAGAAAAAAAATTACACAAAATTTCTAAATAATTGAATATTATTGAAAATTATAAAAAAAAAAATTATTAAGAATAACTTCATATAAAAGAAAAGGAAACTTATTTTTGAAATAACAATGCATGATGGACTTAATTATGCTATTTTTTTCTGCGGACTATTAACAAAACTCGTTTTTTTTTTTCTTTTGTCAATCAAGTGCGACTGATTGACGAAATTCGCGATTTTTTATCAACAACCGATTGACAGATTTCGCGGTAATTTTCCATTGCCGATTTGCAAAATTAGCAATCTTTTCAAACAATTAGCGATACTTCCGATAAATTGACGCAATTAGCGATTTTTTTCAGCGATAATTTTTTTTAATTTCGCGATTTTTTTCCACAACGGATCAACGAAAATCGCGATTTTTTCTGCCCCCGATCGAATTATTTCGCGATTTTTTTGTTCTGCGATCGATCTTCGAAATTTGCAAGTTTTTTCCCATGAACGATTGACAAAAATCGCGATTTTTTTCATAGGCGATTGGCGAATTTTACGATATTTTACGTGACAGATTGACAAAATTTGCAATTTTTTCCCAATGACCAATCGACGAAACGTGATTTTTTTCCTGATATACATTGATATAATTTGAGATTTTTTTGCGCAATAAATTGGCGAAAATCGCGATTTCTTTTACGAGCACAATCTATGAAATTTGCGATTTTTTTCCTGCGACCAATGGATTTCTATTTCATGATATTTTTTTGGACCGACACACAAATTTTGTAATTTTTTTCCATGAACTATTCACGAAATTCGTGAATTTTTGGGGAAATTCACGATTTTTTTGACGAGCGATTGACAAATTTCGCAATATTTTTGCGACCAATTGACAAAATTTGAAATTTTTTCTATCAATTGTCAAAATTCGTGATTTTTTTCCGCGACAGATTGACAAAATCGCGATTTTTCCCAGTCGATCTACGAAATTTGCAATTTTTGTACCTCATCGACAAAATTCGCGATTTTACTGTGCTCGATTAACAAAATTCGTGATTGTTAACTGACTGATGAAATTTTGAATTTTTCCCGTGGCGAGTTGACGAAATTTGCGATTTTTTTCCCGCAATAAGCTGGCGAAATTCGCGATTTTTACGTAGCCGACCAAGAAAGTTTGAAATTTTTCCGCAGCTCCTCGACAAAATTCGCGATTTTTTCGCGTCCGATCAACGACATTCGCGATTTTTAACTGACTTTGAAGAAATTTTGTAATTTTTATGCGACAAATTGATGAAATTCGACATTTCTTCTCGTGATAAATTGACGAAACTCATGATTTTTCCGCAGCCGGTCAACAAAATTTGCAATTTTTCCGTACTTCATCGACAAAATTCGCGATTTTCTGTGCCCGATTAAAGAAATTTGAGAGTTTTCCGTGCCGAGTCGACAAAATTCGAGATTTTTCCTCTCGCAATCAACAAAATTCGAAAATTTTCCGCGCCCGATAAACGAAATTTGCGATTCTTAATTGACTCTGACGAAATTTTTAATTTTTCCTGTGACAAGTTGACAAATTTCAGATTTTTTCTCACGATCAACTAACAAAACTCGCAATTTTTCAGCAACCGATCAAAGATTACATAACCGACAAAATTCACGATTTTTAACGCGTTCGATGAACGAAATTTACCATTTTTAACTGACTCTGAGGAAATTTGCAATTTTTTCAGAGGCAAATTGTCAAAATTCGCGATTTTTTCTCGCGATAAACTAATAAAACTCGAGATTTTTCCCCAGTTTATCAACGAAATTTGAGATTTTTCTGCGACTCATCGATAAATTTCGCGATTTTTTCGAACTCGATCAACGAAATTTGCGATTCTTAACTGGCTCTGGTGAAATTTGCAATTTCTTCCCGGGGCAAATTGACGAAATTCGCGATTTTTTCCTACGACATATGGACAAAAATTTGTAATTTTTCCAGTTATAAATTGACGAAATTGTGTCAAAAAAACGAAGAAATTATATAAATTGTGATCGCGGGCCACAAGTTAACCCATGGCGGGCCACAGGTTGTGCATCCCTATTTTAGAGTGATGGTTAGATCGTTAATATGATTACTTAGAATTTTTTAACATTTCTTATGGTTTTATTTTAGCTAATTAACCAAAGTAAAAGTAAATATTAAAATTTTTGTGGCTAAAAGGAATTAAATGTGGCTGAATCTGGGGCCAAAGAAAAACACATAATCTCAGAAATACCTCTATATATTGTTTTGTTTATAGTTTAAAAAATTTAAATCATTTTCTAATGCAGTTTTTTAGCATAATTTTATTTTTCAAAATCTGAAAATAGATAAAAATGACAGTCATAAACAGCTTTATTTGTATTGTCTTGAAATTAATAAAAAAAAAAATTCTAAGCCATAATTTAAAATTTCATAACTTATTTTGATTACCATATCAACTTGAATGTATTTTGTACATTTTTGGTAAGAAAATAGGGAGTGCAATGAATAGTAAATATAGTTATTAATTTTCATTAATTTAAATTTGAGTATTTTCATCTTTTTAAAATTTAATAAATTAAAAAATATTTAATAACAAACTAAGCATTTTTGGTTTTTTCTTCAAAAAAAAAAAAAAGGGGTAATGCTTTTTGTTCAATAAGAAGTTGATATTGAGACACATGTTTGGATTTGGAGGAAAGCTAATTTTGCTTTACATTTTTCTTTCAATTTCTAAAAATAGTAATAATTAAAAAAGCTTTATATGAGTTTTACAAATGCTTCAAATTTTTATAATCTTAGAGATTAAAACTTCAATCATTTAATATATATATATATATATATATATATTAGTGTTTATAAAGTAGCGTATAATGTTAGTTATGTTAAAAATAAATTTTAGAAATGACGACTAGAAATTTTAATTTGACTACTAAGATGTTTATAGTAGGCGTCATTTGACGCCTTACTTTCATCTTCCAATTTCTATCACTGCTCCCCCCCCCCCCCCCCCATTTCCCGAAAGAAAAATTAATTCATCACTGTCCCTGTATACATACATTATAAACCGAAATACATGATTGTAGAATTTAAAATATAACAAATATCGCACTAAAGTTGTTTAACATTTCAGCAACGAAAAATAAATTATTATACTTAGACAGTATATATATACATATATTTTTTTTTTAATGGAGATTAACCGCTCTTTCTCATTGCTGCCAAATTTGCGGGGTTTCTTTTCTTAAAAAAAAACAACTTATTTTGAACTAGAATACTTATTTAATAAAATGTGTCGTATTTTCAGATAATCTTGCATATTTCTTATGTTTTATCATATGTGTTATGCAGACGATTTCATGGCCTGGAAGGTTTGAGATTTTATGCTTTTTAGGTGCGTTCGTAATTATATAAATACGTAGCACCTATAGTCGTCGTTCAGTCCGTCCGTCTGTCCGTCCGTCCGTCTGTCCGCATGTAACAGAGCAAAAACTACCCAACCGAATGGTCTGAAATTTCAAATATATGATTGTTGCAAAATTTTGTCGAGCCATTTCAAATTTTATGAAAATCGGATGTATAGTTTAATTACAGGGACAGTCAAAAGTTTTTCTTTACATTACGGCCAATGGGAAAAATTATTGCAAGTGGATTTTAATGATATTAGAGCCTTCCGAATGATCTGAAATTTTAAAGATATAACTGTTGCAAACTTTTGTCGAGCCCTTTCAAATTTTAGGAAAATCGGATGTATAGTTTAATTACAGGGACAGTCAAAAGTTTTTCTTTACATTACGGCCAATGTTAAAAATTATTGCAAGTGCATTTTAATGATATTAGAGCCTTCCGAATGATCTGAAATTTTAAAGATATAACTGTTGCAAAATTTTGTCGAGCCCTTTCAAATTTTAGGAAAATCGGATGTATAGTTTAATTACAGGGACAGTCAAAAGTTTTTCTTTACATTACGACCAATGGGAAAAATTATTGCAAGTGCATTTTAATGATATTAGAGCCTTCCGAATGATCTGAAATTTTAAAGATATAACTGTTGCAAAATTTTGTCGAGCCCTTTCAAATTTTAGGAAAATCGGATGTATGTTTAATTACAGGGACAGTCAAAAGTTTTTCTTTACATTACGGCCAATGGGAAAAATTATTGCAAGTGCATTTTAATGATATTACAGCCTTCCGAATGGTCTGAAATTTTAAAGATATAATTGTTGTAAAATTTTGTTGAGCTATTTCAAATTTTAGGAAAATCGGATGTATAGTTTAATTACAGGGACAGTCAAAAGTGTTCCGTTACATTACGGGGAATGGGAAAAAAATGTTGGAAGTGCATTTTAATGATGTATCAGACTATGCGCTTTATGAAGTGCAAAAAATTATACATTCAGTACAATATGGGGTGCAAAAAATAATTATAAAACTAGTTATAGTACGACCGCACCTCATTTGCCACGTTTGACGAGCAATTTCCAACTTGTTATTTATTTATTTTATTTTTTTTTTTTTAAGAATAATAGTGCAATTTCTTCACCGGATTTCTAAAATACCCGACCCTCCCTCTTCCCGAAAGAAAAATGAATTCATCAATCACTGTTCCTGTATACATACATTATAAACCGAAATACATATGATTGTAGAATTTAATATATAACAAATATCGCTCTAACGTTTAACATTTCAATGACGAAAAATAAATTATTATACTAGACTGTATAATATATTTTAATCGGGATTAACCGCTCAAATCTGCGAGGTTTCTTTTCTTAAAAACTTATTTTTAACTAGAATACTTATTTAATAAAATTTGTCTTATTTTTAGATAATCTTACATGTTTTATTACTTAAGATTTCCGGTACAAAAAGGTAATTTGCCTTGGAAAAAAAAACCGAGAAATTTGCAGTCATGTGTATTATTTAAAAATGAAGTTATGAAATAACCCTCAGCATTTAAATTTCATCGAAATATCTCATTTTTATAATTTTTAATATTAATTTAGAAAGAATTTTTATGAAATATGGTAAGCCTAAAGGTTGTACTACGAACAGTTTATACACAACCACGTTTAACTCTTAAATACATGATTTTTTATTTTGTTTCGAAAAATTATATGATTCTCAGAAATGTTTATTACACAGGCAAAATAATGAAAAAAAATCAGAGATACATTTTTCGAATAATACGTCAACCTTTTCTTACGGTGCACATCTGCAATACATGTAAAAACTACTATCATAACTAAAATATTGCAAATTAGTAAATATTTTAATAAGTATGAATCTAAATACCCTATTTTATATATATATATATATTTTTGTAAAACTTACCCTTTTTAAAGGATGAATATTTCTATATAAATAATACTGGTTGCTAAGAGTTAAATAAAAAGTGATGCAGATATGCTTCAATATGAATTTAAGGGTTAACTTCCACATTCACTTGCATATTCAAATAAATTAGTTTTCACTTACCTCCAAAATAGGTAAACACTTTAATTTTATAATTATCCTGTTCTTAAAATAAACATACAGCTATACTATATCAATGACTCATCCAAGAATCAATGTTTATTACACTTCTACTACTTGGTTTATATGATTATAATCAATATGAATTTAAAGGTTAACTTCCACATTCACTTGCATATTCAAATAAATTAGTTTTCACTTACCTACAAATTAGGTAAACACTTTCATTTTATAATTATCCTGTTCTTAAAATAAACATACAGCTATAATATATCAGTGACTCATCCAATAATCAACATTTATACGCTTCTACTTCGTTTATTTCGATTGCGTTATCCAGACGATTTATGGCCACGCGGACGAGTCCATTTCGAACGAAGGGAAGGAAAGGAATGACTCATTCAAGCAAATGAAGGAGGAAATGGATGGAGTCGGGGGCTGGGGGGACGCGACTCTCGACTAAAGATAACAATGGGCGGTACAGGAAGATCTTAGCAACACGATTTCATTTACAACAGGAATACAAAAGGTCGTAAAAAAGTTGAAATCTTGGTCCACAAAAATAGTCTGAGCAGTGGAAATAGTTTAAAAATTATAGTAAATTTCAAATGCAGTAATAACTTGGGTAACGAAGATTGTTTCTTTCTGCCACGAGTGTTTTTCCGCTAACGAATGTTTTTAATAGGTTAGCTTGCTAATATAAAGCAGACATCCTGTTATTCCTGTTAATATTCCTGTTGCAGTTGTATTATATGGGAAATCACCAAGTTCACTGCTCAACAAGCACGAAATTTTTTGACACAATGTGACGTACACATTTTTTAACGTATAAAGGCATAAAATTGGAAGACCTGATTATGGAAGCAATTTGATGGAATCAAAATGATATTTCTATTTTTTTGATAAATTACCTATCGAGTTATAAGCGTTTTTCATCACGTGACAAGTCGTTTTTTCCCTTCGCTGATTGGTTTTTCTGCTTTCGTCGGGATATTCTGTTCAAAACGTCAACTTTGACAGTATTTTCTGAAAGATCTATAGCGTTCAACGACGGATCCAAGGGGGAGATAACGGGGGTCATGACCGCCCCCACCTCCCTTGAACAACAACAACAAAAAAAATGCTTAAGATCATTTTAAAAATGAAATATATATTAATTTTTTTCCGTTTTTTCCCCGCTCACTAATGCGAATCTTTCTGACTCTTTAAAGCTCTAATCAAATCAAAACAACATAATTTCTGACATATCCGTGAAATTATTTTTAATCTCAAGAAATTTGCAAGTGCACTTATTCAGAAACTATGTGATTGAATAGTGTTTTCTATTTTTCAATAAGAGCAAATAATCTTTCAGAAATTTCCATTAAATTTGGCATTTTAAACTGAATTTCAGGGCGCGACTGCTAATTGCTCCCTCATGACGACATTTTTGTGGCTGTCAAGTTCTAAAAATTGTATTAAAATAGCTTTAACAACATTTCTGAATCACTCTTTCACTTCAAAAATGGGAAACGCTTCAGTTTCTTAGTATCTGAATGAAATCTGTAAATTAGTATTTTTACGAATACTAATGCATTGTTTTGCATTTATGAATAAGAAGGAATTCGCGAAAGTATAATAAAAATCGTCAGTTTTCAAAAAGAGCCATATCCCCCCCCCCCCACTGGCTCCGCCCTTGATTGCGTTTACAAATAAACGGTAGACGTCTTTCGATTACATAGTTTCTGAAAAACATCTGCTAGTTTCATGCGTTTCCAAACAAAAATGAATTAAAATTTATGTCATAAAATCGCCCCTTTGGATTTGTGAACAGCCTTACGGTCTAAAATCCAAATCCTGGATCCAGGCTGTTCTCAAATCCAAAAGGGCAACTTTATGACAAGTTTAAATTTATTTTTGGTCGGAAATGCATGAAACTAGCAGGTGTTATTCAGAAACTATGTAATCGAGCTGTTTTTCCGGGTTTTTTTGCAAACATAATCTTTCAGAAAATTGTGTCAAAGTTGACGTTTTGAACCGAAGTTCCCAAAAAAAAGCAGACAAACCAGTCAGCGAAGGGAGAAAAGCGTACTTGTCACGTGATCAAAATCGTTTATAACTCAATAGGTTATTTATCAAAAAATGAAAACAGTTCGATTCCAAATCGCTTTCATAGTCAGCCTTCCAATTTTATATCTTTCCGTTAAAAAATGAATTTGTAAATGTGTCAAAACGTTTTGCGCTTGTTGAGCAGAGCAGTTGAGAACAGCCTTAAGGCTCCTGTCCCTGCCGGCGAAGGCACTCACAAGCTAATGCTAAAATACTAATCTATGGGGAAGGATTTGTCTAATATCTCGTTTGCATTTCGATTTTTATTTATTTATTTATTTATTTATTTATTTTATTTTTTTTTTTTGGGGGGGGGGGGGGGGGGGGCATTGGATAGCCGAGATCCGTCTCTACACCGCACCTTTTTTACTTTTACTATTTTGGTTGCAGATATTTTTTAGAACATTACTTTCACTTTCAGAACAGGTTTTCACATTGAAAATAACTTTATAAAAAATATCTGCGACCAAAATCGAAAAAACAAAAAAGGTGCGATGTAGAGACGGACCTCGGCTATCCAATGCAAGAAAACAATATTTAAAAATGTCGAAATGCAAACGAGATAGATAAACCCCTCCCCATAGGATTAGCATTAGCTCGTGAGTGCCTTCGCCGGTAGGGACAGGAGCCTTAAAGGAGCATTCGGATAACGAATGTGATTCTGTAAAGGAACGAATTATTTTCGTTTCTGGATGTATGACTCTAGTGTAACAAAAATAGATGAACAATTTGGAATAAATTGCGGCTGAAAAACAACAACAACATGTAATTTAATGAAAAACAATTATTTAAAAATTAAGCTTTCCGCCATTGAAAATCACTAATTAAAAAAAACAGTATTATCATTTCCAACATTAAAATATACTAATTAACCTTACCTTCATTCTTTTATTTCTTACCTTATCAGCATTATTTTCATTAAGTATCGACTAATTAAAAATTTCGTTAATCTAATATTTTTTTTCTTTTAAAGTTGACTTATAACATATTCATTAACCTTTAACTGATGTTACCGGTCTCTCACACCGCGGCTTTTTTCAATTTTTATAGTTTAACTTGCAATTTTCAGTTTAACTTGCAATTTTCAGTTTAACTACAAACACTACCGAAATTCTGTTGCGTTTGGAGATTTAATACTATCACCAGAGACTTTTGATTAGGTGAATTTTAATTATAACAGTCCTGTGCAAAAAGTTTAGTTCAAAAACACCATCCTGCGAGTTAATCGTGCCTTTTATTCATATTTCGTTGCAGCGGTCTCGCAGACCGCTTCACACTAGTTATGTGACAATTTCTGTGACATCAGTTAATGTATCCTTATTTCAGCAAAACCTTTTATTTAATCATTCACTTTTTCTTCATTAAAACTTATCTTAATAATAAATTCACTAGCTCGCAATTTCTGCATTATTTCAATTAAAAAATTTATTAGCTCGCGCTTTCCGTATTAAACTCGTAGTTCATAAATTCACTATCTCGCACTTTCTGCATTATTCCATTTAAAAAATTACTTAGCTTTCGCTTTCTGTCCTATTTTTGGTTAAAGGTATATCTTCACTAGTATTCGCTCATTAAAATTTATTTCTTTTAAAAAATGCATTCTTTTCGGTTAACTTAAAAAGGTACATCTTCATTAGTATTAGCTCATTAAAAATTAATTTCTTTATATGATCAAAACTGAAAAAAAAAGAAATAAAAACCCCTGATAATTATTTTAATTCATTTCTTTATTTCCATTAACCCTTTATGTACTGAATTATGAATTCATGAAAATTTTATCTTCTAAAGCATTTTTCGCGAATTGTTTAAACTGCATTAGAAGATTTACACAATCATTTATTAAATTTTAGAAGGAGTAAAATTAAATTTATAGGGATTTTGTGCACTATTTATAACCCCGCTCAAATCTTTTACTTTAAATATTTTTCTTAGTATTTTGTAGAATTAGGAAATGTACAAATATAAAGCTCTTACAATAGAAATCAGGGCCGTAGCGACCGCCCTCCATACCCCCCATTTGGGGGGGGGGGGGGGGCTGAGCAAAGTCAGGGGTCCAGTAGTGAGCTACTGTACCTTTCAGCCAAATTTTTTTTTTTTTTTTTTTTTTTTTTTTTTTAACTTTTAAAATTATTTTTTATGTATTTTTAATAACATTTTATTTTGTTTTATCGAAATTCCTTTTTTTTTTTTTTTTTTTTTTTTTTTGTTAAAGATCTTGATCAGATTTAGAAACAGAAAACAGAACAGATATGTGCTTTTCTTCTATATCCACCATTCTTTATAAAAGTTTTTGAAGGCTGTAAGTTCTACTTAAAAAATAAAATGGCATTTTAGTATTTTTGGGGTGCGCCTATCAATGGGCGAAAAAGGTGAAACCAAATGTTCAAAACTTCTTTAATACTATTACTTCCTCCAAACAAAACAGATATGCGCTTTTTTCTACAGCAACCACTCTTTTTAAAGGGGCCCAGATGAAAGAAATTTTGCAGGCTCTAAATTCTTTTTGAATTGTCTTTTTTAGGTGCGGAAAAGTTGGAGCCCAAGATTCAAAACTTTTAAGCCCATTTTTTTATTAAAATTTTTAAAAAATATGCTTTTTAATCTCACTGAGGGACCCAATAAGTTTCAAAACTTCGTTATACTATTACTTCCTTCAACCAAATGTGCTTCCTTTCTTTAGTCATTATTCTTTTTATAGGTGCCCAGATGAAAGAAATTTTGCACGCTCTTAATACTTTTTAAATTGTCGTTTTTGGGGTCCCCAATAAAAGTGAGGAAAAGTTGCAACTGAAGATTCAAAACTTTTAGGCCCTATTTTTGTTATTCAAATGTTTTAAAAATATGCTTTTTAATCTCGTTGGGGGCCCCAACAAGGTTCAAAGCTTTCTTAATACTATTACTTCTTTTGACCAAAACAGATATGCGCTTTCTTTCTATAGCCAGTATTCTCTCTAAAAGTTCCTAGATGAAAGAAATTTTGCAGGCTCTAAATTCTTTTTGAATTGTCTTTTTAGGGACCCCTATAAACGGGAGGAATAGATGGAGCCCAAGATTAAAAACTTTTAGGTCTCAATTTTTTATTCAAATTTTAAAAAAACATTCTTTTTAATGTGTTTTCTTTCTATAGCCAGCATTCTCTTTAAAGGTTCCCAGATGAAAGAAATTTTGCAGGCTCTAAATTCTTTTGAATTGTCTTTTTTAGGGCCCCCTATAAGCGTGAGGAAAGGTTAAAGCCTAAGATTCAAAACTTTTAGGCCCCATCTTTTTATTCAAATGTTTTAAAAATATGCTTTTTAATCTCGTTGGGGGCCCCAACAAGGTTCAAAGCTTTCTTAATACTATTACTTCTTTTGACCAAAACAGATATGCGCTTTCTTTCTATAGCCAGTATTCTCTTTAAAGGTTCCTAGATGAAAGAAATTTTGCAGGCTCTAAATTCTTTTGAATTGTCTTTTTTAGGGCCCCCTATAAGCGTGAGGAAAAGTTAGAGCCTAAGATTCAAAACTTTTAGGCCCCATCTTTTTATTCAAATGTTTTAAAAATATGCTTTTTAATCTCGTTGGGGGCCCCAATAAGGTTCAAAGCTTCCTTAATACTATTACTTCTTTTGACCAAAACAGATATGCGCTTTCTTTCTATAGCCAGTAGTCTCTTTAAAGGTTCCCAGATGAAAGAAATTTTGCAGGCTCTAAATTCTTTTTGAATTGTCTTTTTAGGGCCCCCTATAAACGGGCGGAAAAGTTGGAGCCCAAGATTCAAAACTTTTAAGCCCATTTTTGTATTAAAATTTTAAAAAAATATGCTTTTTAATCTCACTGAGGGACCCAATAAGTTTCATAACTTCGTTATACTCTTTCTTCCTTCAACCAAACGTGCTTCCTTACTTTAGTCATTATTCTTTTTATAGGTGCCCAGATGAAAGAAATTTTGCACGCTCTTAATACTTTTTAAATTGTCGTTTTTGGGGTCCCCAATAAAAGTGAGGAAAAGTTGCAACTGAAGATTCAAAACTTTTAGGCCCTATTTTTGTTATTCAAATGTTTTAAAAATATGCTTTTTAATCTCGTTGGGGGCCCCAACAAGGTTCAAAGCTTTCTTAATACTATTACTTCTTTTGACCAAAACAGATATGCGCTTTCTTTCTATAGCCAGTATTCTCTCTAAAAGTTCCTAGATGAAAGAAATTTTGCAGGCTCTAAATTCTTTTTGAATTGTCTTTTTAGGGGCCCCTATAAACGGGAGGAATAGATGGAGCCCAAGATTAAAAACTTTTAGGTCTCAATTTTTTATTCAAATTTTAAAAAAACATTCTTTTTAATGTGTTTTCTTTCTATAGCCAGCATTCTCTTTAAAGGTTCCCAGATGAAAGAAATTTTGCAGGCTCTAAATTCTTTTGAATTGTCTTTTTTAGGGCCCCCTATAAGCGTGAGGAAAAGTTAAAGCCTAAGATTCAAAACTTTTAGGCCCCATCTTTTTATTCAAATGTTTTAAAAATATGCTTTTTAATCTCGTTGGGGGCCCCAACAAGGTTCAAAGCTTTCTTAATACTATTACTTCTTTTGACCAAAACAGATATGCGCTTTCTTTCTATAGCCAGTATTCTCTTTAAAGGTTCCTAGATGAAAGAAATTTTGCAGGCTCTAAATTCTTTTGAATTGTCTTTTTTAGGGCCCCCTATAAGCGTGAGGAAAAGTTAGAGCCTAAGATTCAAAACTTTTAGGCCCCATCTTTTTATTCAAATGTTTTAAAAATATGCTTTTTAATCTCGTTGGGGGCCCCAATAAGGTTCAAAGCTTCCTTAATACTATTACTTCTTTTGACCAAAACAGATATGCGCTTTCTTTCTATAGCCAGTAGTCTCTTTAAAGGTTCCCAGATGAAAGAAATTTTGCAGGCTCTAAATTCTTTTTGAATTGTCTTTTTAGGGCCCCCTATAAACGGGCGGAAAAGTTGGAGCCCAAGATTCAAAACTTTTAAGCCCATTTTTGTATTAAAATTTTAAAAAAATATGCTTTTTAATCTCACTGAGGGACCCAATAAGTTTCATAACTTCGTTATACTCTTTCTTCCTTCAACCAAACGTGCTTCCTTACTTTAGTCATTATTCTTTTTATAGGTGCCCAGATGAAAGAAATTTTGCACGCTCTTAATACTTTTTAAATTGTCGTTTTTGGGGTCCCCAATAAAAGTGAGGAAAAGTTGCAACTGAAGATTCAAAACTTTTAGGCCCTATTTTTGTTATTCAAATGTTTTAAAAATATGCTTTTTAATCTCGTTGGGGGCCCCAACAAGGTTCAAAGCTTTCTTAATACTATTACTTCTTTTGACCAAAACAGATATGCGCTTTCTTTCTATAGCCAGTATTCTCTCTAAAAGTTCCTAGATGAAAGAAATTTTGCAGGCTCTAAATTCTTTTTGAATTGTCTTTTTAGGGGCCCCTATAAACGGGAGGAATAGATGGAGCCCAAGATTAAAAACTTTTAGGTCTCAATTTTTTATTCAAATTTTAAAAAAACATTCTTTTTAATGTGTTTTCTTTCTATAGCCAGCATTCTCTTTAAAGGTTCCCAGATGAAAGAAATTTTGCAGGCTCTAAATTCTTTTGAATTGTCTTTTTTAGGGCCCCCTATAAGCGTGAGGAAAAGTTAAAGCCTAAGATTCAAAACTTTTAGGCCCCATCTTTTTATTCAAATGTTTTAAAAATATGCTTTTTAATCTCGTTGGGGGCCCCAACAAGGTTCAAAGCTTTCTTAATACTATTACTTCTTTTGACCAAAACAGATATGCGCTTTCTTTCTATAGCCAGTATTCTCTTTAAAGGTTCCTAGATGAAAGAAATTTTGCAGGCTCTAAATTCTTTTGAATTGTCTTTTTTAGGGCCCCCTATAAGCGTGAGGAAAAGTTAGAGCCTAAGATTCAAAACTTTTAGGCCCCATCTTTTTATTCAAATGTTTTAAAAATATGCTTTTTAATCTCGTTGGGGGCCCCAATAAGGTTCAAAGCTTCCTTAATACTATTACTTCTTTTGACCAAAACAGATATGCGCTTTCTTTCTATAGCCAGTAGTCTCTTTAAAGGTTCCCAGATGAAAGAAATTTTGCAGGCTCTAAATTCTTTTTGAATTGTCTTTTTAGGGCCCCCTATAAACGGGCGGAAAAGTTGGAGCCCAAGATTCAAAACTTTTAAGCCCATTTTTGTATTAAAATTTTAAAAAAATATGCTTTTTAATCTCACTGAGGGACCCAATAAGTTTCATAACTTCGTTATACTCTTTCTTCCTTCAACCAAACGTGCTTCCTTACTTTAGTCATTATTCTTTTTATAGGTGCCCAGATGAAAGAAATTTTGCACGCTCTTAATACTTTTTAAATTGTCGTTTTTGGGGTCCCCAATAAAAGTGAGGAAAAGTTGCAACTGAAGATTCAAAACTTTTAGGCCCTATTTTTGTTATTCAAATGTTTTAAAAATATGCTTTTTAATCTCGTTGGGGGCCCCAACAAGGTTCAAAGCTTTCTTAATACTATTACTTCTTTTGACCAAAACAGATATGCGCTTTCTTTCTATAGCCAGTATTCTCTCTAAAAGTTCCTAGATGAAAGAAATTTTGCAGGCTCTAAATTCTTTTTGAATTGTCTTTTTAGGGGCCCCTATAAACGGGAGGAATAGATGGAGCCCAAGATTAAAAACTTTTAGGTCTCAATTTTTTATTCAAATTTTAAAAAAACATTCTTTTTAATGTGTTTTCTTTCTATAGCCAGCATTCTCTTTAAAGGTTCCCAGATGAAAGAAATTTTGCAGGCTCTAAATTCTTTTGAATTGTCTTTTTTAGGGCCCCCTATAAGCGTGAGGAAAAGTTAAAGCCTAAGATTCAAAACTTTTAGGCCCCATCTTTTTATTCAAATGTTTTAAAAATATGCTTTTTAATCTCGTTGGGGGCCCCAACAAGGTTCAAAGCTTTCTTAATACTATTACTTCTTTTGACCAAAACAGATATGCGCTTTCTTTCTATAGCCAGTATTCTCTTTAAAGGTTCCTAGATGAAAGAAATTTTGCAGGCTCTAAATTCTTTTGAATTGTCTTTTTTAGGGCCCCCTATAAGCGTGAGGAAAAGTTAGAGCCTAAGATTCAAAACTTTTAGGCCCCATCTTTTTATTCAAATGTTTTAAAAATATGCTTTTTAATCTCGTTGGGGGCCCCAATAAGGTTCAAAGCTTCCTTAATACTATTACTTCTTTTGACCAAAACAGATATGCGCTTTCTTTCTATAGCCAGTAGTCTCTTTAAAGGTTCCCAGATGAAAGAAATTTTGCAGGCTCTAAATTCTTTTTGAATTGTCTTTTTAGGGCCCCCTATAAACGGGCGGAAAAGTTGGAGCCCAAGATTCAAAACTTTTAAGCCCATTTTTGTATTAAAATTTAAAAAAAATATGCTTTTTAATCTCACTGAGGGACCCAATAAGTTTCATAACTTCGTTATACTCTTTCTTCCTTCAACCAAACGTGCTTCCTTACTTTAGTCATTATTCTTTTTAAAGGTGCCCAGATGAAAGAAATTTTGCAGGCTCTAAATTCTTTTTGAACTGTCTTTTTTAGGGGCCCCTATAAACGGGAGGAAAAGTTGGAGCCCAAGATTCAAAATTTTAGGCCTCATTTTTTTATTCAAATGTTTCTAAAATGTGCTTTTTAATCTTGTTGGGGGCCCTATAATAAGGTTCAAAGCTTTCCTAATACTATTACTTCTTTTGACCAAAACAGATATGCACTTTCTTTCTATAGCCAGCATTCTCTTTAAAGGTTCCAAGATGAAAGAAATTTTGCAGGCTCTAAATTCTTTTTGAATTGTCTTTTTAGGGGCCCCTATAAACGTGAGGAAAAGTTGGAGCCCAAGATTCAAAACTTTTAGGCCCCATTTTTATGATTCAAACGTTTTAAAAATATGCTTTTTAATCTCGTTGGGGGCCCCAATAAGTTTCAAAACTTCCTTAATACTATTACTTCCTTCAACCAAAGTGCTTTCTTTCTACAGTCACGATTCTTTTTAAAGGTGCCCAGATAAAAGAAAATTTGCAGGCTCTAAAAATGCTTTTTTGACTTTTTTGGGGCCCCCTATAAAAGTGAGGAGAAGTTGGAACTCAAGATTCAAAACTTTTAGTCCCAATTTTTATTATTCAAATGTTTTAAAAATATACTTTTTAATCTCGTTGGTGGCCCCAATAAGGTTAAAAACTTTCTTAATACTATTACTTCTTTTAAACAAACCAGACATGCCCTTTTTTTCTATAGCTACCATTCTTTTTAAAGGTGCCCAGTTGAAAAAAATTTTGCAGGCTCCAAATACTTTATAAATTTTCTTTTTTGGGGCCGCTCTTAAAAGTGAATTTGGAACTCGAGATTCAAAACTTTTAAGCCTATTTTTTTTTTTTCAAATGTTCAAAAAATATAAGCTTTTTAATTTCGTTGGGGACCCTAATAAGCGGGCGTCTATGTGCATTGCATATGCCGATTATCCCCCTGTGTTCGACCTGTTTCGTTTTTAACATTTCATTTCTCTTGTCTCGATAAATTACTTATGTTATCTATACATAAATTATATTGTGTATTTATTTAATATACTAGCAGAGCTTCGCCCGCTTCGCTGATTGTTTTTTTAAAAAAAGAACCTATTTTTTGGAGTTCTCCATTGGGGGCCTTCACTGCCTTCCGCAGCGTAAATCTGTTCCGGATATTTACGCTCCGATCTTGAATCAAACAACTATTGAATTATTGTATTTTTTTTCGATAAAAGTGATAGTGTCCAGATAAAAATGAAATTTTCCAGCATCGTAGCTCATGTTGCTACAGGAACAAATTTGTTATTTTTCCACTTCAGCTTAATTATGACAGCAGCAAAATCTACTGGATAATTCTTCGGTTTCAGAAAAAAAAAATGTCAAAAAAAACTCCGCAAAACGCGAAAAAAAAAATGTGTAAAAATCTTATAAAAAATTGGGTAAAAATTCAAAAATCGCTGAGAGAAAATTGATTATATCGAGCCAAAAGATTGAAACTGGAATGTTAAAAAATCGCCGTGAAAGACAAAAATACGCTAAAAATCACATAAAATGTTCGTAAAAAATTCAGAAACTTCTATGGATATATTTTCTATATTGAGCTAAAAGACTGAAACCTGATCTCTTTTAGGGATGTCAAAAATCCGTGCCGCAGATGGCAAAATTTTTACTATATTGGGATAAAAGATTGAAACTGGGTTCCTTTTACACTCTCTCTCAAAAAAAAAAAAAAAAAAAAAAAAAAAATCAGTTAATTGAAGGATTTTTTCCGTAACTTTTTCTTTCGTTGAAACACACACAAAAAAAAAGCTTTAATTTCATTTGCTCATTTTTCGCGAAAATATAGAAAACTCACCAATCTAACGTAAAAATTACCTAACATCCTTACTAAATATAAAGATGCATTTTTGTTAAATCAAATCACAGGAGTGTTCCGCCAACTTTGCTGCATTGTACTTTTCCCTATTAGGAACTGAACTTTTACGCATGACTTTTTTCCTTAACACGAAGAAGTCGCGAATTAAAGATCGAAATTTCTAGAAATTTTCCTTTCTAAAGACGAAAATTTCTTCAAATCTGCGATAAAATCTCTTCTAATCACAGGGGTCTTACAAAATGAAAAAAAAAAGTTCTTGAAAAATTCAAAAATCGCAAAGGACGAAATTTAGTACATCGGGCTAAAAGACTGAAACCTGGTTCCTTTTACTAATGTAATAAAATCACGTCGGAACGCGAAAGAAAGTTAAAAATCAAACAAAAAATTCGCGAAATATTTAAAAATCGAAGAAGACTACTTTACTACATTCGGCTAAAATGGACAGATGGATTGAAAATAGATTCCTTTTATGAATGTGGGGAAAAAAGCACGAAACCTGAAAAAATACAAAAAATACCGTAAAAAATTAAATGAAAAAAATTCGTATCAAAAAATTTAAAACCTCTTTCGAGGTGCATAACTTCAGGCATACAGGTAACGTTCCTGTCAAATTTTGTCCTAAACAGAAAAACATCCGGTCAGACAAAGAAAAACTCTGGACAGATAAACATCTGTCTTTATTATTATCTACTAGGAAACCTATCTTCGTTGCCCACAGAAAGGTACCTTCTATCCGAAAGTATTTATTTTTCTTCTTAAATTTCAACTTGGGTGACAATTTTAAACTGGAGAAAACCGGAATGTATGAAAACGACATCCCAAAAGTAATTTTTTTTTGAATTAGTAAATCTGTACATATATATGCTTTTAATAAAAGGCACCAATCCGAGCAGGAAAAAAATTATTATAAGTGAATATTTTCTGCTTAAAGAAAATCTGTCTGGGCCACGCGGATGGCATTGTCAAACTGAAGAGAAAATTGAAATTTCGAAAACGACTTCCGTATTTTTTATTTATTTATTTTGTTTATGAGCAATACTTAGCGGTTTATAACATATGTAAAAGGAATTCAGTTTCAAACTTTTTTGCCAAATTTTGTCCTCTGCTGTTTTTAAAATTTCCGAGAATTTTTAGCTTTTTTTCACTTTTCTGGTAGTTTTTTTAATATTCGTAAAAAAAATAAACCCGGTTTCAATCTTTTAGCCCAATATAAGTAAAGTTTGATCTCTATGAACTTCAATAATTTTTATGCAATTTTTGGCGTTCTTTCGCGTTCTTCGGCGATTTTTTTGACATTTTCCCCCTAAATGGAAGAATTCTCAGTTAAATTTTGCAAGTCCTTTGATTAAATTCACGTTGTAAGAATATCAAATCTGTTCCTGTAGCAACGTGAACGAAATGTTGAAAATTTGAATTTAATCTGGATCGAAATAAAAAATTTACAATAATTCAAGTTTCGTATGATTCGAGATCGGAGCGGACATAACCCCTATGGGTGTACGTTGCCAAAAGCAGTGCAGCCCAACTACAAATTCGTTCAATTTGAAGTTCGTTTTGGAAAATCCGACCATCGAAACTCCCTGGTGTTGTTATAAAATGGAACTCGCGTGGAAAATTAAATATAGATATTTCTCTAAAATCTTAGAGGGGGGGGGGGGGGCTCTGAAGACCTTGCTACGGCCCTGATAGAAATGTAGAAATATTTCCAAATTGAAAAATCCCCCCCCCCCCCCCAACGCCAAGAAAGCTGAAAAGATGCAAAGGCAAAAGAAATCATCCTTTTAAAAATACTTTTGTTACAAAATAAAGTAATGTATCTAACTCATTCTAAACTGTATTACAACAATGAATTTTATAACAAGTTATTTTAACCTTTAACTGATGTTACCGGTCTCACAGACCGGTGCTTTTTTCAGTTTTCATAGTTTAACTTGCAAATTTCAGTTTATCTACAAACACTACTGAAATTTCGTTTCGTTGGAATTTTAGTACTAACACCACATACTTCTGAATAGGTGAATTTTAATTATAACACTCCTGTACAAAAAGTTTAGTACAAAAACAACATCCTATGAGTTAATCGCGGCTTTTATTAATATTTCGATTCATCGGCCTGTGAGACCGCTTCACACTAGTTATGTGACAATTTCTGTGACATTTCAGTTAAAGGTTAATGGTACTTATAAGTACCGTCAGTAGATAAAGGGTTAAACACTTGCTCCCTCCCTCCTTTGTCTCTCTTAATTCCCTACCCTCTTCTAATAAAACTGCCCCTACCAACTGTCAATCACACTCTAATCTCCCTAAACCTAAACAAACATAGCCTTGCAACATCATGTAACAATACATAAAGAAAATAAAAAAGCTTTACTATGATTTTATTTGTATAATACACTGCTCAAAAAAATTAGGGGAGCAAGCAGAAAAGTGAAGAGAACAGTGCAAGACAACCATGTATGGGTATAAAATGGATAGTACACGTGTATCAATGCACAATAGAGAAAAAAGATGCAAAAATATTGTAAGGGAGCTTTTATTCTTTGAAAAGATGGAAAGAACATGAAAAGATGGTTTGGGGCAACAATTTGGTTTGATATAAACGATAAAAAAAAAGAAGTATTGTTTAGAAACAATGCAAGATTTTTAATATGGCGTGTGGTCTCCTCGAACAGCTAAGACTGCTGCATACATGTTTTCCATGGATGCGATGAGGTTATCGATAAGACTTTGGGGAATACTGTTCCAGTGCTCAAGAATTGCAATCTCCACGTCCCGGACAGTAAAAGGAGGCCTTGGTCTCGCAGCAATGCGTCGTCTGAATATGTCCCAAATATGCTCGATCGGATTTAGGTCAGGAGAGCATGCTGGTCATTCCATACGCTGTATTGTTTTAGCTTCAAGCATGTTTTCCACAAGACGAACTGTATGAGGTCTGGCATTATCATGCATGGAAAAAAAGAAATCAGTAATTGCTGCAACATAAAATACGACATGAGGTCTCAGTATCTCGTCTCTATAACTTCGGGCCGTCAAAGTGCCATTCCGAATGATATGCAGGCCCGTATGTCCACCTATGCTGATTCCAGCCCATAGCATCAACCCACCTCGTCTGTAATGTGATCTTTCACGAGCGAATGTGGGATTATTTTGAGTGTCTCTTTCTCTCCATGCCAAAACATCAGATGTCACATTCAGACTGAATCGGGGATCGTCTGTAAACAGAATTTGATTCCAACAACGTTGCCTCCAAACTCGATGTTTAGTTGCCCACATTCTTTGGGCCGCACAGTTGCTTGAGATCAACAGAATGCAGACCTTTGGCTTACGTGAATAGAGACCACCCTAATGAAGCCGATTTCAGACTGTTTGGCTGGATACTCTTCGTCCTGTGGCCAAGAACAACTGTGTTTGCAGCAGAGTAGCATTGCCCGTTCCGTCTCGACGAGCTGTTAACAGGATACAGTCAGTATCGGTTAAATGGTCACCCATACGGTCCTGAAAAATATGAACTTATAAGCGGGGTGACCTTATATACGGTGTAAGCAGGAATTTTATTTTAGACAAAATATTATTAATAAGTTAGTTATATTAGTACAATAATGCACAAAGAAGCTATGAACATATAATTTATAAAAAAGAGGCATAAAAAAAATTGCTTTACACTTAAAATTTCAAATTGATGAGTATACTCGAAGTAGTAAAAATAATCTTTTATGCAGGTTTTTATGCTGTTGTCGTAGTTGTTAAAACTACTTTTTCTTATTCACGAACAGTTTTAAAATGTTCCTCTGTGCCTTTGGGATTGGTAAAAAAAAAATATGAATGTATTTAGCGCTTTGAGATCTTCTGCTCGCGTTGTCGGTTCAGCTTCGAATTCACTGTCATTATCATCGTTTCCATCAATGTTTATATTTAAAATTTCCGAAACTATTTCCAGTATAGAAGCTTCACCATGGACTTTACCGATGTCACGTCAGCTGTAGATATCTAGAAGAAAAACACCAATAGGCGTGAAGAATATTTTAACACGGCATAATAAGCAGTCTTTTTCGGAAGGTACATACTCGCAAAGGCGTGACTGTTGTCACTCGTAGGTAAAGTCCATTAATATCGATCTCATTGTCAACTACTGCATATGTCAGTTCGTCAAGTAAAATATTGCGCAAACGTTATTCCGTAGTTCTTGTGCAACTTCAAATGGGGACACATCATCACCATTGTCGTTGTCTTCGAACGATAATTCTTCACATTCTGGAAGCCAAGGATGTCAAAAGCAATTTTCAATGGTTTTCTTTGATACCATATTCCAACTCTTGTCTACGTAGCACATGGCATAAAACACGGTCACGCGAAACTTCTTTTTTTGATCAGTGGCAGCAATGACGTCTTTTAGAAGCAGCTTTCGATAATTTATCTTATGTTTAATAATCCCTTGATCTAATTGTTGCGCCATACTGGTTAAGTTTGGGGGCAAGAAAACAAGTTCAATCGGATTTAAATTGGAAATCACGCAATGGGCGGTACAGTTGTTTGCGATTATAGCCACTTGTCTGTGCAAATTTTATCGAAATGCCGAATTTCTTTTTCCCAGATGCTTATTGTCATGCCTTTCAGTTCGCATCGTAAGATACATGCAAAGATTTGCAGTTTTTCAAACAACGGGGCTAGAGAAATTTACCAATAACTAATGGAGCCAATTTCCCTGAGCCATCCATCCATATTCGCTGCTAATAAAACAACCTATCTGTTTTTGCTTACCTTCCAACCACTTCATTTTTCGTTCTTAAAAATAACAGTTTTATCTGGCAAAACATAAAAAAAAATAGCCCAAGTTTATCAAAATTGAAAACATCACAAGGCTGAGAATGTCACTATTGAGAATGTCGCTTGACAAATTAACAGCCATTCCTTAGATCCGGGTTGGCCAACTGTGGCACGCCGCACACCACTAAAATTTTACAGAAAAAGTCGACTTTTTGAATCGCAGAGATTCGATGATTAGATAAGGCAATGATTACTATAAAATTTTACTGGTGTAGGGCGTGCCACAGTTGGCCACCCCTGCCTTAGATTCTTTGGCAGTAAAATTCGGTTTTCCTAGCTATGCAGCAATTTTCAGAGATTTTTCTTTTACGATAGTCCAATGTATTGGAACATCCTGCAATATGGCAAATTTTATCCAAGGGAAAAGATCTTTCTCAACATTCTCAAATGTTGAAACGTGTTCCCGCTTTCTCTTTTGGTTTATCACATCTTCTGTTTAACAAGATTTGAACCCTGAGACGTTAATCAGTGGCGCTCTTTCTATTCCATCAGACTTCGTGAGAGCTGCTTTCGATACATTCGATTTTTCAAAGTTTTCTACCAATTTCTTTTTCCGCAATTGAAAATTTTTTCGTTTTGCTGACATCTTATATTCACAAATGGGTATTAACACATGAACGAATACTTTACACGCAGCGACAAGTAATGAAAAATACAAAAAACTAAAAATGCGCGAGTTAACTTTTCTCTGCACGGAGGACAATTTTCCTTTGGTCGCAAGGGGTGATGACATATTTTCCAAGAACCGGTGTCTAATGCGACAATTGAGAAATCTCCAAAGCTTTGGAAACTTACCGACAGGAAAGAGTTTCTCTTATAAGCTGCAACAAGGAAGAGGAGATCCCCTCCCCCCGACCCCGAGCACCGACGCTCCTCTAGTCACGTATATGAATAGTAGGAAATGGAGAGTTCTACGACCACAGGGGCAATGGGCAATCTGCGATCAGTGAGCAATCTATGATCAGACTCGCATTTCTCATGATCACAACAGTTATTAATATCTCATGTTGCTGTTCAGTTTAACACTTTGCTAGAATGTTGTATGAATATCAAGAATTAAAATATCAAAAGAGTTTCGTTTAGAAACACTTGTTTATTTATAACATTTTGTTGTTTTCTCTAAAATTTACTTGAAAAGATGTGTGTATACGAATATGTTTTTAATAAATATACATGTTTTCCACGCTATTAAGAATAAGTGTTAAAAAAAATACGTGTCTAAGGAAGTATATGCGTTAGAAGGTATATATAACTATATATAGAACTAACATAATATAACTATATATATATAACTATATATATAACTAAGCAAAATTATTTACAATGAGCATAGCTGTTTATATATATACTGTATAGATGTATATGTGTGTATGTATGTGTTTGAATATACGTGTTACACATATCTAACAATACGTTAGGAAGGTTTGTGTAGAAGTTATAAATAAGCACTCATATAAAAAATCAACATTTTTTTTTAATTTAAACAAAGCAATTTACAGAAAGTATATTTACAGAAAGATATATTTACATAAAAACATTTTCTTGATAATTCTACATCATATTAACAATTTTCATCACTGATACAATCTTGGCTAATTTTATAATGTCCATAGGCAAAACTCGATATTCCATCATCTAGCAAGTAACGCTTATCATCAAAAGGACTTAAGCTAATTTTATTCTGTGTTAATGTATATAGTTGATGATTATCTTGAGCGATCCTTCTCTGCTTCGCCATGCTAGTTTTCACCAGTTGCAAACATTCTAAATAATCTTGATGCTTGATTTTCAGTCGAACAACATGTGTAGACACACCCTTCGTCCGCTTCTTTTCTTCACTCGAGGATTTAAGGGAGTACATTTTGGATTTTAGCCCAACGAACTCAAGGGCTAAATCTCCATTGAGCTCATCCTTGAACTTGCCAATCACCTTCTTATTGATATCTGAGTAGAGCGAATGATGCTTTGGATAGTCTGAGAAATCAAATATCATTATGTTCCATAACATCAAAAATATTTTTTGTTTTAATATGGTAGCACAGTGAATCCGTATCTGTGAATAATAGCTTTGCATCATCTTTAAATGATAGTGAAAATCATACATTAAGAGCTTCGAAAGCTCCAAAATGCAGAAGCCGACATAAATCGGCCGATTCATCAAAATAGTAGTTTTAAGTCTTTCTACGGCACTCAGGTTTTCGTCATATGTTTTAAATGCTTTGAATGTCGGCGAGGCTACCAATTTCTTTGCTCTTTTTTCGTTATTGCAAAGCACAATATTCCGCCTCTTTTTTAAGTTTTCCATTCTTTTTCCGAATGCAGAGTTGTTCATTAATTTAAAAAACTCTTTTTCAGAAGAGGATTTTGCTTCCTTTTTTTTCTCTGTATTAAAATTAATATAGCTCTGTAGCCAGGGTGCCTGTTTGAATTGAAGAGCTTTATTCACGGCTGTCAGTTTTAATCAAAGTTGCAAATAATATTTCAGATTTCGGTAATGAGTGACATAATTCTGCTTATCTTGAAGGTCGGGATAAGTTTAAGCCTTTAATTTTTTTATTTCCAAGCATCCTCTTCGCAGTAGGTGACAACATCTCTTCATTCACAGTCAGGCGTTCCGTGGCCAGCGGATATTCGTTATGAAATTTATGAAGGTTCTTGGGGTATTTAAGATCCACCTCGAAGATATATCATATTTCAGAATCATCAGATAGAGAAAGAATCCACTCTTCTGTTATATGACTTGTCGCACACCATTGAAACCCTCCGTATGGTAGATATTGGGACATAGCCCATCCATAAAGATTGTTCGCATCCCAATCTAATGATGAAGCTGGGTGCTTCATTTACCCTAAAATCGGGCGTATTGGGGATGTTCGATAGGGCGTGTCTATGACTAATCATACTGATAGCACCACGTATTCCATTTTCAATCATTAGCAACATATCAATGTCCGTTAACAATTCTAGAGATGTTTCAGACATTTTCAAGGATGCTTGCCGTGCGAGCGAAGGTCCTGTATATAAATGGCAAGGATCGATATCATAATACTGTTGACACAGTTTACGAAAATTTTGGAAAATATCAGCTAGTAATAAAATATCTGTTTTTACATACAGATCATGATATTCACCCAGATTCCGAATATTAAAGGTTTTCCACACGTTCAAGACATGTTGGTAGTCTTCATCTTTAATAGCTTCATCTGTGAGACACTTATAAAATGCTGCAGGGGGAGGGGGGGTAGTTCCTTTTGATCGAATTTTTCAAAAGAGGTGAGGTAGTCATAAGGGAATACCATTTTTCTTGTAAGCATATGCAAATTAGTATTTTCAGGGAAATTTTCTTCAAGTATGGTGAATTGCTCAGGATTAAGGTTTCTAACAAGCTTTTCTAAGGAGTGAGTCAAAAACTGGAATGAATCTAAAAAGATCATCTGTATAGGACTTGTTGGCTTTCTTAACTTGAAGGTTATATAATTTTCCATAGAGGAAGCAATCACATCAATTTCATGATCTTTAAATTTACCAATCTTACTCATTAGATGATGCCCATCATAGTTTTTTAGATTATGGAATATAACAGGAATTGTTTTACATTGCTTGTAGTTTAGATTGCAGCTTGCATGGGCAGCTCCTCTGTATGCACCCGTCACGTGGTCATGGTCACGAACACGTTTTTCACATAATGGTTGCTTACAAATAAAATAAAATTCCGCTTCTTGAAAAGCTTTTTCTTGTGCAGGTGAAAGCTTCATAGGTTCGATATTTAATAACTTTCGTCCTAATACATCTTCAATCTTCAGCATCTGTTTTAACCCCTTCGAGACGGGAGCCTGTTATGAAATTTTTAATCTTTTGTCACCGTTTTTTGAAAACAGAAATTTGTATTTTCTTGAATCCAGAAAATGCGCTGATTAAATAAGGCAAATTTTACGGTAAAATTTTACTGGTGAGGAAAAACATGGATTCTGAGCGCTTCATGCGGTACGTATACGTCTCGCTCGTCCCCAAGGGGTTAAAAAATGCTCTACACAGTCTTTGCCACGATAAACTTTTGCTCCATCTCCCATTAGGCCCGACAACAACATAAGCATACCCACATGGAAAATGGTAAGTTGTTTTTTCCGTATAGGACGGTGTGGTAGAGGGTATACCCGACGCAATAGGTATAAAAAGACTCTCGAAGTCAGCATACACAACATAAGGTATAGGGTGCTGTAGATGGATCCCTGTAAAAGATAGTAAATTTTTACCCTCTTTTGGCAGGTGTATCCTTTGTGCAGCATGTTGAGAACAATATTTGATATACTTATCCAATAGGTCTTGACTCTAAAACCGGTGTAAACATCGATAGCAGTAAAAAACAACCCCATTATGATGTGTCAGATCCCCTTAAAGTCTTGAAAAGCTTCTAATTAGGCAACAGTGTTGCTTTTCACCATCACTAACTAATAATAAGTTGATAACATCAAGATTTTGTTTCTCAGATATATACAGTGGACAAACTTCATCCTCTTCATATCCAAACACATTAATCCGCAAATTGTTGAGCTGTTCGATAATCAGGGCCGTAGCGACCGCCCCCCATACCCCCATTTGGGGGGGGGGGGCTGGGCAAAGTCAGGGGCCCAGTAATGAGCTATTGTACCTTTCAGCCGAATGTTTTTTTTATGTATTTTTTAATAACATTTTATTTTGTTTTATCGAAATTCTTTTTTTTTTTTTTTTTTTTTTTTTTTGTCAAAGATCTTGATCAGATTTAGAAATAGAAAACAGATACAGATATGTCCTTTTCTTCTATATCCACCATGTTTTATAAAAGTTTTTGAAGGCTGTAAGTTCTACTTAAAAAATAAAATGGCATTTTAATATTTTTGAGGTGCGCCTATCAATGGGCGAAAAAAGGTGAAACCAAAGGTTCAAAACTTCTTTAATACTATTACTTTCTTTAACCAAAACAGATATGTGCTTTTTTCTACAGCAACCATTTCTTTTTAAAGGGGCCAAGATGAAAGAAATTTTGCAGGCGCTAAATTCTTTTTGAATTGTTTTTTTTTAGGGCCCCCTTTAAAAGCGCGTAAAAGTTGGAGCCCAAGATTCAAAACTTTTAAGCCCATTTTTTTATTCAAATTTTTTAAAAATATGCTTTTTAATCTCACTGAGGGACCCAATAAGTTTCAAAACTTCGTTATACTATTACTTCCTTCAACCAAATGTGCTTCCTTTCTATAGTCATTATTCTTTTTAAAGGTGGCCAGATGAAAGAAATTTTGCACGCTCTTAATACTTTTTAAATTGTCTTTTTTGGGGCCCCCAATAAAAGTGAGGAAAAGTTGCAACTCAAGATTCAAAACTTTTAGGGCCCATTTTTATTATTCAAATGTTTTTAAAATATGCTTTTTAATCTCGTTGGGGGCCCCAACAAGATTCAAAGCTTCCTTAATACTATTACTTCTTTTGACCAAAAGAGATATGCGCTTTCTCTCTTTAAAGGTTCCTAAATGAAAGAAATTTTGCAGGCTCTAAATTCTTTTTGAATTGTCTTTTTTAGGGCCCCCTATAAACGGGAGGAAAAATTGGAGCCCAAGATTCAAAACTTTTAGGCCTCATTTTTTTATTCAAATGTTTTAAAAATATGCTTTTTAATCTCGTTGGGGGCCCCAATAAGTTTCAAAACTTCCTTAATACTATTAGTTCCTTCAAACAAATGTGCTTTCTTTCTATAGCCAGCATTCTCTTTAAATGTTCCCAGATGAAAGAAATTTTACAGGCTCTAAATTCTTTTGAATTGTCTTTTTTAGAGCCCCCTATAAACGGGAGGTATAATTGGAGCCCAAGATTCAAAACTTTTAGGCCTCATTTTTTTATTCAAATGTTTTAAAAATATGCTTTTTAATCTCGTTGGTGGCCCCAATAAGTTTCAAAACTTCCTTAATACTATTAGTTCCTTCAAACAAATGTGCTTTCTTTCTATAGCCAGCATTCTCTTTAAAGGTTCCCAGATGAAAGAAATTTTACAGGCTCTAAATTCTTTTGAATTGTCCTTTTTAGGGCCCCCTATAAACGGGAGGAAAAGTTGGAGCCTAAGATTCAAAACTTTTAGGCCCATCTTTTTATTCAAATGTTTTAAAAATATGCTTTTTAATCTCGTTGGGGGCCCCAATAAGGTTCAAAGCTTCCTTAATACTATTACTTCTTTTGACCAAAACAGATATGCACTTTCTTTCTATAGCCAGCATTCTCTTTAAAGGTTCTCAGAAGAAAGAAATTTTGCAGGCTCTAAAATCTTTTTGAATTGTCTTTTTTAAGGCCTCCTATAAACGTGAGGAAAAGTTGGATCCCAAGATTAAAAACTTTCAGGCCCCACTTTTTTATTCAAATTTTAAAAAATATATGCTTTTTAATCTTGTTGAGGGCCCCAATAAGGTTCAAAGCTTTCTTAATACTATTACTTCCTTCAACCAAATGTGCTTTCTTTCTACAGTCACGATACTTTTTAAAGTTGCCCAGATGAAAGAAAATTTGCTGGCTCTAAATACTTTTTTGGGGCTCCCTATAAAAGTGAGGAAAAGTTGGAACTCAAGATTCAAAACTTTTAGAGCCAATTTTTATTATTCAAACGTTTTAAAAATATGCTTTTTAATCTCGTTGGGGGCCCCAATAAGGTTAAAATTTTTCTTAATACTATTACTTCTTTTAACCAAAACAGACATGCCCTTTTTTTCTATAGCTACCATTCTTTTTAAAGGTGCCCAGATGAAAGAAATTTTGCAAGCTCTAAACACTTTATAAATTTTCTGTTTTGGGGCCGCTCTTAAAAGTGAGCAAAATTCAGAACTCAAGATTCAAAACTTTTAAGCCTCATATTTTTTCAAATGTTCAAAAAATTTATGCTTCTTACTCTCGTTGGGGACCCCAATAAGCGGGCATCTATGTTCATTGCATATGCCGCCTATCCCCTTATGTTCGACCTGTTTCGTTTTCAACATTTCATTTCTCTTCTCTCGATAAATTACTTATGTTAACAATACACAAATTATACTGTGTATTTATTTAACCTACTAGCAGAGCTTCGCTGATTGCTTTTTATAAAAAAGAACCTAGTTTTTGGAGTTCTCCATTGGGGGCCTTCACTGCCTTCCGCAGCGTAAACCTGTTCCGTATATTCCCGCTCCGATCTTGAAACAAACAATCATTGAATTATTGTATTTTTTTTTTTCGATAAAAGTGATAGTGTCCAGATAAAAGTGAAATTTTCCAGCATCGTAGCTCACGTTGCTACAGGATCAAATTTGTTATTTTTCCACTTCAGCTTAATTATGACAGCAGCAAAATCTACTCGATAATTCTTCGGTTACAGAAAAAAAAATGGCGAAAAAACTCCGCAAAACGCGAAAAAAAAGTGTAAAAATCTTATAAAAAATTGGGCAAAAATTCAAAAATCGCTGAGAGAAAATTGATTATATCGAGCCAAAAGATTGAAACTGGAATGTTAAAAAATCGCCGTGAAAGACAAAAATACGCTAAAAATCACATAAAATGTTCGTAAAAAATTCAGAAATTTCTGTGGATATATTTTCTATATTGAGCTAAAAGACTGAAACCTGATTCCTTTCAGGGATGTAAAAAATCCGTGCCGCAGATGGCAAAATTTTTACTATATTGGGATAAAAGATTGAAACTGGGTTCCTTTTAAACTCTCTCTCAAAAAAAAAAAAAAAAAAAAAAAAAAAAAAATCAGTGATCTGAAGGATTTTTTCCGCAACTTTCTTTCGTTCAAACACACACACAAAAAAAAGCTTTGATTTGATTTGCTCATCATTCGCGAAAATATAGAAAACTCACCAATCTAACGTAAAAATTACCTAATATCCTTACTAAATATAAAGATGCATTTTTGTCAAATCAAATCACAGGAGTGTTTCGCCAACTTTGCTGCATTGTACTTTTCCCTATTAGAAACTGAACTTTTACGCATGACTTTTTTCCTTCGTAACACGAAGAAGTCGCGAATCGAAGATCAAAATTTCTAGAATTTTTCCTTTCAAAAGACGAAAGTTTCTTCAAATGTGAGATAAAATCTCTTCTAATCACAGGGGTCTTAAAAAAGGGAAAAAAAACGTTCGTGAAAAATTCAAAAATTGCAAGGGATGAAATTTAGTACATCGGGCTAAAAGACTGAAACCTGATTCCTTTTACCAATGTCAAAAAATCACGTCGGAACGCAAAAAAAAAGTTAAAAATCACATAAAATATTCGCGAAATATTTAAAAATCGAAAAAGGCTACTTTACTATATTCGGCTAAAATGGAAAGATGGATTGAAAATAGATTCCTTTTATGAAAGGGGGGGGGGGGAAACCACGAAACTCGAAAAAATACAAAAATTAGCGTAAAAAATTAAATGAAAAAAATTCGAATCAAAAAATTTAAAAACCTGTTTCGAGGTGCATAACTTCAGGCATTCAGGTAACCTTCCTGTCAAATTTTGTCCTGAACAGAAAAACATCCGGCCAGACAAAGAAAAACTTTTGACAGACAAACGTGTGCCTTTATTGTTAGCTACTAGGAAACCCGTCTTCATTGCCCACAGAAAGGTACCTTCTATCCGAAGGTGTTTTTTTTCTTCTTAAATTTCAACTTAGGTGACAATTTTGAACTGGAGAAAACTTGAATGTATGAAAACGACGTCCCAAAAGTATTTTTTTTTTAATTAGTAAATCTGTACATATACATGTATTTAATAAAAGGCATCAATCCGAGCAGGAAAAAAATTGTTATAAGTGAATATTTTCTGCGTAAAGAAAATCTGTCTGGGCCACGCAAATGGCATTGTCAAACTGAAGAGAAAATTGAAAATACGAAAACGACTTCCATATTTTTTATTTATTTATTTTGTTTATGAGCACTACTTAGTGGTTTATAACATTTGTAAAAGGAAGTCAGTTTCAAACTTTTTTGCCAAATTTTGTCGTCTGCTGTTTTTAAAATTTTCGAGAATTTTTATGTGATTTTTAGCTTTTTTTCACTATTCTGGTAGTTTTTTTAATATTCGTAAAAGATATAAACCCGGTTTCAATCTTTTAGCTCAATATAAGTAAAGTTTTATCTCTATGAACTTCGAAAATTTTTATGCAATTTTTGGCGTTCTTTTGCGTTCTTCGGCGATTTTTTTGAAATTTTTTTCCTAAATGGAAGAATTCTCAGTTAAATTTTGCAAGTCCTTTGATTAAATTCACTTTGTAAGAATATCAAATCTGTTCCTGTAGCAACGTGAACGAAATATTGAAAATTTGAATTTAATCTGGATCGAAATAAAAAAAAATTACAAGAATTCTAGGTTCGTATGATTCGAGATCGGAGCGGACATGGCCCATATGGGTGTACGTTGCCGAAAGCAGTGCAGCCCAACTACAAATTCGTTCAATTTGGAGCTCGTTTTGGATAATCCGACCAGCGAAACTCCGCTGGTGTTGTTATAAAATGGAACTCGGGTGGAAAATTAAATGTAGATATTTCTCTAAAATCTTAGAGGGGGGGGGGGGACCCTGAAAAATATGTTTGGGGGGGGGGGCTCTTAAGACCTTGCTACGGCCCTGTCGATAATAGGTATCTTCTGAAGAGAAACAGGGCATTCAACATTACCAAGCTGTATATCACTCTCATAAGGGGTATAATGAGAAACACCTTCAGGATGTTTTGAAAAATCGAAGTTCAGCTTAGATGCTAAAAGGCACCACACCAAGCACTTGTTATCTTCGTTTTGAATATTCAACACTGTTTTTTTATCTTACAATTTCTTAGGTAAAGCAATATATGAACTTGCGGCAAGAGGATGATATTTAGCAATCTTGAGTTCTAAATGCTGAATGTTTCTAAGCTTCCAACCAGAACCTCTTTGCACAAATTCTTCAAAGGATTTTAATATTTTGGAGAATCCTTCTTCAATATATTGTGTAATAGTTTCTTCAGTAAGTTCTGTAAAGCATTGGCATCGAAAATAGGATTGAATCTCTTCCATCTCCTCGTTATCAGTCATACGTTCAAGTACTATTTTTTTCCACCATATACCATTTAATGGCACCTTTAATCTGAACCTCCTATGTTAAACGTTCTTGAATTTCAGCTTGTAAGTGGGTATGAAACACAGTTAAATCACTTTCTTCACGTTCATCAGGATAAAGCATGATAGTTTTAAACACATTAAGCACATCTGACTGATTCTGCTTCAGTTTTTTAGACTTTACATTAGATGAAATCCTTTTCCGTTTCACACTCACAAGAGGTACACGGGAGTGTTGGGTGCGTATATGCTGTTTCAGCTCATAATTTCGTCCAAATATTTTATCACATTCACGGCAAGAGAATTTTGAAATTTCATGTGATCTTATATGTTGTGTCAAATTGTCCTTTCGTGTAAAAACTTGATCACATTTGTTGCACTTGAATGTAGATCTTTCATTATGAATCTCAGAGTGTCTTCTCAACTTGGATCTGCGGCTAAAAGACTTCATGCATACTTCACATGTGAAAAACTTTTCATCTGAATGTATCTTCAAATGCTGATTCAGATCAGAAATAGTTGAAAATGTCTTATTACAACTAAGACAAGTAAAATTCTTCTTCACAGGCACAGAACATTCCAAAGGCATGGCTTCATCCAAAGGCCTAACAGCATCTATAATAGATTAATAAGAAGAACGATTTAACTCCTAACGGAAAACGATCTCCACGAATAAATTACTGGAAAAGCAGAGAGCACTGAAATACACGTCTGATCGCGTGTAGAACAAATCATCAAATGACGCAGATCAAAAATTTCACCGCTATTTATACTCCTGAGATGCTCACCCCAAGGCAGCCTAAACCTGCCGACACTTTCCACATCAACAAACACAAATTATTTTACCATCAAATCGGTTCTAAGTGTCATGATTCGTTCGAAACATCGTATTTGGTTTGCAACCACCGATCGCTCAATGATTTCCGAAACCAATCGAGGTTCTTAACATCGACCAGTGATTGGTACTTGAACCCATTCATTAAAGCTAAATTAAAATCAAGGTTCTAAAAGACAATCATCAAACAGTCATTGCTTCTCAAACTTAAGTATCATCACAGTAGCAAGTCAAGACCGATTATCTTGGAATCTACAAATTAAAAAATTATTTTAATTTAGGAAATCTATTTCATTAAAAAATTATCTTCATTTAACAACAGATTTGTTCTAATTTCCTCTCACGGCTTGGCGAGAACCAGATGAAAGATTGAGAAGGACGCCAACTAGACAAAAAAAAACTTAACGACAACAAACATTTAAATACGCAACCTTCATTAAAACATTTAAAAAAAGACTAATTTTATAAATTATCATTTACAACTACTCGCTAAAATTATTATTATTAAAAAAGTCTATCAAAATCATGTTTGCATAATTAAAAACGAGCGATTAAAAAGAAAATGTTCAATTCCCTAAAGAAGATTAATTTCAAAATCATCGAGCCCAAATACATTCTAGCAAGTTCCAACAACTTCATAAAAGCAATAAAACTGCTGACTAAGCTCACTAATAACAAATCACATGACTGCTAACCGCCAATCACAGATGAGAATGATAACATCTTGTGACAATACCTCTACGCAGCGTAATATCCTCCCCCTGTGAACAGGGAGCATGTCGAAGCATGTACCGTCTTGCTGGCGCCAGATGATTGACAGGTGGGTGGGGAATGCAAGGAATGCAGACACAGTGGTGCCCACCTGCTCCTGACACAGGTCATGTGATCTGTTCAACCAATCAAAAGCGTGTAGGGGGCGCTCCCGTCGCCTTCGTGCATGACGTCATAACCGGTTTTATACTGAATCATACGCCATTTCTTTGGAGGTTGTGGATGGGAACGGACGTACAAAGACTATGCTCTGCGGTAAGTAGTTTTTAAATGTCTAGGTTAAGGATTGTTTTAAGAAACTTTGCTTTTGCATGTTTTTTCAAACTACATTTTCAAATAACAAGTGTCTTTAATCACTTTTTAGAAGAATAAGTTTAACTTTCTCATTAAAAAATACTACCGCAAAACTTTTAAAGAATGTCTTTTAAAGACTACCTTATTAATTCAAGTTCAAATTCAATAAAAAAATTTTAAAATAATGATTATATTCTAATATATGAGCTAATCTCTAATTAAGGAATCTCTTCCACGACAAAAAATCTACTTCAAATTTCAAAGCCTAGCTAAAAAATACAATCATCACGTTAAAGAACTCAGTTAAAATTATATAAAACTGAAAACAAGCTCTTGAAATATAATATTAATTGTTGTTAATTCAAAAAAAATCTTATATCAATAAAAATGAAACATCATAAATTTAATAAATGAATCTGTCACTTAAAATAGCTACTTCAATTTTTGAGTTTATTATAGAAAATACAATCATCTTGAAGAAAACGTGTCGCGAATTAAATACAACTGTTTAAACAGACTTATCAGGAAACAAAATATTAATTTTTATTAACTCATTTAAAAACCAAATCTTATGTCAACGAAAGAAATCTAATAATTAATTATTCTCTAATTAATATAAATAATTTAATCTCTAACATAAGTATCTACAATTTCAAAAATAATCTTAAAAAAATACAATCATCACGTTAAAGAACTCGGCGAAAATTATATAAAGCTTAAAACAAGCTCTATTTGAAATATAATATTAATTGTTGTTAACTCAAAAAATCTTACATCAACAAAAATGAACCATCATAAATTTAATAAATCAATCTTTCACTTAAAATAGCTATTTCAATTTTTTAAGTTTATTTTAGAAAATACAATCATCTTGCTAAAAACACGTCGCGAATTAAATATAACTGTTTAAACAGACTCATCAGGAAATAAAATATTAATTGTTATTAACTCATTTAAAAACCAAATCTTATGTCAAGGAAAGCTAATAATTATTCTCTAATTAATATAATTTAATCTCTAACATAAAAGTATCAACAATTTCAAAAATTCTCTTAAAAAAAAATACAATCATCTTGTTAATGTACACGCAAAAAATTATATAATACTGTTAAAACAAAATCATTAAAAAAAAAAATATATATATACATATATTAATTGTTATTTACTCATTAATAAAATTAATCTTACATCAGCAAAATCTAAAAATTAACCATTCTACAATTAATAAGATTAACTCAATCATCCACATTGAAAATACCTACTTCAAATTAAAAAGACCTTCCGGCCAGTGCCGGGAGGAAGAGGTAGCTTTCATATTCCTTATTTTTAAAAAGCAACCTTATATTATTCAAACACACGAAGCTCAATTTAGTGGAAACCGATTACAGGAGATTCAATCCTAATATTTATCAATATTAAATCATTATGAATGAGAATTTCGCGAAATTAGTCAGCTTTATCCAAGCTGCTTTTATTTAAAGTAACTTATATTTGGTTGCCAAATTCGGCGATATCTTGAAGTTCCTGCCATTTTAAGACAACATGGTAGGTGAGGCTAACGAGTGAACTTGGTCGAGACCTCAGTAATTCCTGTGCACATGCTCACTCACATCAGAATCGGTTGATATATACAAGTTCTGTCGCAGGCAAAAAATCAGATTTTTCAAAATGTCACCCACATTAGAAATTCAAACTGCTATATCTGAGCCATTTTCTAAGATAAAGACAAAACAAAAAATGCTCCGGAATCCTTATATCATGGTCAAATATTTAAGAAAGAAACCTTTTTCAATTTCTAATTCTTTTGCACCTTACTTTAAAAATATTTTTTAAATTTAATTTAATGGCCTCCATTTTGAAACAAGATGGCTGATGAAGCTGGCCAACGAACTTGGTCGAGACATTACGATATACTATCCACATGCCTTCTTACATCGAAATAGGTTAATGAATACGCGTGTTATCACGTGACAAATATCAGATCGTTTCAAGATGTCAGCCATGCTAGAAATTCAAAGTGCTATAATTCAACCATTTTTTAAGATATATACGAAACAAAAACTGCTCCGGAATCTTTGTATCAAGGTCAAACACATAAAAATTTTTTTTTCATTTTTCAAATTTTTGATAACTCATTTTAAATTTAAAATTTAATTTTTTTTTAATGGCAGCCCTTTTGAAACAAGATGGCAAATGAAGCTGACCAACGAACTCGGTCGAGACATTGGTATGTACTATGTACACACCAAGTTACATCCAAATCGGTTCATAAATACGCCTGTTATCGCGTGACAAAAATCAGGTTGTTTCAAAATGTCAGCCACAATAGAAATTCAAAATGCTGTAACTCAGCCATTTTTTTAGATATAGAAGAAACAAAAACTGTTCCGGAATCTTTGTATTAAGGTCTAACACATACAAAAAAATCTTTTTCATTTTCCAATTTTTTTGGTACCTCATTTTAAATTTTAAATTTAAAAAAAAAATTTAAATGGCCGCCATTTTGAAACAAGATGGAGGATGAAGCTGGCGAACGAACTCTGTCGAGAAATTGGTACGTATTATGTATACACCAAGGTACATCCAAATCGGTTCATAAATACGCCTGTTATCGCGTGACAAAAATCAGGTCGTTTCAAAATGTCAGCCCCGCTAGAAATTCAAAGTGCTATAAATCAGCCATTTTTTAAGATATAGACGAAACAAAAACTGCTCCAGAATCTTTGTATCAACGTCAAACACATATAAAAAAATATTTTTCAATTTTTTGGTACCACATTTCAAATTTAAAATTTTTAAATGGCCACCATTTTGAAACAAGATGGCGGATGAAGATGGCCAACGAACTCGGTCGAGACATTGGTACGTATTATGTATACACAAAGGTACAGTCGTGGGAAAAAAAGTAAACACCCCCTACTAACTCCTCAAAAAATTATCGTAGACGTAATTTATTGGTACTGAACGATTGTAAACAAAGTCTACTTTTAAATGATGTATACAAAATTTCCTTAGGGGGCCATCTACATATTAAAACGAACCATAAATTTGTTTTTTTCAAATAGCAGTACCCAATTCTGACAGCATAAATGAACTCTACACCCTTCAATTAGCCTAAAAACGATTTTTTATGCAATTCGTACCATAAGTTTCCGAGAAATTAATTATTTTAAAACGAGCGTATTTTAAGGGCTGTATCCAAATTGAAGTTCCGTACTGGATTGTTAACCGAGAGAGCCCCTTCCTTGATCAAGGCACCTTAAGCGTCACTCAAGGAGTCAATGAAGCGTGTTAGATTGCAGTACAGCAGAATAAATTTCAAAATGTCTACTCACTTCTATCATAGACGGCCCCTTAAACCATCATTTTGCCGTTTTTTAAGCATAATTTGAAAACTACTTGGAAGAAAAATGTGAAATTTTTGAATTTCCATAAAGCAGGACTTAATAAATCTAAAACCATCAAAAAATTTGTAGGTTGCAATTCATAATTTTTTCGAATATTAATTTCATAATTCATATCATAAAATTATAAAAATTACAAATTCAGCTTATTTATGTTTGGGTATATTAGTATTATTACTGCAAAAAAAAATTAGCACATTAGGAGCATAATTTCGGGAGATATAAATATGAAAATGTAATTTAACATTAGAAGCACTAAATTTTGAATGTTTATAATTCAAAAACTTATCATTCAAATGACTTAAAATTTGGTATCTAAGCGTAGTTTGAACCGAAGATTTGAAATATCTCGTTAAAATTTGGTATTGCTATTGAATAAAATGAAGTTTGGATTCATTTTAATATGTAGATGACCCTCTAAGCAAATTTTATATACATCATTTAAAAGTAGACTTTATTTCCAATCCTTCGGTACCAGTGTCAGGCTAGCTCAGTTTCAAATCACACAGAAATTTCACATAATTTCAAAATATCACTTTCTCGGGGTGGCTTTTTAAATATTTTTTTATTTAATCTTGATAAGACGGCACATCACAAGTAGAACGGCACATAACACATAGACACAAAATAATAAAAGCGCGAATAACTTTCTACATGTTAGCACAACTCAAAACAGAACAGAACTCCAACGAACTCACAGCATATCTCATTCGGCAAAGCTCACGGAAAACGGTCACGTGACTGCCGGTAGAGTCTATTTGTTTTAAAACGGGTGGCGCGCGTTACATCCTCCCCCTCTGTTTCCGATTTACGTCTCGGAGAGGAAACAGGATGCTTTCTGGGTCTTCCTCTTTTCCTTAAGGGTGCAACTGGAATAGTTTCAGTTTCTTGAAATGGTGACAAAGCGGAAACATGGTAAGACCCAATTCGCTCGGTAGAATTGTCCAGGCTAGCAATGTCATATGTCACTAGTGACTTTTGAGTCAAAACTATGTATGGCCCATGTCTCTTAGGCATAAATTTGGCTGTTTTATTTTTACTTGCTTTGCTCACAGGATGTAGGTTAACCCATACTTTATCACCAGGTGTGAAATACACTCGTCTACGATTTTTATCGTAATATTTCTTCCGCTGATCTTGTTTCATTTCAACACGCTCTTTCACACTTTTTGAAATATTTGCAAGACGTTTAAGATATGGGGTTATTTCCGGAACAAAATTATCATTTTCCACAACAGCTCTAAAATCGTTCACCACATCATCGATTGTTCTTAATTCTCGACCAAATTGCAGATAGGCGGCAGTTTGGCCAGTTGTATCAGATTTGGCAGAGTTCATAGCAAATCTAATAAAAGGAAGTTTATCAATCCAGGAAGTGTGTTCATCCCCAACAAGGATTGCTATTCGAGGTTTCAAGTCTCGATTTTTGCGTTCGACTGGATTGGCCTGAGGATGGTACAAAGGTGTCAATGATTGGTCTATTCCAAGAATGTAACAAACTTGTTGTAGAACAGCGCTCACAAACTGAGGGCCGTTATCACTTATGAGTCTTCTTGGGATACCATAACGAAGGAAGATCTCTTCAATCAGAGTAGTCGCACATTCTTGTGCAGTAGCAGTTGTTAAGGCAAATAGTTCGACCCATTTAGTGGCACAATCTTCTACTATAAAAATCCATCGATGCCCATCTTTACTAGGAGGCAATGGTCCAAAGAGATCAATGCTGAGGGTCTCAAACCGCTGAGCATAAGCAGGTGTTCGTAATAAACCAGCTGGTTTCTGATTTGTTGCTTTATAACGAGCGCACTCTGGGCACTTCTTCACATATTCAGAAATGTATGCTCTCATGCCTGTCCAATAATATCTTTTAGCAATTCTCTGATAAGTTCCTGCTTCACCATAATGTCCGGCTGAAGGGTCGTCATGATGAAGTTTCAAAATATTTTGTCTTTCTTGTATTGGAATGACCAGTTGCGCTTCTTCGGCATCTGATTCGGGAGCATACCTATAAAGCACACCTTGATTCATCAGGAATCCTCTATCGGTCCAATTTGCGAAATCTTCGCTTTTCTGTTCGTCTTCAAAAGAATCTATGATCTTTTTAAGGTTTTCATCTTGCAACTGTGCTTCTCTGATATCTTTTGGACTTCTTGTTGGCATGTCTATGCTGACAAAATTGCATGTCTCACAGAAAGCAGATTGATGATTACAGACAGGGCGTGACAGCATGTCAGCCACAACATTTGATTTTCCAGATTCATATTCTATTTTCTTCTTATCAATTCCTTTCTTAGCAGGAGTCATCCGATTAGGTGGTGCAGCAACAGGAGCACTATCACCTGTGTTGATGCGATGCTCTACAAACGGGGTTGCCTCTCCCCCTGGTTGAAAACATTTTTCATACCTTTTCAGAAGATCATTAAGTTTGTCCCTTTCATCGGAATTTAGATTTTTACCTTCATCTTCACGTAAAGCGTACGGATTGACTTCGACCGCACCAGCTGACGTATTATTGTCTTCTTCATATTCATCCACAAAATAAAACTTTTCCTGAGGTTTATCACTGAAATACCATGTTTTGTTGGCAGTATCTAACACCATGTTAGCATTATGTAAGAAATCCATACCTAAAAGAGTTCTATTACCCTTGGCATCTGGTAATACGATGAACTCCGTTTCGAAGACTCGGCCTTCAATCTCTACGGGCACAGTGGCAGACAAAGTGTCTCTAACCACCGTAATTCTGTCAGCTAACGTTACTTCATGAGTATGAGGGTTCAATGCAACACCAGTTTTTAAAAATAATTTATACATACGTTCTCCTGCAATAGAACGATTCGCTCCCGTATCTGCACAAACTAACACCTTCTTATTGCAGATCGTGATAGGCACATTTGGAGCTGAAACTGCTGATGTATTTAAACTATATAGCTCAAGACGATGTGCTTGAACAGTTTGTTTTTTAACCGTAGGGGAACAATCTGGACATTTCTTCTTTATGAATCCCAATTTACCACAACCATAGCAAACAATATCGGATTCTATGCGTCGATTAGCAAACTTAGGGGAAGATCTGTCTTCTTTTGGAGGCTTACTCTGCTTCCAATTATTTTCTCGACGAGAAAACTCTTTCTTCTCTTGGGGTACAACCGGATCCCTTTTAGGAAACGTAGATCTAATAATATCATACGCATCTAATTTTTCGGCGAGGTCGACTGGCGAATTTAAATTTTCCCAATCATCTAACATATGTTGTTTGCATTCAACAGGCACGCGCCTTTTCATTTGATCAGCTATGATAAGATCCTGAAGAGCTTCAAAAGACGTTACAGTTAATTCTTTAAGCCAGTTTTCAAAATAAGCTCGAAGTTCGAAATAATAATCTCGCCAAGTTATTTCCTTGGACTTGCGATGCGTAAAGAACAGCTGTCTAAACTTTTCGGCACTAATTTTAAACCTTTTTAGGAGTAAATCTTTAACATGTGAAAAATTTGAAGCGTTTTCTTCTGATTCACGAGCGATAAGCGTAGAGATAGAAGACGGTACAACACTGAGTAAATACGAAACCCACATATGCTCTGGTACCTTCGAGAGCTTTAATTGACGTTCCAGGAGCACCAAAAACAAGGTTACATCATCAGTTTCTGGCCTGAATGTAGGCAACAGCTTTTGGATATCTATCTTACTCTCCGGGTGAGACATTACCCCTGCTGCGTTACCACCTACCGCTCCACTGGAAGCACTTTGGCTCTGAGCCTGTAACTTGAGCTTCTCAAGCTCAAAATTCATCTCAAGCTTTTTTAACTCTAACTCTTCCGCTCTATGCTTTTCTTCTAATTCTAATTTGCGCTGTTCTAACTCAGCTGCTTTTTGTTTTTCCTCTAAGTCCCGTCTGCGTTGTTCTTCCTCGCGAGTCGAAATTTGGTTTCTGACTAATGAATTTACAAAATCAACTTCGTACGAGGGGGAGGATTTAATTTTTTCACGCAATGTGACAACTGTCATAGAGGGTTGAACATCTAAATTCATTTCTAACGCAACCTGATATAAATCCTCCTTGCGAGCTTTATTAAGTTCAGACATTTTAAACTTTAGCTAAACAACAAAACGAGTACCCCACAAATGCCGAAAATTCGTTTAAATTATTCCCCAAACGTGTGAGCTTTGCCGTTACAACTCATATAAACAAGACTTTAATAAAGCAAAACAGTAAGGTTTAACATTAGCAAAACTCTTGACTACAAAACAAAACAAACTTTAAATCCCTACAGGTATAAATAAACAGTATGGCCATAACGCGACATTTAATCAAAACAATATTGTAACCAATATAAAACCATTCACTGAATAGTTAACACTTTCAAACATTATTCTAAATAATATCAAATACATAATGAATAATTAAATTTGCAACCAATATTATCATTCTATTACTAAGATTACTTAATATCAGTTTCATTCAATATCACTTTAAAAGAAAATAAAGTTTCTTTTATAAACAAACAATAAATGCAAAAACTTACTCATTCCGTTTTGGAAATTAATCACATTCAAGGCTTTTTCATCAATAAATCAGCAACTCAAAATTAAATACTTACGTTTAGCATTTAAATAATAACAAACACTTAAATAAAAATAGTAATCATTTCTCTTACGAAACCAATAAAAAAAATAATAAAAATAAGCACATATCTTTATGAGAATTGCGATAAAATTATGAATCATTTTAACAACTTCTAATTTGACTGACAACAGTTTATTTTTCCTCTTTTAAAAGAAAAGAAAAAAAAAATCATGGAACGTAAATGAATATTTCTTTCGCTTTCTCTCGCACTCACTCTTTTTTTTAATGAATCAAAATATTTTACTTAAAGCAAAGTAAAAATTAAACATACATGAACAGAATCAAAGTAAAATTTTCAGAATAATGGGTGGGGGAGAGGGGGGAAGGGGAAATATGCAATACAAACATGACAGGAAAATAATAGAATGAATTAAAATTTAATAATGTCAAAAATATTTAGAATTTTTAGAATATCAATAATGTTCGAAGTCAAGAATCTGAAGAATGCATTCTTTTTTAATAAAAATATTATGGATCCATTCTATTTAAAACGCTTACTTGGTAAAAATATTTTGTAGAACAAACAAATCTTGTAGAATAAACCACTATAGGCACAAACACTGTAGGCACCGTTCTAAGAACAAATGAAGTGAAAGGTTTTTTTAAAAACACTCATATCGCAGCATTTTTCTTTGTCGTAAACAAAACAATTTGCAGAATAGCTTTCGAAAATAACAACACATATCACATCGTGTAAAGCTGATGCATGAAAATGGCAAAGGTAACGAAACAAAAATTAATCTATAGACCATGGCGAACATACCTCACAAGCTTACGACGACGAATTATTCTGTAGAATTATAGGAACACATTTTTATACGCAACGACCGGTCGTGCCATTTTTTTTTCTGCTAGTTGAAAACCACATTTCTTGAATAAAAATATATCACTATATCACTTGACTTGGAGAATGATGAAACAATATTGCGAACACTTTTGAAAAATTTGGATGTGATCATTTTTCTTCGAATTCGTGGCCCCACGTTGGGCGCCAATTGTCAGGCTAGCTCAGTTTCAAATCACACAGAAATTTCACATAATTTCAAAATATCACTTTCTCGGGGTGGCTTTTTAAATATTTTTTTATTTAATCTTGATAAGACGGCACATCACAAGTAGAACGGCACATAACACATAGACACAAAATAATAAAAGCGCGAATAACTTTCTACATGTTAGCACAACTCAAAACAGAACAGAACTCCAACGAACTCACAGCATATCTCATTCGGCAAAGCTCACGGAAAACGGTCACGTGACTGCCGGTAGAGTCTATTTGTTTTAAAACGGGTGGCGCGCGTTACACCAGTAACTTTCTTCTACAATGATTTGTTGAGGAGTTAGTCGGGGGTGTTTACTTTTTTTTTCCACGACTGTACATCCAAATCGATTCATAAATACGCCTGTTACCGTGTGACAAAAATCAGGTCGTTTCAAAATATCAGCCAAGCTTGAAATTCAAAGTGCTATAAACTCAGCCATTTTTTAAGATATAGACGAAACAAAAAACGCTCCGGAATCTTTGTATCAAGGTCAAACACATAAGAAAAAAATATTTTTCAATTTTAAATTTTTTGGTACCACATTTCAAATTTTAAATTTTTTAAATGGCCGCCATTTTGAAACAAGGTGGCGGATGAAGCTGGCCAACGAACTCGGTCGAGATATTTGTATGTACCATGTACACACCGAGTTTCATCCAAATTGGTTCATAAATACGAGAGTTACAGTATGACAAAGAAGCTCCGGTATCTTGGCATTTCACGCGCGGAGATTCGGACGATTCTATTCTGGATAATCGGCAAAAGGTTGTAACGTACTGGAGAGAATGGCATCCATAATTGGCGCGTTAGCCGAAAATAGTGACAACCATAAGCGGATTCTTTTATTTTTTTTAATATATTTTTTTATAAATGTAATGTTTAACTGTGGCCGTTTCTAATAGCAAAAATTTTATTAATAATTATGATATTTAAAAACTTAAACGATGCTTCTGATAATAAAAATGATGATACTAATTATCGGAATGAACTGTAAAAGCACCTAGACATATTTTCAACAATGGCAATTCTTTATATATATGAATTAATGCGGATCATTCCATAATATTTTAGATATAAATTTATTAATCATTTTATAATTAAAAAGATGCTTCTGAATTTTTAAAAAATGCCTACATTATGTTAGGATGCTTTTTCATTGTGTATATAGATTTCTTTTTCTTTTTTTTTTTTTCTAACTAAATTTAAAATGTTAGACATTTATATAAATTAATAGCTATTACACGTGACTTTAATTTTAAAGAAGAATAAATGCATTAATTAAGGGGAAAATTCACTTACGATAATTAAACACATGTACAATTAACCAACTCTTTATCTCATTTTAAAGTAGATAAAATTTGTTGTGCTCCCAGTTTGCATATTTTTATTTTTATATATAGGATCATATAAATGCCTTTCAAGAGCTCGAAATTTCATACACTTTCCCTAAGATTAATTAGAGAATGAATTCATTTCTTTCTAATTTTATTTTATTATCTCTATTTATTCTATTTTACATTTATTCCATTCATGCATATTGAGATATTTTTAACTATAGATTTCGATATTTAAAAAAAAAATTATATATAAGTATCAGAAACGGATAACTTTCTGATACTTATATATAATTTTTTTTTTAAATATCGAAATCTATAGTTAAAAATATCTCAATATGCATGAATTCAGATATTTTTTATTGGCTTTTCCATAGTACGTTTAAAAAGTAGGGTTGGGGGATTTTATGTTTAATTAATGGCATTGGCTTTTTGAATTATTTGTTTATTTAATCAATCGATGGTGCATTGATAGGAATAACATGAGCGTCTATCAGATTTTACGACTAGTGCTGAGTGACCATCTGAACTACACTTGATGTGACTCTGCATGGTTGCAGTGTTAAATTAAGTTATTATAAAACCTTATATTATATTTTAAGAATGTACACTAGGGATGTTAATGTTAAACCTATGAGAGCATTCACTTCAAATGTATCACTTATATTTTTAAATGATTTTTTTCCCTTTTTTTTTTTTCTTAGAATAGCTGAAATTGATTTCTAACCCGGCTAGTTTTTACTTTTTCGATTTAGGGTGCTTTTTTTAATAATGAGTACACTTTCAATTTCAGAACCGACTCCGAAAGTGAAAGTAACTTTATGTATTATAAAAGAAATCTAAAAATCTTTATACTAAAACTTTATGAAAATCGAAAAGTAACCCGTTTATAGATCGACCTCAGCTATTCTAGGGAAAAATCATTTAAAAATGTTAAAATGCAAGCGAGAAATTTTAAAAGAATGTTCCTTTCCTCCTCAAAAAATTTCACCACTTTTAAAATCCCATTTCGCTCCTTGGAATGAATAATTTTCTTTTTCCGTGGCATTTTGTTAAGGCGAATATAGTTGACAAAGATCGATAATAATTTAACCCTAGAACTACCGGAAATTTTACTCAAGTTTTATAAAAACATTCTACACCAGAATTTTTACTTAAAACTATTTAATTTGTTTATTTAACTTATTATTGTCTGATTTATACATTTAGTTTGTTTTGAAGAAATTTCTGGTTTGAATAAATATTTTGAATGTACATGTCGGGTCCATTGGACCCTTCTGGTAGACAGAGAGTTAAAAGACAAAGAGCAAGATCAACCTCAAATGAAAGCTACGATCTGAAATAGTAAAATCACCATGGAACAAGGAATATACATTTTACAGTTATTTCCAACTTCTTAGAAATCACAGATAAAAGAGTAAACTTGTACTGGTGGTGAAAATCCCTATTTCCGGGATTTGGCGGATTGTCCGTTCGCCAATTACGCACTTGTACTTGGCAACCTTTGACCCTGAAACCCCTGGTCAGAAATAGATTCTCCCAAGGTCAACTGCCGAGATACCAGAGCTTAACAGTATATATACGGATATATATATATATATATATATATCAACTTTTGAACGGAGGGTGGTTTCAGGGTCTGGGGGTCATGATCGATGAAAATATACCAATTTTTTGAAATCGCTTTCCTCCGAACGGCTGCAATAGGTAGCTTTTTGTAATGAAAGCTACCTAAAAGTCTATCTAAAAAATACATTTATCTTGTTAAAACACAGACATTACACTTGTACTTCAAACAAACAGGGTGCGCAAAAACTCACCACTCCACCCTCAACTCAAACAAGACCAAGTCCCATCTCGTATAGTGGCTAGCATGCTAGAGTCCTGTCCAGAAGATAGCAGGATCAAACCCCGTCGTAGGAGAGTCGAAAAATGCTTCTTTTTAACCCAAAGTCAGCAAAAATCTCGATAGATGGCACCTCTGAAAAAAAAACCGAAGCAAAATAATATTTAAAGCTTTAAAAATACAATGGGTCGAAAATAGGGGGTATGCATTAGTAGAAGGAAAATGGAGGTTCTGCTTCACCAGGCGTAGGGGGCGTGGCAACAGCCGTCAGGCTGTCACCAATTTGATCGACAGGGGAGATAATCTTATCTCACCTGTCAATCACTCAACTCCGCCCACCTGTCACTCATCATTGGCCACGCCTACCACCGCCACCGCCTGCTGGGGTAGAACTGTCTTTTTCCTTCTACTAATTGCATAGCCCCTATTTTCGCCCCATTTTATTTTTAAAGCTTTAAATATTATTTTGCTTCGTTTTTTTTTCTTTCAGAGGCGCCATATATCGAGATTTTTACTGACTTTGGGTTAAAAAGAAGCATTTTTCGACTCTCCCACGACGGGGTTCGATCCTGCTATCTTGTGGACAGGACACTAGCGTGCTAGCCACTATACGAGATGAGACTTAGGCTTGTTTGAATTGAGGGTGGAGTGGTGAGTTTTTGCGCACACTGTTTGAAGTACAAGTGTAATGTCTGTGTTTTAACAAGATAAATGTATTTTTTAGATAGACTTTTTAATTTGAAGTAGGTATTTTCAATGTGGATGATTGAGTTAATCTTATTAATTGTAGAATGGTTTAATTTTTAGATTTTGCTGATGTAAGATTAATTTTATTAATGAGTAAATAACAATTAATATAGGTATATATATATATATATATATATTAATGATTTTGTTTTAACAGTTTTATTTAATTTTTGGCGTGTACTTTAACAAGATGATTGTATTTTTTTAAGATAATTTTTGAAATTGTTGATACTTTTATGTTAGAGATTAAATTATTTATATTAATTAGAGAATAATTATTAAATTTCTTTCGTTGACATAAGATTTGATTTTTAAATGAGTTAATAACAATTAATATTTTATTTCCTGATGAGTCTGTTTAAACAGTTGTATTTAATTCGCGACGTGTTTTTTGCAAGATGATTGTATTTTCTAAAATAAACTTAAAAAATTGAAGTAGCTATTTTAAGTGAAAGATTGATTTATTAAATTTATGATGGTTCATTTTTGTTGATATAAGATTTTTTGAGTTAACAACAATTAATATTATATTTCAAATATAGCTTGTTTTAAGTTTTATATAATTTTCGCCGAGTTCTTTAACGTGATGATTGTATTTTTTTAAGATTATTTTTGAAATTGTAGATACTTATGTTAGAGATTAAATTATTTATATTAATTAGAGAATAATTAATTATTAGATGTCTTTCGTTGACATAAGATTTGGTTTTTAAATGAGTTAATAACAATTAATATTTTGTTTCCTGATAAGCCTGTTTAAACAGTTGTATTTAATTCGCGACGTGTTTTCTGCAAGATGATTGTATTTTCTAAAATAAACTTAAAAATTGAAGTAGCTATTTTAAGTGAAAGATTCATTTATTAAATTTATGATGGTTCATTTTTATTGATATAAGATTTTTTTGAGTTAACAACAATTAATATTATATTTCAAGAGCTTGTTTTAAGTTTTATATAATTTTCACTGAGTTCTTTAACGTGATGTTTGTATTTTTTAGCTAGGCTTTGAAATTTGAAGTAGATTTTTTGTCGTCGAAGAGAGATTCCTTAATTAGAGATTAGCTCATATATTAGAATATAATCATTATTTTAAAATTTTTTTATTGAATTTGAACTTGAATTAACAAGGTAGTCTTTAAAAGACATTCTTTAAAAGTTTTGCGGTAGTATTTTTTAATGAGAAAGTTAAACTTATTCTTCTAAAAAGTTATTAAAGACACTTGTTATTTCAAAATGTAGTTTGAAAAAACATGCAAAAGCAAAGTTTCTTAAAACAATCCTTAACCCAGACATTTAAAAACTACTTACCGCAGAGCATCGTCTTTTTACGTCCGTTCCCATTCACAGCCTCCGAAGAAATGGCGTATGATTCAGTATAAAACCGGTTATGACGTCATGCACGAAGACGACGGGAGCGCCCCTTACACGCTTTTGATTGGCTGAGCAGATCACATGACCTGTGTCAGGAGCAGGTGGGCACCACTGTGTCTGCATTCCTTGCATTCCCCCACCCACCTGTCAATCATCTGGCGCCAGCAAGACGGTACATGCTTCGACATGCTTCCTGTTCACAGGGGGAGGATATTACACTGTGTAGAGATATTGTCACAAGATGCTATCATTCTCATCTGCGATTGGCGATTAGCAGTCATGTGATTTGTTATTAGTGAGCTTAGTCAGCAGTTTTATTGCTTGTATGAAGTTGTTGGAACTTGCTAGAATGTATTTGAGCTCGATGATTTTGAAAGTAATCTTCTTAAGGGAATTGAACATTTTCTTTTTAATCGCTCGTTTTTAATTATGCAAACATAATTTTGATAGAGACTTTTTTAATAATATTTTAGCGAGTAGTTGTACATGACAATTTATAAAATTAGTCTTTTTTTAGATGTTTTAATGAAGGTTGCGTATTTAAATGTTTGTTGTCGTTAAGTTTTTTTTTTGTCTAGTTGGCGTCCTTCTCAATCTTTCATCTGGTTCTCGCCAAGCCATGAGAGGAAATTAGAACAAATCTGTTGTTAAATGAAGATAATTTTTTAATGAAATAGATTTCCTAAATTAAAATAATTTTTTAATTTGTAGATTCCAAGATAATAAAGTCTTGACTTGCTACTGTGATGATACTTGAGTTTGAGAAGCAATGACTGGTTGATGATTGTCTTTTAGAATCTTGATTTTAATTTAGCTTTAATGAATGGGTTCAAGAACCAATCACTGGTCGATGTTAAGAACCTCGATTGGTTTCGGAAATCATTGAGCGATCGGTGGTTGCAAACCAGATACGATGTTTCGAACGAATCACGACTCTTAGAACCGATTTGATGGTAAAATAATTTGTGTGTGTTGATGTGGAAAGTGTCGGCAGGTTTAGGCTGCCTTGGGGTGAGCATCTCAGGAGTATAAATAGCGGTGAAATTTTTGATCTGCGTCATTTGATGATTTGTTCTACTAGCGATCAGACGTGTATTTCAGTGCTCTCTGCTTTTCCAGTAATTTATTCGTGGAGATCGTTTTCCGTTAGGAGTTAAATCGTTCTTCTTATTAATCTATTATAGATGCTGTTAGGCAGGGGCGCGCCGACCCAGTGTGCAAAGTGTGCACTGTACACAGGCGCCAAAAAAGTAAGGGCGCCAAATATTTTAGGCGAAGCTGACAAACTTGAAAAACTCATATCCAATTTAAATTTATTAAATCGGAATTTAAATCTAAAGTGCGTCATTTCTGACACATTTATGAGTTCATTTTTAATAAGATAGTATATGAAATTTGCAGATGCTCGTAAGCGGTGTAGCTTTAGGGGTGAGGCCGAAAAGGGTCTCAAACCCAAGCCACGACTAGCAACTTGCTGTGCCCAGGGCACTTTCAATTTTTCGTGCCCTCTTAGATTGGGTGATTTACTGATACTATTTTTTTTTCTTTTTAACATATCACACACGTATTCGAAATGTGACAACTCAAATAATTAAGTATTCCGTAAAATTGGAAAACGGTTCCAGGAATAAAAATAAAATATTTTTTTTATTATTTATTGAAATGCGTTTTTAACCATATATTGAGATATATTTCTGTCATTTCATCGTATTAATATCTCAAATATAACATTTTTTTTCAAACTTATGATTTTTTAATGGAAATGTAGATGAAATTATGAAAAATTCTGTGCCTCTAAGAAATTTCGTGCCCAGAGCACGGGCCCCAGGTGCCCGTGCGACAGTCAGGGCCTGCTCAAACCGAAAGGCGCCACGGTGTCGAAAGATAACGATCGAAAGGCGCCTCGTCGTCGAAAGGTCACAGTCGTAAGGCGCCATGGAAGGCTTAAGGGCGCCGTCAAGCGCCTAAAATAAATTCAAAAAACCTAGAAACATAAAAAAATTTGGAAGGGCGACCGCGAATGCCCCTTTTGACATCCCTGCTCTAGATCAGGCCTGTCCAGTTTTTCAGAAAGCAAGGGTGCACTACAGCTGGTGGCAAACATGGAAGGTTCCATTATTCAAATGTACTTGAAAATATATAACACTTCTATCTTACTGTAGTATTGGTACTGATACATATACTGATGATATAAAAACGAGTAGTATATTATATTCACAATAGTAAAGCAACATAAACCTCCAGGTTATGCACGGTACGGTATCCATGTTAAAGTAAATTGCCGAAAAAAGCACGAATCAATCGTAGCAATCGGTTACATTATAACAAAAACAATAAATAAATAAAACATGATGTAGCTCAAAATGCAATGCATTTAAAAAAAGAAATGAAAAACGCCATTCGATTCCAAACAAATTTAATAGTCACGCCTATCATTGTATGCAACGCATAAAAACGAGCCCATGAGCATATAAGAAAGTTTCATGTCATATACAGTCGGGAAACATGTTTTTGAGAACAATCTCAAAATGAATTATGTTTTATTGAAATTTTAATTACATATTTTATAGATTTTCTTTGAACAAAGAATAATCGGTCAAGAGCGAGTTTCACTCGCGTACAGAGAGTTCATATAATAAGTTTATTAATTACTAACTGCAGTCTTACAAAATATAGTTGTTAACCGAATAATAAGACTTTGCAAATAACTTGGGATTATTTTATTAGTATTTTTCAATAATTGCCTTCAATAATTGAATTCAATTGAAATGAAAAACGCTGACTATTTATCATGGTGATTCGCATTACCTAAAACAAAGACCTTGTGCAAAATTTAATCTTGCCATTGCGCCAAGTGCGCTTCGAAATGAGGGCGCAAAGTTGCATGGGCACTTTGGTCTGTGCCACGTTTTTTTAGATATGTTTTTAATTATTATTATATTTATTTAATTATTATTATAATATCTCGGCTAATTATCGACAATTCTTTTGGAAAATCATTATCGGCAGTTCTTGGATGATTTCGCGTCGAACAGGTACCTCGAGCACCTCCGCTGAGTGCCCGTCAAATAGTTTATGTATAACGGAAAACTGCGATTTTCTAAAAAACTGTACGACCTAGGATAATCGCTATAGTTTTCCTGCAAGGTTTAAATAAATTTCAACTACTACTAATATTTTCGTAATTTTATTTTCAGTAGATTCAGAAATACGAGGGGAAACATAATTTTGCCATACATTTTCGACGGATTTCTGAAAATATAATAGTATCTAAGAGTAAAACAAATATATTTTTGAGTTCTGTGTTAAGAGCTTTTTTGAACGATAGCACTCCCTCCCCACTTTGATGTTTTGTAAATGAACCTTAAATTTGTATAATGTTGTATCTTTAATTCGATTTTGTTTGAAATAAGCACCCACTTACTGTGTGAAAATGTGGAAGAAGCTGTTAATTGTTCAGATTTGTTATGTAAATATTTTTCATGGTTTTTGGAAAATTGTATGGGGTAGTAATGAACAAATTAAAGCTTTAAAATGACTTGTACTTACTGATGAAAAAATGAGTTAAGAGGATAGGAGTGAGTGCTTAGTAAAGTACAGACCAAAGGCTTTAAATGGTGTGTCACATGAAGAATTCATTTTCTCCTCCCCTTCTACGGGAGGAATGTCTCCTAATAATCTGAGGTCAAACATAGACCTGACGAATCGAAGGCCCTTGAAGAGTTTCGCCTTCGGTCAAGCCTTCAAACGAAGTCGAATCTAGCTGCAGCTTAATTAGGAACTCAGTTAGAAAATTGACCCCCAGGGGAAGAATCTGTGTGAGGGGGGGGGGGGGGTAGAAAGGTTCATAACATGAAAGAGTGGTTCGAGGGTGTTCCGATGATATATCACATAATGGTTTAGTGAGGGTCACATGAGGGTGCTGCGTCCTCCCTCTACCCCCCCCCCCCTGCCCCCCAGCTGAAATTTGATGCCCCCTATTTTTTAAAATTATTATTATGTGTTATAAACTATCTGAAAGTTCCAAATCGATGGGTTCGTCAGTTTTCTTAATTTTAACAAATTCGCGTTTCAACAAAGCATTTCTTTCTTTTTTAAAAATCGAATTTTTTATAAAACAAAAACTTGCGGATCGATTTTTATAAAATTTCGATATTATTAAACAGCGTTTAAAGATAGGGCTAGATGCATAACTTTAAAATCTCTAAATGGTGTATTTTAAAAAATTTGACGGCGTTCAGAAGAATCCTAGTATAAAAATCCTTTGTGGTTTCGAAAGACTGGCTTTTAAATTGAGAGTTTGAAAGGTATCATCCAATTAATGAAATAATAATTGATATCTAAAGTTTTAATTGAGCGACCGTGAAGAAATTTAACATATCTGAAATCAGCGAAAAATTCTACATCTGAATTCATAAAAATTAAATCTATAAATTTATATTTTGAAAATTTTATATTCGTTCGAAAATAACCACTATTGGAAGATGTCGGTTGTCTGCAATGAACACCTGGCGTCCATATGAGAGATTTCGAACCTATCTTTGAAGGAAATAAAAAGATTTTTTATAAATTGATTTTTCGTGGATTTTTTGACTTCCTAAAATCGTACCGGAATAATTTTTAGAATTTCTGAAAAGGGGATTTTTTTTTGCGTCTGTCTGTGCAATTTTCGAGTTGTTAAGCCCAGTAGAATTTAAGATACAGTCCTTTTTTAAAAGGGCCAGTACATTTATCGCCCTAGCAGCTCTGTAATTCTGTTAAACCCATCCCCCTCTCTTCGAGTTTTTGAAGAAGTTGTCTACGGTTTGAAAAAAATCTATACTCTTGTTGAGTTATGAATATTTTTCCATTCTTTTAATTTGGGCTTTTTAATTAATTTCTCAACTAATTATTAGAGATTTAAAATTCTGAAACTTAGGTGCACGGTTCACCAGGAGGAGCGGCTTTCGACTAATCTCACAAAAATTTTGAGCCTCATATGTGTCTTAGATTCTGCTAGCCATCGCACACAGACAGAGCGATACTTTGTTTTATTAGTATAGATATTTGTAATTTAGAACGTCGATTCATTGCACGAAAATTAGAAATTCGAAAAATAAAAAATCTGACAGAGAAGGGTTAACAATGCGACAAGGTAAAGATACGCTTAGCTTCTTAACAATGTAAACTTCGAAATGTATGTGCATTTTTCACAACAATTGTTATATAGCATAGGGGTTCTATATTTGCTAATATAAAATCAAATATTCCGGGACTGTAACATTTTCGAATGCACCCCTAATTATGATTTACGTGTGGCAATTGCTTAAGGCGCATCTTAATTGATGTAATATTATTTTAAAAGAAATAAAAATACTATAACGTGCTCCAGTGTATTATAAACATCATAATGTGAGAAAATATTTTTCTACTTTTATGTGTATTTACCGTATTACGAGCACCCCTTTCTTTGTGGCATAGTCCTACCATTGATTAAATCAACACAGCTATATTTCCAAATTAAAGTTTAATTGAACTGTTTTAAGTATAAATATAAATAAAGATCAGATCTTAAGAATTCCGGGAGTGGTGGAGGTAAAAGAAGCTGATTTATTTAGGAGGTATGCCATTGTGGGGAGAGGGAGCAAACAGCTGAAGCACCCATCTTTTATTGATGCCCGTTATTTGCATAGCTGCCAACATTCGTTTTTAATTCAAACAACAGTATTTTTAACCAGAAATTTAATTTAATAAATGAAATAAAAAAGAGCCCTGTAGAAACAAAACGCATTTCATTAAATAAATTTTCTGGTTCCAAATTCGTGTATTTGATTTGAAGAAAACTCTCGGAAGGTTGTCTTGACAGCTATGCATTTACACTCATTGAAAAAAAAAGTATAAAATTTATTTTTTCTTTCTTTTTCTTGGGGGGGGGGGGTGGAGGGTTAGGAATATGGGGCGCCAATTGAAGTTCTGCACACAGGCGCCGAATACTGCGGGCGCGCCCCTGCTGTTAGGCCTTTGGATGAAGCCATGCCTTTGGAATGTTCTGTGCCTGTGAAGAAGAATTTTACTTGTCTTAGTTGTAATAAGACATTTTCAACTATTTCTGATCTGAATCAGCATTTGAAGATACATTCAGATGAAAAGTTTTTCACATGTGAAGTATGCCTGAAGTCTTTTAGCCGCAGATCCAAGTTGAGAAGACACTCTGAGATTCATAATGAAAGATCTACATTCAAGTGCAACAAATGTGATCAAGTTTTTACACGAAAGGACAATTTGACACAACATATAAGATCACATGAAAGTTCAAAATTCTCTTGCCGTGAATGTGATAAAATATTTGGACGAAATCATGAGCTGAAACAGCATATGCGCACCCAACACTCCCGTGTACCTCTTGTGAGTGTGAAACGGAAAAGGATTTCATCTAAAGTAAAGTCTAAAAAACTGAAGCAGAATCAGTCAAATGTGCTTAATGTGTTTAAAACTATCATGCTTTATCCTGATGAACGTGAAGAAAGTGATTTAACTGCGTTTCATACCCACTTACAAGCTGAAATTCAAGAACGTTTAACAGAGGAGGTTCAGACTAAAGGTGCCATTAAATGGTATATGGTGGAAAAAATAGTACTTGAACGTATGACTGATAACGAGGAGATGGAAGAGATTCAATCCTATTTTCGAGGCCAATGCTTTACAGAACTTACTGAAGAAACTATTACACAACATATTGAAGAAGGATTCTCCAAAATATTAAAATCCTTTGAAGAATTTGTGCAAAGAGGTTCTGGTTGGAAGCTTAGAAACATTCAGCATTTAGAACTCAAGATTGCTAAATATCATCCTCTTGCCGCAAGTTCATATATTGCTTTACCTAAGAAATTGTATGATAAAAAAGCAGTGTTGAATATTCAAAACGAAGATTAATAGTGCTTGGTGTGGTGTCTTTTTAGCATCTAAGCTGAACTTCGATTTTTCAAAACATCCTGAACGTGTTTCTCATTATACCCCTTGTGAGAGTGATATTCAGCTTGGTAATGTTGAATGCCCTGTTTCTCTTCAGAAGATACCTATTATCGAACAGCTCAATAATTTGCGGATTAATGTGTTTGGATATGAAGAGGATGAAGTTTGTCCACTGTATATACCTGAGAAACAAAATCTTGATGTTATCAACTTATTATTAGTTAGTGATGGTGAAAAGCAACACTATTGCCTAATTAGAAGCTTTTCAAGACTTTTAGGGGATCTGACACATCATAATAATGTTGTTTTTTACTGCTATCGATGTTTATACCGGTTTTCAAGTCAAGACCTATTGGATAAGTATATCAAATATTGTTCTCGACATGCTGCACAAAGGATACACCTGCCACAAGAGGGTGAAAATTTACTTTCTTTTACAGGGATCCATCTACAGCACCCTATACCTTATGTTGTGTATGCTGACTTCGAGAGTCTTCTTATACCTATTGCGTCGGGTATACCCTCTACCACACCGTCCTATACTGAAAAAACAACTTACCATTTTCCATGTGGGTATACTTATGTTGTTGTCGGACCTAATGGGAGATGTGTGTGGAAAGCAAAAGTTTATCGTGGCAAAGTCTGTGTAGACCATTTTTTAAAACAGATGCTGAAGATTGAAGATGTATTAGGACGAAAGTTATTAAATATCGAACCTATGAAGCTTTCACCTGCACAAGAAAAAGCTTTTCAAGAAGCGGAATTTTATTTTATTTGTAAGCAACCATTATGTGAAAAACGTGTTCGTGACCATGACCACGTGACGGGTGCATACAGAGGAGCTGCCCATGCAAGCTGCAATCTAAACTACAAGCAATGTAAAACAATTCCTGTTATATTCCATAATCTAAAAAACTATGATGGGCATCATCTAATGAGTAAGATTGGTAAATTTAAAGATCATGAAATTGATGTGATTGCTTCCTCTATGGAAAATTATATAACCTTCAAGTTAAGAAAGCCAACAAGTCCTATACAGATGATCTTTTTAGATTCATTCCAGTTTTTGACTCACTCCTTAGAAAAGCTTGTTAGAAACCTTAAACCTGAGCAATTCACCATACTTGAAGAAAATTTCCCTGAAAATACTAATTTGCATATGCTTACAAGAAAAAGGGTATACCCTTATGACTACTTCACCTCTTTTGAAAAATTCGATGAAAAGGAACTACCCCCCCCCCCCCTGCAGCATTTTATAAGTGTCTGACAGATGAAGCTATTAAAGATGAAGACTACCAACATGCCTTGAACGTGTGGAAAACCTTTAATATTCGGAATCTGGGTAAATATCATGATCTGTATGTAAAAACAGATATTTTATTACTAGCTGATATTTTCCAAAATTTTCGTAAACTGTGTCAACAGTATTATGATATCGATCCTTGCCATTTATATACAGGACCTTCGCTCGCACGGCAAGCATCCTTGAAAATGTCTGAAACATCTCTAGAATTGTTAACGGACATTGATATGTTGCTAATGATTGAAAATGGAATACGTGGTGCTATCAGTATGATTAGTCATAGACACGCCCTAGCGAACATCCCCAATACGCCGGATTTTAGGGAAAATGAAGCACCCAGCTTCATCATGGATTGGGATGCGAACAAACTTTATGGATGGGCTATGTCCCAATATCTACCATACGGAGGGTTTCAATGGTGTGCGACAAGTCATATTACAGAAGAGTGGATTCTTTCTCTATCTGATTATTCTGAAATTTGATATATCTTCGAGGTGGATCTTAAATACCGTAAGAAGCTTCATAAATTTCATAACGAATATCCGCTGGCCCCGGAACGCCTGACTGTGAATGAAGAGATGTTGTCACCTACTGCGAAGAGGATGCTTGGAAATAAAAAATTTAAAGGCACTCCTAAACTTATCCCGAACCTTCAAGATAAGCAGAATTATGTCACTCATTACCGAAATCTGAAATATTATTTGCAACTTGGATTAAAACTGACAGCCGTGCATAAAGCTCTTCAATTCAAACAGGCACCCTGGCTACAGAGCTATATTAATTTTAATGCAGAGAAAAGAAAGGAAGCAAAATCCTCTTCTGAAAAAGAGTTTTTTAAATTAAAGAACAACTCTGCATTCGGAAAAACAATGGAAAACTTAAGAAAGAGGCGGAATATTGTGCTTTGCAATAACGAAAAAAGAGCAAAGAAATTGGTAGCCTCGCCGACATTCAAAGCATTTAAAACATATGACGAAAACCTGAGTGCCGTAGAAAGACTTAAAAATACTATTTTGATGAATCGGCCGATTTATGTCGGCTTCTGTATTTTGGAGCTTTCGAAGCTCTTAATGTATGATTTTCACTATAATTTTATAAAGAAAACATTTAAAGATGATGCAAAGCTATTATTCACAGATACGGACTCACTGTGCTACCATATTAAAACAAATATTTTTGATGTTATGGAACATAATGCAGGGCTATTTGATTTCTCAGACTATCCAAAGCATCATTCGCTCTACTCAGATATCAATAAGAAGGTGATTGGCAAGTTCAAGGATGAGGTCAATGGAGATTTAGCCCTTGAGTTCGTTGGGCTAAAATGTGCTCCCTTAAATCCTCGAGTGAAGAAAAGAAGCGGTCGAAGGGTGTGTCTACACATGTTGTTCGACTGAAAATCAAGCATCAAGATTATTTAGAATGTTTGCAACTGGTGAAAACTAGCATGGCGAAGCAGAGAAGGATCGCTCAAGATAATCATCAACTATATACATTAACACAGAATAAAATTAGCTTAAGTCCTTTTGATGATAAGCGTTACTTGCTAGATGATGGAATATCGAGTTTTGCCTATGGACATTATAAAATTAGCCAAGATTGTATCAGTGATGAAAATTGTTAATATGATGTAGAATTATCAAGAAAATGTTTTTATGTAAATATTTCTTTCTGTAAATATACTTTGTGTAAATTGCTTTATTTAAATAAAAAACAATGTTGATTTTTTATATGAGTGCTTATTTATAACTTCTGCACAAACCTTCCTAACATATTGTTAGATATGTGTAACACGTATATTCAAACACATACGTACATACACACACGCATATACATCTATTCAATACATATATAAACAGCTATGCTCATTGTAAATAATTTTGCTTAATATATAGTTTTTCTAATCTTTCAGAATTTTTTTAAAACATATTTAAAACTTTTTTTAAATTTCGTAAAACTTGTTTGGAAAACTTTGTTAATCTTTCAGAATTTTTTAAAAAAACATATTTAAAACTCTTTTTGTAAAACTTTTTTTTTTAATTTGTTAAAACTTTTTTTGTAAAACTTTTTTTTATAAAAACATTTTTTTCTTAAAACTTTTTTTTAAATTTGTTAAAACTTTTTTACTTTGTTAAAACATTTTGTTTTACTTTTGTTAAAACTTTTTTTTAAAAATTTGTTAAAACTTTTTTAAATTTTGTTAAATCTTTTTTTATTTTTTTTACTTTGTTAAACCTTTGCCAAACTCTTTTTATTATTCTTATTACCTCTGTAAAACTTTTTGCAATTTTTTTAAACTAGTAAACTTTATACATATATATTTTACACAAGAACCTATATATAAACATATAACTTTATGGATATAGATACGTGTAGAGATGGATGTATGCTTTTAATTAAACATTTTATCTTAATACACAATTTTTTAAATATGCTTAGTTTCATACAAACATATAGAGTAAGATATATATAGTTATATATACCTTCTAACGCATATACTTCCTTAGACACCCAGACAGCACAAAAAGCTTGCATATAGCTTGCAAAGCTATCTGCAAGCTAACTATGTCAAGTCAACAAACTTGCATTAAGTTTGACAGATCAAGCCTGCAAGCTTAATGCAAGTTTGAATCAAGCATAAAAGTTTACACCTTCCCAGCTTGTTTTTAACTTGACATGGCAAACTTGATTCATGCTTGTTTACCTAGCTTGCCTTAAACTTGACCCATCAAACTTGATTCATGCTTGTTTGCCTAGCTTGCCGTAAACTTGACCCATCAAACATGATTCATGCTTGTCTGCTAGCTTGCGTTAAACTTGACCTATCAAACATGATCCATGCTTGTTTGCCTAGCTTGCTTTAAACTTGACCCATCAAACATGATTCATGCTTGTTTGCCTAGCTTGCTTTAAACTTGTCCCATCAAACATGATTCATGTTTGTTTGCCGAGCTTGCCATAAACTTGACCCATCAAACATACATAAAGCTTGCGGTATCCAGCTTAAAGCAAGTTGGTCAAGTGTAAATGTGAATGCTTGATCCAAGCTTGTACTATCGAGTTTAATTTAAGTTTTTTGACTTGACACATCAAGTTTACAGATATAATACAAGCTTTTGAACATTTTTTTTTCAAATGTTCCAGTTTAGCTAACAAATAATTAATAAATATTATTAGATGAGAAAAAAAAATTAATTTTTAAATGCTAATAATAAAATTAGCATTTTGAAATTAAAAAAAAAGTTTTTTTATCCAAATTTTAAAGTTTAGAAAATAATATTTATTAGATAAACAGGAACATCTGAATTAAAAAAGTTCAAAAGCTAGTATTATATCTGCAAACTTGATTTGTCTAGTCAACAAACTTATATTAAACTTCCTGTGAATGGAAATGTTTAAAAATATTTTTTTAAGTATCTTTCATTAAAAAATATTGAATTTTATATTTTTTAATAAAAAAATATCTTTAGCAGTGATTGTCATTTAATGAAATACACCTTTTATTGTACCTAAATAATATACATGATGATTATCTCAAAATTGTGTGATGAGTATTGCACATAATGTGTGCGTGATGCAGCCCTACCGTAAATCTCATTTTATAAGTACTTTACTCATGTATGTAAACATTTGTTTGTGATACTGATTGAACTAGTTGAATTAAACAAGCATACAAGTAAGGTATTTATATAAAAAGAGGTATATATCTCTAAATATAAAGTGTGATTTAAATTATTATTATTATTTTTTTTTTACTATTGTTAATTTTCAATATTTTGTACTAAAAGTTCTTGCTTGCACTTCAAATCATGTTATAGCAAATATGACGATAATGAGATCACACATAGAGATACCAAAGAGTGTACAGTAAAAGCTCAACTAACCGGCATGCTCGGGAAACGCCGATTGCCGGATACTTGAAAAGTCCGGATAGTTGAGCGCTATAAAATCTGCCATGAAAGAAGGGGGGAGGAGGCATCGACGTAAATATGAAACAGGAAAATGATTTTTAGGCTATTTTCCTGCCATTGGGAAGTCGATCAAATAACTCTTATTATTATTATTAAATTTGCAGTTGGTAAGTTATTCTTTTCGAATAAAAAATAAAAGTAAACAAATTTCTATACTTATTTATTAATCTTTTATAAAGTTGTATTATTTATAATTTGACATCTCCCCTTTCCGGAAAAAGCACATGGAAGCTTGGAAAATTAACTTTGGTATGATTCACTTGTGTTACCTCAACTAACCTCACAGTAATAATGAATCTTTTCGGCATAGCTAAAAACGTTATCAGATGCAAACTGATAATGCTCGACTTCTCCGATCACGATAAAAACAAACTACATTCATTAGCTTTTTTTGTTTTTCTTGTTGGAGTGGCTCAGATAGTGAAGTCTTTTGGGGGTATTTCTAAATTTCTGAAAACTCATTGTATGTTAATAAAAATTAGGTAAACGGCCTAATTTATTTTTATTTGAATTCGGTGAAAATTTTAACACAATCGGGCGATTAACAACGGAGAAAGCAATTTTTTTTATATAATAAGTAAGGGGGAAAGAAGAGTACCGTTTCGTTCTTTCTTTTTATCTAGAATAATATTATTATTATTTCTGTTTACTGTTTAGGTTGATGAAAAATATTTTTCCTCGCTAATTCAACAACGCAAAACTTTGATGCAATCTCCCGGCTGAGGAGAAAAAGTTTGAACTGATAAAAATCCAACAATAAAACAAAGCAAAAAGAAAGAAACTTACCCTGCAGTGTCTTTTCTTTTTTTAATTTTCAGGTAAGTGTAGTTGATCCAAACACATCCAATAAAAAAATATTTTTGAGTAAATATATTTAAAATACAATATGGTATAAAGATCTTCGTTACATAATTCTTTTAAAATAATAATTTCTTGTTCTTGAGTAAATAAAGAAAAAAAAAGTTTGGGATATAATTTCTCAGCAGTTACTGTGCGTTTGATTGTGTTTCTTTCGATGTGCCAGGAATACTACGAAACGCATGTCTGATGTCCGTCTGTTTGAAACAAAGTTCTCTTTTTTTCATGAAGCATTATTTTATGAGATGCAGTTCTAAAACTTCTTGAGCCGAATACTGCGAATTTTTTTCACAAAACTTTAAAAAAGTAGATAAACTTTTCTCAGCTTCACTCCATGAAATTTTCTCCTCGATTTCATTTTCGGATTCTGAGGAACTATCGTTTGTTTCTTCCTCTGGAGCTGTCATTTTTTTAATTAACTGCTCTTCTGTTAAAGTTTCGGTGACAGGAATATTTTTATCTATAGCTATCCAATTTTCGACTTCTGGCATTTCCAGTTGCGATAGAGATAAGTTAGTATTAGGCCTATTTTTTAATGTTTCCATAATTTCATGCAAATTGTTCCTTTTCTTGGGTTTAAATCCTTCAAATTCTTCATCTGATGAATCAGAACAAAAGTTTACTGTAAATAATAATTTTCTCCATCCCCTTCGAAGAGTTTTCGGTTTTACGGCATTCCATGCACTGGCAAGATCATAAATGGCATCTTTTATTGTGAAAGCTGATTGAAATTTTGCCACTGTTGTCTACGCATTTACGAGCTTATGCATGAAATGTTTTCGATAAATCATTTTTACGTTTTGTATGATCCCTTGATCCATAGGTTGTATCAGAGAAGTTACATTGGGGGGGGGGGGGGGGGGGGGAGAAACATTACTGAAATATTGCCATATTTCAATTCTTCCTCACTGGGATGCCCTCGGCAGTTGTCAATTAGAAGAATTATTTTATTATCATCCAGTTTTTTCCCCTTAGTTTCAAGCTCTCTAATTACAGATGGCACAAAAACTTTAAACTACAGGGAGATGTTTAATTCCTGTAAGTGCTCTTGGATTCTTCGACTTTCCTATTACTAACAGTTTTAATTTATGGGAGCCAGTTGCATTAGCGCAAGTCAGAATCGTTAGTCTGTCTTTGTTTTTCTTAAAGCCATCTGCTGATGTTTCATTAGGACCAGCTAATGTTGAGGTCGGAAGGCAACGGAAATAGATTCCGGTTTCATCAGCATTATAGATATGGTTTAGATAAATATTATTTTTTTTAAATAAAATCTTAAAAAAAAGTAGAATATTCCTCTGCACTTTCGTTATCTGCTGATTTTCGTTCTCCAGATATGTCAATTTTTCTAATTCCATGGCGTTTTTTGAAGCAAGAAAGCCACCCATCTGAAAACTTGCATTCCGTTGCAATATTTAATTTTTCTGAAAAATCTCTTGCTTTTTCAATCAGCATAGGCCCAGAAATAGGAACTCCTTCTTCTCGTTTTAATAGAAACCACTGATATAAACTTTTATCCAGTTTTTCATGCTGAGGTTGCTGCAGTGTTTTCCTTTCATCCGTTGCTTCGCTTGATTCTGCAGAGGAAGCAAATGCCATCAACTTTTCTTTCTGCGATTTAATATCGTAATTTGTTCAGGATCCAATGTTGAATATACTCATCTATTGTTGTTTATTTTCCCCTCTTTCTAAATGTCTAATAATGTCTAGCTTCTGAGTTATGGTTAAAACAACTCGTTTCCTTTTATTAGGATTTGACTGATCTGCCATTTTTTAATTTGACAAAAAATATGACAGAACACGATTAATAAAGGTTGAGAGCAATTTACTAGGCTAGCTGATTAAGTACAAGCGAATGGCAGTAAAAATGTGCCAAAACGAAAAAAAAAAAAGCATCAGCGTGATTTAAGTCAAATTCTAATTGGTCAAACTGAATGTGTAGAGACCCAAATGGGCGGGACAGATGGAAAGTTCTACAGACAGATGGAATTTTCTTGTAACTCCAGGGAGGGGGGCTACTGTGCATCTGGGGGGAAAAATACGATATCTGAAATGACCATATCCCCATCCCAATTCGTAGAAAACAGTTTTCCTTCATGCTCCTGGCTTCCTCACTTAGCAGTTCAGTTTTCGGAAAAGATGTAGCTTTCTACCTTTTATCACGCCTCCCCCCCTCCCCATCCAGTTTGGGGTAGTGTCGTCCTTACGGGTAATATTAATCTTACCCTGACAACAAAGCCCTTTGACAGTAAAGATAAGAGATTCCACTAGAACTTGTGAAATGCAGAATGGTAGCCATTTGGTTTCTTGGTGGTTTTTAGAGGCGTTCGAAAAGCACCCAATTCCATGCGATTGTTTACTGTATTCATTAAATGGACAGCCCCTTAAGATCCCTCTCATTGACATCGACTAGCCTTGACATCTGGCCTCCAGGAAGAGATATCTGTACTTCGTAATGCGTTTTTGCTGCCGTTTAATTTTATTTTTAATTCTTATTTTCTTTCTTTCTTTCTTTCTTTTTTTTTGAAAAGATAAATATAATATATATATTTATAATCTTTAATAGATTTATTTTAGTCATTTACTTTCGATTGAGATTTTTTAACGATTATGTTGAATTCAACTGACGCAAATGACGCACTTAGACAATAAGTTGACAACGTTTCAAAACGTCATAAAATATTCATTCAGATAAAAGGGAAAAAATGTTTTTTAACGATTATGTTGAATTCAACTGACGCAAGTGACGCACATGTTAGACAATAAGTTGATAATGTTTCAAAACATTTAACCCCTTGAGGGACAAGCAAAAATGTCTCTAAATATTGAATTCTCACCGGAATAATCGATAAATTCTATTTTTAAATATGGAAAAGGAATTTTTCAACGATTTTCCTCCAAAGTTAAAAATACAAAATTTAGTTAAAATTTTCTGGTGAGAATCTTGTTTAAATTAGATGGGATATATTTTATCCCACCGCCCCTCAAGGGGTTAACAAAAATGAATGCTTTCTAAACTTTTGTATGTAATTCACCTTACGCTTATGACTTTTTCTCCAAATATATATATACATATTTCTCTCAGCGAAACTTTCTAACATTTTTATGAACTCATTTTTTTAAACGCAAAATTTGAATACTGGGAAGCATGACTATTGAAGTGATTGGAATCAAACAGTTTTTCATTTTTCGATAAATGAATTACATCTCCAGTTATACGCGATTTTTGTCTTATGACGACCTTATTTGTCTTATGTCTCCCAGAAATTCGGTTCAAAGCACTAGCTTTGACAACGTTTCTGAAAGATCTTCTGCCTTTAACCAAAAAACATAAAAACTATTCGACTTTATAGCTTGTGAATAAGAGCATCTTCCAATCTCAGGTATTTATGATCAAAAATCAATTCAGGAATGTGTCAGAAATTATCCAGTTTTGATTTGAAAACAGCCTCAACCCTTTTCCCAAATCCTTACTTTCAGACGCATTTACGACTTTTAAACTATACATGAATACAATCATATTTTTTTATGCGCATACAATCCGCAGAACGGTGAATGCAGTATCATTCTACAGGTACACAAAAGAATTCGGTTACAATTCTGCCTAAGAACGGTAATTGTTGAAAGTGCGTTATTGTTGAAAGTGCGGTATTAACAAAAATATTTTCCCACGCTCAACGTTGCCAGACTCATTTTTAAAGGTGAAAACATGAAGCCTGCTGGCGTGCTTTTTGAAGAGATGTATAAGAGGCTGTGTGTTTTCATTTTTCACTCAATTAATTAGAACTCGGTTTATAAACAATTATTTTTTTCAGTATGACCGTTTTTTTTTTCGTCCCAAATCTCGCGCTTCGGGAAATTCGGTTCAAAACGGCAATTTTGACAGCATTTTTTTGCACTGTATTCTGCCTTTATAAAAAAAAAATCAACAAGCATGGCACATTATATAGTCTCTGAATAAGAGAATCTGCCAATTGGATGCGTTTCAGAACAAAAATGAATTTAAAAATGAGACAGAAAGTAAGCAGTTTGGATTCGAGTAAACGCTTAAATTTAACTTTTTTTACTTGGTATATATAAATTTTATAGAACATACACAGGATATATACATACATATATCCAAATGTGTTAAAATGTGTGTATTTTCAAATGTATTATGTGTTTCACAAATTATTATTTTGGATATCATTTTTCACCTTATTAAACAGTGAGGTTCCGTTGGCAGTATTCTGAATTTGACGGTGTTTCATAACCAATGATTTTTTTTTTGTGCCTGCATATCACAACAGTCTGGCATTTTATATTATAATCAGTTGAGGCATAATTTTTTATGTGGGAAAACTAACTTTACTTGATGATATACTAGGTTGAGCACAAAGTTCTGGGAAATTTCTGAAAGTTGCGTTGTTATGCGCAAATTAACAACAAAAGCAACAAGAACTATTCTTCAAAGTAGAGACCGTCATAGTCCACGACTTTCTATCGTTCTGCCAGATTCCGGGTTTGCTGGAAGTACAAAGTTTGTTGCCGTACCGGCACCTTCACCTTCATTAATCTCATCGACGGCTTTCAGAATTGTTAGACCTTTTCTTCAATAATCCCGGATCAACACATGCAAATCGTACTGTTCAATAGGCATTTTGGAGCCGAAATTCCTGAACTCCTATAGATATACCACTAGTATTCTTATATACGATACAAATTCTGGTAGCTATTAGATTAAAAATTTCCAAGAACTTTTTGCTCAACCTTAATAAAACCATCTTCTTAATTTTTCAGCATAGTCATACATGTAAAAAGATGTAAACACAGAAATAAACTATCAAATACAGTAGATTCTGTCTAAGGCGAAATCTGTGCAAGCCAGAAATCTTTTTAATGCGGAAAGTCCGGCAAATTCATAGAAAATAACATTAATTCATGCTGCTTAAGGCTGTTCTCAAATCCAAAGGGGCAACTTTCTGACATAAGTTTAAATTGATTTTTGTTCCGAAACGCATAAAACTAGCAGGTGTTGTTATTCAGAAACTGTGTCATCGAACTGTTCTTTCCGTTTTATTGTAAACGTAATAGATCTTTTAGAAAATGCTGTCAAACTTGACGTTTTGAACAGAATTTCTAGACGAGAGAAGAAAAAGGGTCAGAAAGGGAGAAAAAACGCCTCGCTTACGTGCCCCATTTCACTTATAACTCGATAGGTAATCTATTGATAAAAAAATGGAAAAAACAGTTCGATTCCAAATCGCTTCCCTTGTCAGCACTGCCAATTTTGTAGCTTTACATTTATAAATGAGTTAGTGATTGTGTAAAAACTTTTTGCGCTAGTTGACGAAAGCAGTTGAGAACAGCCTTAAGGGTGTATTACGATCCAAACTGCTTATTTTTTGATTCATTTTTTAATTCATTTTTGCTCTCAAACTCATCAATCTGGGAAATTCTCTTATTTTGATACTACATAATGTGCCGTGCTTCTAGATTTTTTTTAAATGCAGAAAATATTGTTAAAAATGCTGCCAAAGTTGGCGTTTTGAACCTAATTTTTCGAAGCAGGAGATCTGGGAATGAAAAAAAAATGGTCATACTGAGAAAATAATTGTTTAAAACTCAAATTCAAATTAAGGCTGTTCTTAACTGCTCTGCTCAACAAGCGCAAAACATTTTGACACATTTACAAATTTATTTTTTAACAGAAAGGTATGAAATTGGAAAGCCTGGCCATGGAAGCGATTTGGAATTGAACTGTTTTTTCCATTTTTTGATGAATCAATTACCTGAAAATAAGTCAAAACCGGTGTGAACGAATAAAAACAAAAAATCTTCTTAAAACACCATCAAAAATTTTTAAATGTTCTAGGTCTTTCGAAAGATCTGAATCTTTCATCGTCACGCGCAAAGAAGACGTGCTTCTACTATGAAAGTACGATTTTGAGTCTTGCTGCTGCTTTCATAGTAGAAGCACCAAGCGGTAAACGGAAAAAAGGTGACAGGAAAAAACGGGACCGGAAAAAACGTGACAGAAAAAACAAGAGCGGAAAAAACGGGACAAGGAAAAAACGGGACAAGGAAAAAACGGGACCGGAAAAAACGTGACAAGGAAAAAAGGTGACCGGAAAAAACGTGACAAGGAAGTGTTAAATATTGAACTTGTCGATAAACAAATGTTAAAAACTAATCTAAAGTTTTTCCACTGTCAGTTTCTTACAGCGTATGGGGGGGGGGGGGGGGGGCAGAGTTAATGGGTGAGTTAGACAATTCTAAGATTTGGTCCAAGAAAACAAAATTTTAACATTTCATTAAGAGAAGTTTAACATGACTTCTACAAGGGACAAGCTGGTGCTTTCTACGGGGCGGGGAGGGCGGATTAAGAAAATACAATTTATAGATTCTTTCAACTGCAGATTCGCGAATGCGAATCCAAATATTTTTCGTCGATGTCTACGAATGCTAATATTGAAAAAAAATTGAAAATTCGCTTACGATAATTCTAATTAACATCACTACTTGATATTTGATATTCGCGAACGGTAATACCAATATTTTCCGTTGATGTTTAAGAATGCTATTATAAAAAAAATTCCTGAATATTCGCATATGAAAATTCACATTTACACTACTACTTAATTTGGACATTATGTGAATAAGAATGCTTTCTGTTGATAATTAGAATGCAAATATTGAAAAATGTTGTGAATGTTCGCATACGAGAATGCTCGTTTACATAACAACTTGTATTTCGACTTACGCATGTATAATATCATATAAACTTTTTTTTTTTTTTTTAAGAAGTTAGTTATAATATATTCGATTGGAAAGTTTTATTTTTATTATTTTTATTTTATTTAACGCTATTTGAATTTTTTGTTTATTAATATAAAATTATATTAATAATAATAACATTTTTTCGACTTTCTGAATCACTTATCAATTTATAATTTTTTATGTCCTGATCAGTGGCATTGTATTTTCAGATATTAACAGAGCAAATAAAGAAAAAATAATAATAAGTAAATATCTTTGTTAAGATATGCCTAAAATTAGAAATTAGCATAGTTTGTTACTTTTCTTTTCTTTTTCTTATTTTTTTTTTTTTTTTTTGTTATATTAAGCAATTGATTGAAGTCAAATTTTTTGCAATTTTTGGTTTCATCATGGAATTTTCAGATATATTATTCTAAACATTTAAACTAAACAAAATAAATTAAAATAAACATTTCTATAAGATACTAGAATCACGGAAACAAAGCGCACATAGGAAAAAACAAATCGGATAAAAGACCACGGGAAAGTATTCTATTTATTAAGTTGTATACATAACAGAAAATATTATACGAAGTTTGTTTTTTAAGGAATTTAATATATATTTTAGAAACATAGTAAACCTTATATATTTTTTTAACGACATGAAGGCCATATTTAACCCTAGAACTACCGGAAATTTTACTCAAGTTTTATAAAAACATTCTACACCAGAATTTTTACTTAAAACTATTTAATTTGTTTATTTAACTTATTATTGTCTGATTTATACATTTAGTTTGTTTTGAAGAAATTTCTGGTTTGAATAAATATTTTGAATGTACATGTCGGGTCCAATGGACCCGTCTGGTAGACGGAAGGTTAAATAAACAATTAAAATAAAGTGCACTTTTTCCACTGTCAGCTTTTTACAGCGTAGGGGATGGGGGGGGAGGTACTCGTACTGAGTTAATGGGTGAGTTAGACAATTCTAAGATTTGGTCCAAGAAAACACAATTTTAACATTTCATTAAGAAGTTTAGTGTGACTTCTACAACGGACAAGTTAGTGCTTTCTACGGAAAGGGGGAGGGGGGGGGGGTATTAAGGAAATACAATTTATTGATTCTTTCAATTCGCTATTGATAGCTTATATATAAGCAAAGATGTTTTATATATTTATAAAACTTTAATCAATAATGATTTTTGGGTACAGTGGAGGAAGAAGGGGGAGGGAAAAATTACGTACACAGCTTGTAAAGGGAATAAAATAAAGACGAAGAGAGGAGGCATTTTCTTTAGAGGAATTTTTTCATTATCCTGCTTTTTGCTCGCAGGCTATCAAAGCCCAAGGGCTAATGTGCACGCAGGTTCTGTATGTATGTATGTATGCACTTACGTATGTATTTACGTAACGCGATAACTCTTGACAGAAACATCCGATTTGCTTCCTTTTTTTTCCAGGTTCGTTCTGATAAGGGGCTTCCCTAATTAGTTTTGGGGGTTATTGGTTAACAGTAAAGCGGGTCTACTCCCCCCACCTTAATTTAGATAAATGGGTTTTTCATGCAGAATTATTCGATTTGCTCCAAATTTGGTATACCGATTTATTATGTTAAGGAGCTTCCATGATTAGTTTTGGAGGTTCATTAGTTAAATATAAAGGGGGGGGGGAGGAGCTAGCCACCGCCTTGATTTAGATAAATGGGTTTTTCATGCAGAGTTATTCGATTTGCTACAAATTTGGTATGCCGGTTTATTATGTTAAGAAGCTGCCTTGATTAGGTTTGGAGGTTCATTAGTTAAGTATACACGGAGGAAAGGGGGCTAGACCCCCCCTTAATTTAGATAAATGGGTGTTTCATGCAGAGTTATTCGATTTGCACCAAATTTAGTATACCGTTTTATTATGCTAAGGAGCTGCCTTGATTAAATTTGGAGGTTTATTGGTTAAGTATGAAGAGGGGGGCGGGGGCTAGTCCCCCCTTAATTTAAATAAATGGGTTTTTCATGCAGAATTTTTCGATTTGCTTCAAATTTGATATATCGGTTTATTCCGATATGGCGCTTCCTTCATTAGGTTTGGAGATTCGTTGGTTAAATATAAAAGGGGGAAAAGGGGGCAAGTTCCCTCTTCTTAATTTAGATAAATGGATTTTCATGCGGAATTATCCAATTTATTTTATTTTTTTCTATGTTCATTCTGATAAAGAGCTTTCCTGATTAGATTTGGAGGTTCATTAGTTAAGTATAAAGCTTAATTTACCGATATGGTTTTTTCATGCAGAATTATCTGATTTGCTTCAAATTTGGTATACCTGTTTATTATGTTAAGGAGCTTCCCTGATTAGATTTGGAGGTTCATTGGTTAAGTATAAGGGGGGGGGGGCGGAGGCTAACCCCCTTCATTTATTTTTTGAGGTGCATTATTCTTTGAAAGTTATATTTTACAAGATTATATTATACTGTTATATTTTAGAAGAAAACCCTATTGTTCCGTTTACTAATATGTCCCATTAGCCCCCAGTCTCCCCTATATATATTTTTTCTCAATATTTGTTATCTGGATTTTTTGTTATACTGATAGCATGAACTTCGGGTGACATGAACAAAAATTTAATTCCCCTTGAGGCTCATGTTAACGAGGTTTGACTGTATTCACTTATCTTTATGAAACTAAACTTAATTTGGCAGGCAGAAAAAAAAAACCGCATGGGAAAATTAAGATTTATATTTCTGATCAATTCTGTGGAAACTGATCGAGAAAAAATTCTGGAAATGTTCATACATATAGGAATAAAAAATATTTCGTAATCGTATTAGCGAACGTGGAAATGGAAAATATGAAACTTAGCAATTAAATAATACATTAACCCTTTATGTGACGACAGTTCTTCAAAATACCATTAAAATAACTGTTTATAAAATTCATTTAATACATCGATTAGTAGTAATACAGTTTAGAATGAGTTACAGACGTTTTACTCTATCATGTTCGAAAGCATTATTGGTTGCACAAAACAAAAGTATTTTTAAAATGATGATTTCTTTGCCTTTGCATCTTTTTAGCTTTCTTGATGTTGAAAGATTGGGGGGGGGGGGGGATTCTGTTGTAAAACATGACATTTGTACATTTCCTAAATCTACAACAAGGTTAAAACAATGTGAGTTCTTAAATTATTGCCCATCCAGTGGCCGAGAGGTTCTGCTCTCGAAGCTGGTAGACGGGAGGTGCTGGGTTCGAACCCAATCGCACCCCTCGGCCTAATCGTTCGGAGTTTCCGTGGTTTGCTTCGAACCATGGATTTCCATGTGTAAATACGGGTTAGGTTCCATTAGAAAGACCCCCAAGGAGGGCACGCCCCCCCCCCCCCCCCCCCCGTTTTGGGACCATATCCCTCGTGTTGATAATTGGCCGTCATAAACACAACTAATCAATCTCTTAAATTATTATACATCAATCTGCAATAGTTAAGCAAAAAAATATTCAGCCTTTAAACTTGTGAGGTCTCTAGAAATGTAGCAGGGAATCTTCAGGGAATATTTAAAAAGGATAAATACAGCTGACTATTTGTTCCAATAATCCGGTTCAAAGTTATTCATTATACGCTATCTCAAATTGTGTGAAATATCTAAAATCAACACCATTACCTATTATTTACATGAAAATATCTTATAAAACAGGATGGGTGGCACGTAAAAATTTCACAGAAGAAACAACCCTTTTATTATACATTATTCGTCTGTCAGATTAATATCATTCAACAAATACCATTCTGGAAAACTAAGGTTTATCTTCTATCACTTTCAAATATGTATATTGAAGTGAGTTGTAAAATTCCAATGTACTTTTCGTCAACATAATGCCTGTCTATCATTCTTTTAAAACTACAATCTGCAAAACGCCTGTTACAATCAAATAGAAAGCAAAATATTTTGAATGATTGTCAATCAATAATAAGAGGAACCACTCTCTTTGTTGAAGGATTAAGAATTTAACCTGGGGGGTCCCATGCTTCGAAAGCATGATTTTTCGTTAATGTTCAAAACTTTGGGTACATTTTTTCTTAATAGCCATATTTATTTAGTTTGAAATATTTTAATTTTATTCAATTACATATATTTTTTAGTAAGCTATAGATTTTTTTTTTTTTTTTAATTTAGCCAGGCCTTTACGTTTAAAAATGAATCGGAAAATTTGTCAGTTTCGCGTTGTTGAGTAGAGAATTTGAGAACCGCCTAAATGTATATATCTTTATTTTCGGTTGTTCGATTCCATGACATTTTTAACTTAATTTCGTTATTTGTTTTTTGAACCGGAAGACGAACCAAATTTAATGCCTCCCCCTTCTACCCGGAAGCCCAGGGTATACGCTCCCTAGCTTCCCTCTACTTTAAACCCTGAGGTCATGTAAAGTTAGTTAAACAGTGTAATATATTGTCCTCTCTTTAAAACAATCTAATTGTTTGATAGGAAACAAAATATTAATAAAATTAAATAAATTATAAATAACTATTAGTTATAATATTAAAACTTATGAAATTATATTAAGACTTTTTTTAAATGATAATTGCTTGTGAATTAATTATTCAAATTATTAATTTAAAGACTCACTAAACAAAAACATACTCAAAATCTCAATTTTTCGTTTTTTATATACAGTAAAACCTCCCTGCGATCACGTTCCGTTCCAATGAAAAGGGGTCGCTCCGAGAGGTGGTCTCTTAATGGAGGTCATGTTTAAATCTAGATTTTCATCGTAGAAAAAGGTAACAATTAATTTTACTAAAATTTATTTTTCACATTAGGAAAAAACATGAAAATTTAAATATCAAAATAAAAGTTAATTACATAAGTTAATTACTGCAGAGTTTAAAAAATGAATACATTGACGTTTGCTTTGATTTTACGGTTTTATCTTTTATAACTTTTATTTCCAAGTTCTTTCGAAATTCAATAAATAAATGCAATTTTTTTTTTGGACGGGAACAAATAATGACGATTTCATTAATTTATCTATTTCTTTGAGAGTTTCCTGACAGAATTGGGCAGGGGAGTTTATTGACCGTCATTCTTAATTTGTCATCAGAGTTCAGTAAATTCATTGCCTAAAAAACACAAAAGGGTTTAAACACTTAAGAGTTACCGGAATAATAATAATAAAAAAAATTCTAAACTTAGTTTAGAAGTTTGATGGATAATGCTCTCTCCGGAATTATTTTTCTAATAAAACCTTCTTCAAGCGACCAGAGATAAACGGAATTTATTTCATTTTCTTCAAAGAAATGGGTCGCTCATGGAAGGAGTTCAACTGGTATGGTCTCTGAATGGAGGTAAAATTAGTATTGAGTCTATAGGAATAAATTTCGTTTCATGAAAAAAAGGTCGTTCAGGGAGAAGGTTTGAAAAAAATTGAATTTCCGTGTATAAGTCGAGCCATATTTCTGATAGTATGTTGAAAAATTATTTGTAGTCGAGGAAAAAAAAAATTATTAAATTTTCATTAATAATTTTTACTAATAAACACGTTGAAACACATTCATGGATTTTGATATAGTTTACAAACCATTTTTCCCTCTTTAAATACAAAGGGATAGGAATGAAGTTCATATTTACGAGTATATCCTAAAGGTCTTTCTATTTATCTGGCATAGCTTGTCAAAATTACAATACAAGTTTACATTTTTGTTACTATACTCAAACATAAGCCATTTTGTTACTCAAACCTAAGGGGTCCTAGTTTACCCCTGTTGTCCAAAGCAGCCCCGCCCATTTATCAGAATGAACATAGAAAAAAATATAATAAATTGGATAATTCGGCATGAAAATCCATTTATCTAAATTAAGAAGAGGGGACTTGCCCCCCTTTCCCCCTTTTATATTCAACCAACGAATCTCCAAACCTAATGAAGGAAGCGCCATATCGGAATAAACCGATATATCAAACTTGAAGCAAATCGAAAAATTCTGCGTGAAAAACCCATTTATTTAAATTAAGGGGGGACTAGCCCCAGCCCCCTCTTCATACTTAACCAATAAAACTCCAAATTTAATCAAGGCAGCTCCATAGCATAATAAACCGGTATACTAAATTTGGTGCAAATCGAATAACTCTGCATGAAAAACCCATTTATCTAAATTAAGGGGTGTCTAGCCCCCTTTCCCCCGTGTATACTTAATTAATGAACCTCCAAAACTAATCATGGAAGCTCCTTAACATAATAAATCGGTATACCAATTTTGGAGCAAATCGAATAATTCTGCATGAAAAATCCGTAGTAGCCCCCCTTTACTCTTAACCAACAACCCCCAAAACTAATCAGGAAAGCGCCTTATCAGAATGAACCTGGAAAAAAAATTAAAGCAAATCGTATGTTTCTGTCAAGAGTTATCGCGTTACGTAAATACATACGTAAGTGCATACATACATACATACAGAACCTGCGTGCACATTAGCCCTTGGGCTTTGATAGCCTGCGAGCAAAAAGCAGGATAATGAAAAAATTCCTCTAAAGAAAATGCCTCCTCTCTTCGTCTTTATTTTATTCCCTTTACAAGCTGTGTACGTAATTTTTCCCTCCCCCTCCGCCTTATAAAACATCTTTGCTCATATATAAACTATCAATAGCGAATTGAAAGAATCAATAAATTGTACTTCCTTAATCCCCCCCCCCCCTCCGTAGAAAGCACTAACTTGTCCGTTGTAGAAGTCATACTAAACTTCTCTTAATGAAATGTTAAAATTGTATTTTCTTGGACCAAATCTTAGAATTGTCTAACTCACCCATTAACTCTGCCCCCCCCCCCCCCTACGCTGTAAGAAACTGACAGTGGAAAAACTTTACTTTAGTTTTTAGCATTTATTTATCCACAAGTTCAATATTTAACACTTCCTTGTCACGTTTTTTCCGGTCACCTTTTTTCCTTGTCACGTTTTTTCCGGTCCCGTTTTTTCCTTGTCCCATTTTTTCCGCTCTTGTTTTTTCTGTCACGTTTTTTCCGGTCCCGTTTTTTCCGGTCACCTTTTTTCCTAGATTCGCACCAAGCACGTCTTCTTCGCGCCTGACGAAGAAAGACTCAGATCTTTCAAAAGGTCTAGCACATTAAATTTTTGATGGTGTTTTAAGAAGATTTTTTTGTTTTTAATCAATTGCCTATTGAGTTACAAGCAATTTTGATCACGTGACAAACGATTTTCGCCCGCTCTTGAGTGCTCTTTCTTCCTTCGCGCGGAAATTCGGTTAAAAACGCCCACTTTGACACTATTTTCTGAAAGATCGATTTCGTTTGCAAAAAAATTGGAAAAAAAACTCGGTGACATAGTTTCTGAACAACAACACCAGCTATAGTTTCATGCATTTTCGAACAAAAATAAATTAAAACTTATGTCAGAAAGTTGTCCTTTTGGATTTGAGAACACCCTTAATTGAGCGAAAAATGAAATCACACAGCCTCTTATACATCTCTCCAAAAATCACGTAAGCAAGTTTTATGTTTTTACTTTTAAAAACGAGTCTGAAAATATCTCAGAAAATTTCGAGCTGTTGAGGGTGGAAAAATATTTTTTCAAATGCACCCAAGGGGCCTGGTCAGTAAGAAAATATTTCCCATTTCTCCCAGAGACCAGATTGATGCCATCCCCCACAGGCCTGTCAAGTAGGGATTCAGTGGCTTTAGAGCCAAAAAGATCATTAGGCGTGGCAGGTGGCAGGTAGACGACACGCCTCTTCTTCAGAATTTGGAAAAAGCAAAAGCAACGCCATTTTGTTGCTTTATATACTTTCTCTACGACTTAGGTTTTGTCAACGGAAATAGCTCATTTACAGAATGATCGATTACTCCTTTGAAAAGCACGCGATTTCTCTAGGTCGTTTACTTTTTTCATTAAAGGGACGGCCCCTCAAGACAACTTGTCAACATCTGGAAACCATATGTTGACAAAGGTTTTACGTTCAGTTTAAGGTGATTCTGAAAAAAATACTTTACCCCGTTCAACAACTCGAAACTTTTTGGAACTTTTTTTGTTTCATTTTTAAGTGTAAAAGCGATTTAAACGCAATGTGAATTATTGAAGTTATTTGTCATCGAATAGTTTTTTTCACAATTTTCAGAAGCATAATTTTAGTTATGAATAATAAGCATATTTTTAAAGCGGTTCCCAAAAAAGTATATTTTTTCCCCGCTCAATGATGTAATTTTTTTTTTTTTTTTAGTTAAAAAAAAGTAACAACTTTATGTAATTTTTGTAATATTTGAAAAACTTTGATGCTAATTAATAAAACAGGTCTTCTACTAAATTAAAATTACTAATAGAATAATTTATCTGTATAGATATGTAATAATATAATTCATATACATTTTAGCTAAAATAGGAGCCCATTATACGTACTTTATAAATTTAGTTTTTTTTTTTTTTTTTTTTTTTTTTTCTTTCACATCAAGATGGTACGTTATTTCCATTAAAATGTAAAGAATATTCTTCATTTCTACTACCCATTCATATTTTAATCCTTCCTTACAATAAAATTTTCTTTCCCACATGATCAATGAGATGTCTCCTAAAATACGCATCGTCAAATAAAATTTGTTGCAGGGAGTTAGTGTGTTAAAAAATCACTCTCACTTTAAAACAAGAAATGCGGTATGTATACTCGTATTATGCGTTTTATCAATTAAAGTTACAATGCCTCTTTAAATACGTAATGCAAAACTGAAGCAAAAAAAAAAAAAAAAAAAAAAAAAACTTTTACTTGTGGAACATCATTATTTGCACATATTTCATGCTTAATCAAACTAACAATGCGACTTATATACGATTTAAAATTGAAGTAGTATTAAAAAATTACTTAATATACTAAATTATTATTCTGCAACATTTTGAATTAAATATATATTTAAGACTGTTCTTTTTTTTTTTTTTTTTTTTTTTTTTTTTTTTTTTTAACTAATAATAATACAGCTGAACAGTGTGAATCTTCTTGGCACATTAACAAAGTATTTTTTATAAGTTCATGAAATTTGCACACACTGTTCGTAATCGTATTAAAATTCTTTAGAATTGCACGGTATTTTTTATTTTATTGTAAATGTATTTCATCTGTAATCAGTTGTTTACCAATACTTTTGTTTTTAACATCATTCAGAATCTACAACTTTGGCACCATTTTCTAAAACTTTCTTAGCCTTTAACGAAAACAGATAAAGGCTATTCGACTTCTTATTACATAAACAAATATACCTGCAAATGCTTTGCATTTAATCATCATTTGAATGCATAAAAAAATATCAAGTTTTGATCTGAGATTTAAAAAAAAAAAAACGAAAGAAAAAGCTGTAAATCCAAGATCCAAAAATCTTTAATCACAAATCCATTCGGTTAAACATCCAAAGTATCCAGCAAACCAAATATTAGTCAAAAGGGCCAAATATCGAATCGTGGTCAAATATTCGTAGAATCACTCTGTCAAAAATGTCAGTTTTGGAGGTTTGTGGCTGTATTTTTCATTATTTTTTAATTTTAGGGGTAGCGATATTACTTGTAATGATCAAATTAAATGGATCAAAATTTTTTTCCAGTTTTTCAAACTATTACATAAAAACATATGGTCCCTTCATTATACATAATTGTGTTGGTCTTTTATACTTCATTTATATCTGGGCCTTTTTTTTTTTATTTGCAGTTTTCTTAGCCCATTCTTTCGCCTTCGAGAAAAATGACTAGTATATAAAGGAAAACTTTGTGTGGAGCATGCATAAAGAAACACTCTTTTTTATCAATTGTTATGAACTTACATATACTATATACATTTGCAATATACCATCGAAACTCGTTTAGATGAACATAGAATATATTCATATAAGTATTAAGCTTAACGCAAAATACTTTTAACATAAACTGTGTCCATATCCCCTGTCAAAATTACACAAGGATTTAATTACTGATAATGTGAACTACTTACATCATAAACAAAATTTTAATCCGCCCGTCAGATTCATGTTAACACGATTCAGCTATATTTGTATATAAAAAACAAAACTTGCTAAAATTAAATCGGGAATGAATGAAAAGGATTCCTTTTAGAAGGACATCCGTCTTAGCAGATAAACGTATTCCATCTTTTATGGAATAAAAATTGTTATGGCGGAATCACTATAGGTATTCAAATAATTTTCCATTTTACCAGATATAATTGTTACATATTATGTTCAAGGTTGGAAATAGCACAATTGAGGTTTACTCTAACAGAGCGAAAAATGTCCGGACCAGTACACAAACCTGGATACCTTAGCTTATTGTGCTATTGCTCAACCTATTGAGCTATCCGGACGATACCCGGTTGATATTTTTCACTCTTATTTGTTGGACATGAAAAATTCCTTCATTATATTAGGTATTATTTCGCCTTTATCATGAAATATTTCTATTTAAGGCCGTTTTCACTGTATAATTCACTGTATAACGAACGGTGTCCCTGCTAAGACGTAAAAGACTTTGAAAAGCATTTTTTCTTATCCCTTGTGATTTTGTGTTAGCGAGTTACACTCCACTCGGATGAAAATGCTATACTTTTAGCATACACGTATGTGAAACTTATATATATATATATATATATATATATTAATTTTATAAATTATTGGTATTTAAATTAAAAAAATTACAAATCACAGTATTTGTGTTTGATTTCTTTGTAATAATCCGTGGAAAGATTTATAACGAAACTATGTAAAGGGTATTTATTATAAAGGACTGAAAAAATTTGAAATATTTATAACTCTGAAACCACTCGGCAAAGGAAATCGGAATTTCTGTCTAAAACAACTTTTACCTTAGAATGCATTACATTTTATTGAGATTCCCTAATGCAAACTACCTACTTTCTGACACATTTTTTATTTCGTTTTTGCTTTGAAATGCATGATTATTATGCAGGTGTTATTCTTATTCAGGAACTATGTAATCAAACCGTTTTTTTTTTCCTTTTTCATAAAGGTAGACGACTTTCAGTAAATTTTGTCAAAGTTGGCTATTTGATTCGGACGCGACAGTAGAAGAAAGTAAAAAAATCTACCGCTGCAGGTGATTTACCGATTCTAGCTGGCCAAAATTATTTTTGGCGTCATGCATCTCCATGAAATTGAAAAATGGTATAGATATTCCTAACGGTATGTTTGGTATTGCAAAATGAACGAGTAGCAGTCATGTTCGTTACAGGAACATTCATAAGAATTTCATTACATTACGGCCTATAAGGGAAAATCGTTTGCGGTGGTTTTTAATGATGTTTCATAATTTCAAACACACTAAAATTTATATACATATTTATGAAGTGCACTACGAAATGCTTGCTATAGAATATGGTATGGATAGCATTTATCGATCATTTACAATTTACAGGGACACTAAAAAGAATTACGGTTACATTATGGTCTATGGAGAAAAATCGTTTGTAGTGTATTTTGTTTATGTTACACTATTTCATGCATATTTAAATTGATATATATCTCCAAGGTGTTCTGTAAAATGCTTACTATTGAATTTGACATGCATTGAATTCATCTTTCATATACAGAGATCAAAAAATAAATCAGTTAGATTTCTCTCTAAGAACAATAATTGCTGGAAGTGCGTTTTCAGTTGTGGAACGTGTTTTTAATTTTTTTTAATTGCATACTATTGTGTATATATTCAATACATATACAGGGATCCACAAAAAATTTCAAGTACATTTCCGTTTATTGACGGAAATTGCTGAAAAAGAATTTTCAACTGTGCTATGCGTTCCCTAACTGTTCTAAGTTTTAGCATATTATGCATTATATGATACATCTATACAGGGATAAATTCATATACAGGGATGTACAAAATTTTCAGTTTTTTTTCGTCTTAAGCGGAAATTTTGTTTTCAAACGTGTTATGCGTTTTAATAATTATTAATATGCATCGTTTTTCACGTTATTAAACTATAAAGTTTTATTATAGTAGGCTGAATGCGCTGAAAAATGTTTCATAATCTGCTTAACGCATGATTTTACGTTCTTGTTGATAATTTTAATGATACTTTCTTAACGATATAGAAGCTAAAGGATAATTCTATGAAAACTTGTCATGTCTGTCACACAGCTGAAAATCGCTATGCTTGTTGTCCACCGTTATTTTCGAAAAGTTTGCGTCGCGTTATTCAATTGATGAGATATATCCGATAAAATAAGTCACATTTCTCCGTTCTATAATACTGGTAGCCAAAAATCGTAATATGTGACAGACATAACAAGTTTTCATGGAATTAGCCTGAAGTGATAAAACTATTTTTGTATTAATTATAATAGCAAATCATAAAAATTATTTTTTTTTTCTAAAATTCTATTAAAATTTGAGATACGAAACAAACATTTGATACGTAGGCGTAACTTGGGCTCTATGGCTAGGGGGGGCGGGGGGGGGTGAGTTTTGAGGGCCTTTTCTACAAATCTATAACCCACCTCCCACCACCACCACCTTACCAGGGATCTGTCCAGACATTTCTCTCAAGGTCCTGTTTTTGTGAAATTGTGAAGAGCTTTTTTACATTTGTGAAAATTCTAGTCCTAATTCTGAGAATTTGGAACGAACCTTATACTCAAGGTTCTTTTTTATATATTTTTAAGAAGATATATGTATGTCAAATACATATCTTTTCTTTATATATGTAAAAGTGACAGGTCAGATTTTACTTTTAAATGATTAAATTTGTGAAAGATTCAGTTTAGAACGGGAAAATTTTTTGTAAAAAGACTATTTTTAAGACCAAAGAATTTTGTGAAAGGTCCTTTTTTAAGATGAAAAGTTTTGTGAAGGATGTTTTGAGATGAAAAAATTTATGAAGGGTCCTGTTTTGAAATGAAAAATTTTGTGAAGGATCCTTTAAAGTAGGGGTGCACAACCTTTTAAAGAGAAGGGTCACTTACAAAAATGTTTGGGTTGTCGAGGGCCACATCAGTAACACAGCGATCATTCTATTTCGGGGAGGTGGGGAGATCTGTGGCCTATAAAAAACAAGATTTTAGAGAAATGGCACACTCTCAGAAATAAAACTCTCACTTTTGACGATTCAGAAATCCTTGAGTTGTATTTCGTCGTTTTTGACGATCATTTCCTATCAACATCACGTGACTTTTAGCGAAAGATAAACTCTCAAATATTTGGCGAAAGTTTTGCCTCAATCACGGTCAGACTCAATGCATTTTAAGGAAACAGTTGCTGTACCTACTCAAATCCTGCGATTTTAGCAAGCAGATATTTGCTTGTTTATATTTATTATATGTATTATATTTATTAGTCCTGTAATAATTTATTTTAAAACAGCACTTTTTAGTGCCTTTCAGAAAATACTGAAATGTAGGTAGTTATTGTTTCTTCATTAGTTATTTTTTTAGCTGTTAAAATTTTTAAGAATGCTTATTATTTATTTATTTATTTATTTATATGTTTTTCGTTATGTTTTAATTCGAAACGAATAAATTACCTGTGTTCTTCAAAACCATTCAAAAAGAAAATTTGTTCAATAAAATTTCAAATTTCCAGGATATCTTTTTTTTAAATTTATTTAAGAAGTCTATTCTGTTTTCAATCAAACTAAAAATAAACGTAATTGATCCCTCTCCCCTTTATAAACAGTAAAGTGTTAAAATCTTATCCCTCTACTCAAAGTAATAAAATCTCACGCAATATGCACTTCACAATTCGTTATTTGTGAGCAACAAATTAACCAGACCATATTCTAACCATTCATTGAGCAAAGAAAATTTCACTAACAAATTATTTAATCAAGCCATATTATAATTATTCATTGACCATGAGAAAACCATAATAATAAATCAACCTTACTTAAAACTTTCAGAAATTATAGCAGCAGCAGCACAGATAATACCTTATAAAAACATAAACACGCAGCAGAATTCATTACGTCAATCTAAAAGCAAATCTACACAACTCTCCAATAGCCAGGTTGGAAGAGCAACGGTCTACAACGCAAAGGGCCGCGGGTTCGAATCACCCCGAGGGAATTGAGAAGTAAATTTTTTCTTTCCCCTGTCAATAAGGAGCTTCCAAACTGTTCGATAGATGGCGCCACCAGCCAACTTTTGACGTAATTTATATCATCAAGCAAGTGAAGAAAGTAATTTCATCAATTTGACGAAATATTCGCTCGGAGCATTTACCAGGAAACTGTTTCGTCAAAAACAAAGAAAATTTCGTGAAATATGAGTATTCATTTCTGAGTGTGCACTTTTACCCCTTTAGGTTTGCCTACCCACTACATACAATACCCAATTCAGCTGACAAGGATATATCAGCAGCTTATGTTTGTATATATAACAGAGATATAGCAAAAATTATTTTCAAAGACTGAAAATATTCCTTGTCTTTATTCGGGGGGATTAAATTTTGCTTTATTAAAAGTGGTAAAAAATAAACATATGCATGACAGTGCCAAAAAAAAGTGAACTTTATGATCGAAGTTAAATTGACGAAACTCTCAATTTTTCTGCAGCCGATCAACAAAATTTTACATTTTCCCGCGCCTGATCGACAAAATTCGCAATTTTTCCACACCTTATCAACGGAATTTGCGAATTTTCCGCGCCCAGTAGTAGATGAAAAGTGGGGCTCCGACCTCAGGAGGAGGTGTTGAGGTGCACGAGAGGAGGTGCAGGTGCAGGTGCAGGTGCAGCACCTCCCGTGCTCCTCCTCTCGTGCTACACCTCCCGTGCTCCTCCTCTCGTGCTCCTCCTCCTCTCGCGACTCTACTCTTGGAGGAGGGGTTAATGCGATAAGGATTTTTTTTAGATAAAAGCGGGAATTTTCGGGAGATTGATTTTTTGCTGTGTTATAGTACGAGGGTTATTTTTTTCGGTTACATAATTTTCGGGCGTTATTATTTTGAGTGTAGTATAGTATGAGGTTTAAATGAATAATTAATTAAAAAGTAATTAAAAATAATGAATGAAAAATATTAATTTAGAAATTTTAATGAGGGGACTTAGAATTTTTGAGTTTGAAATTTATTTTTATTCAGTTATAGTACGAGGGGGTATTTTTTTTACTGTCGGTTTACTAATTAGTAATTAAAAATAGCAATTAAAAATTTAATGAGAAAATATTTAATGAAGCGACTTAGAATTTTTCAAGCAATTTCATTTGTTAATTAAAGTATAGTATGATGTATAGTATAGTATGAATTAGTAAAAATGGAAATTAATTGAAAATATCAATTCATTAAAAAAGTAATTAAAAATAATGAATGAGAAAAATTAATTTAAAAATTTTAATGAGGAGACATAGAATTTTTAGGGGAGCAATTTTTAAGTGTGTTAGAGTTGTGGTGCTGCCATCTAGTAACGATTGATAGAATTTAGTTTCGGAATTGGTATTTTTACGAAAAGTTGTGAGGAGGATTGAACCTGCAAAATGTAATCGTGGTTGAATAATAGACCGTTACCTTATCGATTCAGCCACGATTACATAGTTTTGAAAGAAAATTTAAAGAAGTGTCTTTTTTCGAAAAATTAGACTGATGACGAAGGGGTTATTACGTAATGGGAAAACCCTGTCACGTGGTATGTGATAACAATAATGACGTGGTAGACTAGATTGGGGAAACCCAATTGATAAGGACTTGTGAGATTTTTCATTTCTAGTCAAGTAACTGAGGCTATAACAAGTGTTTCAGGTAAGCTTGTTTTAATTTATTTCTTTTTCAATTGATTAAATAAAATTTGGCGAAGGATTTTCTTCTGTTAAATGACATGTTTTTCAAGACATTTTTTCGAAACGCAGTCATGTTTTCACAAATATTTCTCGGTTATATATAAATGAATTGACTAAACTTTACTTATTAAATGAAAAAATATATATGTAACTATAAAATTTGATGAATATTTGTAGAAAAAAATTAAATTTTCAGTGATATTTTAATCTAGTCAATGTATGAAGCGAAAATAAAATTTTAATTATACTTAACAAACATTTCAAAACACATCATTCATTTATAATAAATATTGAGAGACTTAATATCGTTACAAAATTTTTTTAAAGAGGGATATATATTATCTGATTTCGTTTCATGTAACATCGAATTTTAGCATGTGCACGTATTTCCCGGGTGGAAAAACCCTTTGGTAGATAAGCGGCTCAACAGTTCGCATGATTAGTATATGACTCACTTTACTTGAAGGTTTATTTATTTACGGAGTGAGGAATAGGGATTAGATAATTGTTTGTAGTTAAATATTAATTTAAAGGGAATTAGAAATTTGATTATGGATTTTATTCTTTTAAATGACCTGTTTTCTAAAGGTAATTTTTAGAAATTGCAGTATTTTAAACCATTTTTTAGTTATGTTTTTGAATTTAAAGAAATGTTTTTGACATTTATCGATTATAAGTTTTGGTTTAGTCAATGTTATTAATGATTTCATTCATATATGCTCAATAAGGAACCTTTTGGAAATATTTTTCTAAGAATTTAGAACATATGAAAGTTTAATTTTTTAAGGTTTTTGTAAGTATCATTTTTTTTAAGGAAATGTATAATGTTATAGAACGACCAGAATTTGAAAAATTTCGTCAAAATAATTTACATATTAACTCACATACATAATTTTTTTTAGTAACTAACTTGTATCACTTATTACAACCCTGATTTTTGTATGGCTTTTTAAGATATATTTATCTCACATATTTAAATTTAAACTAATTCTTAAGTTGTTGATTTAGTTTTAGAAATGCAGATGCTTCAACAACAAATATTTTGCATAAGAGAAATAAGTATTTACATAAAAATTATACTTACCTTTTACGAACACATCTGTTTCACACACTTTCTCGAAAAAATGGAGAAGACAAGTCCTTATCCAATTGAAATGACTAACAAGTTATGAGTCATTCGTGGGTTTTTCCTACGTAGATAACCTCACGGATTAGGAATGCATTTAATTTTCGACACTAGATTTATATTATTTAAGTTAGAATTGCAATTAACACATATCCTTTAATTGATATTTAGAATAATTAAATTAATAATTCAATTAATCTTTTAAAAATTTAGTTTTTTTTAGTTTTATTCATTCTTAACAAAATATACAAAATTAACAAAGTCATTTTAAATACAAGTGAACTATTCACCCTATTGCTATACTCGACTTGCGCGAAATAAAATACAACCTGCTACTACTCTTACCTGGAGCGCACTGACTGATAACATCCCCGCTTTTCTACTTAAGCAAGATCACGTGATATCACCGCGCATGCGCTTTGGTAACTAGTGACGTAATCGATCGCTGATAAGATTTCACATGACTGGATCGTATAGGATAACGAGGGTTTTAGGTTGAGTTGTTTTTTTACTGAATGTTGAGTTGTATTTTGCAGGATATTTAAGGGGGGAGGAAGTGGGGGAAATGTCACGTGATGGTTTGTATAGGATAACAAAGGTTTATTAATTAACGATGACATAATCTCCATGTTGGAATATGCATGGGTTTTGAATGACAATAGCCTTATTGTGTATTCACTTTTAATGAATTTAATTAATGACTCTTATTCAATTTTTATTTTAATTGGACTTTTGTACGATCACGTGGTGTCTACTTGAAGTTTCGTTGTGGCAACGTGACGGATCTTCTGCTCCATGACGTCACACATTCCTTTTGGAACATCATCTTTCATGTTAGGACTGGAAAACTGCCCACGTGTGCTATGACGTCATACGTGCATTCTTAAACACAAAAAATATAGATTAACCGGAATCGATTGTGAAGTTGAGTTGTTTTTTTATGCTTTCGGTGACGTTTAACTGTAACCAATCGTGATAAAAGTTTATTATTCAGCAATTGGCAACAGTTGTGTTTGTCAGTTGATTGTATTTTTCTTGTGAGTGTAGCATCGTTTGTGGAATTGCGAATTTTTTTGGTGTTTGTATAGATCTTAACCAAATTAAAAATGAAACGTCTTAATTCGGATATCTGCAATTTGGAATCCAGAATGCGGAAAGAAGCTGCAAACGAGTTGCATCAAAAACTTCGTCTTCAGAACGAAAATAAAAACAGAATTGCGAAAAGAATAAAAGTGGATGATGCCGGCGAAACATTTTTTACTAGAGAATCCTTACCGAGCCATATGTTTCATCTTGGTGACGACAATTATGTATCCATTGTTTTTTTCCTAACCCACATACGTGTGCATATTAGAAGATTTTTAACTGATGAAGAAGGATTTCTTCACCCATCTAAAAATGGTGTTTCGCTTTCTCCTTCAGTGTGGCATTCTTTTCAACGAAAATCGTATAACTTTGCGGAACAAGTTATTATTATAGACAAAGACTTATGTGTTACACGAGAAATTAAAGATGAAGGAAACCTTTATCTTTTTCAGAGAATGTTTCAGCGAAAAAATCTGAGTTTTCAGTTTTTACCTGAGAATGTAATTCTTGCTGGATCACACATGGCTAATCTGCAGGATCTTTTTTCTACCATTAGTGCGAAAGTTAAAGAGTGCCTAATTCAACAGACTCTCGGATACTTCGTATCTTTTGAACATACTCATGCTGAAACAATACCGGATAGCAGCAATGCTAACATCTTTTGTGATTTTCACGATTATGCCAATTTGACCTTTTCATTAAAAAAGTGTTTGACAAAATCGGTTAGTGTAAAAATTTGTGAACTTTTTTATTGTTTTGCATGCAAAGCAGACTATCCAAAGTCGGATCTTCATTCCTGTATTACCTTTTCTCCAACTGAAAAATTTGAAGGATATTTTGAATTGGCATTTTATAAACTGGACTTTCGTCAACTAGCAAAAGACTTTTATCTCGAAAATGCCAATGACTTTTCAATAGTGCCTGTAGATAATTTTTTTTCAACTTTAGATGTTTCATGTGTACTTGAAGACATTAAAAAAATGTATATTGAAAATGAAGAAACTGTGTTTAATAATGTAATTTCGTCTAATGAATAAATTTATATATGTTGATTTTATTTTAGTTTGTGTTTTTTTTCGTGTCATGTCCTGATTTTTTGCCTGAACTTGAAGTAGATTATTTAGGTTAACTGCTGCTGGCTACATTTTAATACTACAGTGCCACGTGTGGTTTTAACTCCGGGTTAATTTATATTTCATGAATAACAAGTTCTAAAAATTTACACATAGAATAATAACTTTGATAAAATTTTGTTTTAAGTTAAATTATGTGTTAAACTAAAATTTCATTCGCTTCAATTAAAAAGATATATTTAGAATGCCTCATCATTAGTATGAAAAGAGAATTTCTATCAAAAATACGCATGAAATGAATAAAATATTTTTCACATGATATAAATACATTTAGAATAGAGCATTCCACATAAATAATATCTTTTTAAAATATCAATTTACTTTTTAAAATCATTCAAAAGAGAACATTTCACATAAATAATATCAATTTACTTTTTCACACTATTAATTCAACAAGAAAAAAATGAGTAATACTTTTTTAAGATCGATCGCTGATAAGATTTCCTAATTAAAACTTGTATTCATTTCTTCCCAAGCAAGTGTACGAGGTGCTCGTGTCTTGGTAAGTAGCATTTAAAGTTATTTTTGTAATGTGTTTTAATATGTAGTGTAGGTGAAAAGGAATACACAGTTTTTTACAATTTTAATTCATTTTTTATTAATATAAACTTGTCCAAGTAGGATTTAGTAATACATTGTTAGATCTCTTCTTGGGTTTTACAAAGTTTCTTCTGGGTGATACAACTTTCGTTATTTTCTTCATTGAGGCAGGAGATAAATATTTATTTTTAACAATACTTGAAGGTACTCCAATTTCATGAAGCGCATGGAGAAATTCTGTAGGGGTTTTCACAGGTTTTTTATTCACATTAAAAATGAGATGAAAGAGTTCCGCTAAATTCGTATCTTGTAAGGTGTTTCCATTATAAGTGACTCTTCCAGTTTGATCCCAGGTCATTTTGCTTGATTTCGATTTCAGTAACCTGAGTAAAGATCCAGCTTGTTTCCTCATATGTGCTGGTGTTGAGGTTATCACAAATGTGTCGTAATCATCTTGAGATATTTCAGGGGGTCTTTCTGTATGTACCGGTTCCGTCTTGGTAGATTCCGTTTGGACAGGTTCCGTTTTAACAGGTCCTGTTTTGACAGGTTCCGTCTTGGGAGGTTTGGACTTTTTTTTCTCTTCATCATCATCAAAAGGCTTTGATCTCCAAGGGACATTAAATTCTTGCAAATTCATTTTCCTTTTTAAAAGTTCATAGTACTGTTGAACTTTCTCATGATCGGGAAGTGAACTATTGAGTATATTGGACATTGCCACATCAAACTCAGTCATTTGCTTTTTCGTGGGTACATGTCTAGTCAACTCTTCTTCTGGTATGAGGGCGTATTTAGTAGCGAGCTCCATTGATAAGACCCGTTAACACACTTAGGGCCGCAGGAATTAAAATATTTAAAAATCCTCCGTGTTGCACAATCAGTTTCTTTTTTGAAAAAAGAGTTCCCTTTTTCGTGCCGATTTTTCGAAGAGGGTTTTTATACTTCTTCAAAGACTTCTTTTGATTTGGTGAGAGAGGTACGTTTCCTTTCAATACGTTGTGAGTACACTCACAAATGGCTTTCACCGAGCGAGAAGGTAATTTTTTCAAAAGTTGCTTGCGTAAAGTTTTAGGACATGTCTTAATGAGCTCTAAATCACGCAGTTGTTTCTCAGTCAACGTCATGATCGCAACTGAATTAAGAAGAAAATGTTTTTCTTTTTAAACCTTTTTTCAAAGTGTACACGTATTGTCTTTGTCCCGGTAACACCAGTGTTCTTAACCGTAGTTCTTCTGGGGTTTCATTTCTTAAATCGACTAATAAATAAGAAAACGGTTTTCTAGTGGCATCAGTAAACACTTCTTGAAAAAATTTAGTGTTTGTTGGGTATAATTGTCGACCCAAATGAGTGATTTGACTCATGTCACGACGATTTTTAAACAGGATCAAATATTGACTGTTTAGGGAAACGTTTCTCATTTCTTTCCCTTTATGAAAGAGATTTTGTGTAATAAATATCACGCTCACGTTTAAATGGTGACTTGCCTTTGTAAAGAGAAAAGTCATACGCTCGTCTGATCCACATTCCACCATGAGATCGTCTAAGATCATTAAAGAATTTGTTCCTAAATACTCGGTGTAATTCGAAGGAAAGCCTTCTACAAAGGTAACATCTGGTATTTCATTATACAGTTTTTGATAGATACCGTAAAACCAAATCACTTTATCAGGAGGAGGGTCAAACATGACGTTTCTTTCCCTTAACAAATCACGTAGAAACCAGCTTTTACCCACTCTTGTGGGACCTGCAAGGAGCATCGTGCAAGGGTGTTGAAAGCGTGGAAACTTCATCGTTAATAAACATACACTAGTAAAACACACACTTTAAATAATCACAGACACATGATTCACAGTTAAATTCATATTTATTGATAAAAATGTGCACGAATGCCAAATCGTTTGGCTACAAAATTATAGACTCGTCGATCGTTCGACAATTCTGCAGTGACAAAATGTGATAAAAAATCCTTTAGGGTTTTACCTTGACATCGAGAATATAGATAAAATACACAATACTGCCCGCAGACGGCAGTCACGTGAGTTTGTAATACGAGTGGATTAAACATAACTCGTGAAAAACGGGATACATAGTTCGATAGGGGTCCTTTAAAAAAGGAAGGCTCGTTTCCATAGGAGTCGAAGAATTCCACTTCATCAGGCGAAGATAAGTAGAAAGCCACCCAGTGACTTCCAGGCTCTGTAGACTTGTCCACGTTACAGATAAAACAGACAGGATACCGCTCGGTTCTTCTTGGTAGCTGATCACTTGGAAAAACACCCAAAAAATAGTTTCGGGTCACTGCTTCATGAGATAAAATGGTCTCGATTTGTAATGAATCCATTTAGTTTGGAAAGTCGCAAATCACGTGACGTGATTTACTTATTTCAATAATGTTTTCAAATTCCGCATAAATCAATACAGTCGTTGTTTTTTCTAACGCTTCAGCGAATTTGATTTCAATTCGTAAATTTCCTTGATGCTGTAAATTTAGATGAGGTCCGTCACACAGGTCAGGGCTTAAGTCGAAATTATATAAGGTGTGTCCATCAGCAAATTCTTCACGTGTTAAATAAATGCCAGCATCATGATTAAAACCAGAGAACAGTCGATGATAGGCTCTTATATAGTTGTTTTCGTCGAAATCCAATTCCAAAGGTTTGCTGGGTACAGGTTGACCATCCACATAGACACTTAAAAAGTTGACTTTGTGATGATAAAAGTAAAAGGGATTCAAATCGTATTGTCCAGCATAAGCACTGTTGTCTAAAAGTCCAACAATGATACGTTTTGGCATCGCCCCTAAAAACACATTATCTTGCATGAAAGATTTACTTCCAGTGGAGATTGAATAAGTCTTGCATAACACTCGATCAATAGGATATTTTGCAGAGTTTTTTTCCAGGGCTTTGGCATGTCCCAATAACACGCCGGGACTCACTTTCACTTTGCGAACAAACACAGAAGCATGTTCTAAAATCACTTTATAGTCGTGAAAAGTTTTAGGCGGTTCTTTCTTAGCCATCAAACAAAAGTCTGATTTGCTGCGAGTCATTTTAATTTTCAGATTGACCATATTCAAGAGTAGTCGATTTTGTTGGAAAATATCACAATGAAGGGGACCAATCATATCCAATGTTTTGCTAGTTTTAGTCAGTTCATAGCGTTTCTTCAATCCAGGGTTTCCATTGGTGGTGGGGTCTGTTTCGGTCAAATTCGTGTCTTTGTAAAAACATTCACATCTTAATAAAGATTTCTTAGCGTCTTCTCCATAGTTCAGCAGGGTTTCAATATAAGCACGATAAGGATATGTGTTACTCGAAGAAGAGATGGCTCTTTCATTTAAACTGATATCCACTTGCGAAAACAAAGCTTGTAAAAACAAATTGACAGGAGCCACAGGTTCGCTTGCAGGTAAATCCGTTCCGTCTGACTTGGTGATTTTCACTTTGACGTAGAGGTAGGAAGCCGACAAATCAATATAATCTTCGCCGTTCCCAGAAATGTTAAATTCCACAGGTCCTCCATCTCGAATATTGGCAAGGGGATGATATTCGATGAAATATCCTTTTTCAATAGCCGTCTGGGTAGGTGGAATTAAAAACAGATCCAATTCGGATTTAGCACAAGCGGCAGAATCTTTATGAATGAGTCCAAACATCTTTAAGAGAAAATATCATGTACTTTCACTCTCTTGGCTTTGTGAGGAATGATGACATTGTGAGAACGTTTCCTCTTTTTATACTGATGACCCGATCCAATCATGGTCTTCATTTTAGTAGCTGCTTTATCCGTCAAGTTTTGACCGGCTTCTTTTAACCGCCGCTTGGCAGCTATTTTAATATCTTCTCCTCGTGATATATCACTGAGGACGTTCACACCGGAATGAAACAATTGTTTTCCCACGGCTTTCGCTCCAGACTTGAAAAGGGGGACCGCTGCACGAAACAGCGATCGAAACAGTCCACCGAATCCATATCCTCTTTGTAAAGTAGTTCCTTGATAATAGTTTAAGCCGCTACCCGACTGATGAGTATAATAATCTTCAAAAGATTTCGCACAACACTGATAGGGAACAAACATCACGAGAGGTATTTTTGACGAAAATGAAGTTTCACGTACGAGCGACCCCGTTCAAATGGTGTTAATTCACCCAGGTGGTTCCTTATAACGATTTCTAATGAGTCGAATGATTTTCGACTGATGGGTAAGTAATGGGGTCGATCAAATTTCACACAAATCACTTCTCCGTCTTTTCCGGTGACATTCACAATTCGTAACAGGGGTGCCAACACATCACCGATAATTTGAGGCTCTACTATGTCCGAATAAATCATTAATACTCTATAATGAGCACACGGATCTGCCACATACGAACTATCGACAGTTTGTTCAATGTTATTATCTAAGGAAGCAATCTCACACGGTTCGAACCCCAACATTTCAGATAATCCAGCTTCTAAAATCACTTTAGCATTATCTCGCACGTTGATGGTGACTCTTTTCGTGATGGGATTGTAGGAAAACAAAATTTTTTGTTCCATGTCTTTGATAGCAATAGCTTTCAAAATATCAGGTACCGTCTCATAAAATCCAGGAGGGATTCGTCTACCAATGATCCTTCCATCGTTAAAGTCGAATCCAATTAAGTTTGTGTGTTGATTCACATTATACCAGGTATGTGGGTAAATAAATTCCACGAGACCCACTTCCCATTCCCCTTTCAATTCAATAGGGGTGGGCAATCGTGTAATGAAATGAGAAATTTTATTCTCAGGAAAGAAATTCCTGGAACTGTCCGAAGGTAACGTCAGGTAGAAGGACATGTTAGCAAATGATCTTGTATCATTCTTGCACTGACTTATAAGGAAGATAAATCTGAGGAGGGAATCCATTGATTGAATTTGCTGGGATATCCCTTATACTTCACAAAATATTCCACTTGACTTTTTCTCGTGCGCTTCTTTAAAATTTTTTCAATCGTATAAGTTTCTTTCATTTGCACTTTTTGAAGTTCTTGTGGGTAAAAAGTTCCTTGAATAGGTTCGTCTAACAAGTCCTTTATTCGATACACGGGAGGGTCTCTGAGTACACACTCCGTCACCACAAACAATTCCTCCGTCCAATTGGTTTCATATCCTTTTTCAAAGGTCATTTTCTGTTTCGACACACGCACCACATCTCCCGCTTGAAACACACAGGGTTTTCTTTTCACATGTTCCATCTCTCCATAAAGAGTAAACCACACATCGCTTTCATTTTCCGCCGTCACTTCTACTGGGGGTCTCTTGATACTCGAATGATAGGTATGGTTATAACTTTGTAATAACTGGTCCAATACATCTGTATAACGATAGGTATGGTTATGTGTGAAATATTTCCACATTTTCGTTTTGAGAGTACGGTTAAATCGTTCGACCACCGACGCCTTGGTATTATTATTCGTCGTGAAAAATCGAACACCTTCTTGTTTTAAAAATCTTTGAAACAGTCGGTTCTTAAATTCTTTTCCGGCATCAGATTGAAGGGATTTGGGCTTTCTGGTTGAAAAAATAGAACGAAAGGCTTGTACAATTTCTTCTCCTCGTTTCGTTTTTAAGGGAATCGCCCACGCATATTTAGACAGAATGTCTATACACGTCAGGAGGTATCGAAATCCTTGATTGTGTTTTTGTAAACTGATAAGATCAACCAGGTCGGCCTGCCATTGTTGATCGATCGAATAAACGACCACTCGGTTTGTTGGGAAATTTCTCCGAGCCGGTTTGTGAAGCGTGTAGGAATCGACTCCGCTCAACCATTTCTGTATCGTCTTTTTCGCTACTTTGCCTTTGGCAGCACGATATAAAGCATTTACACCACCAAAACTTGCTGCGTGACTTGGAACCGGATAAATCGCCCTCATTACAGCATAAAATTTGATTATTTGTCACATTAACTCGAAAACGCATCATCTTCATTCTAGTCTTTCTCGCATGACATCATCTCATAGACTGAACCCCTACCCGACCTACCTCTTGTTTAAATACTCTTTCGTAAACATTCAATCACGTGATAACACAAAACAAACATGGTGTGATTTTATTTACCAAACCTCAGTAAAACTTTCAAAAGAATAATATTCAAACATTTTATCAATTATTTTTATTCCGGTCATTCACTTCTCTAACAAAATACATTCAGTTTCGTATCTACTAAATCCTACTTGATCGAGTTTATATTAATAAAAATGAATTGAAATTGTAATAAACTGTGTATTCCTTTTTACCCACACTACATATTAAAACACATTATAAAAATAACTTTAAATGCTACTTACCTAGACACGACCAACTCGTACACTTGCTTGGGAAGAAATGAATACAAGTTCTTATCAGGAAATCTTATCAGCGATCGATTACGTCACTAGTTACCATAGCGCATGCGCGGTGATATCACGTGATCTTGCTTAAGTAGAAAAGCGGGGATGTTATCAGTCAGTGCGCTCCAGGTAAGAGTAGTAGCAGGTTGTATTTTATTTCGCGCAAGTCGAGTATAGCAATAGGGTGAATAGTTCACTTGTATTTAAAATGACTTTGTTAATTTTGTATATTTTGTTAAGAATGAATAAAACTAAAAAAAACTAAATTTTTAAAAGATTAATTGAATTATTAATTTAATTATTCTAAATATCAATTAAAGGATATGTGTTAATTGCAATTCTAACTTAAATAATATAAATCTAGTGTCGAAAATTAAATGCATTCCTAATCCGTGAGGTTATCTACGTAGGAAAAACCCACGAATGACTCATAACTTGTTAGTCATTTCAATTGGATAAGGACTTGTCTTCTCCATTTTTTCGAGAAAGTGTGTGAAACAGATGTGTTCGTAAAAGGTAAGTATAATTTTTATGTAAATACTTATTTCTCTTATGCAAAATATTTGTTGTTGAAGCATCTGCATTTCTAAAACTAAATCAACAACTTAAGAATTAGTTTAAATTTAAATATGTGAGATAAATATATCTTAAAAAGCCATACAAAAATCAGGGTTGTAATAAGTGATACAAGTTAGTTACTAAAAAAAATTATGTATGTGAGTTAATATGTAAATTATTTTGACGAAATTTTTCAAATTCTGGTCGTTCTATAACATTATACATTTCCTTAAAAAAAATGATACTTACAAAAACCTTAAAAAATTAAACTTTCATATGTTCTAAATTCTTAGAAAAATATTTCCAAAAGGTTCCTTATTGAGCATATATGAATGAAATCATTAATAACATTGACTAAACCAAAACTTATAATCGATAAATGTCAAAAACATTTCTTTAAATTCAAAAACATAACTAAAAAATGGTTTAAAATACTGCAATTTCTAAAAATTACCTTTAGAAAACAGGTCATTTAAAAGAATAAAATCCATAATCAAATTTCTAATTCCCTTTAAATTAATATTTAACTACAAACAATTATCTAATCCCTATTCCTCACTCCGTAAATAAATAAACCTTCAAGTAAAGTGAGTCATATACTAATCATGCGAACTGTTGAGCCGCTTATCTACCAAAGGGTTTTTCCACCCGGGAAATACGTGCACATGCTAAAATTCGATGTTACATGAAACGAAATCAGATAATATATATCCCTCTTAAAAAAAATTTTGTAACGATATTAAGTCTCTCAATATTTATTATAAATGAATGATGTGTTTTGAAATGTTTGTTAAGTATAATTAAAATTTTATTTTCGCTTCATACATTGACTAGATTAAAATATCACTGAAAATTTAATTTTTTTCTACAAATATTCATCAAATTTTCTAGTTACATATATATTTTTTCATTTAATAAGTAAAGTTTAGTCAATTCATTTATATATAACCGAGAAATATTTGTGAAAACATGACTGCGTTTCGAAAAAATGTCTTGAAAAACATGTCATTTAACAGAAGAAAATCCTTCGCCAAATTTTATTTAATCAATTGAAAAAGAAATAAATTAAAACAAGCTTACCTAAAACACTTGTTATAGCCTCAGTTACTTGACTAGAAATGAAAAATCTCACAAGTCCTTATCAATTGGGTTTCCCCAATCTAGTCTACCACGTCATTATTGTTATCACATACCACGTGACAGGGTTTTCCCATTACGTAATAACCCCTTCGTCATCAGTCTAATTTTTCGAAAAAAGACACTTCTTTAAATTTTCTTTCAAAACTATGAAATCGTGGCTGAATCGATAAGGTAACGGTCTATTATTCAACCACGATTACATTTTGCAGGTTCAATCCTCCTCACAACTTTTCGTAAAAATACCAATTCCGAAACTAAATTCTATCAATCGTTACTAGATGGCAGCACCACAACTCTAACACACTTAAAAATTGCTCCCCTAAAAATTCTATGTCTCCTCATTAAAATTTTTAAATTAATTTTTCTCATTAATTATTTTTAATTACTTTTTTAATGAATTGATATTTTCAATTAATTTCCATTTTTACTAATTCATACTATACTATACATCATACTATACTTTAATTAACAAATGAAATTGCTCGAAAAATTCTAAGTCGCTTCATTAAATATTTTCTCATTAAATTTTTAATTGCTATTTTTAATTACTAATTAGTAAACCGACAGTAAAAAAAATACCCCCTCGTACTATAACTGAATAAAAATAAATTTCAAACTCAAAAATTCTAAGTCCCCTCATTAAAATTTCTAAATTAATATTTTTCATTCATTATTTTTAATTACTTTTTAATTAATTATTCATTTAAACCTCATACTATACTACACTCAAAATAATAACGCCCGAAAATTATGTAACCGAAAAAAATAACCCTCGTACTATAACACAGCAAAAAATCAATCTCCCGAAAATTCCCGCTTTTATCTAAAAAAAATCCTTATCGCATTAACCCCTCCTCCAAGAGTAGAGTCGCGAGAGGAGGAGGAGCACGAGAGGAGGAGCACGGGAGGTGTAGCACGAGAGGAGGAGCACGGGAGGTGCTGCACCTGCACCTGCACCTGCACCTCCTCTCGTGCACCTCAACACCTCCTCCTGAGGTCGGAGCCCCACTTTTCATCTACTCCCAGTCAACGAAATTCGCAATTGTTAACAGACTGGCGAAATTAAAAAAATTTTCCCGTACGAATTATCGAAATTCACAACTTTTTCTCGCGATTTTACCTTAGCTAATCGAAGAAATTTGCAATTTTTTCGCACTTAATTGAAAAAATTCACGATTTTTTCTCTGCTCGATCAACGATATTTGCGATTTTTCCGCACCCGATCGACAAATTTCGCAATTTTTCCGCGCTTTTTATAGAAAAAATTCGAAAATTTTCTGCGCCCGATCGACAGAACTCGCGATTTTTTCGTGCCCGATCGACGAAATTCCCGATTCTTAACTGATTGATGAAAATTGAAATTTTTCCCTCGACAAATTGCCGAAATTCACAACTTTTTCTCGCAATAAACTAACGAAACTCGCGATTTTTCCGCAGCCGATCAATAAAATTTGCATTTATTCCATGTCCTATCAACAGAACTCGCGATTTTTCCGCGCCCGATCGACGAAACTCGGGATTTTTCCGCACCCAGTAAACTAAATTTGTAATTTTTCCATGCCCAATCCACAAAACTCACGATTTTTCCGCACCCGATCAACGAAAATTGCAATTTTTTCGAGCCCAATCGGTGAAATTATTATATCTTAAATGACTGACGAAAATTGCAATTTTTCAGCGGCAAACTGGCGAAATTCGCTGTTTTTCCCAACGATAAACTGACGAAACCAGTGACATTTCCGCGCCCGGTCGACGAAACGCTCGACTTTTCTGCGCACGAACAATAAAACGCGCGATTTTTCAGCGGCCGATCGAAGATACTCATGATTTTTTTTCATGCCTAATCAACGAAACTCTTGATTTTACCGCACCCGATCGAAGAAACTCGCGATTTTTTCGCGCCCAATCGAAGAAACCCGATTTTTCACGCTCGGTCAACGAAATTCGTAATTCCTAATTGACTGATGAAATTCGCAATTTTCCCGCGTTAAATTGGCGAAATTCACGACTTTTTCTCCAGATAAACTGACGAAACTCGCGATTTTCCCGTGCACGATCAACAAAATTCGCGACTTTTACGCGCGCGATCGATGAAACACGCGATTTTTCCGCGCCCAATCGATGAAATTCGAGGTATTTTTCAACTAGCGACTGACGAAATTAGAAACTTGGGAATTTCCTATATTGATACAAATGTTATCGGCCGAGCGATTAATGAAATTCGCGATTTTTAACTGACTGACGAAATTTGCAATTGTTTTCCGGGGCAAATTGACGAAAGTCACGATTTTTTCCTGCAATCTATGGTAAAAAATCTCAATTTTTGCCAATTATAAATTGACGAAATTCGCGGGCCACTTGTTAACCCGTCGCGGGCCACTTTTGGCCCACGGGCCACAGGTTACGCATCCCTACTTTAAAGGACCCAATTTCTTCTTAAACAGATCCATGCTTACCCATTACACACACCTAAATTAAATACTTAAAAACTTTAATATTTAAACAATAAAATTCAAATGTTCAACGAAAACGTACAGTAAGATCAGAAATTAAACATTTTATTTATTTAAAGCATAAAATGTTTTTAATTGTACACCTTTTTAAAATGAACTTCCCTTAAAGACCTAAATAATAATATTCAGTTTTATTTTATCCTAACTAACCCGGTGAGTCTTGCCGGATCCGTAAAAAATAGCATAAACGCGAGAAAACTCTAAAAATCGCAAAAAATAGCGGCACGAATTTCATACCATTTCATATAACATTTATTGAAAAGATAACAAAATGCACTATATTGCACTATATAACCTGATTAATCTCACTGATGTGATAAAACGCAGCAAATTATGAAAAAATGCTAACATTTAAAAAAATCGCAGAGGAAAAAAAATACCATTGGGCTAAAATATTAAAACAGAATTTCTTTTATGAATGTGAAAAAAAATTGCAGTAGAACGCGAAATATCTGTGAAATAGCATAAAAATTTTCAAAAATGTCTGTAAGAATTACGAACAAATATTATTCAAAACAAGAAAGAATTTATTATATTGGGCTGAAAGATTAAATTCGGATTGCTTTTACTAATGTGAAAAAATAGCCGCAAATTGTCAGTAAAACCAGAAAATAATCGCAATAAAAATCGGTAAGAATTCAAAAATCGCAAATAGCAAAATTTTCTGCAGTAAGTTAAAGCATTGTAAATCGAAATTCGTACACGAATGTCAAAATATCGTCGAGAAATGCAAAAAAGCTATAAAAAACGTATTAAAAATCGTGGAGGACAAAATTTACTATATAAGGCTAAAAGTTTGAAACCACATTCGTTTTCAAATGTCAAAAGAAAAAAAAATACACAAGAAAAGAAAAAAAAGATGCAATAAATTTTATTAAAAATCGCTAAATATTCAAAAAGCGCGAAGAATAATTAGTATATTAGGCTAAAAACTTGAAATCAAATTCTTCTTAAGAATGTCAAATATCACTATACGGAACGCAAAAAAAAAAATTCTAAAAAATCAAAAATCACACAGGACAAAATTTACTATATTAGGCTAAAACTTTAAAACAAAAATTCCATTAAGAAATCTTTTTAAAAATCACTGTGCGGGGGCGCGATAAACTTCTAAATACCGCATTGAAAATAGCAATGAAATTTAGTAATTCTAAATAAATTAGTAAAAATTCAAAAATCGTGGAGGACAAAACAGACTTTATAAGGCTAAAAGTACGAAACCGAATTCTTTTTCAGAATGTCAAAAAATCGCGTGAAATGCGAACAAATGCTAAAAGTAGCTAAAAAATGCATTGAAAGCAGCATTAAAAATCACAGAGAATAATATTTTATATTAAGCTGAAAGTTTAAAACATAATTCCTTTCCCTTATGTCAAAAAATCATCAAGGAGCGCGAACAAAACAAATGCTAAAAACTACATTAAAAAAAACACACACACACACACACACACAAAGCAATTTAACAAATTACAACGACCATTTGGAAAATTAATTTTTCAAAGACTAAAATTTAAGACATAAAAAATCGCACGGAGTTGATCATACATTACGTACGCCATGAATTAAACATTAATAGTGTTATTACACGCAAAAATTGTAAGCGACAAAAATCGCCGGCGTCTTGTCAGATTTCCAGAAACTTACGTATTATCCACCTGAAACTTATGTATTATCCAAGCATTTCATTGGCTGTTGGGGAAAAGGCTTTTCCATCGTCAGATTTCTTGGAAATCTGACGACCAATTTTAAAGGAAATTTCATTTTTAAACTTCTAAACATCCCATAATATTACTTTTTACATCGTCCTATAGAGAAAAAAATGTACTTTTAAATGCAATTTGTTTGAAAGCTGTATCTCAATTTGTTTCTGAGTTATTAATTTTTATTTTTTTGTAGTTTCTATTACTTTTTTGTCATAGTGGCAACAGAAGAATCCATCTCTGTTGAAAGTAAAGGAAATACTGATTACTGTATAGACCCATCAGAAAACGAGTAAAATGCGGATTCTATTCAACCAATAAAAAGCTTCAGATATGTTTTTGATTTCCTACCCTGACGAGGACAATAACCATTTTTCCAAATGGTTAAAAAAGAAAAAGGAGGACTAAACATTTATTCAAATGAAGTGGCAGAAATTAAATCAAGTGGCAGAAAATTTCGGTCAAGTTCGTTAATGCGCAAAATCGGACCACGGGGATGGAAATAGGGAGGGGTTTTGTGAAAACCAAAAAAAAAAATCCATAACGTCTTAATTATAATATATATCAAATCAGTTTAAAGTTATTATTATTTCTAAGAAAAGGGCCAAAAATTATATGTATCACTGATTTTTGATAAAATTTAAAATGTGTGAAGGGGCGCAAAAAATAGGGTTTTAGGGAGAAAAATATTCATAACTTCGTCAATTAACAGGATATCAAATTCACTTAAATATATTATAGATCTTAATACTAATTATAACTTTTATACTGACAAGTTTTGATAGGACCTACTCTTACCAGAAAAAAAAGGGTGGGGGGGGTAAGAAGAAAAAAATTCATTACTTCATTTTATTCACAAGATATCCAATCCGCTTAAATTTATTTACACCTTCTTAATATTATCTACCACTTTTATATTGACATGATTTTGATAGGACCAACTCTTACAGCAAAAAGAAATTAAACAAAAATAGGGTTTGACGAAAAAATTATCGTATTAAGGTTGTACTCAAATCCAAACTCCTTATTTTCTGACCCATTTTTAAATTCATTTTTCTCTCAAATGCATCCAATGGGCAGGTTCTCTTATTCAGAAATTATAAATGGGCCGTATTGATCGATTTTAGGATAAAAGGTAGAATATATTTCAAAAAATGCTGTCAAAATGGGCATTTTAAACCGAATATCCCTAAGCGATAGTGCTGAAAACGGAAAAAAATGGTCGTACTGAGAAAATAATTGTTTGTAAACCAAGTTCTGATAATTTGAATGAAAAATAAAATACAGGTCGCTTATAAATCTCTTCAAAAAATCACGTCCGCAAGTTTCATGTTTTTACTTTTAAAAATGAGCCTAAAAATGCGTCAGAAAATTTCGAATTGTGGAGCGTGGAAAAATATTTCTTTTATACCACGTTAACATGATTCTGATAAAATCAGCTCTTACATAAAAATGAAACTAAAAACTTTCAAATGTGGCCAGATAAAATTATTAAACTGGGTTTATTTTTCATCTTGATTTTACTTTTGTTGGTGAAATTAGTACTTAACTTCGAAATCTACCCCGCCTGTAGGCCGAGCAGGCAGGGATTTTTTTTTTTTTTTAGTATAATCAGTTTCTCAGTCAAAGTTCGGCTCAAGGGGATAGATGGGAGGTAAGTTGTTGACAGTTAGTCCAGTGGTCACCGTATATTTAAGTCATTGTTTAATTGAATCCGTATTTTTAATGAATGCAATCATGACCTCATCTCGTCTCAACAAATTAAGTTTCCCAAAATTATCTACCCTTTGCACTGTTATTTAAAAGAAAATCATTGTCGCTAAAACCTATCAGGAACTTTCCCACTCCCACTCCTCCTCAAAAATGTATCCTGTCTATGAAGTAGAATTTTTAACAGTCATTTGAAACAATCTGATTCTTTATGTAGCTTAGGGTTATTCGCGACAATGCTATCGCTATCCTTTTTTGAAACTGTTGAACAATTTTCACTTAACCCATATATCTACTATGTGTTTCTTCATTTTTAAATATAACAATAGCCGTTTAAATGAAATATTTTCGTTAAATGGAATATGATTCAAGAAAGTGGTAAATTTCGATTAATCTAAAAACACTAACACTTGATTTTGATTCATAAAAGTGGCTAATACGATTAATTAGTGATTCAAAAAACCAGCCATTATTGCATTTTTTAGGTCTGGGATGGGTTTTAAACCCGACCCCCCCGCCCTTCACACACACACCATTCGCCTCACTACTGATAAATACGAAATTTAATGAGTAATTTTTAAGAGTTGTTCTCAAATCCATTTTCTGGCACAATTTTTAAAATCATTTTTGTTCGGAAATGTAAGAAATTAGCAAGCTTGTAATAATTGCTAAGAAACTATATAATACAACGGTTTTTCTCGTTTTTCGGTAAAAAAATTTTTTTTTCTAGAAGTGCTGTCAAAAGTGGCATTTTATACGAATTTCCGGTCACGACAGGGCAGGAAAGGGAAATAACCGCCGTTCTGAAACAATAGTCGCTTATAACTCAAGAACGCAATTCATTTATTGAAGAATGAAAATATTGAATTACAAATCACTTCAGTAATCATGCCTGCAAGTATCACTTTATGTTTAAAAAACGTATCAATGTTTTGCGTTCTTCAACAGAGAAAAATATTTTTTTAAAACCTCTTTCTAGTAAATTTTTCTAACACTTCCTAACACTAAAAATTTGACTTTCTACAAGTAAAAACTAGTTCTTTAATTTAAAACATTTTATTCATTCGGCCTTAAATTACTTAAAATTGCATAGTTGGAAATTAAAGTACATAGTAAATCAGATATTTAATTAAATATTATACATTTATTTACGAAGGAAAAAAAAAAGAGAGCCGATTAATCATAAGATCAGAGCACTCATTAGATATAGCACTTTGACATTAAAGTGAAATTTGTCACAAAAACCCAGATTTTCATTCTATGTTGAACATAAAATTATTATGAAGCTAATTTGAATTAGTTCAAATATGTTGCATCAGAATATGCTCGGAATTATATATACATATATGTACATATACACTATATAGCCATTAATGACCGGCGACGGCAACTTTCAATTTTAGACATTTTGTCGAATATTTATAAATATACTTGACAGATTCTTCTGGAATTTCAGGATAAAAAATAATAGGTATGACCTCATATTTAGCAATGTCGATTTGTTAAGGGGGGGGGGGGCAATTAGGGGGCCAACAAAAAATCAAAGAAAAAAATAATACTTGGGATCACCCTGTAAAATAAAATGCACGAAATGATCTACCGCTATCGAATATAAATAAACAGACATTTTGTAATATGTGTATTATTTTGTGTAAGAATAGCACGTATATTAACAGAGATATAGCGATTTATTTAAAATAATTAAAAAATGCTTGCATGTTTTTTGCTTATTACATGCAGGGTTTTCAACCAAATTTAACACCGATTTCAGAAAAATTGACAAAATACAGTAGAAACAATATAGTGCAATTGGAATATAAATATATTAAATATTTTAAGAAATATGAGCAGTTGTATGAAATAATTTTTATCTGCGCATGCGCGAACGATAACAAGGATCATTTTACATAATTTAATAGTCAACTCTATCGAGCAGCACCAAAAAAATCTAGTTAAATATCGTCAAAATTCAGAAAGATGATCAATCCTGAAATTCCAGAAGAATCTGTCAAGTATATTTCTAAATATTCGACAAAATGTCTAAAATTGAAAGTTGCCGGTCAATAATGGCAATATAATGTATATGTGTGCTTGTGAGTTTGTATTTTTAAGTTCGACAATGTATGCCAATTTATAAGAGGGAACCGATTCCAGACCATAAGAAAAGAACAACCAATCAGAATTATGGAAAGGAAATGAAGAACTATACAAAGAATGAAAACATTAAAAAACTGGCTCATCTACAGATTTTCAATTATCCTTGTTAAAAATGTATACATTTTTATATAAACATTGATTAGCTTAAAATAATGGTTACGCTCCGGACAATATGAATTTCAGACGTGGGATTATTAGATAGGACATTTTAAAAATCTTTTATGTCGTCGAATTTTGACAGGGACCACCTAGTGGTTAATAATGTTTCAAAATGTTTAGTAAAATATAAATGCTTTCTAAACTTTGACGTAAAAAGTTTAGAAAGCATTTATATTGTACTTTGACATAAAAACATCAGTAAACATGACAATTGAAGTGATCTAGATTCAAACAGATTTTTCATTTTTCGATAACTGAATTATATTTTAAGTGATATGCGATTTTTGTGACGCTGAATTTCGTTTCAAAACACTAGCTTTGACAGCATTTTCTAAAAAATCGCAAGCCTTTATTGAAAAAGGAAAAAAAAAATATTCGATTTCATAGCTTCTGAATAGAAATACACTTGTCAGTCTCATGATTTTACAATCAGAAAACGATTAGCTTCTGAATAGCGTACCTATCGTGTGTACCTGTATTAACACGTACGACATTTACATTAATGTAAAAAAATGCTGTTAGATTCTTTAGCAACCTTATGGAAACATCTGAACAATTCAAGAATGTAGCTGAAGCTGAGTACCTATCAGTCCAGCTTTAACAACCCAAAATGGATTTAGGAATTATGCCAGAAATTAGGCAGTTTAGCTTTGAAAACAAGCTTAAATGTCATCTCAGATAGCTACGTTCTAACGCATTCGTGATTTCTAAATATACTGAATACTGTCACATATTATTTCTAATGTCAACATCCACTTTTATAAGCACATACAAAACACAGACGATGGATAAGATATTATTAAAAAAAAATTGTCAACAGAGACTTCAAAGAGTACATCCACATATCGCTAAAACACGTTGTTTTCTTGAAAATTGCTGTTAACCCATTCGCTGCCAAAACTATAAAGTAAAAAAATTCAAATTTCTTGTTGAAAGTCGTATGCCACCACAAATTCAGAAACGTAAATTTCGCTTTACTAATACAGTAAAATTTCTGCCAATAAATAAAGCAATTTTTTAATTCTAAAATAGTGGTGACAAAGTAATAAATAAATTAAAGCCACGAGTATACTCGTGGTTGGCAGCGAATAGGTTAATTAAAAATGAATGAAATGACGTATCCGCAAAAAATCTCAATGATTACAGCGAAAAAAAAAATTCGCAAGTTTTCATACATTTTTATTAAAATTCTAAATTTTAGTTATTATTTTTTCCACTTTTCTATAAAAACACAACGCCTTTTAGAAAATAAATTTGATTTTTTAAAAGATTTTTGAGGCAGGAAAATAACTTAAAACTATTCATCAGGTAACAATCGAATGCAAACAACATTTACATTAATGTAAAAAAATGCTTTTAGATTCTTTAGCCACCTTATGGAAATATCTGAAGAATTGAAGAATGTAGGTAAGAAATTAATTGCCTAATTATATTTGAAATATTTATGTAGGGGAAAACGAAAATATCTTTATCGAAATAAGAAAGTAAAAAGTACGGAATCTTTGCAATTAAAATTTTAAAATGAAACAAAACCCACTTCAGACATAATTGACTAAAATAAGAAAAATAATGTTTTAAATGATTAAAAAAAAAGAAATTACGACCGAAATATAATTACACTTATTCACTCTTAAATACATTTAATAATTAATTTTCTTGCACAAAATGTATATAGTTTACTCATAATTTCTCATATATTTATTTCCCAAGTTGCCAATTATTTTTTCTGAAAATTCATCTGAACTTTAACTTTCGATTTCAAAGATATACTCATGCAGCGGCTAATAACATAAGTGATTTTTTTTCTTGTTTTTTCATATAGAATTTTCACTTCAAAATTTTATTAATAATTCAAATTAATTGTAATCTTGATAAAACCTGGCGATGAATAAAATGATTTTTTAAAAACACGATTCTTGAAGTCAGTAGATAGGTTGTATAAACAAACATTAATGTATAAAGTAAGTTATGTAGACAAGCCATTTTCCGTTTTCAATTTTTCTTCTAATAGATCATTATTACATCCCTAATTTTGTTCTATGGAAATCTAATATTTATTAGAAGATTGCTCCAATTATCATGAAATTCAAATATATTATTTGTGAGATACAGATAGATGCCTCTTGGTCTTGTTGACAAACAAAAATTTTCAAGAAATATAACTTTTTGCTTTCTTTTGTGTAATGTTATTGAGTTAGCTCAGCTCCTCAATAGTAAATAATAATAATAATTATTATTATTTAAAATTTAAAAAATGATTTTAGTAGGGTTTTGATTATTCATGTGAACTGGAAAACATTCTAAATTTTAAGCTTACTATCTGAATGCAATCACATTACATTACGCAACACGTGCTTATACTACGTAAAAAAATAAATATTTTTTCACATTTTAAAAATATCCTAGCCGGCGTAGTCATCCGATTTGTTGTATTTTCCATAGCATGCTATCTTTCTCTCTCTCTTTTTTTTCCCTTTTGAATGAGGAGGGGGGGGGGAGGGGGGAATTTAATTCAATTCTACATTTAAAAAAGGTTCAAAATGTTAATTTGGATAAATATTTCAATATAATCAAGTAATCATGCTTAGAATTTACAATATAGATTATATGAAAATTACGGAAATTATATCTTGCAAGTTACCTAATTTTGATGCAATAATAGTACAATGCCTTTATAGTAAAAGGGTATACGGGTAGTAAAATTCGATCGATCTAGATAATTTTGGATAAAAATTTAGAGAGCTTGCCACTATTGTCAAGTTAATGTTTGTTTATTTGCCTGATTCATTTAAGACTTTTCTGAAATGCAAACTTGATAGTCTCTGATACATTTTCTAATTCATTTCACGTGTCAAATTGGCAGGTGTACTTATTTAGAAACAACGCAATCGAACAGTTTTCCTTTTTCAGAAAGAAAGAGGAATTTTTAAGATATGCAGTTAAATTTGGTGTTTTGATTCGAATTTCTAGACGTGACAGCGCAGGAAAGGGGAAAAATTGTCGTTCTGAGATGATAATAGCTTCGGCCATCTGACTGTGGTCAAGTTCTATATGTGACTAATCTTCTGCTCATGTTTTAGACAAATCTTTTATTATATACCCTGTACGTATGTTCAATCCATGCTCAAAATTTCATGTTATTTATATGGTCATGATATTTACTGTTTTACATGTTATTTACATTTTTAAGAAATTCAGAAAATATTATTTCATACAGATGAATAATATGAAAAAATTTCAGCTTTTTGATAAAATCTTTAATAAATGTAGAAGTCATATTATCATGCTTTAAATAACTTTTTTAAGAAAACGTAAACTAAAAGCCATTAAATCGATTTATTTAAACAAAACAAAAATAATATTTTTTTTATCATTAAAAATAGCATTATTTTCCCCTTTCCCTCCACAAAAATGAAGTATTTTACTTGTGTTTCTGAGAAACTCAGTTAAAAGTTATAATGGCAAAATGTAGTTAATATTTTGAACACTATTTAAAAATTTAAAGTCCTGAGAGTCATTAAGACATTCCCGGATTCATGCGAATAATTGGTGTTAATTTCATCGCGCTGCTTTTCACATTCTCTAGGAATTGTGAAACAAACAAACAGGCAAATTTTTATATAAAAGGGTATAAAAAATAGTTTTTAGAAATATTTCTATAAATGCTGAAATACTAAATGAAATTCATAAGTCATACTTATCGTTAACGAAAACGTGAAATTTGTTACAATTTTTATACTTTTTAAACATTATTTTATTTCAGCTCTCCAATAATAAGATAAATAACTCTATTTAGAAATTATCTTGGGTCAATCTTAAGATGACTAATATACTGTTTAATAGTTTAATAAATATTAATTTTAAAGAAAAATAACCATATTATAACCGTATTATGGCATACAAGTATGCACCAAATGTTACACGATGGTATGCTAAAAATATTCACCTTTTTTTTTTATTTCTAGCATCTTGTTCTGAACAATCTTTAAAAATAGGATAAGGAAGGTATGTGGCCATGGTCAAGGGGTATATATCAAGTTATTTTTCGTTGCGCCGAAAATCTCAATTAGCAGAAGTCCTAATGGTGTTTTCACGGTGGGGAGTGACTCGTATTTGGAGGGAGAAATTTTGCTCCGTATGTGAATGTCCATCCGATAACGACGTATTTTTTGGTCTGGTTTTTCGCGTTTATTTTGCCGTACGATCATTCATCAACAGTGTGAGTAATTAGGAATGATATATGTCTTTTGGCTCTAAAGGGAATACCTGGTCAAGTAGGCGGGTATTGTTAATTACCGTGAACTCCAAACCTGGTCAGTTGATAAAATTTATGACCCCAGTGGTAGGGAGATAGATAGATCGCTCTAGGGACTTTTGGACAGCATAGGAAAAGTACTTCTGAATTCTTTTTCAGTTTCAGAAACAAGACATCGAATGAATTTTTTCCTGACTAGTTTTATTTGATTATAATTTAAAAGTTTGCACGTTTACACAGTCTCCAAAGAAAAGTTAATGCGTAGCATTCACAAAATTTTCTGTACGTATATGTAGATTTGCAAAATGAGTTATGGTAAAACCTATACTGATTTTCATTTTATATGATTTAATAAAAATTTGGTACAAGTAATTACGTCATGTATGAATGATTGTAATTTATCATTTTTTTGCGTGGTTTTTAATTTAATTTAAATTTTTTATAATTATTTTAACTTATACGATCCAATACGTTTATATCATAAAATATCAATTAATTTAGTATTAGTCGCAATCGCATTTTAAACAAGGAAGAAAAATTATGCAATGTGTATAAATTTTAAAATTCTTTCAAATATTGTAAGTAAACCTCCATTTTTTATTATAATTGTTGAAGCAATGAACAGATATAGTTTCTATCCTGATCATTATATTCTTTAGAGTACATTTTGATTTAAAAAATTGAACTACACTAAAAAAGAAACTGATTAAATAAATTAGCTATTTTCCCCTTTCAACGAAGCATATATTCATTCTTCCAATATGTGAAAGTATCTTTGGAATGAAATTCATTCCTGTTTCTGTGAGAGAGTGGGAGAAAGATGCAGGGAGATAAGCGAAAATTTAATTATTTTAAAGTTTTCTTGCAATTCATACATTTTAAAACTACATTTGCATACATTTTTTAAATATTTATAAAAAACAAATTACAAATACGATTATGAATACTATGAACTTGTAAACTTTTAATAGCTTTTTGAAAATTAATGGAGGGGATATATCGTCCACATAATATTAATTTGTACCTTATTTTGAACACTTTTGTAATTTACATTGCCTACATATCTCCAACGGGTTAAAAATTAAAGCAACTTTCAATCCTTGTAAAAAAATATTAGCCGAAATTAGCCAAGCTATTTTTTCCGCTTGAAATCAAATATGAATACAGCAAAAAATAAGGACAAATTCTGCATTTGCAATCAGCATAAGCAAACAACTATTATATTCTACCTTTGGAATTTGAAAGAAATTGAGAATGCGTTGAACAAATAGCACAATTTACAAAAAATATTTACGTTCTTCTTTTAATTTCTACAACTATTAGAAATTTACATTTAGGAGAAAAGAAAACTTTAAATTACAAATTACATGAAATTAAATGCTGCATTAGTGTGCAACGTAAAAATGAGGGTTGTATGTATTTTATTTTATTTTAAGTAGCTAAAAGTCAGACACTAAAAAAAGACATTTCTGTATGAAGTTTCTAACTTCTAATTGATTTATTTGACAGAATAATAAGCAATCAAAAATTCATTTAAACTGTAAATCATCATGAAGATATTTTAATTTCTTTTACTGTTAGATGATTGCTTTAGACATTCTGAATGAGGTATAAGTAACATCATTTTCTTTAGTTTTCTTTTGACTTTACTTTTCTTTTTTTTTTCTTCTTTCAAATGCAAATAATGTAATTTTATGAAAACGCTAAAACAGATTTTAAATATATTTCAGATGACGAAAAGTGACAATAAGTTACCATACAACTTTTATTTAAGAAGGATATCGTATTTAGAGGAAGAAGGGGGGGGGGGGGGATAAAAACTATTTTTTTTCTTGGAACCTAATAAGATCTGAAATTCTCAGCATGCATGTAAAGATGGAAATGCTTCATGAGTATAGCAATAAAAATAGAGTTTAATAAAAATTGAAAATAATCAGTTATCAAGAGAATCTTTATTTGACATCAAAAGTTTTTTTTTCCCTGTTTAAATAATTATTAATTAAAAGAAAAGGATATTCGCAAACGAGTCAGTGACTATAGAATGTTCCGCTAATGTTTTTTATATGCTGCATTGTTTTTAGAACTAATTAAGTTTTAATAAACATGCGTCTTAATGTTACTTATGTTTTAATGAGTTTCCATTTAAGAATTATACATTTGAGCCCAAGATTTAAAAACAAATATCAATCCACAATTATACTACTTAAAATATATAAATATATTATTCTATAATATAATTAGCAGTCGTTTTATTTCAGTTCGATTAGCTTTTTTTGCGCCTTTTATTAGCTCCTAAAAATAATTTTTAATAATTATTATTGTAATTATATTTATTTTAGTTTAGTTTTGTTAGTGAGAAATTAATAAAAGTCTCATTTTGAAAAGTAAAAATGTTATTGCAAAAATCGTTAATATTTATTTAATATTTAGTATTGAACAAACTCAATTAAGTTTTACTATATATATATATATATATATTATCACAACAATGGATATTTTTTATTATTTTATACATTTCGTAGCTTTAAATGCAAACGTGTGCGCAAAATGTCAATAAAATTACATGCTATTTTATTTCTTAAAATATTTTTTAATGTTACGAAGGTGTTAAATAAGTTTTTGCCCTCACATAGAAATAATTGAGTAAAATTTATGAAATTGCTACATTGTATTAGTCCTTTTCTATATAGTCACCGTGCACAGTAACACATTTCTGCAAACGATATTTTAAAAAGAAGGGAGAGGATGTATTCCAGGAGGCGCGGTAGTGGACCTAAAGAGGGTTATTTTTCTAACTTTTGCCGATTACCACATGTAACATATTGTTGGAAAGGCCTATGGCCACTTATTCATGTTATGCACCCCCCAAGGCCCTCCACCCAAATTTGCCCTCGGGAGGCAAGAATCATGTCCGCAAAATTTAGAAAAGTCCCCCCCCCCTGGAGGGCAAATTGGAGGGAGGGGCTCAGGATGTGCATAACATGAATAAGTAGTTATAGGACTTTCCAACAATATGTCACATGTGGGGGTTGGTAAAAAGTTAGAAAAATGTCCCTCTTTGGGTCTACTATCGCGCCTCCTGGAATACATCCTCCCCTCTCTTTTTGAAATACCGTTTGCAGAAATGTGTTACTGTGCACGGTGACTATATAGAAAAGGACTAATACAATGTAGAAATTTCATAAATTTTACTCAATTATCTCTATGTGAGGGCAAAAACCTATTGATACTCCCTCGTATATTGTTGAATTTTGGTTGAAGGTTGAAAGAAAACTATCATGAAAAGAATATTTTTTTTTTTCGTTTTTAAATATAACTTTGTCATGCTAATAATCCTGAATATTTTAGCTTCACTACTTCTTGTCACAAAAAGATTATATTACGTTAAATTTTAATATTATTTCACGTGATAATATGTAGGGATTGACCGAAGCAGCAATTTTGCCGAATACCGAAGCTTCGGTCAAAGTGTATACCGAATATTCGGTATTCGGAAACCGAATACTTAAAATTTTTTAATACATATTTTTGCATATATTAGCTTTTTTAATAAACTTTAATTAAAATTAAATTCTTAATAATTTAGTTCAGTTATATTTGCATTCTTTGATGTAATAACACAAAAAAATTTAATGATTTCTATCCACTCACAAATTCATTAACCCATCACTTATTTTTTCTTATTTTATCACTAGTCGATACCCAAATTAACCTATAAAAGTATTAAATTGTACAGGCTATTAATAAGGATAAGGACTGTCAGAAAAACAAAAGTTCGTTTAAATAAAAAGAAACAATGTTGTCATGAAGCTGTTTTACTCATTGTCTAAGTCTAATTATTTAAACATATTGAATAGGAATGTTCTCAAATACAAAAGGTATCATATCAATTTGTACATTTAACTATTTTCTGTCAAATTATTGATACATATTTATATTTTGATTATTATTTTAACATTGTGGTGAGGAAGATCATAAATTTGAGCAATTTTAATTTAATGGTTATAAAAGCTATAGGATAGGCACAGGAGTATCCTACTTATTTTATTTGTGTATTTTCTTCAATATACACCTTAGATGTACAGAGATAAACTCTGGTATATTTGAGGTGTATAAAGTATTCGTCCGAAGCCGAATATTTGATTTACATGCCGAATCACCAAATACCGAATCGACTATTCGGTATTCAGTCAAGCTCTAATAATATGGATATTTTATCCCATGCTTATGAAGCTGTTAAATTAATCTTTCGCTACTAAAAGTGAAATGCATTTACAATTTATAACCAAATCATAGCTTTAAGAAATTGCTGTAATATACAAAAGGCAGTTAGATAGAACTGGCATTGTAATATTGTACTACATTGACTAATATTGTACTGAATCGCATGTTTCTTTCTTTATTTTCCAAAAGGAGACTTGAATAAATTAATGTATAACATTTTGACATATTCAAATATCTGATGTGTTTAGATCTTATAATGGACGCAATAAGATATGACGTGTTTTCAGATTTTTCTATTTATTAGATGAAAAGTAATTACAAAACGTATTTAAATATAAACGGTGTAATTTAATAATATATTTTAAATGGCGTATAAAACTAGTAAAAATAGTTACTTCTGTTTAAGGCTGTTCTTAACTGCTCTGCTCAACAAGCGCAAAACGTTTTAACATATTTACAAATTCATTTTTAGCGGAAAGATATAAAATCGAAAAGCCTGGCCATGGAAGCGATTTGGAATTGAACTGTGTTTTCCGTTTTTTGATCAATAAATTACCTATTGAGTTATAAGCGATTTTGATCACATGACACGTCATTTTCCTCACCTTATTGACTAGAATTTCTTCTTTCGTTCGGAAGTTCAGTTCAAAATGTCAACTTTGACAGCATTTTCTGAAAGATCTATTGCGTTTACAAGAAAACGGAAAAAACAGTTCGATGACATAGTTTCTGAATAACAACACCTTCTAGTTTCATTCGTTTCCGAACGAAAATGAATTAAAACTTATGTCAGAAAGTTGACTCTTTGGATTTTTGGATTTGAGAACAGCCTGAAGGAAACATTACTAACTATTCAATCATAAGGCATTTTTTTTTTTTTTTTTTTTAAACAGAATAAATAGGAATTATAAAATCAAATAATGATCATTTTAGTTTCATGCTCGGCCTCCTACGAGCTCCGCTCGCCAACCCCCCAATCAGACACCGCAGTCTCTAAAAGCACGCTAATTTGATCGGCTTTAAAAAGATTTTGGAAGATTGAATTATAATTTAAAAAACAGTGTCGATCTCCCTATAAACGGGTTTCTATTTATTTCTCTTTGATTGGGGAATTTTAAGGAAAAATCAGTTGCTGTTGAAAGATACAATGGTTGTTTTCGTCTTTGATTCAATAAAATCAGTTTAACATTTCAAAATAAGCTAATATAAAATGAATTAAGTAAACAGAGTCTTTGTCTCCCGGTATTTTTTAACAAAGCGAAAAGAAAGTTCTTTTAAATAAGACATTTAAATGTATCGTTTTTAATCGGACAATAATTTTCACCAAACTTTTCTTTCTCTTTTTAATATTCACGTGAAACTACTTTTGTTAGAAATGAAATATTATTTGCGCTCAATATTTAAATTTAAACTGTTTTGCAATATTACTTTTTGTTCATTTTACATAATAAGTGTAATTTGACGTAATTTCTCCTATTTAAGTCTTCTAACGCATGTTAATGAATTTATTATTTTACAATATCCTTTCTCTTTTAAAATTCACGTGTAAATATAGTTTTTATGAAATAATTTTCAATAAGTTCCTGCTTTTTACACGGAGTTATTTAATTCTAATATGAAAGTTTTTTTTTTTCTGTTTATAATAGTCGCGTGTAAATAAATTTTTAATTTGAAGCAAACATTATTGTTTGCGCTGTTTATACAGTTGGCAACAGTTTAAATTAATACCATTTTCTAAAATAAGTAAAATATATCTCTCAAACTGCTGAAAATTTGAATTTAAAATAGAAATAAAACCTCAAAAAATGAGTCAAATTAAAAAAGTAAATGAAGTCTGCACACCGGGAAATTCTAACGTATAAAATGATCTAACAATGAAATAATTCCCATGCACAGTTTTTGCTCCTATAAAACTTTTTTAATGGAACGATTTTATCCAACATTAGCATTAAATATCTCTTAAAATAGTTCTTCGATTTGAAAACTGTCTGCATCATCGTGTTTATCAAACATTTTTCTATAATACCGCCGATTTTCATATTTTTGTATGCAATATTTTTCTTAATATTAACGGAGAAAGACCTCCGGTCACAAAAAATTCAAAACCGGCGGCGGTGACAGCGTAAGTTACTTTTTTTTTTAGAATAGAGAGATAATTAAAAAATACATTGTAATCGGAAATTTTTTAATGTACTTCGGATGTTTGTTTATGATAATGTGTCTGTGTTTGTGCACATTTTCTTGATTTATAAATGAAATGTAAAAGTTTCTAATGATTTAGCATTTCAAAGATAGACAGATTCATAAAAAAGCAAAAATAATGATTTAAAAGGTTTTTTCCCCCTTCAATGTTGAAGGGGTGAAGAATTCCCCAACTGTGTTTATTTAATTACGTTACGGAAAAAATAAAAAATTCCCCATATGATATATGATTTGTATGTATGTCCAGCAATTTAAATTGACTAATTGATTAATAACTGCTTCAACTATTTTCTAAATTAGAAATAAATAAATGTTTTTAAATACTTAAAAATGGATTAATATATCTAGTAATCTAATCTTAATTCATGTATAAAATATTTTTTGTAGTAACTTTCTTTCTTTTTCTATTTCAACCTTCGTTTAAAAAAAAAAGGGGGGGGGGGTGTTAAAGAGAGAAGAAAATTTTAATGGATTATCTTGCTTTACAAAACGTTTAAAATATATTATTTGCATGCCAAATCTTCATATTTCACATAAATATTTTATCTCTCTACCCAAAAATATTAATTTGTGTTAAAATTCAATATTTTTTAATGCCATAATATGCATGTGATATATATATTTTTTAATGTGCTACTTATGATTTTAATGTGTTACCAATGTGTGAATATTAAAATACATTAATAATTTATCGAAAAATATGAATAAAACTTATTGGATAAATTTTTTCCTTTTACATAAAATGGAATGTTTCCAATATAATCTGTCCTTTAAAATGAAGAGACAATTCTGGTAATAATTCTAAGAGTGAATATTGGGAAGAAAACATATACAGTTCGAAGTTTTTATTTGTAACTTACAAAAACAGTTGTCGGGCTTTCAATAATGGTGGCCTTCAATCGGTAATCTACCCCCCCCCCCCTCGACTTGCCGCTAGCCTCCCATCGTGGCATTCGACATGGTGTCAAAGGTCGTGAGTTCCCTTCTTCCGGAATTGATTAATAATTTGGAGAGGGGGAAGGAACTTTTTTAATATTTATCAAATATCTGGAGTTTAAATAAACTTACACGAATTTTTTTTTTGGTTGTATGTAAAGATGAGGACATAAATTTTCTTACGTTCTTTTCAAAATTTTAAAACTCCAAATAGTTTTAAAATTATATAATGTTAAACACATTTCGCTTAGTTCTCAAGACTTTAGCACTAAATTAAAAAATAAGTATTTATTTTAGAATTATTTTGTCAAGTTAAACTGAAAGCGACACTTTTTAAGAAGAGCATAGAGAAAAAATGAGTTAAAAATATTAATTTTTTGACGAGTTATTTGATAAATACGAATGCATTCCACGGCCATTCATTTAACATGGGAGAGAAAAATCTCAAATTTTACTGATCGGGGCCAGAATCTGCCAAACAGGGAAAACCAAATTTTTGCATAAGGCGGAAAAATGATATTTTAAAAAGGAAAGTATTTCGTTTATGAAATTTTAAAACTGATAGACATATGTCAAATGCTCACTATCAAATATTTTAGTTAAATTTCGTAACTGATGAATAAAGTTATTTCAAAAGAAGCAAAAACTGTTTAAATTTTTTAAGAAATACTATTTTACTGCAGTGTTTCCCATATAGATTTGCATATAAAAGTTATATTACTAGTAGAATACACGTTTATGAAAATATACGTATTTTCTAAAGTACAATATATTATGCTTTAAGGTTGTACTCAAATTCAAAGTGACAACTTTCTCACACGTTTCCGAAGTCCTTTTTATTCTTCGCGAAATTTGCAAGCATTTTTATTCACTTCCTATTAAAAAAATTAATGGTGTTTCTCATTTTTTCTATTAAAGCAAAAGATCTCCCAGAATTACCGTTTTGACGGATTTTCGAATCCGAAAAATTAAGGAAAGATCATCATCGCGATCAATTCCTTGTTACTCAAAATCCAATTATTAATCTGCAAATACAACTGGAAAGAAGTTTTGTTTAATTTATTTTGCTTTTTTTCCCCTTAAATTATGGGCTCTTTTTTTTTTATTATTATTTCCTGTGATTTATGAAAATAATGTTACTAATGTTTAAAAAGTATATTAAAAATATTTACTCTGAATCTTGATAAACCTCGAAATCTTTTCGTTTTATTTGATAAAATTTGTTTCAAAAGTTTCAGTTTAATGAAAAATTCGATACATTATTGTTTGGAAATGTTATGTTATACATGCACTTCGATGAGGGTACAATTATTTTTATTTACTTACTTTTTTTTTTTACTTGATTTGCAAATTATTTCCGAATCATTTTTTAAAAACTACTTTCGCTGAGATTATTTATTTTCTTGTCTCTTGTATGCGTGTAATAAATATAATATATCCTAAATATTTGCTAAAAGTAAATTATAACAAGAACGAAAAATTATGCATCAGGCATAGATTATGAAACACTTTGCAACACTGAAAGAATTATTGTGAAATCTGATTTTTTTCATACATACAATGAAATCGACTGTAGTTCGTCTTGAAACCGAATTCTTTTCTGAAGATAAATGAGAATAAATGCTACGCACGCCTAGAAAACATTGAAATGCATCTCAGCTATCTTTTGCAAGTTCATTATATTTTAAGTATCATAACATCATTTAGACAGTTCTCAAGTTCAAACGGACTACTTATTTTTTAAATTCATTTTTGTTCGAAAACGCATGAAAGGTGTTTGTCAGAAACAGTGTAGTCGAATGGCGTTTATCATTTTTCTGTAGAGGCAAACGATTTTTCAGAAAATACTGTCAAAGTTGGCGTTTTGAACCGAATTTCGTACATGACAACGTGAGAAATGATAAAAACCTGTCGTCACGAGACAAAAATCGCTATTAATTCGACAAATAATTTATTTATCAAAAAATGAAAAATGCAGTTCGATTCCAAAATCGCTTCAATAGCCAGGCCTGCCAATTTTGTGCCTTTACGTTTTAAAATGTGTCTGAAAATTTCATATTTATTTACCAGGAAGTCTTGTAAACCGGAACTTGTGCATCAGAAACAAATTTTCTTCATAGAGCGCAATGTGTTGTTTTTTTTTGGGGGGGGGGGGGGGGTGCGTATTTCTATAAACGAGGTATACATACTTCATTTTTCATTTTTAATACCGAACATTTTATAAAACACCAGTATATAAAGATTTCTGGGAAATCGAATGTATTTACGAGAGTACGAGAAGCCAGACACAGACACCGAAGCCATGAAAACTTTTCAACTATGCTGGATAGCGTTAAAAACGAAACATATTGACATATTTCAGGATTTTGTGTATGCAAACATTTTCCCAATATTCCAATATATTTTTTAAATATTAAAATATTTTTCTAATCTCTTTGTTGTTAATCTCTTTAAATCTAATCTCTTTGTTAAAATCTTAATATTTTAAAAAATACATTTATTTATAAAAAAATGCAAACTCAACAGTACATATATAAACTTTTTGTACAATTAAACCATTTAAATGCATGAAAATTTACTATAATAAATTCAGATTTTTGACAATTAGGGTTTTTTTGGAGAATCACTGATTCAACCCTTCCCTCAACACACTTTTCCTCGCCTTTCCTTAATAAGTACATTTTTCTATACATTCATGCGTTAAAGAAAAGGAACAAAAAGATAAGAATTCATGGCTATGAATAACTATTCATGACTTTTTGAACAACAGTTGGTGCATGTTTTTCGCGCCATTGTGGCGCCGCTTCATTGTCACCTTATACAAATAATAACTACGCGGACCAGCCATAAAAGAATAGTTTATCCGCATTTACGAAAGAGGATCATTGTGCTCATTCTTTTTACTTTCTTCTATCTTTACAAGAAGAAAGTATTGGATTCGTGAAAAATTTCGACTTTCGGTTTTCGACGGATTTACACGTTTTAGGGATCAGAGATTCCGAAAAACATGTGTTTAGAAAATGTCTGTCTATGAGTCTGCGCATCTGTGAGTCTGTCTGTATGTGACACAAATTTTGTGGGCGCTCTATCTCAAGAACTAATGCACGGAATTTAATAAAAATTTATATTCAGTTATACCTTGATATAAATGGGTGCTGGTTAGTTTTTGGTGTAAATCGGTCAACAGGTGGCGCTGCTATACTGCATTTTTTAAGATTTCCGCAATACCTCTACCTCAACAACTAATGTTTGGATTTTCATTAAACTTCAGATTTAAGTATACTTTGATAGCAATTATTGTTGTTTATGTATTGATGTAAATCACTCAACAGGTGGCGCTGCTATGCTACATTTTTCAGAATTTACGCTATAGCTCTATCTCAAGAACTAAGGCACGAATTTTTATCAAACTTCAAATTCAGATACACTTTGATATGAATGGGTGCTAAATTGATCTAATTTCTTGTACTATTTAAATGATTTAATTGACGTGATTTACATAGAAGAAAGTTTTGTGATGGCCAAAACATACTAGTTTTACTTAACGGATGAAAAGCAACCAAAACTAAACTCTTCTAAAGAGTCATGCTGCTAGTCAGGACAGATTTTTGCTAACCCCTTAATTCTCGCTCCCGTCATATTCACGGGCTGTGTTTTTTACTCAAATTGTTTGATTCCCACCAGTTTTATAAAATAGTGAAATTGGCTATATTTTAGTATCGTTTTACCTGCCATTAAATAAGGTGAATATTTCTTTTTCATAAAAGTGGTACCAATAAGCAATTTGAATTTTTAAACCGTAATTTTTAATTCGAGCGTTAAGGGGTTAAATGAAATGCAAGTGCAAAGTAACTTTATCATCGTCAAAATTTGCAGACCACGCACTAAAATACTGAATAATACTAACAATAAATAACAATTAACTTAGTGGAAATGGGTGCCGACACACGGGTACTGGTATCTGTTATCGGTAAAGAACAAATAATTTAAAACATTTTGGTGTGAATACTGACTAATCATTCTACAATAATAATCTTCTAAATGAATGAATAAGCTTTAAAATAGATGGGATTAAAGACGTTTAGCTATTGTCAATTTCGCATAGTCGTTCATGTAGCATGTGTTTCTAATGTGCGTGTTTACTTCAAAAGAGAAGGTAGAATACCGAAACACATTTTCTTCAAAAGAAGAAAATGCTTCTTTTCAAATGTATAGTTTTGAAAGTACCTCCAAAAGGTATATATGTACTGGCAGCTAACCGAATAATTTCAGTTCATTGAGACACCTCAAGTGCTTAGTGTAACTTATTAATCGCATCATACTTAATGTATATATATATTTTTTCTTTCTTACTAAACGTAAATTATTACATTTTTAGGGACAGCAACTGGTGGGAAAGCTGTAGCCCACCAAAATTATTTATTTAAATTAAAATCATCTAAAGAAAATTACAGCTGGTGGGCTTGCAAGTTAAGCACGTGTAATGCGAAATTAACTATCAAAAATTATAATTTAGTTATTGCGGAAAAGGGCACTCATGCTCACAACGATAACCATCACGAAATAAAGGCACTTCAGTGCCTTCAACAAATAAAGAAAAGGACGCTGGAAGATATAATGACGTCAATAACTACAATTTACAGGCAAGGAAGCTTTGCTAAATTTTCTCTTATAAAGTACAGGACCAATTATCCGGAATTCCAAAATCCGGAAGGACCCGAAATCCAGAAAAAATACTTGAAAAATTTCTAAATTTGTAAATTTTTACTAAAATTTTGCAATTCATGAAATTTTTCAAAAATTCTACAGATTCCTAATTTTTTTTGGTCTATTGTGTCGCAATGTGTAACCACTATAAAATGTTACATCAGTGATGAGGAAAGACGATGCTCCCCCCCCCCCACACACACACATAAGAAAAAAGTCACTTTTCTGTCAAATAATTTATATTACGATTTCTTTTTTTTTTTTAAATCGTCTGATATTTCACACTCTCTTTCTCTCACTTCGACAAAATATTATGACTGCACAATTGTGTTACTTGAATCAGGGGGATTCTGAAAGAAAAGAAAAATTCTGAAATTCACTGCAAATTTTTTTAAAGTTTACAGAAGAGGGGGATGGAGGGGTCAGCGCTAATTATGCATTTTTTCCGCGATCCTTTAACGAAATTCGCGTTATTATGCAATCTTTTGATGAAGTTAAGGGTTTTTTTTTTGCGATCCTTTGAAGAATTTTTTTTCGCTATCTTCTGACGAAATTTGCATCTTTTTCGCGATCTTTTGACGAAATTTGCGTCTTTTTTCGCGATCTTTTGACGAAATTTGCGGATTTTTTCGCGATCTTTTGACGAAATTACGAGGGACTTTATCGATCCTTTGAAGAAATTTTTTTGGCTATATTTTGATGCAATTTTCATTTTTTTGTGATCCCTGGAAAAAATTTGTGTTTTTTCGCGATTCTTTTACAAAGTTTGCATTTTGTCCGCGATTTTATTTTACGGAATTCAGGAGGGCCCGAAATCCGGAAAGCCTTCGGTCCCGAGGATTCCGGATAATAGGTCCTGTACTGTATTAAGTAAATAATATTTTTCTGCATATTTATATATGATGGTATTCCTCACGTATTGTATACAAATACTGTCATCAATGTACACATTACAGTATTCAAATTTGTTTGCTCGTCCTTTTGTGTTTTAAACTAATTATCTGTTAAACGAAATTTATTAATAAAAAAAGAATAAGGAAATGTCATGTATTCATATTCTTAAAATTATAGAGATGATTTTTAAAATATAAAATAATTGTTGTTTTTATTATATTTCGACTGGTATTTTGTTAGAAACTTAAAAAATTAAAGAATTTTAAAATTACTAGATTTTGATAAGACTTGTGAGTTAATCGGTTCGACAACATATTACAAAGGTTCTTATTTGTAATATGCTTTTATAATAGAAATACATCTTTTCACAAGATGCAGCCATTTCCTTAAAATATCCATCCAAACTCTATTTCAGATTACAAATAATTTCCTAATATTTTTCTTCAAATAATAAATCTTTCTGCGTAATTTTTATTATTTTCTGCAATTAAAAAAAGAGGAAATTTTCTATTCGAAAAACTGTTGTGACAGAACTGTACAACTGCACGTATTCTGCTTTCAGGAATTATTATTATTATTTATTTATTTATTTTAAATACTTACTAGATTACTGAATCAGTTAATTTCTAGACACTATTTTAAACACTAGATTTCCATTTTAAACACTAGATAAACCTTTTTAAAGAATTTTGGTATGTTATGTTTTTTAATTTTGTTTGAAAATAATAAATGTTATGGCAGATATCGAGTGCAACAAGAGAACTGAGCTTTCGCCAGACTCAATAACAAAGAGCCTTTACAAATTGATTTTTAAATAGTAGAATAGTTTATCTATCCAGATTTTATGTACTTTTATTATCCGAGAATCAATAAAAATTACGTAGCGAGAATATATGCCACGATTTAGCTTCCTTGGAGTTACCTAGGATTTGTAAAGAGATGCTTTGCAAAATAATAAAAAATAGGATAAAATATTTCATATTCACAGTTGTCCATTTTGATTAGGGCACTTGTTTTCATTATTTATGTGATTTCGTAAATTTTGTTTATATATTTCATTAAAAATAAATAAATAAATAAATAAAAATTGTGGAAATAATTTTTGTCAATCTTGATAAAGATCTTAATCTTGATAAAGTCGCCGTTTGTGCGATGAATTTATATGACTTATTTATAGATCAGAATTTATATGACTTTTAAATGTACTTTTAGCATAAATTAGTCCAGTTTAATAATAAATCATGTTACTATTTTATCTTTGCATGGGATTTATTTTGATATTTTAAAATAGAGAAGCATATAAAACCAATTTTTTAAGGCTTTGTAAAGTATTACATTTTTTTTTTTTTTAAAGATGACATTTTGAATAAGAATAGCAATTTCAATTTTAATAAAAAATTTCTAATATCATATCATTATAATATCATAAGTGGAAATTTTTTACAAACCAAAATTACTCATATGATCCTCATGGATTAGTATTGTACATTTTTTCACTTTCCAACATAGATGAGAAAATTTTATTACTTCCAGCAGTCTGCCCATATTTCAGAAAAATGCTACAACGAAATTCCAAATATGTTATTGATGTTAACAAATTACATCAGTCATTCCGTTGTTGGTTAGACTACCATATTAGTAGCTCGGCAACTTATTTGTGGTATCTGCTAATAAGATTTCACTTTTCACATTAAACTAATTTTTAACGTACATTTTAGAAATATTTCTGTTTAGTTTATCAAGCAACCTATTTAGATATACATGTACTGTTTAAATAGATATAATGCATTATTTTCCAATGTCAATGGTCGCTTGAATAAAGATTTTGAATACGTTTATATTAACAGCATTTTCATTTACTTTAAGTCAAGTTTAAGAAAACGAAAATTTCCTATTATCTTTAAAAGATTGTTTTATTTGTAAGTTATCATGACAATAATTTATCGTTATTTAGTATTTGGCATCGCAAAGTTTTGTAATGTTTGTACCGCAGTATTGGAATTTTTTTTTTTTTTAATTAAAAGTATGATCTACGGAACATCTACTTCATTTTCATGTTATTAATTATAGCCTATACGTGACGGAAATTCTTTCATGTATCAGAAATATAACTGAAGATTGATTATAATGCTTGTGTGTTTCTCTGAATTTTCAAATGCATAAAAATCACCAAATAGTGTGAATATAACATTCAAGTGTATTATAGCATGTTCGATACTGAATTATCCCTCTGACACTAACCCTCTAATTCCCACTACAAGAAATTGCTTAAGGCTGTTCTTAACTGCTCTGCTCAACAAGCGAAAAACGTTTTGACATATTTACAAATTCATTTTTTAACGGAAAGATATAAAATTGGAAAGCCTGGCCATGGAAGCGATTTGGAATGGAACTGTTTTTTCCATTTTTGGATCATCCATTACCTATTGAGTTATAAGCGAATTCGATCACGTGACAAACCCGTTTTTCGCCCGCTCTTGAGTGCTCGTTCTCCCTTCGCGGGGAAATTCGGTTTAAAACGCCTACTTTGTCATTATTTTTTGAAGAGATCTATCGCGTTTGCAAAAAAAAAAAAAAATTGAAAAAACAGCTCCATGACATATTTTTTGAACAACAACACCACCTAGTTTCATGCATTTTCGAACAAAAATAATTTAAATCTTATGTCAGAAAGTTGCCCTTTTCGATTTCAGAACACCCTTAAGGAAAAAAATATTTTTTAGTCGGAAAATCGAAATAGACGGATAATCGAAACACAGTACAAGACTGTTACTGAAAGTACATTTCAATATGTTAATTTATAAAAAAAAAAGGATCAATTAAAATATTTTTTTATTTATTGTGTACTTTTGTTTATAAAAAGCATAACTGATATGCCTGAATTTTATGTAATACCTGTTTTCATCCAAAGTAATTCATTGTACATTTTTGTTAGCGTTTTGTTTGGGATTTTGCTGCAGCAGGATTATAAATTCTACATAATAAAAGTACTTGGGTTGCATCTACTTCCTCTTGCATCACAAACCATTTAATGCATTTAGAGAGCATAGTCTATATGTCTGAATCCTGGTTGATAATTTTAATATTTATCACATTCACCCACTTCAGGTTTCACTGGATTAAAAACATTTTCAATAATTGTTTCATTCGTAACTCTTCATAACCAATATCATTCTAAGCACAATTAAGCGAGTCTATAATTCCATTCGCAGAAATATTTTCTGGCTGTTGTTCCTGACGCGAGACAAGCATTTTACTAAAAACAGCGACGTCTTTACTCCGGTTTTTGTGCATTTGGATTTTCGTTGTTCGTTTCTGATTAAAAAAAAAAAAAAAAAAAAAAAAAAAAAAGGAAAGAAGGGTTGCGGTTGATAGGTTGATAGAGTGTCGGGTAATCGGAAATTTACTATATAGTAAAGTGGGGACAGATGCCGCAGCTTTTCTTTTCTTCTTGTAAAATGTGCAATAAAGCAAAAAACAACAAACTAAGTACCAGAAATCATTGATCAAACCCTTTAGAATCTAATTTCTATGTTAAACAAGTTAAAACCCTCTTAATAAAGTAGGCATAATTATTTTCCCACAGGTCCTTTTTTAACATAATTTTTTATGTGCTGGATAAGGTGCCGCATGGGGTGTGGGACAGATGCCGCATGGAGAAAAATGCTAGGCTGTTTATTTTTTTTTTCAAGAAAATCCCATTTTTATTTTCTCAAACTACTTTAAATGAAAATAAATACAGTGAAACCCCGATTTTACGTTTCTCAAGGGACTGAGTAAAAAAACGTAAAATAAGGGAAAACGTAAAATACGGGAAATACATTGAAAGCAAAAAATCGTAGAAAAAAACTAAAGGTAGTAAAGATGACTCTTTCAAAAGGTATTACAATCTATATTTTACGAAAAGAACATTATTATACATACCATTTTAAGATCATTTTACTAACACATTTGATTGCGAATCCTGGTATTTAGGTTGAAAATAGTCCGTAATAGTGGATTGTTTTTTAGTCATTGAGTTCAAAATGAATGCAGCATCTTCCAGGATTGAAATACTTTGCAAGTTTTTTTCCTGGTCTTTATGAGAAACAAAATAGTCTTTCACTGTTTGTAAGCTCTTTAATGCAATATTGAAAGAAGGGATGGGCTGAGCTTCTGTTTCTTCTTCTTCATCTTCATCGGTGGACGAAAAGTCCATAACATCGGCTACGGATGGAGCAGTAGCTCTTTCAGCTTCACAGGTTGCTAAATTTTCCGGGATGTAATCGTCGAAATCATAGATAACTGTTTCGTTGTCATCCTCCGAGTATACCGCAACTGATTCCTCATCTGTTCTCGGTTCATTAGATGCTACGAATCCGCTTTCTACAAAACAACGGGAAATGCACTGTTGTGTAACGTTTCTCCACGACGCAGAAATAAAATGCATAGCCTCTAGAACACTTAACTTTAACTTGTAGGCGTCATTTAGGTTTCCATTTTCTATTTCAGCTACAGCTTTCCGGACAAGTTGCTTTCTATAAAAAACCTTGAAAGATCAAATAATGCCGAGATCACAAGGCTGCAATTTGCTTGTGCAATTTGCCGGAAAAAATTCGACATGCACATTAGACAGCTGCCAAAACCGGATGTGCACTGCATTGTTCAATGAGCAAAATTATTTTACGATTCTGCAACTCCATTTTTTTTGTTTAGTTTGCGCAAAAAGTCTTCGAAAAGGGGTTTAGTTATCCACGCATTTTTGTTTGCTTCGTACTTTGTCTGATAACTTCTCACGTTTTTGAAGCATCGTAGGTTGCGCGACTTTCCAACAACAAGAGGCGTCAGCTTCTCACTTCCATCAGAACTGCAGCAAAGTAAAACCGTAAGACGCAATTTAGACATCTTCTCTCCATGGCAGGAGTCTCCTTTAGCAACATAACTTTTATCCGGTAGGAGGTTAAAGAAAAGTCCGGTTTTATCCGCATTGAATATGTCCTTCGGCTTGTATCCTTTGGTCAAATTTGGTAGGTTTTTCTTCCAATCTTCTATTGTAGCTTCACTTACACTTGATGAAATCATTCTCCCGAAAGCGATCTATACACAAGATTATGTCTTTTTTTCATTCGGTCAATCCAGCCATTTGAAGCTGTGAAATCTTTCAAACCACCAAGCCTATCGGCGATTTCTAGAGCTTTTTCTCTTAGTATCGTGCCATTTATAGGTACATTCGCATAACGAGCTTCTTTAAACCACTTTAATGAGATACCTTCCAGCTCGTCGTACGGCGATTTTTTCAATGTTCTCCGTTTCTTGGCATTTTTTTTCTCCGACCTTTCTCGATGTTTTTTTCAATGCATTCTTTTTTCTGTAGTATGGATTGCAGGGTTGTCACGGGGATTCCTTGCAATTGAGCGAACGCTACTTTGGTTCGTGGAATTCATCAAATTGTTTAACAATTTCGGCTTTCTCAGCAATAGAAAAGTTTTTGCGTTTTTTACTCGTCATTTTAGCACAAAAAGGTTAGAAATGCGATCACCGCGTGCTAAACAGCAACTGAATTTGAAAACGTGAAGAAAGGTAAAGACCCCTTTCCCTCTCTGACGAAACAAATGAGCCACCCCATCTGATTGGTAACTGGAGTGTCGCTTCCCCTGCCCATCTCATCCCTACACCAATAAAGTGTGTTGTTTCTTTACTTTGCTCCCCCGCCAGCTATCCGGGGGAGGGGAGGGAGCAGTCCGCGACAGCAGGTATTCAACAAAGGAGGGGGGGGGGGACCTGTTTCAGAAGACAGGAGTCTTTAGAATGCGTTTCTGTTTTCATAGATTGCATAACTTTTAACAACGTGGATTAACTTTAAAAAAGCGCAAAAGGAAAAATTATTGCTTATTTTAGAACATTTTTTCCTTTTTTTACTTTCCAGAAAAAACGTAAAATGCGGGAAATTCCACAAATAACAAACTTACGATACGGGTTAAATTAACATTATAAGTATACGGAAAAACTGGGACCTGATGAAAAAAAACGTATAATGCGGGAAAAACGTAGATTCGGGGGACGTAAAATCGGGGTTTCACTGTAACAGTAAACTTACAAAAATTATATATATCACTAAATTGAGAAAAGTGTAAAATGCAAAAGTGTAATCTCTATAAACAAAACTTAAGACCAAAAGTGAAAATGAAAAGTAAATCATTTCAATTTACATGAATGGATAGCATAATTACGGGAAACAATAGATAGCATAAAATTCCAAAAAAGATATAAATCACTGGTTTACATCCAGGCGAACATTGCAGTTTGCTCTTAATGTAAGTATTAGTTCTATTCTATTTAGGTCCTAGTCTGTTTATTTTTGGCCTTTCTTCTCATTCTTTGATTTTGTATTTTCATTCGCCCCCAATCGCACCACACTACCCGTTGCAAAAGTAAAATAAGCGTTTTTCATGCAGCCGTCGATTGAATTTAATGCATTAAATCCTGTCTGTTTTAGACTTTGCTCATTGATAAGACTCCAGCCACTCAACATATGCAGAGTCATCAAATTCCAATCCAGTTCTGCCATCAGAATCCATAAGAGGAACAATTTACCCATTGTCGGAAGATGACTTATATTTTAGTTTTTTCCTCAAGTAAGGCGTTTTCCAGTTGATCTTTCCCTTATTTTTTTTACACATTTTACTTCCGCCAAATTGTCGTTCTTTGACGCTTTCTAGTTTCTTTTGTTTTTCCTTTCCTTCTTTTTTATTGCTTATAAACTCTGTGCTTGTAATATTTGCATCCTTTTACTTTCTCTTACTTGGCTGTATAGGTCTTTTGACCATTGGGGTAGGAGATATTTTGTTTGACAGTTTAGATGGTGAGAATTGTAAATGGCCTACGTTTTCCTTATTCACATATGGTGAACCAACATTGTTGCTGAGAATATTTTGATAAGTAGCAGAATGCGCTAATATACATTCATTTGAATATAAGTTCTACTTAAATCGCAGTGATGAATTTATTGAACCGAAAAACAAAAATATATTTTGCGGCATCTGTCCTATAGTGGCGGGTAAGATGCCGTGCCGCCATTTTGTATCATGTGAGTGACGTGAGAGAAAAGCAAACACATGTCTGTATTCTACGAGGATCTAGTCTATAGTTGCAATCGATTTTGGGATGAAATCTCTTTTCATTTTTCTTAAAATATGTAATAAAACTTCATTAGAATAATTTTAGCAACTTACCACGCAGGTTCGAGCCATAAAAACTGGCATAAATATGTAAATACTGACAATTAAGCGGTGGAAACGCATACAACACATCAGACAGAACAGAGGAACACTACGAACTTCTAAAATTGGTCTAGGGAACGCTAGTGTCGCCTACGCAATCTCTGCGGCATCTGTCCCACCGCGGTGTCTGTCCCCACTTTACTATATGCCATGTAACAAGAGGGTCACACATCGAACATTTGTAACTGAAAAAAACTTGGTATATTTCCCTTTAAATTCATGTATCACTTATTGTAATATGTGCAGTAGTTTCGAAAATATGATTTTTTTTATTTATTTATTTATTTATTTTTTTAATCGGGTCAATCATTTGTAATAGCCCTGTATATGTAATATGTAAAAATATTGCGGGTGGAGAAGGGTTTTACCCGGAATTCACATCTTATTCGTTTCAAAGGAGAAAAAGAAATTCGACAATCAACTATCAATAATAATTTTTTTTCTTTACATCAGCATTTATTTAAGATTGTACGGAGGGATGGATAACCGAAATTTTAACACATTTAAAAGGTGAGAGTTTAATTTTTTTATCTTTCAAATTTGACAATTATCTGATTTTTGAATGTTGATTTTAATTATTTAAAAAATATAAAAATTTTGATTGCATTTAACTTGTACAGCAAAACCTACTAATACAAAATCGCAAGGAATTTAAGAAAAATCAGTTTTTGTATGTACATCATCTGATATAATTGCATCTGAAAAACAGCAGGAATTTAAAATCAGCCTTTGATAAGGCTGGTTTTAAATTCCTGCTTTTTAAAAAATTTAAACATGTTTCTAAAAAAATATTTTACCCGCTCAAAAATGCGAAACTTTGTGGCCATATTTTTAAACATAAAAATATCATACTTGAAGGAATAATTATTGCAGTTATCTGTAAACGAACAATTGTATTCATTTTTCGATAAAGGAATCAAATTGTGGAAGTTCGGTGGAGTGGAGATCAGAACTTTTGACTATCGCAGAATGTAATATGAATAGAATATAAATAGCTATCTCTGGCGATTTCGTCGGCTGTTAAATCCTGCGTGAGACGAATATGAAAATATCGCTTTCATTTCAAAACTTTATTATTTGAACGCTTTATTGGTGTTTTTATGTAAATAAAGTTTTTAGTATTGTTAATGGACATTCTAAAAAATATTGTATAAGTGTAAAAAATGTAAAAAGTCTATTAGAGTTATCAATGAAAAAAGTAGATGCGTGCGAGGCTTTCTCACTGTAATCTTTGAGATTATTTGTTGATGTATCTTTCATTAACTGCATTTTTAAAATCAAACAACGCGTTTTAAAGATATACAGGGTGTTTCAGAAGTAATGGGACAAACTTTAAGGGGAGGTAAGGGACATCACAAGGATTCAGATTTGCACAGCAACCCAGGGTCGGAAACGCTTGCCTGTCGCGGTAGTGACGACACAAAACACAAGAAAGAAAGGACACGAACGGGGAGAGAAAACTTGTTTATTATTCTTAGTTCTGCAAAAATGCCGGAACAATGCTGGAAAGTGTTGAGGAACTTGTTGCACGCATCGTGGTAGCTGCTGGGGAAGTCCGGGGCATTCCCAGTATTTTCGAGAACATTAGATCTTCCATACGCCGGAGATGCACTGGGTCGTAATTTCGAACACCTACTTTGATGACGATCGTTGTCCCTTTAATGTTCTTTCTTCTTAGTTTTTTGATGTACTAAGGATAATAAACACGTTTTCTCCTCTTATTCGTATCCTGTCTTTCTTGTGTTTTGTGTTGACACTACCGCGCCAGGAAAGCGTTTCCGACCCTGGGTTGCTATGCAAATCTGAATCCTTGTGATGTCCCCTACCTCCCCTTAAAGTTTGTCCCATTACTTCTGGGACACCCTGTATAAGTATTCTACTTCAAAAACCGCTTCCAGAACATTTCGAAAAATACCTCATTCATCGCCGAGTCTTTAGTACACGTATGCCAAACACGTGGCCCGCCGACTATTTTTCTGTGGTCCGCTAAGCCTTTTGCATCGTTTTACTTTAATTTTAATTTAGCTGTTCGAACACGCATGAGGAAAATACGCTTTGCACGAACACTTGGTGGTCTTAATCTTAAAGATGGCAATCATCGAAAACATATGTATCAATTAGGCAAACTTTTTTTTTTCTTTTAATTCAGAATGCTACCACTATTTTTGAATTGTAATATTAGTCTTATTTATTTTGCCGTTAAAACTCTTTTTCTGTTCTTGAGAATATTAGAGAAATATTCCCTCCTGAGAACATTTCTCTTCAGTATATGGCAGCATTCTGAATTTTAAAAAATCCGCTCATCTGGCAACACTGATGTAGGCAGACAGATTTAACTAAATTTTTAATTTTAATTCCAAGAAATTGCGGATACAAAGTTTCCGATCGGAACGTAAGATCATCGGCATGAAAACTTAATGATTCGTAAAATTTTTACTATTTTAGTTATATTGTTTATGGGTTTTATATTGAAACTAGTACTTTTTTTTTTTACACTTTCTTCGATTTTACATCACATTATAAAATAGTATGCTGTATTTATTAAATCCTAAGAAAATGTAAAATTAATAAAATTCGAGGGTAATTAAGAAATTACAGTTTTTTTTTTAATCGAAAACTAAAATTAAATAGCGTTTAAATTAATCGTTTCAAAGTGACACAAATTATCAGTTTTGTGCTTGACACACAAAACCCGAATATGGCGCCCAGGTTCTTCACTTAGGCATTTCTCGAACATATGGATTTTGAATTTAAGTTATTTAATTATATTCATTTCATAAATAATACCTGCGTAAACTTTCTCTCATTTTTTATTGATATACACACGTTTTATTGACATACTCACATACATTCTAGAATTTATATACACTGCTCAAAACAATTAAAGGATATTGCAGTTTTAGGTGGATTTTGTATCTGGTAAACTGTTTAGCTGATTGATACATGGTCGACAGACATAGTAGGTTATATGAGAATAAATTACACATGTTTGGCAGAAAAAAATGCATTTTATTGCGCATTTGTGTACTAAAGGAAAAATACACAATTTGTGCATATGAGAAAAAAAGAATAAGAAAAGGCGTTTTCTTCAAAGAAAATCATTTTCAGTAAGGGATATGGTTTCCACGGGCGGCCAGCAACGTTGAACACCTTTGAGGCATGGACTCAATGAGGCTATTAATGACGAGTTGGGGTATTCTGCCCCACTCTTCCAGAAGAGCTCTTTCCAGTTCTTGGGGAGTTTGTGGGGGTTGTTGGCGGCCAGAAACTCGTCTTCCTAGAGCGTTCCAAACGTGCTCGATTGAACTCATGTCTGGAGAACACGCTGGCCATTCCATTCGAACGATTCCTTCCTCGAAAAGGAAATCCTCCACCAGGTTTGCACGATGTGGCCTGCAGTTATCGTCCATTAAAATGAAGTTATCTCCGATTGCTGCAGCGTAAGGGACTACAATAGGTCTGAGGATCTCATCCCTATATCGGCGACCAGTCAGAGCTTTATCTCGAATGATGTAGAGGTCAGTGCGCCCGTCAATGGAGATGCCACCATACACCAACACTCCTCCACCGCCAAATCTGACACTTTCGTGCACGAACGCAGGATTATTCCTACTGTCACGGTCCCTCCAGATCAAAATACGCCTATTATCCGGATGCACAGAAAAACGGGACTCGTCAGAAAACAGAATATTGCTCCATTCATTTCTCCTCCAGTTGACATGCTCGGTTGCCCACTCCCTGCGGTCGCGACGATGCCTTGACGTTAATCTAACACATACCATCGGTCGGCGAGCATACAGACCTACAGCATGGAGCCGGTTTCGGACAGTCTGAGTTGAAATCGTGGTGCCTGTAGCCGAGCGAAGGTGTTGTTGAAGAGTAGCGTTCATGGTTCGGTGTCTCCGAGCTGTTAACGCTAAATACCGATCTTCATTGGGCGTTGTTGCCCGTCTACGACCTTGCCCTGGTCTTCGGCCTGCACATCCACTCTCCAAAAAACGGTTCCAGATCCTGGAAATGACACTTTGTGACACTCCAATGGCTTGCGCTACTTCGGCTTGAGTTCGGCCCCCTTCTAACATACCAACAATTCTCAAAGCTTCTGAATCTGTCAAATGACTTCGCTGAGACATCGTACTCATCGAAACAAAGCAATCACTGAATGCCGATCATCCTTGTCTTCATTCTCTTTTATCCAGTTGAAAGTCAAATCTCATTCGCGACGTTTTTGACGTCGAACTCAAAATTTGCATACTCCACAGTTTGAAAACCAGAAAAATTTGCATTTGTGATTCTCTTCTATTTTCGGCAAAAAAAATTTCGTTTATATCTTTATTTTATATAAAACTTCAAATATCCTTTAATTGTTTTGAGCAGTGTATAAAAGAAGTTCTCTACCAGTATGAATAAATATGATTAACTGAAGTTGAACATCGCAGATTTTTTTTTAAAGGTATCATATCATTATATTAAAAGAAAAACTGATATGTTTGATATGCACACTCTGTTGGTGTTTGGAAAAAATGTAACATTAAGAGGTGCTACAGTACAAAGTATAAAGAAAACTCGCAAAAAACTAAACTGTTAGAACTGAAACTGATTTTTCTTAAAAGAGGAATAAAGTTTTTCGCCAAGCCTATTGAAGAAAATACATTTTCTTTATAAAACTAATTATTGTCTTTATTACATTAAAAACCCCGCGAGATGAAATCATTCACCGGAAGAAATAGATTGGTTGATTTTGGTTGATTTTGTGACGGCCGATTATCTACACTAGGGATATAGGCCCGAGGGAGAGTGCCCTTCGTGGGGGTCTTTCTAAGGGAACCTAACCCGTATTAACGCATGGAAATCCATGGTTCGAAGAAAACCACGAAAACTCCGAACGATTAAGCCGACGGGCGCGATTGGGATCGAACCCAGCACTTCCCGTCTACCAGTTTCGAGAGCAGAACCTCTCAGCCACTGGTGGGGCCCGGAAGAAATAGAAGAAATAGTGTTCAGAGCAGTTAAATAAATTTGAAAATACTACAAGCATAAGTAACATTACTAGACAACATTATACTATACTAAATCCGGATAGATTTATAAAAGCCAAAAATGTGGTAAAAACTTATGATGCTTATAAACTTGTATTATATTCCTATGAACATGCTGAATCATCGATTATCTACAAAATATCTTTAAAATTTGGTGATAAAGATAAAAAGATACTATACTTCCTTATATAGAAATTTAACGGCTTTCCATCATAAAGTTTTAATTGTTATTTTTAACAATTAAACAAAATTACCAAATTCATTTTAAATCGACAATCACTCTGGATCATTAAAAGACGCGCAATAGACAAAGTACCTGGAGTTTTCATTTAAAATTACAAAGCACCCGAGTAAACACTCAAGGGAAATTTCATAATGCTATATTGTTATTTGCCAATATTGGCACTTTAAAATAGAATTTATTATATCGACGATAAAATTTTCAAAAAGAAAATGTACTTCATTTTAAAGATTGCCAGGCATTATTACAAAAATCAACGGAAAGGAAATTTTTTGAATATATTAATAATACATTGAAAAATGAATTTAAAGAAGATTTTTCAATTTCCAGAAATATAGAAATCAAATTCATATTTAAGGTTTGATTAGTTTATTCAAACAGAGCAAAACATGTCCAAATTTCCTTCTCTTCATTTTGGAAATCAATTTAATCTATTTCTTCACCTCTATAAAGTTTAATGTTGAAATTCTTGTTTAGAAATTATTACTACAGTTAATTAAAATTCAGTATACAATTCCACATTATAGCAAAAATACATATGGATATGGGGTTTCCAAATTTCTGTAATTATTTCTCAATTGGTCGTTTTTTTTTTTTTTTTTTTTTTTTTTTTAAGTATAGTATGAAATTAGTCATATTTTAGCTATATTCCGTGTCGCACTTTTGTACGACATCGTTGCGTAGCTGATGACCTTTTGCTATTTTTTCAAGGGGGGGGGGGGGGACATAATTTGGACCACAATTTAATAAGAAAATTTCGGATTATTATTATTATTATTTTAACTTGAAAAATATAGAAGACGGACAGCTGTGCTTTAACTAGATAAAAATTAGCAGACCAGCGTGTATAATAAAATTTAAAAACAAATACAATTTAGAGAATTTAATATATATATATATATATATATATATATATATATTAGATTTGGTTGATAAAAATAATTTCGAGTATTTTGTTGAAGAATACGATAAAATAAACTTGTGAATAGCAGCAACCGAGAATTTGGCGTTGACTGGGTGACCTGGGACCTGAAGTGCGGAAACGGAGCGCCGTAACACAGACCAAAATATTAGCTCGATTGTTCTGTGCCATTGACTCATTATATATTATTCGATGAAATTATTATTGTGAGAGATGTCTTTGGTATTAGAGGTCGACCAAAAATTCGGTTTCGTTTTCGGCGAAAATGCTGTCGACAATTCGGTCAAAACTATCTGTATTTCAAAAATTTCGTTTCTTTCGGAAATTTTCAGCATTACTCATTGATTTCAGCTGTATCGGCTCAAATGACAAACTCTTTATTTATTGCTATGAATTTCACTGTTTATATTTATCCGTCATGACTGACTCAAGACGTGAGTGCAAATTATAAAATAAATAATGCATATATGCTTAAACTTTGAAGACGCTTTTCACGTGCTCATTAAAATCTTCAGATTTAACAGTAATAGACAATTTTAGCTTGAAACCGCAGAAGTGTTTCCAATAATCTTTAAGAAAGTTCTACTATAGCAGACGATCATTTTCAAAAATTAATTTAATATATAAATCGAGGTGTGTATACCTAAAACATATTTTAATATAATGAAGTTCGTATAATTAGGAAATCATTCTGTGTCGTGCATGAATTAATGACATTTTATTTTATATGAAAATAAAAAGTTTTGGTGAGAAGCACAGAGAGCCAACTTGGGCCACATGTGTAATTAACAATTATGCATATTTAATAAACACTATAATTAATAAGTAATTATGTTTATTTATGTATGTATTAATAACTTGTAAAAAAATTTATGGACATTTTCGTTTTCGTTTTCGGCCGAAAATAGGGAGTTTACCGAAATTCGTTTTCGGTTTCAGTTTCGGTCTTAAAAATCTGCTTCGATCGATCCTTAGTTGCTATAGTAACTTTGAAAAATTACGTGAATATTCTTTAATATGGCTGTGTTTTGTATGTACAAATTTTATTCTGTGCATTGGTAATTAATGTTTTTTAATTGTAGCCCATGGCTTTGTTTATATTGCTTAATTTGGCAGGCGGTAGTAAACGAGTTTGACATGCCTGCTTTAGTATGTGCACAGAAAAAAGGATGTTGAAATCAGATATATATATATGACGGTTTTCACCTATTCTGTTATTTTCACCGGGTTTATACCCTAGTCTTCTTTAAAAACCTGTGCTTCTATAGAAAAAAAAGTGTTTATATACGATTCCTTGGTATTTGAGTAATAATGGAGATGTATATAAGTGCATATAACTAATTTCATAACAATAAAAACGCTCCATTGAGAATTCTACATTTTTACAGAAAATAATCTTAGTACTTATCTCACCGTATCTCACACATTTGCGTATTGAATAAAACTCGACAATATAGGAAAGAAAAAAAAAAAGATTCTTCTCTCCCCTTCCTTTTCAGATTGTTATCATCTGTACGACCGGTCACTAATCTATTTAAAGACATGACTGTGAGGGGAGATATAGCAAGTTACTTTTAGTTGCACGTTCACAGTAGGTGATGGTCTGCATTTTAGAGGGTAAGAAATGACTTGTTTTTTCGCGTGTCTTTCCAGTTGCCCACGTTTCATACCCCCCCATATACTTCCTTCCCCTCCCGTCAGATCGCCACCAAGCCGACCCGGGGAGGGGGGGACATTCGCATTCCCACCCTCGGAGCAATGAGATCCCCCCGCCGGAAGATTTGTGTTTTCAGTTGTCAAAAAGTGATATTCCCCCACCCCCGGAACTATGATGTCCCCTCCCCGGAGCCACAGAAATCCCTGCCGGAGAAAAACTGAATTCAACACTGTATTTACGTGAGTTAGAACGTGGACAGACATACGGCCAGACAAACCGAATTCATATGTTGGAAAGTGTTAAAAAAGACAGCGTACAAAAAATTACAATAATACATCTAACAGCGGTTAAAATTCAAGTTTTTATTCGATACTCTTAAAATATTTCCAGATTTTTACGAATTGGGATCTAAAAATACGAGTTTACAAACCAATTTCTTGATTTTATCACATTCAACTGTATTTGAACTAATTCCGTTTTCCTGTCGTGTCCATTGGACTCGTCTGGTAGGCGGAGGATTAGGTTGGTTGTGTTTATGACGGCCAATTATCAACACGAGGGATGTAGGCCCTAAGGGGGGGGGGGGGTACCTTCCGTGGGGGTCTTTCTAAAGGAACCTAACTCGTATTTTCGCAAGGAAATCCAAGGTTCGAAGCAGGGATGTAGTGGACGGTATATGGGGTATACGCCGTATACCCTCTGGATTTTTTTAAGGAACACCGTATACCCTCTGTTTCTCAAGAAAGCTATAGTATATACACTCCAGGGTATACGCTCTGCCTTGAGCGTATACCCTCTGCTTAGAGAGTATACCCTCTGTTTTTTTTACGACTACACCACTGGTTCGAAGAAAACTCCGAACGATTAGACCCGGCGGGCGCGATTGGGTTCGAAACCAGCAGCTCCCGTCTATCAACTTCGAGAACGGAACCTCTCGGCCACTGGTGGGGCGGAGGGCTAGGTGTTATTGAGTTGTCGTTACGGAATTAAATTAGAATGTTTAAAAAATTGTATAGATGGCAGCAAAAAACCTTTAACATTTCCAAAAAGTACAAATTTCTACTACAAAAATTTCGCCCTTCCTTGAAAATTCTAAGTGCACACAATTGTCTTTCATAGTGCTGCCATCTGTTTCGAAATGATAAATATAAATTTGTTGCTTGTTAGTGGCGCAATCAAATTGGAAATTTTTATTTGAGCAAAAGTTTAATTTATCATCTTCTAAAAAATACTTAAAATTTCATAGAAGAAGCTTTCAAGCTCAAATACTGTCGTCGGACGTTTTCTTTCTGACGGTGAAAACTGAATTTTTATATTAACCCTTTTAGGTACTTTTTTTTTAATGTTTAATTTTGGGGGAAATTACTTTTAGGGCGATTCCATGCGGAAAGTCACACACGTAACGCGGGCTTTAATTTGCATTTATTCAATTAATTATTATATTTTAATGTTAATTCCGATTTTAGGTGGTATGGTAAATAAGTTATTGACATATTTTTTAGTTTAAATGTGTGTAAGTAAAACTCACAGAAATATATCATTTAATTTCATACTCAAAATGTGCTTTTTCTCTGAAGTAGAAAAAAAGCACATTTTGAGTAATGAAATTAAATGATATACTTCTGTGAGTTTTATTGCCACACATTTAAATTTAAAAATATGCTAATAACTTATTTACCATACCACTTAAAATCAGAATTAACATTAAAATTTAATAAATAATTGAATAAATGCAAATTAAGGCCTGCGTTACGTGTGTGACACTCTCCACGGAATCGCCCTTTACCATAATTTCCGGCGTAATAATCCGCGGATCAATCATTTTTCGACACAAAAAATGTTCTTAATAAAATGTAACTTTTTAAATCGCGGTAAATATTTGGCTTCAATAACTAAATAAAATTTCTGGCTTCTAACAGAATTGTTTGATCCGCGGATCATACGCCGTAAATTAGAGTACATTTTAAACATTGCCAGTAGTTATCTAAATTACAACAATTAAGTTTTTCTGAAAGCTAAAGAATATAGTTATTTTACGTATTATTCATAATATGACAATAGTGTTAAAAATAAACTTAAGGCGAATAAACGCACAGATACGAACCTGCTTAAAAATATAACCTGCTATTAAAAATAAAGCTAAAAAAATGAGATTACATGACGGTGAAGATCTACGTGATCCACGGACGTATATCAACAACTACATTCTTGTGTCAAACGGCAGAATGGAGCCCGTTTCATTATAGGAATACCGGGGTACCAGGTAGGTTAGTTACCTCGATAGATTATGGCAACTGGGCTGCAGCAGAAAGTTAGTAGGGTTGATAGATACTGTTATGAATCGCTATTTTGGCGCAAACGTATTTTGTTTATGTAAAATTAATGAATTCGTTTTGTTCCAAATCGACTGTTTTATTCGAATTCGAACAGATAAAACCAAGATATGTTTTTATTTACATTTCCATATTGCGTTTGTTATTAAATCTCATTTCACATTTATTAATTGAATTTGAAACTGATAACGCTTAGAAGAAAAAACAATATTTGATCACATACATATTTATTAATTATACTTCATTTATGTATTATGTATATATTTTTAGCTATTTGAATTATTTATGATAAAGGTTTCTCCATTTTCATATTAGAATGTGACACAATTTAAAAGCAGTAAAAACTCGTATCAAATGATAATATTTTTTTTTTCTTTAATTCAAAAAGTTGTTTTTTTTATGGAACTGCTTGTGTAAAATAGAAATTGTAGTAGGAGGACGTGGGGGCGTAGTGAAGCACTTAAAGACAATTGCAATTTTACGAAATTTTATAGGAAATTTTACACTACACAATTTATACTACATGACTTTTTTTTTTTTCAAATTTTTATTCTTGAATTTCTGTGATGTATTATTAAAGGTGTAACATAATAGTAAAAAAATTATCACTTTACCCCCCCCCCCCCGAACTGCAAAAAATCATGTAAAGAAGTGAACTTGTTTATATTTCACTTTGCCCTATATTGGGGGGGGGGGGGGTAAAGTGAAATATAAACAAGTTCACTTCTTTACATGATTTTTTGCAGTTCTATGATAATTATGCTGATCCACATAAGAAACGAATTTGTCCATGTCTGAGTTCTTCCATTTTACACACCTTTCGTGTATTTCTGTATAGTATAAAAGACTTATATCATCAGTTATAGGCCACACATAAACATCCTTTTTTTGTCTGTATGGTCGCATGAACTTAACTGAAAAAAAAATGTGATGCATTTTACGAGGTAAACTAAATTATTTTACTAACAAACTGCTTCTTAGTTACATGGACCTTAATCTGAATGTGACTCAAGAGAAAATCCCCCATTCTTTATTTCACTCAGTTCAACCTTTTCTGGAACAAGCTATTTCAAGAATATGCACATGACTGGCTCTAGTCCATTCTATGAGTTCTGAATTGTTAGTATGTGTCTTATGCATATCAATTATAAGTAAAACTGCATAGGCGTAACTTGGGCTCTAAGACTGGGGGGGCAAAAATTTTAAGGCCATTTTTTTAAAAATATTTATACCCTCCCTCCCTATCACCACACACATATACTTAAATTAAGACGTCTTTTTTTTTTACCGCGCAAAAACACCCAGGTTTTTACTGATTTTGTAGATATTTTCATATTTTTTAGGTTATAAAAATAGTTATACTCGTCTGAACATTTCGAAATTTTTGCAGGTGACGTAAATCTGGTCTATCGAAATGCTCTAAAAAGTTTCTGTTAAAATACGCACGTATAGTTACTTTTAGAATAGAAAACATATCGTCACCGTGAGGCGCGAAGTAACCTCCGTGCCGGTATATTTGAAAGGGTTAAAATCCTTATTTTTAAAAGCCGATTATAACATCGATTAGCAGAATGCTTCACCTTTAAGAATATTTTTGGTTTTGTCGGTACCTCTAAAATTGTGCCCTGAAGGGGCGAAACCGCGACGAAACACTCAGATTTTTTATTTCCATCGAATTTTTCACATATTTTATCTTGTAAAAAATATTTTATACCCGTCCGAACGTTTCAAAAATTTTGTAGGTTATATAAATCTGGCCTATAGAGATGCTCTAAACAGAAAAAAAAAGTATGGTGTGTAAAGTAAAAAGTAAAGTGTGTTAAAGTATGGACTTTTTTTACTTTTAGGGTTAGAAAAATATCGTCTCCATAAAACGCGAACTGCTCTGAGCTCGCCAGTGTATTTGAAAAGGTTAAAATTCATATTTTTTAAAACCATCGATTAGAAGGTTTTATCTTTTAGAGCACATTTTTAATTTGTCGGTACCTCTAAAATTGCGTCCTCGAGGGGACGCAACAGGACAGAAAAACGCTTCACGGAAAAAACGAGCCTCTTTGGAAAAAAAAATTCGAAGGATTAACTGTGATATTTTTTCCATTGATTGCGGCATTTGAGACATAAGAGTACGATCTTATAGAACATGTCATCCGTTTTTAACTTAACTAAGCAGTTTGACTGATGTAAGTTAATAAATAATGACAAAATACTCCCGAAATTCCTTCTTTTCGAACTTCATTTTCTCCCGATGCATAAATAAGGCTTCTGCGCGTGCGCCACCACTTTTTCCCTTTCGCAAGGGCAGAGATGAGTTATTAATGAGAGTGATTTGCGAATTTTAATTAATAACTCAACTAATTATTAGAATTTTAAAATTCTGAAGTCTCAGAAGAGACTTTGGGTTACTTTCATAAAAATTGTCATCTTCGTACTTACGCTAGATTTTGCTAGCCATCGCATACACAGAAAGACAGACACACACACACAAAGCGAAACTTTTTTTATTAGTATAGATTGTCCTCAAATTGGGCGAGCTTTTTTGACATTTCCCCTTAATAATTCATTTGATAATTATTTCTTCTTTTTCATACTGATACACATTTATTAAGGGGAAAAAAACAAAATTAGCATACAGGAGAAATTTGAAAGGGATTGATTGAAAAAATAATTCGTATGCGACATCTTAATCATCGGTTAGATTTTAGAGCTGTTTAAATCTAGTAACATTAATAGTTCATTTTTTTTCAACTGGCGGTAAACTGTTATAGTCCACTAATTTCCAGGGAAATTCCAGATAACTCGTTTTTCCCACTCTTTTCGTTCTTGACTATCAAAGCTCTGAAACAACCTCAAATGTAGTGTGAAAAAAGTAATTAAGTGGGGAGTTCAGAACCCGTTATCAGAGAAACATTCTGAAAGTCAACCGCCATTCTTAGCGAAAAACACTTTTGATACGATCCCATTCATTCTGGTTTAAGATGAATCCAGATAATTTAGCAATACGAAAATTTAAATTAAACACTGATTTTAATGTTTATTATAATTCGAATGTTTTCAATTTTTCACATTTTCTAAGTGGGCTCCCCTTAAAGACCGAAATAAAAATATTCAGTATTTTTATATAATGTTTTTACTTTCAAAATATTAAATACAAAATTTTATGTAATTTATAGTATTTTGATGGAAGAATGAAGAAAAAAATGTCAAGTTTTCTGCTTCGATTTATCTAAATCATATTTCCTTTTTTATCATATTCTTCAATTGTACTTAAGGCTGGTCTCAAATCCAAAGGGTCAACTTTATGACACAAGTTTTCATTTATTTTTGTTCGGAAAAGCATGGAATAGGCAGGTGTTGTTATTCAGAAACTATGTAATCGAAATACGTTTTCCATTCTTTGGTAAACGTAAATGATCTTTCAGAGAATACCATCAATTGGAATTTTGAACCGAATTTCCGGACGTAAGGAGAAAACCAGCCAGAAAACCATAAAAAAATCATCAATTATGTATTATTTTGTTCTAAAGAAAACAAGTGGGCAACTGTGATGTGCAGAGGATTTTGTTTAATATCTCTTTCAAAACACTTTATCCTTAAATTAACAAACCAAAATTGTTAATAGAAAATTAATAATTCCTTGCATAAATGGCAGCACTATTATATTTAGGAATGCGTCCCCCTGAAAATTATCCACTCCCATATTTCAGTTTTTTATATATTATACAAAATTTAAAACAAAACGGATATTTCTATCAAAAATTATCGCGTTACGTATATACATACGTATATACAGAACATGCGGGCACATTAGCTATCAAGCTTTGATAGTCTGGGAGCTAACAAATAAACGGTAATAAAAGCTAAATGATAATGCATGTAATTAATAAATAGACGTAACCAAATGCGTAAAGTTTTTTTAAAAATCAGATTAGCCATTTTTTTCACGGAGCCCTTGTTTCCCCCCCCCCCCCCCACACACACACACAAATTCAGCTCACCTTAAATTCATAAAATTCTTATTATGTGTTATGAACTATGTCAAAGTTTAAAATCGATCGGTTCTTTAGTTTTCCTAATTTTAACAAATTCCCGTCAATTGTCTGTACGAAAAAGCATCCCTTTTATGTTTAAAAATCGATTTTTTCATAAACCGGAAAGTTGTGGTCCGATTTTTTTTTTTTAATTTAGATTTTACGAATCAGCGTATGAAATAACATCCGGATGCGAAAGAACCAAATTTGTAAAATCAATAGTTAAAAAAATCTGTACTGCGATTATGTACAAACATTATAAGTGTTAAAATAAATAGGGTTCTTACTGATTAATACTAAAAAATAAATAGAACTATATTCCAACTATAATATTAACCTAAATAAGTAAATAGCAAAAATTAATATTTTATGAAGAATTAAATAATAATGAATATGTAACATGGTTCATATACTGGAGAACAAATACTATTCCAGCACACTTTTAGATACGTGCATAAAAATGGCATAGAATAAACACATAAGGAAAATAGTGACCACATTGATTATCTATTTCACAGAAATCTTATCAGATCTTTCATATATAATAAGAGATATATTAAGAGCACAGAGCTTTATTTTTTTCTTTAACTGAAAGGAAAAAAAAGATATTTAATTTAATGATAAGAATTTATCATTACAAGAGCAGGAGTCAGGAATAAACTAAAGTAGAAGGAAAATGGGGGTTCTGCTTCACCAGGAGCCAAGAGCCGGGTGGAGGGCGGGGTTGAGTGATTGACAGGTGGGAGGAGTCGAATGATTGACAGGTTAGGGGAGATAAGAAAGTGATGGACAAGTGGGCGGAGTCGAGACAGATAGGCGCCCGCGCGTCATGCTATAGTAGAGGGGTTAAAACAAAGAAGCGATAATGAAAAGTGTACTGTAAGAGAGGGGTTAGAACAAAGGATAATGTTCATGAATCAATAAAAGTATAATGAATTAATAAAAGTCTACTGTAAGAAGAGTGTTAATGAAGGAAAGTCTGTTGTAAGAGGAAGGTAGAACAAAGAAATGAATGATTTGGAAGGATGAGGTCATTAGAAAAGATCGCATGCAATTAAAAAATACTTACCACGGAGCAGCGTCGAGACACGTCCTACCTGTATGACATCCACCGGGCTAATGAACGAAGAAGCGTGCAACAACCGGTTTCATCTAGATAAGGAGCTGGCTTCTGATTGGTCGAGAGTCGAACCTAGGTGGCAGCACCATCGCTTTCACCTGAGGGCACGAACACCAGCGCCCTCTCTTGAGAGGATGATTCACTTACCTGCGATGTCGTCATCCTATTTGAATAGATTAAAAGAAGTGTTTTCTAAGAGTTGAATCATTCTTCATTATGCCTTTGGGCGAGGAAGTCATTAGTGTCGTCTGTTTGTATAGTATAGTGTGTGTTATTTTTTCTTTAATTTATATTTTAACTGGAAGTGATAAGTTTGCATTTTATTTTATTTTAAAATTAAATGATACAGGAAATTTATCTTTTTCTACCTAAGCATGTTTTCTAAGACTTCACATTCTTGTTGTCATGGAGGAATCATACAAGAACCCAGCTGCAGTAGGAAGTTTTGGCGGTGTCGATGCACTCTATCGTGCTGTTCAAGGCAAAGTATCCAAGAAAACCATTCAAAAATGGTTAAGTGGGGTCGACTCGTACACGCTTCACAAACCAGTTCGAAGAAAGTTTTCAACGAATCGCGTGATTGTGTATTCGATCGATCAACAATGGCAGACTGATTTGGTGGATCTTAACAGCCTGCAAAAACATAATCAAGGTTTTCAATATATTTTAACCTGCATAGATATTTTATCAAAATATGCATGGGCGATTCCACTGAAAACGAAACGAGGGGTGGAAATTGTGAAAGCCTTCGAAACTATATTTTCAACGCGAAAACCCAAGTCTTTGCAATCGGATGCTGGAAAAGAGTACAAGAACAAACATTTTCAGAAATATTTAAAGCAACAAGGAGTTCGATTTTTCACAACGAATATCAATACGAAAGCTTCAGTGGTCGAACGTTTTAACAGAACTTTAAAAACCAAAATGTGGAAATATTTCACTCATAATCATACTTATAAGTATATTGATGTGTTAGACTCCCTCATGCAGAGTTATAACCACACACACCATTCGAGTATCAAGAGAGCTCCTGCTGACGTTACACCTGAGAACGAAAGCGATGTTTGGTTGACTCTTTTTGGAGACTTACAAGATGTGAAAAGAAAACCCTGCGTGTTTCGAACAGGTGAAATCGTTCGCGTGTCGAAACAGAAATTAACCTTTGAAAAGGGATATGAAACCAATTGGACTGAAGAATTGTTTGTGGTGGCTGAATGTGTTTCAAGACATCCTCCCGTGTATCGAATTAAGGATTTGATGGACGAACCCATCCAAGGCACGTTTTATGCTCAAGAATTGCAAAGAGTACAACCGAAAGAAAACTTTGCTATTGAAAAGGTTTTAGAAAAACGAACACGAAAAGGTCATGTGGAATACAAAGTAAAATTTAAAGGATATCCTGTAAAATTTAATCAATGGATTCCTTCCTCAGATTTATTTTCCCTATAAAACCTTTGTTTTCGTCTTTGAATCCTCATTTAGAAACATGTCGTTCTACGTGACGTTACCTTCTGACAGTTCATTGAATTATTTCCCAGAGAATAAAATTTCTCACTTTGTTACAAGACTGCCTTCTGCTTTAGATTTGAAAGGCGAGTGGGAAGTGGGTTTAACAGAACTCATTTATCCCCACATGTTGGAATAATATAACGAAATATACTAATGGATATGAATATGTTTTAGGAGAGAATATCGAATGGAAGACCTAGACATGAAGCAGAATTTGAAATAGGTGCATTTGAAGTGAAAAAAGTTAGAATTCCACCGGGGTTTTACGAATCTTCTAACGATATTATTAAAGTAATCAACTATCAAAAATTCCATGATAAAATTTCGCTTAATTATAATAAAAATTCTAAAAAAGTACGAGTGACTTTTAAAAAAAATGCACCAATCAACTTTGATTCAGGATTAGCAGAAAGTTTAGGATTTCCACCTGGTAATGTAGGAGAACCTTTTGCAGGTCATTAAATGTCTTTTGATAGTCCCTTCATAGCCGACCCTCATGCGGATTTTAAATTAATGTACATTTACAATGATCTTGTCGAACCTCAAATTGTAGGGGATACCGTTGCCCCGTTACTTCGAGTGATCCCCGTGAAAGGACAAGACGGTAAAATGATTCACGAAACGTTTGACAGACCGCATTACATTCCCATCACTCGAAAGAATTTTCAGACAATTGAAACAGTTATAAGGACGCACACAGGTCGATTAATGTCATTCGAGCGTGGGAAGTTGATCGTCAAACTTCATTTCCGTCAAAAGTATCTCTCATAATGATTGTACCTTATCAGTGTTGTGTAAAATCTTTTGAAGATTATTACACTCAGCAATCCGGTAACGGTTTAAATTACTATCATGGAACTACACTGCAGAAAGGTTATGGAATCGGTGGACTGTTTCGTTCTTTGTTTCGAGCCGCGGTTCCTCTTTTCAAATCAGGAGCCAAAGCGGTCGGTAAGCAATTGTTATCGACAGGAGTAAATGTTTTGAACGATGTGACACGCGGTGAAAATGTCAAAGTGGCTGCCAAACGCAGGTTGAAAGAAGCAGGCCAAACTTTAACAGATAAAGCCGCCACCAAGATGAAGACCATGATCGGCTCTGGACGACGCAATAAAAAGCGGAAGAAATCAAGCAAAGTCATCATTCGACGTAAAGCCAGGAAAGTGGAAGCACGTGATATTTTTGCTTAAAGATGTCTGGACTTATTCATAAAGATTCTATTGCCTGTGCTAAATCAGAACTGGATTTATTTTTAATTCCACCTACTCAAACAGCTATTGAAAAGGTATATTTTGTTGAATATCATCCCCTTGCGAATATTCATGACGGAGTACCTGTGGAGTTTAATGTTCCCGGAAATGGAGAAGATTACATCGATTTATCCTCATCCTATCTTTATGCTAAAGTGAAAATTACTCGATCCGATGGTTCAGCTTTAACCGACGTGGATCATGTAGCTCCAGTTAATTTATTTTTACAAGCCTTGTTTTCACAAATTGATGTCAGCCTGAATGAGAGAGCGATCTCTTCTTCAAACAACACCTATCCCTATCGTGCTTATATCGAAACATTACTGAATTATGGAGAAGATGCCAAGAAAAGTTTACTGGGATGTGAGTGTTTTTTCAAAGATGAGAAATTGGATACTGTGGACCCTACCACCGGTGAAAACCCCGGATTGAAAAAGCGTTACGAACTAACTAAAAATAGCAATTCTTTGGATTTGATTGGACCTTTACATTGTGACATTTTTCAACAAAACAGATTGTTATTAAACATGGTGGATTTGAAAATTAAACTGATTCGCAGCAAACCCAACTTTTGTTTGATGGCTGTAAAACCTTCAGAATCTACCACACCCGAACTCAATTACAAAGTGATTTTAGAACAAGCTTCTCTGTTTGTACGGAAAGTAAAAGTATCTACAGGGTTCTTGCTAGGACATGCAAAAGCCTTAGAAAAAAGCTCTGCTAAATATCCCATCGATCGTGTGTTGTGCAAGACTTATTCAATATCCAGCGGAAGTCGATCTTTTATGCAAGATAATGTGTTTTCGGGAACCATGCCGAAACGTGTTGTTATTGGATTGTTAGAAAATGCATCTATAAACGGACAATATAATTTGAACCCCTTCCACTTTTATCATCACAAAGTCAACTTTTTAAGTGTTTACATCGATGGTCAACCGGTTCCGAGTAAACCTCTCGAACTGAATTTCGAAGAAAACAACTATATAACAGCTTATCATCGTTTGTTCACGAGATTTAATCACGATGCTGGTATTTATCTAGCACGAGAAGAATTCGCTGATGGACATACCTTGTATGCATTCGATCTAACACCGGGATCTCTGTGACGGACCCCATCTGAATTTACAACATCAAGGAAATTTACGAATCGAAGTTAAATTTGCTGAAGATTTGAAGACAACACTTTCTGTGTTGGTATATGCAGAATTTGAGAACATTATAGAAATTTCGAAATCACGGCATGTTTTATGTGATTTTCCCAACTGAATGAATTCTTTACAAATCGACAAGATTTTATCACGTGATTCCAAGACCCGAAATTGTTTTTTGGGTGTGTTTGCAAGTGATCAACTACCGAGAAGAATTCAACAGTATCCTGCTTCTTTCATATGCAATGTTGACAAGTCATCGGAACCTGGAAGTCATTGGGTCGCCTTCTACTTGCTTTCACCTGATGAAGCGGAATTCTTCGATTCTTATGGAAACGCACCTGCCTTTTCTCGAGGACCTGTATCCAACTATGCAACTTATTTTTCACAAGTGACATTTAATCCACACATCTTGCAAAGTCCTGTCACGGCCATTTGTGGTCAATATTGTATTTTTTATTTGTATTCTCGATGTCGAGAAAAAACTTTAAAAGATATTTTATCTCATTTTGTAACGAAAAATATCTCGAACGATCGAAAAGTGTTTAATTTTGCCATGAAACGATTTCACGTGTCTGTGAATTTTTTTCAATAAATAGATATTTAAACTAAACTTTTTTAGTCTCTGTGTTTATTCTGTGTTTGTTTTTCCTGAAGAACGTCATGAATCACGAGCTTGTTGATTTTCCACGTTTTCAACACCCGTTTACTGTCACCTGTGCAGGACCAACACAAGTTGGGAAGAGTTGCTTTTTAAAAGAGTTTCTTTATTACAGAAGGGAAATGATTCACCCTCCACCTCAGAAAGTGATTTGGTTTTATGGTATTTATCAAGATCTGTTTAATGAAGTCACCTTCGTAGAAGGGTTTCCTTCTAATTTTAAAGAATATTTAGGAACGAGATCTTTAATTATTCTCGACGATCTCATGACTGAGCTTGAAAATGATAAGCGACTCACCTATCTATTTTCAAGGGGATGCAATCACTTGAACATGAGTGTTATTTTTGTAACACAAAATTTATTTCAATAAGGGAAAGAAATGAGAGATGTCTCTCTCAACTCTCAATACTTGATTGTGTTTAAAAATCGACGTGATCAAAGTCAAATTATGCATTTGGCGCGACAATTATATCCTGGCAAAACAAAATTTTTTCGTGAAGTGTTTGATGATGCAACGAAAATACCTTTCTCATTCCTTCTCATTGATTTAAGGAACCAAACAGATGAAGGAATGCGATTGAGAACGCAGATTTTACCCAATCAAATTCAGTACGTCTACCAGTTGAAATAAATAAGCGAGTCATTTAGTTTTTTGTTTAGTTTGAAAAATGACTTTGATGTGTCAACAGCTGCGTGATTTGAAGCTCATCAAGACGTGTCCTAAAGTATTACGTAAACAGTTGTTTAAAATATTACCTCTTCGTTCCGTGAAAGCCATCTGCGAGTGTAGTTTGAATGTTTTAAAAGGAAACATTCCACTTTCATCTCAACAGAAAAATTCTTTAAGGAAATACAAGTCGACCCTTCGAAAAATTGGTACTAAAAAGGGTACTCTATCACAAAAGAAAAGACTTATCGTTCAGAACGGTGGATTTTTAAATATTTTAATCCCCGCTGCCTTATCTGTTTTAACAAGTTTAATCCATGGAACACGCTAGAAAATTTGCTTTGATACCAGAGGAAACTCTCTCCAAACATGTCCTTTCGAAAAAGCAAATGAACGAGTTTGATACAGCCATGTTGAACATTTTAAACAGCAACTTGCCTGATCATGAAAAAGTTGTACATTATTATGAACTTTTAAAAAGAAAAATGGATTTGCAAGAGTTTAACACACCTCAACCCTCGAAACAACCTAAAGATGAGACCGAGAAACCTGTTTTGAAGAAAACATCACCTGAACCCAAACCTGAAGAAGAGGAATCATCATCTAAACCTGAAGAAGATGTCTCGTTTATTTTGTCTTCGGTACCTCGTTCAATGCAGAGGCAAGCTCACACGTTGTTGGACTTTTTAAAGAAAAAATCAAGAAAATTCGAATGGGATAAAAATTTTCAAGTGTCTTTTGAAGGAAAAAGTATTCCCGATTCGAATGTAGCTGATTTATTTCATCTGCTTTTTTCTGTGAACAAGAAAACTCCTATTAAAGCACAGAAGGAATTGTTACAGACTTTGAAAGAAATGCATGTACCCGAGAACTTGATTAAAAATAGACGTTTGTTGAGAATGAATCAAGAAAAAAGAAAACCTGATGTTAAAACATCTAATACTTTTGTCAAGAATCAAGAAAAAAAAGAAAATCTGATGTACTCGTTTGGGAAAATTATTAAATAAATAATTCATTAAACTTTAAACAAAGTCTCATTATTTTTGTCTTTGAACATAAAAATACTATTAACAAAAACTTAACGCTACTTACCACAGAGCATCGTCTTTACACGTCCGTTCCCATCCGCATCCACAGAACAAATGACACATGATTCAGCATAAAACCGGTTATGACGTCACGCCCGAAGTCGACGCGAGCGCCCTCTACCCTCTCATACTTTTTTGTGATTGGTTAAGAGAATCACATGACTTGTGAAAGGAGCAGGTGGTGGGCGCCACTCTGTCTGCATTCCTTTCATTCCCCCCCGTCCCCTGTCAATCATCTGGCGCCAGTCAGTCGCTGCATGCTTCGACATGCTCGCTTCTTGCAGATGGTGGCGCCACTCTGTCTGCATTCCTGACATTCCACCACGCCTCCTGTCAATCAACTGGCGCCAGGTTGTCTACAGGTATTGCCGTACGATGTCATCATCCTCGTTTGCGATGGGGAAGACAGAACAGTCGATGACGTCACACCTACAAGCTCGCTTCTGATTGGTTGATAGCGGTCACGTGATCTCTTATCAGTAACCTTCATCTACGGGTGTAGACCCTGCACACATCATTCGTGTCTTGGATTTCGTAGGTGAAGGTCGTCTGTTTCGTAGCTCCCGTTTACCGGACATTTTGCTTTAAGCTCTGCGGCATCTATCCCTACTATTTTCGGCATCCTGCTGAGTAAAATCACCGTCGAAATACTTATACGTTTCACCTAGTGCGTTTTAGGTGCTCATAGTATTTTTGATTAATTGTGATACATGTTTATCACCTTCACCTCCTTTTAAAAACAAGTGTCTGCCAATTAGCTAATTTGCTTTGCGACATCATTTTATTGCTAACCAGTAGAAACGATTAAAAGATCTTTGAAGAAAATGTCTGTTGAAAAGGAATCCTCTTTTAAAAAAGTAAGTATGTTTTCATTATCTTTTTTTATTGTTTCGTTGAATTAAGTATGTTTCTAACCAAACGATGCGAAAGATTCATACCGTTTTCTAAACATTCTTTCAATGATAAAATATTCATTTATTACCAACTGTTTCAAATATTTTAATTAATCTATCCTCGAATAAAAAATTGTGTTTAAAACCCTATTGGAATACACAAGTATTCTTTGAAAATTATAACTTTTAATGCTCAACACAAATTTTTGCACTAATAGAAAATATGATGTTGTACTATTTAAACCTTCACTATTTTCTGTAAGAGTTAAAACCTTTCACTATTTCTGTTTCAATCAAACCTTTGAAAAGAAAGTATTAAAATAGACTCATCGTGTACGTATTGAGTTAAAAACCTATTTTGAATACACAAGTATTCTTTGAAAATTATAACTTTTAATGTTCAACACATATTTTTACACTAAAGAAAATATAAAGGTTGTACTGTTAAAACCTTCACTATTTTCAGTATGGGTTAAAACCTTTCACTATTTCTGTTTCAATCAAACCCTTTAAAAGAAAGTATTAAAAAAGACTCAAAGTACGTATTGAGTTTAAATCCTATTTTGAATACACAAGTATTCTTTGAAAATTATAACTTTTAATGCTAAACACATATATTTTTGCATTAATAGAAAATATAATGTTGAACTGATTAAACCTGCACTATTTTCTATATGGGTTAAACCTTTGAAACTATTCTTTAAAAGAAAGTATTAAAATAGTTAGTTTAAACTGTTTCATTTATTAAAAGAGTCTGTTAATAATAATAATGAAGCATGTTATTGTTTAAACATTCTTTTAATAATTAGATAAAATACAATTGTTAATAGATTATTTTGTTCAAACACCCTTCAATCTCTATTTCCCTTTTCTTTGCAATAATTTTAAACGTGAAAAGGAATTTCCACCTGTGAAGGGGAGATGGTTAACTGCATTTCACTAACAACGCTGTCTCCATCTTATCAACGCGATATTTCCCGAATCTGCAAAACGCGATATACATCTTCGATTTCACCAGTGAAGAAAATTTCTAAAAAGGGTGATGTCGTGATAACTGTTTCACGAGTCTAAGCAAGGCAGTGAAACCACTGCGTTGCAATATATGATGAAATAATAAGGTCTAGAACAGTGACGTTATTTTACTGAATTCTTGTTGGTCGAATTTTCGACTAATCATAGAACCACTATATGATGTCACTTCTTAAACAAACAGTATAAATAAACAATTCTAAGGAAAAAAAAACCTTACTCTGTTACATTTTTAAGTGCTACTATTTATTGGAAACTGTTACTCAAATGCGATGGATAATTTTCAAAAAGTAAGTTTTTTTAAACACTATATCTATATTTCAAGATATTACTAAATTTCAAATGTTGTTTTACCTATTTTTCAAGTTATCTTTGCTATTTTTTTTCTTTTGTATTAAATTAAAGTAAATATATGTTTTTTTCTTTTACAATCAATTATTTATTAGTTTATTAAAGTTGGAAAAATTAACGCATGCTATTTTTTCTTGTTATACGAAAGTAGTTAAAAAAGTATATTATATGTTTTCTTTTTCGAAAATGACTAGAGATTATTTTCCGTTTACTGTTAAAGTATTTGTAAGTGTAATACAATTATTGAAAGTAGTTTACAAATTTGCTTATGCTATTTTTCTTGTTATACGAATGTAGTTAAAAAATATATTTCATGTTTTCTTTTTTGAAAAATGAATAGAGGTTATTTCTATATGTTATAAATTTAATAACGCGTAAAGATTTTTTTTTTTTTTTTTTACACGGAAATTTTATTTTAGTATTCATAGTTTCTCTTATACAATAATTATTGAAAGTAGTTAAAATATAGTCGATGATTTCTTTTTCGAAAAAATGAATAGATGTTATTTCTATATGTTATAAATTTATTAAAGCGTAAAGATTTTTTTTTTTTTTTTTTTTACACGGAATTTTTATTTTAGTATTCAAAGTTTTTCTTATACAATAATTATTTATTAGTGTAATGAAGTTAACAAATTTACGCATGCTATTTTTCTTGTTATACGAAAGTAGTTAAAATTATATTTGCTGTTTTCGTTTACTAAGAAATGAATAGATGTTATTTTCTATATATTATAAATTACGCGCGTAAAGATTTTTTTTTTTTTTTTTACACGAAAATTTTATTTTACTATTCAAAGTTTTTCTTATACAATATTTATTTATTAGTGTAATGAAGTTAACAAATTTACGTATGCTATTTTTCTTGTTATACGAAAGTAGTTAAAATTATATTTGCTGTTTTCGTTTTCGAAAAAATGAATAGATGTTATTTCTATGTTATAAATTTAATAACGCGTAAAGATTTTTTTTTTTTTTTTTTTTTACACGGAATTTTTATTTTAGTATTCAAAGTTTTTTCTTATACAATAATTATTTATTAGTGTAATGAAGTTAACAAATTTACACATGCTATTTTTCTTGTTATACGAAAGTAGTTAAAATTATATTTGCTGTTTTCGTTTACTAAGAAATGAATAGATGTTATTTTCTGTATATTATAAATTAAATAACGCGTAAAGATTTTTTTTCTTTTTTTACACGGAAATTTTATTTTACTATTCAAAGTTTTTCTTATACAATAATTATTTATTAGTGTAATGAAGTTAACAAATTTACGCATGTTATTTTTCTTGTTATACAAAAGTAGTTAAAAAATATATTTGATGTTTTCGTTTACTTAGAAATGAATAGATGTTATTTTTTCTTTACGTTACTAAACTAATTTGTAAGTGTAGTCTAAAAAATGTTATTTCTTTTTTCACTGTTAAATGAATTATAGTCTAGTTAAAAATTAATTTGAATGCATGTTATTGAAAACGTATAGTTTGAGAGATTTTTTCTAAAAAGATTAAACACTTATTTAAAGTATTCGATCACATGTTTAAGAGTTTTTAAAACAATACACTAAGAATTTATCCTATGTTTGTTTGCAAATATTTTTTCTTTTTAGTTTGTTGAAGATCTCGGTTTAACAACGAATGTGTGGGAGCGTATGACCGCTTCTGGGGAATTAACAGATCCAGGACCTTCTCAGCAAAGTTCTTCTAGGATGCAAGATCCTAGCAGCGAAGTTGATTCTTCATCAGTAAAGGTAAACTTTGAAACATTCTTTATTATTTTGGGGGATTGTTTGATTTTAACATAAGAACTAATGTTAGTTAAACTTTTCAAAAAATGATACATTATTTGAAATTAGGTTTTGAAGGATAATACTAGTTTAGGTGCAAAGTGTATAATTAAAAAAAATCTTTTTTTTCTCGTTAAAGTAAATTTGTGATGCGTTTAGTAAAACTTTTAATGTAGACAGACATAGTTTTCTAAGTTCTTTTTTTTTCCGTGAAAGTCTATTACAAGTTGCGTGTTTTTGAAACATAATTTTTCTGTTTTAGGATTCTTTATCATGCGAAACCTGCGGTAAAAGCTTCAACCGAAAAGATGCTCTAAAACGACATCAGAAGATTTGTGGAAACGCAGATTCAAAAACCTTTTCTTGCACCTATTGCCCAAAAACCTTTTCAAGGAAAGAACATTTAGATAATCATTTCAAAACACACGAGAAGAATCCTGACGAAAATTTATCTACTCCTGCTAGTTTAAGCTGCTCTGTTTGCTCTAAAACCTTTTCGAAGCAAGCAAATTTGAAGAGACATTTATTGTCACATAATGAAGAGAAGAAAACATTCAAGTGTCCCTTATGCGCTATCGAGTTCACAAGAGCAGATAATCTAACAGTGCATTTGAGAGGTCATGAAAGTCTAAATTACCCCTGTACCACCTGTCAGGAAAAATTTAATTCAAAAGCGAATTTGAAACGACACATACAATCCCAACACATCAGCCTATCCCACGAAAATAGAAAAAGGAAAGTTAGTACGAAAAATTCATCTTCCAAAAAGCAAAAGACCTATACCGAAGCTTTAAATGTATTTTCTTCAACATTTTTAACACCTGATGAAGATGAGAAATTTGACGTGGACGTTTTGGTGGAAAAACGTGGAGCAGATCTTCGTCAAATCATTGAAGAAAAACTGGATACACATCGAGGAGTCAAATGGCATATCCTAGCAAAATGTCTGTTCGAAAGGAAGACTCCAGAAGGCGAACTTCAAGCTATATCCACCTATTTCAGAAGTTCGAATTTTACTGAATTAACTACCGATACAATAAATGAGCATATTTATGAAGCTTTTGAGAAAATTAAAAAAATAATAGATGAATTTGTAAATTTAGGGTCAGGTTGGATTTTCCAACAGATCCAACATATAGAAATGAAAATAGCAGATTATCATCCTCTAGCACCCAGCAGCCATATTAAATCCCCCGATTTCATTGAAAAGAAAAAAAGCTGTTCTCAATATAGAAAATTACAACGATTCTAAATGTTTGGTGTGGTGTTTGATCGCACATCAATTAAAGTTGAATAGATCTGAAAATCCAAAACGATTATCACATTACACACCTTTTGAACATACCATCAAAATGGCGAAGATACCCTACCCAGTCCCTGTGAAAAGCATTCCGAAAGTTGAAAATTTGAACAATTTGAGAATCAACGTATTTGCATTGGATGACCAAGAAGTGTATCCTTTATATGTATCACCCAAAGAAGATCCTGATGTCATTAACCTTTTAGTCTTAGAAAAGGATGAGCAGTTTCACTACACGCTGATTAGAAGCTTTTCAAGATTATTAGGGAATGTCACAAAACATCGAGCTGCTGCCTATTACTGCTACCGGTGTTTACATCGATTTTGTAGACAAGATTTACTAACATCTCACACAGAATTTTGCAAGCAGCATACTGCTCAAAGGATCAACTTACCAAAAGATGGCGAACATATTCTATCTTTTACGGGGACTCATCTGCAACATCCAATCCCCTACATTGTGTATGCAGACTTTGAAAGTATTTTAAAACCTGTAATTCCAGCTTCACAAACTTCACATTGTGAGAAAATTTCAAAACATGAAGCATGTAGTTTTGCTTTTGTTATTATTGATGCTGACGGAAAACCTTTCAAGGACAGATTCACATTATATCGAGGAGAAAATGCTGCAGAAGAGTTTCTGAAGAAGTTAATAGCAGAGACAGACGAAATTCGTGAAAAACTGCAAAGTGTTAAACCTATGCAACTTTCCCCCCAGCAGAAATTGGATTTTCAAACGGCTACCCACTGCCATATTTGCAAAAGGGAACTCTTCAAGAAAAGAACGAGAGATCATGATCACGTGACAGGTGCGTACAGAGGGGCTGCTCACAAAGGATGTAATTTAAACTACAAGCAAACTCGAAACATTCCTGTCGTCTTCCACAATTTACGACACTATGATGCCCATCACATTATGATGGCAATAGGAAAATTTAAGGAATATTCGATAGAAGTGATTGCATCCACATTGGAAACCTACATTGGTTTTCGCATGGTGAAAGAGAACTGTTCCATTCATTTAAATTTTATTGACAGTTTGCAACATCTTTCAGCATCCCTTGAGAAATCAGTAAACAATTTGCAGGAAGACCAATTCAACATTTTAAAACATCATTTTAAAAATCAGGATATATCCCTGCTCACACGAAAAGGGGTATATCCATATGATTACGTAACCGATGTCAATAAATTTAATGAAACAGTTCTGCCACCTGCCTCTGCATTTATCAATACATTAACAGACGAACCCATTAGCGTTAGTGATTATGAACATGCACAAAACGTCTGGAAATCCTTCAATCTCCAAACTTTAGGAGATTATCATGACCTATATTTGAAGACGGATGTCTTATTGCTCGCAGACGCCTTTGAAAGCTATCGCAAACTGTGTCAGCAGTTCTATGATATCGACAGCGCCCATATGTATACGTTACCAAGTCTGGCATGGCAAGCTTGCCTGAAGAGATCGAACATCCACTTGGAACTATTAACGGATATCGACATGCTATTGATGTTTGAAAATGGGATTCGGGGAGGTATCAGCATGATTAGTCAACGCTATGCCAAAGCAAACATCCCAACATGCCTGCATATAGTAAAGATCAGGCTCCCAGTTACATTATGTACTGGGATGCTAATAACTTGTATGGGTGGGCCATGTCTGAGTACCTCCCCCATGGTTCCTTTCAATGGGTAGACCCCAAACAGTTTTCAGCAAGTAGCATATTAGAGTTCGCAGACGATTCCTCTACAGGATTTATTTTCGAAGTGGATCTTAAATATCCTAAGAAGCTTCACAAATTACATAATGAATATCCTCTTGCACCGGAAAGAATCACTGTCGAAGAAGATATGTTATCACCCTTCGCGAAGAAGATGTTAGGTAATAAAAAAATCAAGGGCACGCCAAAACTAATCCCGAATCTTCAAGATAAGAAAAATTACATCGTTCACTATAGAACATTGAAGTTTTATATCCAATCAGGAATGATACTAACAAATATTCATCGTGTGATCCAATTTGAGCAAAGTCCTTGGATAAGGGAGTATATCGACTTTAACACCGAGAAACGAAAACAGGCGAAATCTACTTTCGAAAAAGATTTCTTTAAACTCCTGAACAATGCTGTATATGGAAAAACATTAGAAAACCTTCGAAAGCGTCGAAATGTGGAATTATGTAATTCTGAAAGAAGGGCGAAAAAATTAGTCGCTTCACCTGCATTTAAAACCTTCAAAATCTTCTCTGAAGATCTTGTTGCGGTGGAGCGCACTAAATTATCGTTACTAATAAATCGTCCTCTCTATGTAGGTTTCTGCATTTTTGAGCTTTCGAAGCTTCTAATGTATCTATTCCATTATGGTTTTGTGAAGGAAACATATAAGCATAATGCCCATTTGCTTTTCACCGACACGGATTCCCTATGTTATCAGATCTATACGAATGATATTATTGCGGATATGGAGGAAAAAAAAGGATTTATTCAATTTTTCTGATTATCCGCAGTCGCATCGTTTGTTTTCGACTGAGAACAAAAAAGTATTAGGGAAATTCACAGATGAATTAAGCGGTGAATTAGCGTTGGAGTTTGTAGGGTTAAAGGCGAAAATGTACTCCCTTCTATCCGAAACAGAAGAAAGAAAACGAGCGAAGGGTGTCACAACACATATCGTCCGAAAAAAAATGAAGCATGAAGACTACTTAAAATGTCTACAACAAATCGAGACCAGCACAGTCACACAAGTTCGAATTGGGCAAGAGAACCACCAGTTGTATACAATGCAACAAAACGAGGTTGGTTTGAGCCCATTCGACGATAAAAGATATATCCTGGAAGATGGAATCACAAGTCTCGCATATGGGCACTGCGATATCGAGAACATATAAATATCACCTTATGGACAATGTGCGTGATTTTCCATTGCCTAAGAAAATTTGTATATATTTTTTTCAACTTTTGGACAATGTGCACCGTTTCCATTGCAAAAGAAAATTTTTGTATATATATTTTTATCAAGTTTTATTGTGTACAGTGAAGATTTACTTTATGATTCAACTTTTGGACAATGTGCACCGTTTCCATTGCAAAAGAAATTTTTTTTGCATATATTTTATCAAGTTTTTAGTGTGTGTACAGTGAAGAATTTTGTATATATTTTATCAAGTTTTATTGTGTACAGAGAAGATATATTTTATTATTCAACTTATGGACAATGTGCGTGATTTCCATTGCCTAAGAAAATGTGTATATATTTATTTTGTTTCATCGAGAATTTGTAAATAAGTTAGAGCGCGGTGGAGCACAAAGGAGACTTACGTCCGCGACGTGTGTTCTGGGAAACAAAATGTAAGCTTAGTTCACTCAAATGAATAATTTATTTGTGAACTAAGTTTATGTTTTGGCTAAAAGTCTCCAATGATAATGATTAAACAAAAACATCGTTATCATTTCCCTCATTCGGCTTTAAAAACATGTTTCGGAAAATTAATAAATGACTAAAAAATTATAACTTATTTCGTTAAAACTTAAAAAAATGTATTAACCTTTTTTATTCAGTTTAAAATAGGATGATGTCATCACAGGTGAGTTTAAAATCCTCTCAAGAGAGGGCGCTGGTGTCGCCGGAAACGATGGTGCTGCCACCTAGGCTCGTCTCTCGTCCAATCAGAAGCAAGCTCCTTATCTTGATGAAGCCGGTTGTTGCACGCTTCTTCGTTCATTAGCCCGGTGGATGTCATACAGGTAGGACGTGTCTCGACGCTGCTCCGTGGTAAGTATTTTTTAATTGCATGCGATCTTTTCTAATGACCTCATCCTTCCTAATCATTCATTTCTTTGTTCTACCTTCCTCTTACAACAGACTTTCCTTCATTAACACTCTTCTTACAGTAGACTTTTATTAATTCATTATACTTTTATTGATTCATGAACATTATCCTTTGTTCTAACCCCTCTCTTACAGTACACTTTTCATTATCGCTTCTTTGTTTTAACCCCTCTACTATAGCATGACGCGCGTGCGCCTGTCTGTCTCGACTCCGCCCACCTGTCCATCATTTTCTTATCTCCCCTAACCTGTCAATCATTCGACTCCTCCCACCTGTCACTCATCTTTGGCCACACCCTCCACCCGGCTCTTGGCTGGTGAAGCAGAACCTCCATTTTCCTTCTACTAACTAAGTTAAAATTTAGGAATTCTGTACATCCATCAGGCGTCCTTTTGACGAAATTTGAGTTTTTACCGCGATCCTTTGGCAGAAAATTGCATTTTTCGCGATCTTATGATGAAATTTCGCGTTTTCCACGATCCTTTGACGGAATTCGTGTTTTTTCCGCGAACCTGTGATAGAAATTTGCGTTTTTTGCGGCACCCCTGGACGAAATTCACGTTTTTCCCGAGATCTTTTGACGAAATTCGCGCTTTTACAGCGATCCTTTGGCAGAAATTTGCGTTTTTCGCGATCGTATGACGAAATTCCGCTTTTTCCCGCAATCCTTTTAGAGAAATTTGCGCTTTTTTCGCGATTGTTTGACTAAATTTGCTTTTCTTTATCGCGATCGTTTGACTATATTCCTGTTTTTTTCCTCGATCCTTTGACGAAATTCAAGCCTTTTCTGCGATTTTGTGATAGAAATTTGCTATTTTCCCCGCGCCCATGGAACGAAATTCATGTTTTTCTGGCATTTTTGGATAAAATTCAAGTTTAAACAGCGATCTTTTGGCAGAAATTTACGGTTTTTGGGATCTTTTAACGAAATTCCGCGTTTTTTTCCCGCAATCCTTTGACATAAATTTGCGTTTTCCCACGATCATTTGACATAAATTTGCATTTTTTTTGCGATCGTTTGACTAAATGTGTATTTCCCCCAAAATCGTTTGACTAAATTCAGGTTCTTTCCGCGATCCTTTGACTAAATTCGCGTTTTTCCGCGATCCTGTAACAGAAATTTGTATTTTTTCCACAACCCTAGGAGGGAATTCATGTTTGTCCAGGATCTTTTGGCGAAATCTGCGTTTTTGCAGCGACCCTTTGGCTATAAATTACCGATTTTTATGCGACCATTTGTCGAATTCACGATATTTTTTGTAAGAATTTTCGTACTTATTTTTTTTTTCTCTTTAAGGAAATCCTTTTTTTTCAAGTTGGCAAATTTATCTGCAAGGTCCAAAATAAATCTGCGACGCACGTCACGCACTTTCTGCTACCGGGTAAAAATGTAACTCTTTTTCTTTCCGTGTCACTTGACCTGCCGTGCAAAAAATTCAATTCTGGTTTTAATTACCAAAAAATTAATTATCTTCGCTTCTCATTGTCGAAATTAAAAAATAAAGACATATTCTGAAAGAGAATGAAATTTTACGTCAGATGGCATAAAAATCATAGCTCGAAAATCGATATTTAAATTTGGTCTTATATAAAAATTCTGAATTCTGAGTCTTTTTCTGACCGCACCTGTTTTATATTCTCTGGTTATCGCCGAAAATTCAATTCATCAGACATCTGTCGCCTTCACAAATGAAGGAAAATAAAAGATTTTTTTCTCGATTTTTAAAGAATATTAGTTTTTATGGTACGATCAAGATAATTTTTAGAATTTCTGAAAACTGGTTTATTTCCCCGTCTTGTGGTACTAATTTCGAATTTCTGGGATGAGTAGCAAAGAAATAAAAGCCCCTTAAAGCAATCGCTACACTGTAAAAGAAATACTGCCAGTTTTCCGGTAGGAATCGGAAAAATAGTTGCCCTTATCGTACCGGAATAATTTCCGACCCAGCTCGGAATAAAATCCGTAAAAATAAGGAAATAGTCAGTAAAACGGTATTTTACGGATTTTATTCCGATTTTACGGATTTTATTCCGAGCTGGGTTGGAAATTATTCCGGTACGATAAGGGCAATTATTTTCCCGATTCCTACCGGAAAACTGGCAGTATTTTTTTACAGTGTAGTCCTTATCTGCCGTTAAAATGACACCTGGTTTTAATCGATGGAAGAGATAGTTTTTATAATTTGATAAAAAAATCTATGCTTTTGTTGAATCATGAATGCCTTTCAGATCTTGTAATTGGGTTTTTTTTAATTAACAACGTCCATTAATTACTAGTTTTTCAAATTTTTACGATTTGTCGTTTGATGTGAGGTCTTCAGCTATAAGTATGCAAAATTTCAAGCACTGTGACAGCCGGACAGACAGACGAGTGAGACGAATAGGGTTTCGTCAGATGAAGGAAACTCTAATGACAATAGTCAGAATCAAAAGATAGTAATCAAGAAATCTGTCCCACATGTGCATTTAAATAGTTCTATGAAAATAAAAAAGGAAAAATGGTTCCCCTTTTCTGAAAAATAGAGCAGAGGAAATATTCTTACTTGAGCTTTGAGACTACTGCATCAGAAATTACTTCTATGAACGTGAAGACGTTAATTCTGGTTATTTTGAATTATCCAATGCTTATGCCAGTTCGTGCGCAAAATAGCATATAAATGGTTAAATTAAAAAAAAAAATTAAATATAAAGCTGGGCTTTAACTACAAAGCGATACAAAAACTGTAGGGGCAAAAGGTATTTGCCCTGTTCCTGAAAAACTAGGGGGTATGTGATCCCCACTTGCCCTCACCAGATTACGCCCAACGGTACAACCGGGTACAACGCGACATGCGCAAGACTCTAGTCCCTGATGTACGCGAGAGAACGGAATGTGTGTGCATCTGTATATCCAGACGCCATGATGAGAATTTCCTCAGCTCACCAGTACTGGACTGACGCTACGAGTATATTCAAGGAGCGTCACTATAGTCGAGAGCCCTGAGGGTCAGGAAGTTCTTGTTTTGTGCTTATATTATCTTACGAAAAAGGACAATGGTCAGAGTCAAGACACAGTAATCGTGATATCTATTCCCACTCATGCACCCCCCCCCCCCCCCCCCAAAAAAAAAAAACATCCCTGGAAATGAAGAGAAAAATAAGTTTTGTACTTTGTACAAAAAGGAAAAAAAAGGAGACGGGAAAAAATTCTCTTGAACTGTTATTATAGCAGAAGGTTTTGTCAAGACATAAGAAAAATTACTTATGTCAACGTGAAAACATTAATTCTGGCTGTTTTGATTTTGCTGTATCCAATTCTAGTTCAAACCCAAGATAGTAATATAAATTATTAAACTAAAGGGGTAAAAAAAAGCAAAAAAGGAAATACAGAAATTTGAAAACAAGACAAAAAACTGGAGGGGCAAAATACATGTCTTGCCCCTGCTCTTAAAAAACTGGGGGGGGGGACATGCCCCCCTTGCCCCCGCCAGATTACGCCCATGTAAAACTGGTAGTTATTTCGTTGGCTTACTATGTTCCACTAAATGATTAATCACTTTTTTTTATTTTTTTCAGACAAGCACACTGAGAAAAATTATTTTTAAGAATAAATATTGTGTTCATATCCTGATAATATTTTAATAAATTATCTAAATGAATGCTTTAAATATAACTCATGCTGCTTTATATGTGTTTAAGTTAGACATATCAATTTATGTAGGGGAGACTAGGGTGGGGTGGGACACCTGCAATAATTCTTAAAATAAGCTTTATTTTTAATTTATGACTCTTCCACTAGATGGAATAATCATTGCATTATACGTGTTGCTATAAATCTTTTTAGTTGCAGGCAACCTATGAGTTTGTGACTTAAAAGGACTATTTTACAATATTAAAAGTAAGTAACTACGCAGATTTTTAATGTAAATTTTCAATCTCATTCTTTGTTGCTAACTTAATTGTTTTTAATATTTTGTAAACTCAACAATATGCCATTTGTAAATGAACAGTTAACCCTTAACCCGAAACATTAAAATCCCGTGCACAAACGGAAACGTGCCGTCTGTGAGACTGCTAAATTAAAAAAATTGCTATAAAATTTTAAAAGGAAAATAACTCTTAATAATTTACCAAATAGTGAACTTAAACACTTAATATTTAATAGTAATGCATTAACAGGACCAATTTTTTAATATGACAGCATGAAAATTAGTTTTGAATGTCGGAGACAGAAAATATTTTAAAATTACACATTATTGCTCAAAATATAAAATTTTCGTCATAATAATTAAATAAATGCTAATATTTTTACATATTTTGGTACGATATGAATTAGAAAAAAATATTAAACAGTAAAATTAACAAAAAACTTAATACAGTAGACTCCCTCAAATCCGCACAGCTTGGGACCAGAGGTTGTGCGCATTTCTGGTCATTGATTTGTTTACATTTTTGAAACATTAATTTGATTAGTAGTTAAACAACGGAAATTATAATGAAAGCTTACAATAAAGTGAAACATCAAAATAAGTAAAATATTAAAATAATTTATTAGTTTAAAAGTAAGCGATTATTAAAACTAGAGAACAAGAATTCTGCTTTTTCAGAATTTAGTGTCGCCCCCGGCATTTCCATTACTTCATTTTCTTCTGATGGACTGATGGCTTCTATTATTATGAAACAGCCATTATAAATGAAGTGTTAGGTGAAGATGAAAGAGCAGCCGTAAAAAGTTAGAACTCTGATTTTCTGGTCAAAATGGGGGGAAAAATGGCTATAATTTTTTTTTACGGCTGCTCTTTCATCTTCACCTAACACTTCATTTATAATGGCTGTTTCATAATAATAGTAGCCACCAGTCCATCAGAAGAAAGTAACTCACTTAAGCGGGACTCTACTGCAGTACAAAACATATTTCAATTTTAAGACTTAAAGCACACATTTTATTTTATGCAAAATGACATCATTCGCACCCGCTTAAGAATTCCACATTTATGATCTACTCTTAAACATCTACAGTAAAGCATGCATAGCACATCACTATCGCGAAATAATGCACAAATGCAGCAAAAAGATTCCGTCATTCAAGAAAATCGAAAAAAAAAAGGCTATCTAATGATTCATAGATACTTACAATTAAATTTAGTATATAATAGCCTCATTGTTTTAACAGAAATCATTCATTTATATATTTTTTAAAATAGCACGTATTTTAATTACATTTTCTTTCGGCTGTTACGAGAAAATGGCAACAAAAATATATAATTACTATTTTAAAACTATTTTTCCTTTACTTTCTACAGAAATGGATAAAATGCCGTTGCCAATATTAAGCAAATGGCTCCAAAAACTACAAAAAAATTAATATTTCAAAAATAAATGGAGATACAGTTTTGAAACAAAATGCATTTAAAAGAACTATTTTACCGATACAACGGTATAAAAATTGAAAATGTGCGATACTTAGAAGTTTAAAAAATTGCTAAAGAGTATTTAATCGTAATGCTTTGTTTTACGGCTAGCTTCTGTAAGCTAACGTTATTTTTTGGACACAAAATAAGCTGGGAGAAAGAAATAGCATACCGTACCGGAGGCTAATAATTATGTAAAATAAAAATTTAGAAAAATATTAAATTGTTACCGATGAAATCTATTCAATTCGATTCCAAAAGTCCTGTGCTGCCATCTAGTGGTAGAGCGATCGTAAGATCGATACGTTATTATTCGTTCTTAGCACTTTTAACTTTAGTAACTTTTTTCATTGTTATTTAGAGTCTTGAAAGCTTTTCTTATACTGCTTTGTATATTTAGAAATAAATTTGTCTATAAATAAAAAAAAAAATCATCGAACAATAATTTTAAAATAGTGTTCCGGTTCATGGATTTTTCGATTTTGAACCCTGGAATTTTTGATATAGATATGCTAATTTATATCAAAATCAAAAGTAGTGTAAATTTATTTAGTTATAAATCAGCTGTAATAGCCAAATAAGACAGATTTCCGGCTTATACAGAGTCCGCCTTAGACAGAATTTACTGTATACCTAAAAACATATATTTTAATGATGTTGTGAACATATCGATATCGGACATTGATTCGTTGCTCTTTACATCTGCTTTTACTTAAATTGCTGCTACGATATCATTTATGTTTCGAAATTAAGCAATATTTCTATTTTTGCACAATTTAAGGTAGTTATTGCGATATATCACCAATATCAATATTAACTCGTCGATATATTGCGATATTAAATTTCTGATATCGTCCAGCTCTTGTTTTTTTTATCCTAATGGATGCAACTTACTAGTAGTTTAACAGGAAATCGACATAAAATTTGACGACGTAGGAAATATTTGTGAGTTTTGTTCTTTTTTTACGATTCTTTTAACATGAAAAAAAAGGGGATGAAAAGGGGTTCAAAACTAAATCTAATGGTAAAAAAAAAGATATGTAAATCTCCTTCCAGCAGTGACATAAGACAGTGACTAAGTGTGGTCACAAGTGTAAAACCTTTGGCATTCTACCTTCTTATAAAGATTAAACAAGTAAAAAAAATCATGCGTTAAGCACAGATTATGAAACACTTTTCAACACTTCCTGAATGCTTTAACAAAACTTCGTTATATAGGGAAATAAGGTATATAAGAGAACTAACTAAACATTTTTAAAAACGCAAAAAACATTCGAAAAACTGATTTCAGCATTTACTGTCCATAGCAAATATGTATTCCAATTCTTTTGAATGGCCCTGTATTTGATCTGTAGGTTGATATATATACTATATAATGGGGAAATTTAGTTTAGCAAGAAAACACATAACAGGTTGAAATTTCTCTTTCAGCAATTTATACTAATAGATGGAAACATACTTGTATACTTTTGTACAACCCTGTAGTTAACCTAGTACAACACGCCACTATTTAGCTAAAGTTTAATTCAAAGTAAAACACTCTTAAAACTACCGGAATCACATTTCCAGAAATTATCATTTATAGACGCCCATGTATCCAATTCTTTGGTTGACCCTGTATATCATTTTATATATGTTCTACAAACATTTCTTAGTAAACTAAATGCAGTTCAGCGTAAAAATGCCTAACTCATTTAAAAATCACCTTTAAGCAATTTGCTATCATACCCAGTAGCCATTACGAATTCTTTTGCGTAGCCCTGTATATCAATTACAGCATTTATACACACCATATACAATGCATAAATATAGTGAAACATAAAAGCACATTACATAATTAAAAATGCATTTCCAGCAATCATCGCTGTACGGTACTTCGGATACAATATAGTATCTGAAATCTTTTGTGTGTCCCTGTAAATGCTATGCACTTCGTATTATCCATGAAATAAGTTATAGCAAACCTCAGCGACGTATATCAATTTCAGTATACATGAAATAATTTAACATAATTAAAATACGCCTGAAAAAATTCCCTATACCATTATGCAACGGAATTCTTTTGTGTGGCCCTGTAAATGAATAATAACTATTTTTTGCGCTGCATATTCTACAGAAAATGTATATTTTAGTGCACTTGATAAATGCATATCCATTTTATTATGTTTGAAAGCATGTAACATCATTAAAAATCATTTTAAATGATTTTTTCCCATAGGCCGTAATGTAACGGAAAACTTTTGACTGTCCTTGTAAATGAACTAAACATGCTACAAATTTCATTTGAAATAGGGTTCGTGCTATGATAGAGGTCACTAACATCCAAAAATTTCAGAACGATCGGAGTATATTTACGGGAGTTAGAGCGCATACAGACGGACAGACAAACCGAAGTCATAAACACTTTTCAACTTTGTTGGAAAGTGTTAAAAAGGCCTTTAATCATGCTAGAAATTTCTATAGGCACAGGGACACTGCATGAGATCTAAAGTTATCTCAGTCAAAATCTTGTAGATGAAATTTTGCCGGATGATAAATCTCAGATAATACATGCTGTATACCAGTACATACGCACGAAAGTTTTTCAGAATGTCACTCCATGACTTCTTAGGAATCACCGGAGGGACCCAAGAAATTTTGGAGGAAAGTCTATATAAATAATTAATTATTATCTATATAAATAAAAATGTAAATGCTCGTTTGTACAAAATCGCTAATCTCCGAAAGTTCTTCACCGATTGCTTTGAAATTCACAGATTGAGTTACATTCGAATACGAGCGTGTTGTTATATACCTATTATGAAGCTCGCTCTCCCCTTCCCCCAATTTTCCACCCCTCTCATCAGGGAGCGCTTTTTTTAATTTTTTCCGACATCCATCAAGTAATATGTCATTAGAAAGCCCTTTGACTACTCTTTCACACTATGCCCCCCCCCTTCCCCTCACTACATTCTTCCGCCCTGTGGGCACATTTCTGTATAAATAAATATGTAAATGTTCTTTTGTACAAAATCTTAAATCTTCGAAAGTTCTTCACCGATTGTTTTGAAATTTACTGTTTGCGTTGCATTTGAATGCGTGCGTGTTTTAATATACTAATTATGAAACTCACTTCACCCTCTCCCCAATTTTATGCAACGCGATAACTCTTGATAGAAATATCTGATTTGCTTTAAATTTTGAAAATAGGTTCATTCTGATAAGGTGCTTCCCTGATTAGTTTTGAGAGTTCATTGGTTAAGTATAAAAAGGGGAATGGTGGGCTAATCCCCCTTAAATTAGATAAATCGGTCTTTCATGCAGAGTTATCTGATTTGCTTCAAATTTTGTAGAGAGGTTTATTCTGATAAGTCGCTTCCATGATTAGTTTTCGGGGTTCATTAGTTAAGTATAAAGGGGGAAGGGGGAATCCCCCTTAATTTAGATAAATCGGTTTTTCATGCCAAATTATCCGATTTGCTTCAAATTTTGTAAAAAAGTTTATTCTGATAAGGTGCTTCCTTGATTAGATTTGGTGTTTTATTAATTAAGTGTAAAAGAGGAACGGGGTGCAAATTTCCTACTTTAATTTAGATAAATGGGTTTTTTATGTAAAATTATCCGATTTGCTTCAAATTTTGTGAATAGGTTCATTCTGATAAGGCTCTACCCTTATTAGTTTTCGGGGTTCATTGATTAAATATAAAGGGGGGAGGGGGTAATCCCCCTTAATTTAGATAAATGGATTTTTCATGCCAAATTATCCGATTTGCTTCAAATTTAGTATAGAGGTTTATTCTGATAAGGCGCTTCCCTGATGCGATTTGGAGGTTCATTGTTTAAGTATAAAGGGGGAAACGGGGGGGATAATCCTCCCTTAATTTATTTTTCAAGAAGCATTATTCTTTTAAATAAGAGTATAATATACAATTAGTGTGAATAGCCTGTGAGCTCAATGTCATCAGTTTAACAGGGCACTTTTCTTTTTAATTCCCTCGATTTGGCAGAGATGCCACCGCACATTGTTTGAAAATCGGCGTGCCAATTATGATGTTGCGAAATATCCACTAGCCAAAGCTTTGCAACGGCAGGTGGCTTGGAATAAAAAAATAATGAGCAACGTTGTAGAAGCAACAATCTTGACATGGACCTTTCAAAAGTGAAGATGTCCTCATTCCTCGCATTTCTTTGATTCCAATGGATGTGCCATTTCAATTTAAGAGATTGCAATTAGCAATTTGATAGGCGTTTGCAATTTCCATTAACAAAGCTTAGGGCCAAGCTTTAGAATTCTGCGAATTAGATCTAGACACGGATTGCTTCTCACACGGACAATTATGTTTCGTGTTATAAAATCGGCAAACCAGACAATCTCTATATCTGCACAGACAATGTAACAACAAAAAATATTGTATATACCCACAAGCATTGTGAAATTAAACATATTAGAAACGTGCACTTTCTGTTTTTTTCTTTCCGATTTAGCGAGACTGAGCCACAGCAACGCGTGGCCGGGTACAGCTAGTAATATTATAAATAATTTTAATATTCATTAATAATTCATGTTTTTACCTCAGAATGTGTCGAAAATATTAGATAAAGCAGGTCATGATAATAAACACTAAATTTTATCACGATGATAAAAATTATGTTATCATGATGCGACTGTAATAATAAAGATAGGTGCTTGTCTGTCTCTGTGTGTGTGCGTGCGCTAAACGCAAGATTTGGCAGGAAAGTACATGTATGTCTGAAGTCATGCATATCTAAGACAATTTCCGGAATTTTTCAATTAATTTTTTATGCAAATTGTTTCGCATTTTGCGGCAATTTTTTTAAATTAGTAAAGAAGAATCTGATTTCAATATTTTATCCAGTAAACTTTGTCCTCTTTTCGATGAAGTTTTTACGAGATTCTTACAGCGATTTTTCAATTTGTAACAATTTTTTAATGTTATTTTTAGAGAGGTTTTTTTGCATTTCTAGGTGATATTTTTTGACATTCCAAAAAGGAACCCGGTTTAAATCTTTTACCCAATTAGTTAATTTTGTTCTGAGTGGTTTTTTAAGCTTTTCCTTTAAGCTTTCAAAATTTTGCCGACACCCCTCATGTCATATATAGCTTTGGAAATGCCTGTGACCACTTAATCATAATATGCATCTCTGGTTTCCACCCCCCCCCCATTTTGCCTCCCCCCACATGGCAATTTTCTAAAATTTGTAGACACCCCTCATGTGATATATCATTGGAAAGTCCTGGGACATGGATTATAAATTTTTGCAGTGCGGGCGCAGCGCGCCTGTATACGGTGCCGTAGGCAGCGGGGACACGGTTCGACTTTCGTTCGAGCGCGATTGGCCTTTTTTAAAAGAGTTTGCAGTGCGTGCGCAGCACGACTGCTATACGGTGCCGTGGGCAGCGGGGACCCGGTTCGAGGTTCGTTCACGTCGAGATTTCATATTATTAGAGGCCCCGATAAAAGGAGGGCCCGCTAGCTTGCGAAGCCAGCTATTGTATACTATTAATGTTGGTAAACGTCTGTCTGTGTGTGTTCATAGTTGGAACTACATTTTTCTCGGAGGGCGCACAGAGATGCAAGAGGCGAGGGAAAAATTCGGGGAATCCGGACTTTCATATCGCGAGAGAATCGCGCGGTAATTACCGGAGTAATTAAAGTTTTACCATCTCATTAGAAAACATTGGGAAACAGAATCAAAAGCTGTTAATACTTGCTTGGAAATTCCCAAGCTAATGTTTGTTTATTTGTCTTACTTGTTTAGACATGTATGCATCGGCTTAGTATGACCAGGAATTTGGTGTGTGTGTGAGGGGGGGGTGACACGCCGTGAGAAGTAAAAACTGCGTCCGGGACAAATTTTCAGTTTTTCACCCCCTCCCCCCCCAAAAAAAAAAAAATAAATAAATAAATAATAAATAAAAATCTTTATCTTTATCACGGTTGTTATAAAATTGATGAAGTGCAGAAACATAAATAAATTGTATTTAATAAATATTTAGCTTTTATTATGGAATTTTAAAAAGTTTAATTTAGAAATTCAGAACAACTAAATAACATAAGAGAAAATTGCATTTATTTGTTCATGGTATTTTGCAACAGAAACAATTATAATTAAGATAGAAAGAGGAATTCCTCGGAAAATGATCGACGACCAAAAAATGAATAAATAAACAAATAAAACCGTGGTTGGTAGCATACATTTCACACTCGGGGCGACCGCCCCTTCAGCCCATCTCTTTGCACGGCTCTGGGAGATCTCGCTAGAGGTCTGCACGGACTGGAATTTCCGAGCCCGGTGGTAGAGGTCTGCACGGGCCGACATTTCCAGGCCCGGGCCCGGCCCGACTCAGAGAAAAAAAAATTCGGCCCGGCCCGTCGAAAAAAAATATTGGCCCGGCCCGGTAAAAAAGTTAAAAGTTCCGCCCGGCCCGTAGGAAACATTTATTGGCCCGGCCCGGCCTTGTTAAAAAGTTAAAAGTTCGGCCCGAGCCCGGCCCGGCCCGTAAAAAAGTTAAAATCTCGGCCCGAGTGAATTTCTACAAAACATTGATTTTTACGTCGATTTGGTTAAAAGTTTGTCTCGTACGAGAAGTTCAAGCCAAAAATATTTAGGGGAGACTATGGAGGGTTGAACCACTTTTACAAAATGATTTTTTATTTTTTAAATATTGAACGTAGAATAAAGTTTTATATATAATTTTATTCGTTATACAATCAGTTATCAAAATAAAATTGCTACATAAGTGTAATATATAACAAATTTGAAAAATGATTGATTTTATTCATGGGAAAATAATGGGTCTAGGCTCCCCACATGTGGGAGGTTTGACCCACTATATGGGAGGCTTGACCCAGTTTGTTTTATATTGAAATATTTGTGAAGAAAAATAAAATCGGTATTAAAAAAGCCAAATAACTTTATACTACATGCTTTAATTATTATAAAAAATATTTTTGAAAATATGATGCTTAAAAAAACCTGTTTAAACACTATCGCAATTTAGAGGAGGAAAATTTTGTTTTATACAGGATTTTGTCTGGGAAGGTAAAAGGAAATTTTAACATTTAAGACAGTATTCCGTTAGAGACAGGTTCCGTTTTCATAGGGTTTCATGTATTATTGTCCGGATTTAAAAACCACTGTTCTGCTTTTTTTTTGTCTCCTTGTCCTACTTTTTGTGATACTCAACCTGACAACTCTAGTTTTCACATACTTCGGCTTCATCTCGTATTTATCCTGGTGAAATTTGTCTACATACCTACTTAAAGTTTTTCGATCAATTCTATGTGCTTTTGCAGCCGCATGAGCACTTAACTTACCTGTAACCTTTTGATTAAGGGACTGGGACTATGTCGTCCCAACAACTATTTATTTATTCTATTCGCACCACTTTTTGAAAAACATTCTCTGCCATACACTTACACTAGAATACCTACATACTAGAATTTCTACCATAAGGAAATTTTTTGTAAATTGTGGTGCGAGTGAATACATAAATAGTCCCCAATACTACCTGTTATCTAAAGGTTAACATCTGCTGCTTCCATACTTTCTAGTCCTTTCTAGTATTTTCCACTGTTTCTATTTACCTATTTTAAGTAATATTTACATGGAAAAAAGCTCTTATCAACTTTCCCATTTATATTTCATTAAATGTTTTCTTGCAGTGGATACTAGCAATTTTTTACATATTTATTTAATCAGTTTTAAACATTTTCTTTTCTATCACCTCATTTTAGTAGCTTTACAGAATAAAGTTAGTTACTTTTTCATATATAGTCGTAAGCCTTTCATTATGCACAGTGTATAAAAAAAGATTTCCAAAACCACTTAATTAAAGGAGCCTTGGGCATCTGGTCAACCCTCCCTCACATTGACTGCGGGTCAAGTCTCCCCATATAGCCATTTTCTAAAGAATGGCACATTGTTATATTAAGCCTAACTTACTTTACAATCTTTATGGCTGGGATGAAAGCTCGGTATTTCTGCATTACTTAAAACCTACTTACTTAAATTGCTATGATATATTTTATCTGAAAAAAGCTTACAAAATATTTCTAAAAAACACAACTTTTAGGTTGAAAACGCCTTGCAATTGATTTTTTCCACACCTATTTCGATTATCTGTATGAAACGAAGACAGTTGTTTGAGCATTCCAGTAGCTTTGGTTGACACCTATTGATAAAACTCTGAAAGTCTTTTAAATATGAAAACTGAGGGGTGGGTCAAGCCTCCCGCATGGTCAACCCTCCCTAGTCTCCCCTATCTTAACTTTTCTTTTCATGTTTAAAATCTTCATTTTTATAGAAGTGCCTCAGGGTGCGATATTTATTTTTTTAATGAATCTCTATTCTTGTATGTAAATGTTTCAGTTATCATTAATATTGTTAATCCATATTCCATGTATTGAAGTGTTAAATATCTGAAAAATGCTATACAGTAAAATCTAAGACTCAATTGCATAGAAAAGAAAAAAAATGCGTTATAGACAAGTTCAATTCTTAGCAAGTGTAAATGTATTATATATTATTTTCTTACGTAGTAGTATATTAATTTTGCATTGATCAACACGTTTTTCAGTTTAAAACAAGATTCCGTCATAGACAGGTTCTTTTTCACAAGTTTTACTATATTTTAATTTAACTATATTTTAATAAGTGTAGAAATCTACTACTCTTTAAAAAGAATGAATTTGAATGTTTAATTGTAGAATAATGGCGATTTAAAAATGTATGCATTTTTTGACAAAAAAATTGTGCCAAGCCTAATTTTACTGATCTTTCAACGGACAAGGCCGCGCCGAGACAATGATTTTCATACGGGGTGGGTGAAAACTAGGAATGCAAATTTTAGGCCATGAAGATTAGGAATGAAACCAGTACCGGGTGTGTGCAGAAAAAATAAGTTAGGCCCGGCCCGGCCCTTCAGGAAAAAAGAAAGGCCCGAGACCGGCCCGGCCAGTAAAGAATAGTGACTAGGCCCGGCCCGGCCCGAGACTTCAGAAAAAGTAAGACCCGGGCCCGGCCCGGCCCGGCCTGAGTGCCGTGAATGAAAATAGGCCCGAGCCTGGCCCGCAGGCCGGCACGTGCAGATCTCTACCCGGTGGGACAATTAAAAGTTCGATTCGAGCCCGGCCCGTTTATATTTTGCCAGTTCACGGCCAGGTCCAGCCCGTACAAAAATCAGTGAAAACAGGCCCGGTCCTACCCGATTCAATTTCTCAAAAAAATTCTGATTTTTCTTAACATACAATTAAGATGCTTTTAAAGAATACTGCATGCAAATTAATGGGATAATTTTACAGTGTACTTTAGATTACTATGTATTCACAAGGCAGGAAATACACAATAGCAACATTAACAATTATACTTAGGCTGTTCAACATTCAAATAAGGATACATTAAAAAATTAATATAGTTTGGAATAAAGAAAAAAATTAGTAAAAAAATCCTAACTTTTGAAACTGTATAATAAAAAGTTAATTTTAAAATATGTAGGTCATCCAAAAAATGTGTTTTCCACGGCCCATAAAAAGAAACAAAATATAATTACCTGGAAAGTTGGATCCTGTTGAAGTACTCGTAGGCCTCATCGTGGTATCACTGTAGAAAAGCGCAAAAAAGATCTGTGATGCATGAAATCATCGCGAAACACCTGTTCTGGAAATTGTGTGGTAGGTGGGTGCTGAAGAAACTTACACCCTAACACAAAACCAAACGTATGGGAGCAGCATTGACATTTCTGTAGAGATACCACGATGAGGGCAACGAGTACCTCAACAGGATCATTATGGTTGATGAGACGTAAATTGAGAACTGTGCCAAGCTCCTGGCTTCATTTCCACGCGGAAGGCTTCTATGATACTGGACTACAAAAGCTTATCCATGCCATGACAAGTGTTTTAATTCCAGTAGTTCTTATGTTGAGAAGTAGCTGAAACATTGCTGTACCTTTTGGAACAAATCTTTCCAGGTAATTATGTTTTGATTCTTTTTATGTGCCGTTGGAAACTTACTTTCAGGATGATCCTCGTACTTCTCAGTAATTTATTAAGGCTGTCCTCAAATCCAAAGGAATTACTTTCTAACACCTTTCTGAATTCATTTCTTTTATAAAATTGGCAGGTGTTCTTATTCAAAAAGTATGTAATCAAATGACATTTTCCATTTTTTGTTAAAGTCGAAATATCTTTCGGAAAATACTGTCAAAGTTGGCTTTTTGAATCGAATTTCAAGACGCAATAGCACTGGAAAAAGGGAAAAACCTGCCGTCACGTGATAAAAATCACTTATAACTCGAGAAGTAATTTATTTATTAAAAAAATGGAAAACGCTATTCGATTCAAAATCGCTTCAATAGCCAAGCCTGTAAATTTAATGCCTTTACAGTTAAAAATGAGTCAAAGCATTTCATCTTGATATAAGAATATTATAAGAAACATTTCTTCATAAAAATGTCAGGGATTACAAGGAGGTTACTATTAGTTGCTTACAGTTAAAAAAAATTTAATCTAATAATGTTTCATTTTTAAATCTCTATGATAATGGATATATTAATCCATCTTACAAAAATAAAATTGTTTTATCACCAGAATATTAGACTTGTTTTTAATAGTAAGGAGAAAAAAAATTAATATTTTTTTTTATTGAAGTTTACAACGATTTGAAAGCAAATATCACACTAGAAACACCTTTCTTAAAAATAATCATGGTACATTAGATTCTCGATTATCCGAGATCTATGTATATTTATCCAGTCCTATGAAATAGAATAAAGTTATAATCAGGTGAAATAGTGCATTTCGTCTTATGATTTTGGTTAGAATAAAGTATTTTAACTATTTGAAAAAATGGTTACTGTTCTCTGTCACGGTAGGAAATCAAAAACATATCTGAAGTGTTTTACTGGTTGGATCCGCATTTTATTCGTTTTCTGATGGGTCTATACAGTAATCTGTATTTTCCCTTTACTTTCAACAGAGATGGATACTTCTGATGCCACTATGACAAAATAGTAATAAAAACTACAAAAAAAAATTAATAACTCAAACAAATTGAGATCCAGCTTTCAAACAAATTGCAATTAAAAATGCATTTTTTTCTCTATACGACGATATAAAAAGTAATATTGTGGGATGTTTAGAAGTTTAAGAATGAAATTTCATTTAAAATTGGTCCAGGAATATTAATGTTTAATCCATGGCGTTGCGTAATGTATGACCAGCTCCGTAGAAGTTTAAAAATTTACAGTACCGAAAATTGTAAAACTGAAATTTCTTTTAGAATTTGTTCATGATGGGTCAAGGAATATTAATGTTGGATCCATGGCGTACGTAATGTATGACCAGCTCCGTAGAAGTTTAAAAATTTACAGTACCAAAAAATGTAATCCATGGTGTACGTAATGTATGAAATTTCATTTAAAATTGGTCGAGGAATATTAATGTTTAATCCATGGCCTACGTAATGTATGACCAGCTTGGTAGAAGTTTAAAAATTTACAGTACCGAAAATTGTAAAACTGAAATTTCTTTTAAAATTTGTTCATGATGGGTCCAGGAATGTTATGGCGTACGTAATGTATGATCAACTCCGTGCGATTTTTTATGTCTTAAATTTTAGTCTTCGAAAAAATCATTTTCCAAATGGTCGTTGTAATTTGTTAAATTGCTTTTTCCCCCCTCTTTTTCTGAAAAATTCAGAATTTTTTTTTTTAATCATCAGATTTTTTAACATTAAAGTTGATCTTTTGATTTCCGAATTCGAAGGCTGACAATTACAAGACGGATCCATTTAGTAATCTGCTTTAAATCAAGCTGCTTCGAATTAGGAACAACTTTAAGAAAAGGGAGAACGCTACTCGATTCTTAAGCACATGAATATTTTCAAGCAAATAGACATGGAAATGAGTTAATGAATGTCCATCTCTGCCCCTCTACAAAGATTATACTGCTAAAAAAGAAAAAAAAAGAGGGTTACTATTTTATCTTGCATATATTTCACACCTTTAGTTTTCATCAGTGTTGAATTCAGGGGGTGGCCCGGGGGGAGACATTCCCACCCGGAAGATTTGAGATTTTGGATTTTCAATGGTCAAAAAGTGCAATTTCCCCTCTGAACTCTATAATGTACTCCGCGGAGCCACAGAAATCCCTCCCGAAGAAAAGTGTCTGAATACAACACTGGTTTTCATTGTCATTGGTCCGACTTCGCGCCCTTTGAGGCCGGATCTGGACATTAAAAAAGTATTTTTAGTAAAATGCCATGGGCGGAATTTTTCAGCTGGTGCTTACCTAGTAATGGTAAAAGGACGAGATAAATAATTTGGGAGGGTAAAGGCAGGGGCAGATGCTGCTTTTACTAGCCATAACACCCTGGATGAGGGGTTTTTTTTTTAGATTACGGGCAGTCGCCAAAGCTCTACTCCTCTAAGAATGGATTTAGTTGGTTGCAAAAAAGAATTGCACCAAAAGTAATACAAAAATTAATTGCACCAAAAGGAACAGGGTGGCATTTTTCAATTTGCGCCATGAGAGGCAAAACGCCTAGAAATGGCAAAAAAACGAGAAAAAAATCTTTTTGGGCGATAAAGGCAGGGGTGGCTTTACTAACCATGGCGCCCTATGCGAGATTTTTTACTGTAACCACTACAAATGCTACACTCTTTTATTTAAGGGTTTTACTAAGAATTTTTCTTTTTTAAATGATAGAAGGCATAGACATGGTACATTTGTATTGAGAAAATGAACAGCTCTTTTTTCTAATTCATATGCAATCTTCTGTTATAGATGATACTTTTTATCTATTTGTAAATTTTAATGCATTTGGTTCAGTTTTCTTTTTGGATTTTCCGGTTGCGAGATAGTTTTATGCAAATTTCAGATATATATGCATTTTTGTATCTAACGACAAAAAGATCTTCATTTGACGCCTTCTGTTCTGGATCCCGGGGTGCAGAATGGTTGGGGAGGGCACGTGCGTCCCCCTCCCTCCCCAACGCTATGCCTACGCATGTATGGTAAGTTCTGTATTGTGAGTTGCGATATTTTGGACAAAAACTTACAATAAAAGCATGGGCTCTGTGCCTATGTCTCCATTCCATTCTCTTACAAAAGCGCTGTAAACAAGATCAAGAGGATTGTGAAAAATTGATTCACTCTGTGGAATGTTTTAAAAGTCATGAACTGGCCTTGTATGCATTGGTCGCGGCTGGATAGTACGAATCGAAGTCTCCTAGATGGCGGCCGGCTGATAGTGAAGCATTGTATACTCTGTGGAGCAAGGCTCAGAGACTCTATCGACACGGTGCGCAGGAACGCATGCGTAATGAAGAATCTCTTGCTCAGGTAACACAAAGATATTGACCCTATTCTCCCTTTGGGTTTGAGGCTGTGATTTAACGCAACTAATTCTCGGGTGGTAAACCCACTACGGAGTTCAGAGGAGGAGGGTTCCGGGATCACTACTTGGCGTCTACGGTTTCCTGATAGGGGGAACATTGCACAGAGAAGAAGCATCTGAGTGCTCGGAACCTGAGCCCCGGGGTTTCCTTTAGAAAGATCTCCACAAAAAGCACTTCTCCCTCGGACCTATATCTATCGTACAGATAATCCATAATCGGCCGTCATAAACAATACCAACACCTATAAAACAGTGGCGATATACGCACAAGGCGGTTGCTCAGGCTAAATTTTTCGTCCAAACTATGTTAAATAATATTCCAGAATTTGGCAAAACTCGCCAGAACGTGAAACGAGTTCGACAAACCAATAAACATTAACTTAGCAATATTGGCACGTGCACTAAGATATTGGTGTTTAGTTTTTGTGCGAAATTGTCTTGACTAATAAAATTTTATTTCCCTTAGTCCCCATCATGTTATAGAGACCCTCTAACCATAGTTGGCTGAAATGTGCGATTGGTGAAGATCTAAATGACATATGTCTATATGAGAGTGGAAACATATGCGCAGGATACATGTTCAAAAAGTTTTTGTCCAAACTATATCAAAGAGATAACACAGAATGACAATATTCATTTGGATGAGTTCGATTAGACGAGTGAGAATAGTTAATCTATTAGTTTGGTGATAATGGTCTTCTAAGATATTTGGCTATTAATTTTTCACCAAAAGTCATTTCAATCAATCAAATTTTATAGCCCATATGTCGCACACTAATATAGAAACACCCTAGGCTCACTGGACATTACTCATGAATAGCAAGAGCCTTGGTCATCACGAAAGTAGAATTCAAATGCTCCTCACCCCTGTCGGGGATAATTTATACAGTCAGTATCGGCTTTATGGTAACCCGCTTATAATGTCGCTTTTTGTAAGTCTGTACTGACTGGATACCAGAGCCCAATCAAGCTGAAGTTGAACCCAGGGCCTGTTAAAAAGTTGCCACCCCCCCTACCTCCCCATTCCCGGTGACACTTTCAGAAAAAAAGTAGGTTTATTTGATCAGTTGACAAAATTGTTTGGGTGAAAGTTTCAAGTTTACAAAAAAAAAATTAACTTACAAGAATAATCAAGAAAATGAATTACCATCCACTTTCTCACATAAGCATTTGTATAATTCACAAATATCTATGATCCACAGTTTATGTTGCAGAATAAATGAGGACGTCTTTTTCAAAACTCATTTCAAATCATAAAAATTGTGTTTTCCCTAACAGTCTAGTAGTCATTTTAAACTATAATTCTGACATTGTAAAATCCTCGTTTATATTGAAACCAATAGACACAGTATGCAGTTTTTGGCATTTTCCTCAAATTTTATTTTCTGGATACGGCAAGTTTTGAAAATTATAGATACTCTCAAATTGAAAAGGACTTTTACAGAAAAATTGAATATGGAGGTTTTTTATTACAGTAAAACTTTGTTTTTAAGTCAGGGACCAAAATATAAAATGCAAACAGTGGAAAAACTTAAATTGTGAGAAAATTTACATGCAGGAAGTATTTACTTGTACTAGGTTGAGCAAAAAGTTCTGGGAAATTTGTAAAAGAACCGTTGTTATGCGCAAATTAACAACAAAAGCAACAAAGACTATTCTTCAAAATAGAGACCATCATAGTCCACCACTTTCTGCCAGATTCCGGATTTGCTGGAAGTACCATGGTGGCTCCTTGGAATCAAAAAACTCTTCACATGCTTCTTCAACTTCATTCTTTCAGAATCGTTAGAACTTTTCTCTAATAATTCTGGATCAACGCAGTACACGAACTGTTTTCCCATTGGTCTGAGCCGTGAAGCCCCTCCCTCCGGTATACAGCTCATGCGTTAGTGATAACAGGACCAAGTCTTCCTTCCCCGCCAGTTCCCGTGAACAGTGGAGTGCCGGTATCAACACTTGGAGTCTTTCATCCAGGTCCTGAAAAGGGCCGGCCCAGACCGCTGTACTGTGCACTCAACCGGGACCGGGCCCCCGGGAGCCAAGTTGGTAATATCCAGTCGTTCAAAGGCAATATTATAAAGGATGGGTTTAAGGGGGGGGGGGAGAAAAGGAACAGAACAAAAAATGGCCCTCCTCAGTTACACATATTTTTACCATACATTGAATTACACAAAGTTTTTCCTAAATTAACACAAGTTTGAGTGCTGGGTAAATGGTAAATGTGTTCTGAAATATCGAAAAAAGTATGTCCGGATATATCACCTAGGACCAGTACTGCCCTTGCAGGGACCATATAAAATAAAATTTCGTATTTTAATATGTATACTGGCCCATTTAAAACAAATGCCATATCTAAGATCTGTACTTATACTTTTTGCAGTTGGAATAATATTTTTATCGTCAGCGGTCTAACTTCTTCATATTTTATGCATTAATTATAGCAGCACTCACGCAATTTTAACACACATTTTTTTTTTTCAAATACAATCAAATCATATTTAGGATATCATAAAACGTGTAAATTTCGGTCTATTAAAGGGGGGAGGGGTTAGGTCGGGCGACTGACCATGGTGCTAAAATGTCATGAGTTACGATTATACAAATTCTTGATTAAAATTTAAAAGCTTCTTTAAGATATATCATTCGTAGAGGTGCTGTCAAAATCTTGCCTAGGTCACCGTGGCTACTAGTCTCCTCTGTGTAAATCTTTTCCAAACTGAAAGCCGAAAAATTTCAAGAATTCGATACTTTCTTTTTATGAATAGAGAAAAAATTAACAGTGGAATAGTTTTCGGACTACAATTAACAATTTTCAAAATTCAATAAATGAAAAATGAATGAAACAAAGAATACTGCACATCATTTCTCTTTTTCATGTTAGCTCAATGAAAAAAAGAAAAAAAAAAAAGACTCGAAAATTTTTTTTAGCACAGGGGCCTTTTAAAGGGCCCAGAAGGAAATTTCCTTCTGGACCCCTAGACTTCAGCCTACTCACACTCAGCCTAATGGGTAATCCGCCTCTGTTATAAGGTCATATTTTTCAGGACTGCATTGGGGACCATATAACCGATACTGACTGTATATACTCTCAGCTGACGTGACATGCTAAATTATCTTGTCTAATCATATTTGACGATGCAAGCAATGCGAACATCCAGTCTGAGTATATGCTCTGTGAGTATGTGGCCACTACTTATTCATTAAGGCACTCTACTAGCGAGAACATAAAATAAATTGAATGTAGATAACTATAAAATTGCGCGGCTCGGGTTCTACCCGACCCAAACCCGCAAAAATAATTTTCGGCAACCCGCAACCCGACCCGAACGTAAGAAAATCAAATTATGTTTTAATACCTGTATGAAAAATAATCTACAACTGTATCTCTAATAGCGGTCTGCATCGTCCGCGGCAAAATTTCAATCTGGCCAGGCCGCTTTATTTGGACAGTTTTTTCAACGGGCCGGCAAAAAGGTCTACCTGCCCGATATAAATATTTAGACAAAGCCGATAAAATTAAAAATGGGCCGTGCCGAGCTAGGGCCGAACTTTTAAGTTTTACATTGGGCGGGCCGGCAAAAGGGTCTACCTGCCCGATATAAATATTTAGACGAAGCCGATAAAATTATAAACGGGCCGTGCCGGGATAGGGCCGAACTTTTAAAGTAAATCAGATAATTCTGCATGAAAAACCCATTTATCCGAATTAAGGGGAGATTAGCCCCCCCTTGCGCCTTTTATGCTTAAGCAATGAACTCCCAAAACTAATCAGGGAAGCGCCTTATCAGAATGAACGTATTTACAAAATTTGAATCAAATCGGAAAATTCTGCATGAAAACCCCATTCATCTAAATTAAGGGGGGGATTAGCCCCCCGTTTTCCTTTTATACTTAACAACGAACTCCCAAAACTAATCAGGGACAGGGGCGCGCTGACCCAGTGTGCAAAGTGTGCACCGCACACAGGCGCCAGAATACTAAAGGCGCCAAATATTTTAGGCGAAGCTGAAATATTTGAAATTTTTTCATTTAATTTAAATTTATTAAACTCGAAAGTGGTTTATTTCTGATACATTTATGAATTTATTTTTATTTTAAAAATATATAAAATTTGCAGATGTTTTTCAGCGGCGTAGCTTTAGGAGGGATGGGGGGGGGGGGGGGGAGGGGAGTCTCAAGCCGAAAGGCGCCAAGGTGTCGAAAGATCAGTTGAATGTTAACGGCCGAAGGGCGCCACATAAGTTTTAACGGCGCCTTCAAGCGACTGAAATACATTTAAAAAAAAGAAGCTAGAAACTTTACAAATTCGGAAAGGAAACCGCGAATGCCGTGTTTGGCATCCCTGCTCTAGATCAGGCTTTTCCAACCTTTCCGAAAACAGGATGCGCATTGCAGCTGGTGGCAAATATGGATGGACTCCATTATTCAAATGATTGAAAATATGTAACACTTGTATCTTATTATAGTATTGGTAGCGATAGACATACTGACGATCAGGGCTTAATTTCTAACAAAAAAGTACCGGAGCCGTAGTATTTTGCGGTACCGCTACTAACAACCGTACCGTTTCCCCCCCCCCCCCCCCCTGTCACTCCAATCTGCATATTTATATATCGTACATTATTTGCAAAATTTAAAGCATTTTTTTTATTTAGCAAAATAAAACTAGTATGTTGTGGCCATCACAAAACTTTCTTCTACCTCATACATGTCAATGCTTCAAAATTCGCTATCACAGTGCCAAATTAAATGGCAATCTGTGCTCATCATGAGAATTCTAAAAAGATCAAATTCCGTGCATTAGTTCTCGAGGTGTCGCTGAAATCGTGTAAATCCAGCAAAATGCAGCAATGCAGCGCCACCTATTGGGTTATTTACACCCGAACCTAATTATCATCAACTTATGTCAACGTCTAACTGAATATGAAGTTTGAGGAAAATTCGTGCATTAGTTCTTGAGATAGAGCTATTGCGCAAATCATGAAAAATGCAGCATAGCAGCGCCACCTGTTGAGCGATTTACACGAACACATAATCAGCAGCAATATTAATCAAGTTGTACTTAAATCTGACGTTTGATGAAAATTCGTTCATTAGTTCTTGAGATAGAGCTATTGAAGAAATAGTGCAAAATGCAGCACAGCAGCGCCACCTATTGGGCGATTTACACCAACACGTAGTCAGCATCATTTCATATCAAAGAGTAACTGAATCTGAAGTTTGATGAAAATGTGTCCATTCGTTCTTGAGATAGAGCCGAGGATAGAGCTATTGCAGAAATCGTGTAAATCCTGCAAAATGCAGCCTAGCAGCGCCAGCTGTTGGGCGATTTACACCAAAACGTAAACAGCATCCATTTATGTCAAGGACTAACGGAACCTGAAGTTTTATGAAAATCCGTGCATTAGTTCTTGAGATACAGCTATTGCGGAAATCGGAAAAAATGCAGCATAGCAGCGCCATCTGTTGAGCGATTTACACCAAAAACTAATCAGCACCAATTTTCATCAGGGACAGAGTTGGGCAGTATCGAAAATACATGTATTTGAAATACATTTTCAAAATACATTTGTATTTTGTATTTTAAACGGACTAAAGGAAAGTATTTTGGTAATGTGTTTTGAAATGATTTTTCCAAGTATTTTGTATTTTAAAAATACTCAAAATACATTTCTGTCGATTTCAAGCTGCTTTTTTAAAACCGCAAAATCTAAGATTCACAAAAGCAAAATACGTGCCTGACTGTTTTGTTTCGTCTTAGGATTATAATGAATGCATCTGCTCTGCTGAAGTATTTTCGCTGAATGATTACAAAACGTTCTAGTTTTTATAGTTCTAACGTTGCTATGAGAATGAAAAACTACTGTGTGATAAACAGGAAGAATCATTTAGAGTATTGCTGTGTATTCTATTTTTTAAATACCATAGAAATATACTGCAGTTAGTTATTTAGGAGACTCATGAAAGAATGGCTCAGCCCCCGCTGGTAATGTATCAAGTGAATTAATTATTTGGGATAATACAGTTGCGCTGTATTAGGCGGGAATTTTTTAAAAAATAATTTCCGTTGATAATGTTGTTAAAAAGTTAACGCATTATGCACGTGTAAAACAAGGTCTACTTTTATAAGTGGAACTTTTCAAGCCACAACTAACTTTAAAACTCATTTAAAGGTAAGATTTTTGGTTTTATAACGGTTATGCATTGATTGAAACATTATTTTTTTTTATAGCTCCTTTGTATTAATGTTCAGGTGTAATTTACCCCACTCGTGATATTTATTAAATGGAGAATGAATTTTATTACATAAATATAGTTCTATTTATTGATATATTTATTATTACAAATACAGTATGTATATGTCTAAATACAGTTTTACAATATAAATGAATGAGATATTCAATACGTTATGAAAATTTAAAGTCGTTTTAATAAAATCACTTATTCAAGATTGATGAAACTTTAAGACAGACCACGACGAAGAGCGATGCATTGATTACAGGCACTTGTAATTTATTAAACTCTAAAAGATCATTACTAAAGCTCACTACTAAAAGAAAAAAATAAGAAAAAACATTATTTTGTGTCATTTTTTCATATTATGATATTCCTAGGTCTTAAACAAAAACATTTAGCATGTTGTTTATTTTATATTTCTCTTTAAATTATTTCTTATTTTTTATTCATGTGAAGCACTCATATTTGAGTTGCAGTGATCGAGGCATTAATGAAGTATCTATATATATATATATATATATATATATAATATATATATATATATATATCCATAATATATATAATACATATATATATATACATATCCATATATATATATATATATATCCATATATATAATATATATATATATATATATATAACCAATAATTAAACATAACCTACCACCATCAAAAACCGTAATATTATGAATTAAAGCTGTAAGTATATATAAAAAAAAAAGATTAAATTATTTATAAGAATTATTATGGAAGAAAAATAAGAAAGTGGACACCGACAAATAATGGAAATGCTTATATATTGAATTACGTTTTCAAGGGCACAGAATTCAATGATATAAGCAAAATGGTTGTTTTCTGTGGGAAAAATAAGCTAAAGCTAAAAGTTATTTTCCCCTGTGCCCTAACAACCATTAAAATCAAGTGAATTGATTAAAAATGAAAACAGAATAGAAACAAATAATATGAATTGGAAAAAACAATAAAACCTATTTAAATATTTATAGGATATAAAATGAAATAATAAACACCATACCGATTAATATTTTAGAATAAATCCACGCTCACATGGCACCCATATCGTAAAGATTAAGGTTAATAAAACAGTTAAGAAATCACAGTAATTGATACCATAGGATGCAGTTAATACATATTGAAATAAATGTTAAATAACTTTTAATATAATATAAAATAATATAAATAGAAAGTAATTACATAATTAAAATGCACTATTAAATTAATTAAAAACCTTTAAACAATATCGTCAAAATTTAGCTAAAAATTCCCCCTGGTGTAGTAAATTATAACTGAAATGTAGCTGGAAGAAGTAAATCTAGAACTTATCGAAAAAAACAACACAAATTGTGGTGCAGCCATCTAGTATTACATTTATGATTTAATTGTCAAAAGACTTGCTTCAGTTGTAAGCAATTGAATGTAACGATTGTTTTATTAACAGCAAAACCAAAAGTATCCTTATATATAGATAATTATAAACTGAATATAAACCACACAATGTATTTAAAAAAAAAAAAAAACTATTGTTAATAAAATTTAAAAAGAATACAAAATATTCTATTAGCAAATTTATTTAAACTACACTAAGAATTTAAATAATTCTAGAACATCGATAAAATATAGCATATAGCTATATGCTATAAAACAGAATAAATTCATTAATAATTAATATAAATAATTATTAAAAATATAAAAATCTTTAATAAAAACTATTATATATAAGATAATTATAAAATGAACAGGAAATAAAAAACATATGGTAGTATAAAGAAGGTGAACTGATACTTAAATTCCAATTACCTAAAAAGCACAAATATAGTGTGTGGATTATTTTATACATCCATAAAAATCCTAAAAGTATGAATGTGGGACATTCAAAAACAATAAACCGATAATAAATTATATAACACTAGGTGAAAATAAATAAATATTAAAATATTAATAAGAATAGAGGAATAATAATAAATATAATTACCCAATTTTAATCCATACAGTATAACTTTATTTATATTAAATATACTTATATGTATATTAATCACTATAAAAATGGCATACTATTAGTAATTAATATGATATTGTCCTTATTAAATTAAAATTTATAACAAATGATTGTAAATAAGATTAAACAATAATAAAGCTAATAATTAATGAAATTCACCAATTACATATAAAATATCAAATCAACATCCTTATAAAATACGTATTAAAAATATAGTAATAATACAAAAGCCCCATTTTTTTATATATATATATAAATTAACCATTGCGTATTATCCAGACAACACCACCCTCCTCCGTACTCTAACATCTACCCACCCATCCATCCTATAATAATTTTTTTATGTTATTTTACAATTTTTATTTTTTTATACATATTTTTTTTTTTTATAATTTTTTTGTAATTTTGTTTACGCATGTGTTAATTTGTTTTAAAAGATCATGTAAGAAAAATAGTAATTGTATATTAATGAATATATGAATTTTTTTGGAAAACCATGATTTAATGCATCATAAATTAGTTTTTTAATATTATTGTTAATTAGAGGAGAAGAACATAAACATTTTATTCTATATAAATGATTAAGTATTATATTTCGAAATACAGAATGATGTAGACAAGATTTAAAATTTGTAAATGTATTAACTTTGAATTTAAATTCTTTACGTTTGTCATATAAATCTGTGATTTTTTTGTTGTCTTTTATTGTAATTTTAAGATCTAAGAAGTTAATTGTATTGTTAGATAAAAGGTTTTCCGTTAATTCCAAATTAGTGGGATAATCTACTGGAAATGGAGTAATTGCAGAATGATCAGTATCAATTAAAATTATGTCATCAATATAACGATATAAATGTAGATTATTATTAGTAAAATTACGTTCATAATGATATAAGTCTGAGAGTAAACTGGATGTACAACCGCCTTGTGGTATACCGACATGCTGTAAATATAAAGTGTTATCTTGCAAGATATAATTATTATAGATAATGAAGTTAGTTAAAGATTTAAAATATGCAATATCAATATTAGATGGTAATTCCAGTTTTTTATAATACTTTTTAAATAATGCATTTATAATTTTATGTAAATCTAATAGGTCTATATTATTAAAAAGATCTTTGAAGTCATATGTTGTTATATTATATACACAATGAAGATTTTTTAAAATATTGACAAGTTGATAGCTATTTTTTATACAATGTGTATTATCATTGTTTGTAGTAAGTACATATAATTGATTAAGAATTTTTAAGAGAAGTTTATTGGCTTTATTATTATATGTATTGCAACCAATAGTTACAGTCCTAAATTTAATTGGAGTTTTATGAAATTTGGGAATAAGAACTAAATATGGATAATTAAAGTTAGTAGATAAAATATTTAATAGTTTATAATAACTTCGAATTTTACGATTATTTACAATTACATTTTCATTAGTTTTTTTAAATGACTTATTAGAAGAAATACAATTTGTAAGAAGTTGGTGATAATAAGATTTACAAATAATAGCATAATTATTAGGAGATTTGTCTACATATGTAATAGCGTAGTTTTTTTGTAATTTAGTAATTTGTTGGAAAATATGCTGTGTATTAATAGAAACCAAATCAGCCATATTATTTTTTAAAGCCATAGTTAATTTTTCAATTACTAATATTTTCCACTGATTAAAATATTCAGTAGGCTTATTATAAGAGATAGAAATTTTATAAATAAAAATATCGATATCATGTGTAAACTGTTTGATAATAGATTTAACATTAAATTTAGATGGAAGTCTATATTTAGTACCATAACCCATTAGTTGTTTCAATTTAAAATCATTAACAATATCAAGATTTCCAGTGATTATATGTCCATGATCATTGTTTATGTATTTTTTTAGAGTGGGGTCATTGCATTTACACGGAAAATTACTTGCAGCAGATGTATTTTTTGAAAATGTATTGTAGTTAAAAATCTTTCTACCAATTGTATTAGGATATTTAAAGGTTTTTGAGATATGAAGATTATTAATAGGAGAAAAACAATTTTTATCATTAATTATAGAATTGATATTAATTTTATTAAATATGTGATTTGAAAAAGTAATTAACATTTGAGTATTCATGTTTTGAATTTTATGTTTTTTTTGTAAATTAATATTTAAAAGATTAACCCTAGACATAATGAGGTCAAAATAAATATCTGAGAAATGTTTAGAGAAAGATTTACTTAGAAATACATTTAAATGTTGTACAATCTGTTTCTTTTTAATAGTAAAGATGTGTTTTCGAATTAACAACCAGTTATAATTCTCTAAATATTTTCTTTGAAGATCATTTATATGTTTAGTGATAGATTTTTTGGAAACTACAACTGATGATGAACCCTTTCCTCGTTTATTACGTGTTGTTTTACTATTTAAATTATGATTAAGAGTAGGATAAATTGGAGAATAATCAATATTGTTATTTATAGATGTGAAGACTTTGACAGGTCTGTTAAATACTTCACTGTTAAGTCCATAAGGATAAATTGTGTTGTAATATTTCATAAATGATGATTCCATATAAAGACGTTCTGATTTATTTTTTAGAATTTGAAGAATTTCAATTGTCGTATTTTTAAATTGATGTATATGAAAATGTTGAATTTCAGCTGTAGATTGTATATTTTTTGCTTTGTTATTATTAGAGTCTGAACGATGATGATTGATACGTTTATGAATTGGACCTGATGTTTCACCAATATATTTCATATTACATAAGTTGCACTTTATACTATAAATCACATTAAATGCTTTACAAAAGCTTGAATAATTAGGATCTGAGATAATTTGTGTCTGAGAAGCGTATGGACATGTCTTGCACCGAGCATCATAACACTTACGAAAAAATAAAGGACGAGGGGGAGAGTATAAATGGTTGCTTGATGACAATCCAGGAACAACCCAATTATTGTTCCTGTACCGGGCGCTACACTGCATAGATGCTAAGTGTATCTTGCCAGGATCGAGATGTTTACTAAGAACTGCCATTAAAAATAATGTTTGGAAATTGCAATAATTGCCATAAAAAAAGAAAATTTAATAATATAATAATTAATTATTTAATTAAATTAGACTTGAATAAATAATAAATCTTGAGTAAGAATAATATATACAATATTTACAATAATAGAAGCAGAACATAAAAACAATCTTCAAATTTACCATAACCAAATAATGATAACCCTTATTTCGTAGACTAAAAAAGCAAGATACCACTGGACCCATTGATAACAAGTAAGGCAAAAAAAGATCCGCATCTAACATCAAATCCCAGAACAACATTAACCTTGCAAAGACATCCAAAACGCATTCCCAATTAATTTCTCAGATCAAAGTAATATGAATTTAAACTTCTAAAGCATATTAACATTAAAACTATGAACAGAAATAATTATTACTACCATATTGATGTAAAGATATAAAATGATCTCTCTTCAGAATTATGTAAAGCTATAGCATAAATAGAGAATATATAGAGAGAATATATAGGACAATATCGTATACTAACCACAAGAAAATACAGATAAAATCATAACTAGAAAATTAAATAACATTAAATAAAGCAATGCAATGATAGGAATGAAAAAATTAATGGAATCCTTAAAAAAGGTATCAGATAACTACATAGTAGAAATCATATTGATAATACACATAGACAGTGCGCTATTGCAGCAATTATCTAAGCGTATAATATTTAAAAGATTGCTAAATCATTTAGCGACCTGGGAATATATATGAATATATATAAGATACCAAAAGAAAAAAATACTTCAAAATGAATTATTGACATTCAAAATGAAAAGATATTTAAAAACATCGTAAAAAGCATACATTCATAATTACTTGCGCAAATGCATCATAGTAATTTGAATGCTAATATATAACCAATAATTAAACATAACCTACCACCATCAAAAACCGTAATATTATGAATTAAAGCTGTAAGTATATATAAAAAAAAAGATTAAATTATTTATAAGAATTATTATGGAAGAAAAATAAGAAAGTGGACACCGACAAATAATGGAAATGCTTATATATTGAATTACGTTTTCAAGGGCACAGAATTCAATGATATAAGCAAAATGGTAGTTTTCTGTGGGAAAAATAAGCTAAAGCTAAAAGTTATCTTCCCCTGTGCCCAAACAAGCACTAAAATCAAGTGAATTGATTAAAAATGAAAACAGAATAGAAACAAATAATATGAAATGGAAAAAACAATAAAACCTATTTAAATATTTATAGGATATAAAATGAAATAATAAACGCCATACCGATTAATATTTTAGAATAAATCCACGCGCACATGGCACCCATATCGTAAAGATTAAGGTTAATAATATATATATATATATATATATATATGTATATATATATATGTATGTATATATATGTATATATATATGTATATATATGTATATATATATATATATATATATATATATATATATATATATATATGTATATATATATGCATATGTATATGTATATATATATATATATATATATATATATATATATATATATATATATATATATATATATATATAACCATTAATTAAACATAACCTTCCACCGTCAAATATTATGAATTAAAGCTGTAAGTATTAAGAAAAAAAAAAAATTAATATAAGAATTATTATGGAAGAAAAAGAAAAAAGTGGACACCGACAAAAATTGAAAAGCTTATACATTGAATTACGTTATCAAGGGCACAGAATTCAATGATATAAGCAAAATGGTTGTTTTCTGTGGGAAAAATAAGCTAAAGCTAAACGTTATTTTCCCCTGTGCCCAAACAACCATAAAATCAAGTGAATTGATTAAAAATGAAAGCAGAATAGAAACAAATAATATGAAATGGAAGAATCAATAAAACGTATTTAAATATTTATAGGATATAAAATATAAGTAATAAACACCATACCTATTAATATTTCAGTATTTTACAAAAATCCACACGCACATGGCTGCCAGTATTTCAAAAAGATTAAGGTGAATAAAACAGTTAAGAAATCACAGTAAATGATACCAAAGGATGCAGTTAATACATTTTGAAATAAAATTTGAAATACCTTGTTAAACACATTTAATCTAATATAAAATAAATAGATATTAATTACATTATTTAAAATGCACTATTAAATTAATTAATAACAGTTTAACAATATCGTCAAAATTTAGCTAAAAATACCCCCTGGTGAATTAAATTATAACTGAAATGGAGCTAGAAAAATTAACAATTAGAGCTATCTTAAAGAGACAAATTTAGTGCTGCCATCTAGTATTACCTCTATTAAACAACTAACGCAAGATAAATATTTGTAAGCATTTGAATGTAAATAACTGTATAAATAATTGTAAGCATTTGAATGTAAATAACTGTATAAACAGCAAAACCAAACATATCCTTATATATAGAGAATTATAAACCGAATATAAATCACACAATGTATTTAAAAACTATTGTAAATAAAATTTAAAAGCATACATTATATTCTATTAGCAAACTTATTTAAACTAAACGAAGAAATAAATAATTCTAGAACATTGATAATATATAGCATATAGCTATATGCTATAAAACAAAATAAAATTCAGTAATAATTAATATAAATAATTATTAAATATAAAAATTATTTTTTATGAATTATATATCAGATATTTATAAAATGAACAGGAAATAAAAAACATGTGGAAGTAAATACAAGGTCAAATGATACTTAAATACCCATTACTTAAAAAGCACAAATATAGAGTGTGGATTATATTCAGACATCCATAAAAAACCATAAAGTATGAATGTGGGACATTCAAAAACATTAAACCGATAATAAATATTAAAAAGAATAGAGTAATAATAATAAAAATAATTACCCAATTTTAATGCATACAGTATAACTATATTTATATTATACATACTTATATGTATATTATTCACTATAAGAATGGCATACTATTAGTAATTAATATGATATTGTCCTTAGTAAATTTAAAATTTAATAATAAATAATTGTAAATTAGATTAATCAATAATTAGGCTAATTATAATATTAATGAAATTCTCCAATTACATATAAAATATCAAATCAACATCCATATAAAATACGTAACAAAAATATAGTAATAATACAAGAGCCGCCATTTTTTTTATAATATATATAATTAACCATTGCGTATTATCCAGACAACACCACCCTCCTCCGTACTCTAACATCTACCCACCCAACCATCCTATAATATTTTTTTTATATTATTTTACAATTTTTAATTTTTTATAGATATATTTTTTTTATTATTATTTTATAATTTTTTTGTAATTTTGTTTACGCATGTGTTAATTTGTTTTAATAGATCATGTATGAAAAGTACTAATTGTATATTAATGAATATATGAATTTTTTTGGAAAACCATGATTTAATGCATCATAAATTAGTTTTTTAATATTATTGTTAATTAGAGGAGAAGAACATAAACATTTTATTCTATATAAATGATTAAGTATTATATTCCGAAATACAGAATGATGTAGACAAGATTTAAAATTTGTAAATGTATTAACTTTGAATTTAAATTCTTTACGTTTGTCATATAAATCTGTGATTGTTTTATTGTCTTTGATTGTAATTTTAAGATCTAAGAAGTTAATTGTATTGTTAGATAAAAGGTTTTCCGTTAATTCCAAATTAGTGGGATAATCAACTGGAAATCGAGTAATTGCAGATTGATCAGTATCAATTAAAATGATGTCATCAATATAACGATAGAAATGCAGATTATTATTAGTAAAATTACGTTCATAATGATATAAGTATAAGTCTGAGAGTAAACTGGAAGTACAACCGCCTTGTGGTATACCGACATGCTGTAAATATAAAGTATTATCTTGCAATATATAATTATTATAGATAATGAAGTTAGTTAAAGATTTAAAATATGCAATATCTATATTAGATGGTAATTCCAGTTTTTTATAATATTTTTTAAATAATGCATTTGTAATATTATGTATATCTAATAGGTCTATATTATTAAAAAGATCTTTGAAGTCATATGTCATTATATTATAAACACAATGAAGATTTTTTAAAATATTAACAAGTTGATAGCTATTTTTTATACTATGTGTATTATCATTATTTGTAGTAAGTACATATAATTGATTAAGAATTTTTAAGAGAAGTGTATTGGCTTTATTATTATATGTATTACAACCAATAGTAACAGTCCTAAATTTAATAGGAGTTTTATGAAATTTGGGAATAAGAACTAAATAAGGATAATTAAAATTAGTAGATAAAATATTTAATAGTTTATAATAACTTCGAATTTTACGATTATTTACAATTACAGTTTCATTAGTTTTTTGAAATGACTTATTAGAAGAAATAGAATTTGTAAGAAGTTGGTGATAATATGATTTACATATAATAGCATAATTGTTAGGAGATTTGTCTACATATGTAATAACGTAGTTTTTTTGTAATTTAGTAATTTGTTCGAAATAATGCTTTGTATTAATAGAAACCAAATCAGCAATATTATTTTTTAAAGCCATAGTTAATTTTTCAATTACTAATATCTTCCATTGATTAAAATATTCAATAGGCTTATTATAAGAGATAGAAATTTTATAAATTAAAATATCAATATCAAATGTAAACTGTTTGATAATAGATTTAACATTAAATTTAGAAGGAAGTCTATATTTAGTACCATAACCCATTAGTTGTTTCAATTTAAAATCATGAACAATATCAAGATTTCCAGTGATTATATGTCCATGACCATTGTTTATGTATTTTTAGGTAGCTTTCTTTACAAAAAGCTACCTATTGCAGCCGTTCGGAGGAAAGCGATTTCAAAAAATTTTGGTATATTTTCATCGATCATGACCCCCAGACCCCGAAACCACCCTCCGTTCAAAATTGATATATATATATATATATATATATCAATATATATATATATATATATATATATATATATATATATATCTGACCTATGTCACACTGTAACTCTCGTATTTATGAACCGATTTGGATGTAATTCGGTGTGTACATAGTACATACCAATGTCTCGACCGAGTTCGTTGGCCAGCTTCATCCGCCATTTTGTTTCAAAATGGCGGCCATTTAAAAATTTAAAAAAAAATTTAAATGTGAAATGTGGTACCAAAAAATTGAAAATGGAAAACTATTTTTTTCTTATGTATTTGCCCTTTATACAAAGACTCCGCAGCAGTTTTTGTTTTGTCTATATCTTAAAAAATGGCTGAGTTATAGCATTTTGAATTTCTAGCGAAGCTAACATTTTGAAACGTCCTGAATTTTGTCACGCGATAAAAGGCGTATTTATGAACCGATTTGGATGTAACTTCGTTTATACATAGTACAGACCAATGTCTCGACCGAGTTCGTTGGCCAGCTTCATCCGCCGTTTTGTTTAAAAATGGCGGCCATTTAAAATTTTAAGAAAAATTTAAATTTGAAATGTGGTACCAAAAAATTGAAAATTGAAAAAATATTTTTTTCTTATGTGTTTGACCTTAATAAAAAGATTCGAGAGCAGTTTTTGTTTCGTCTATACCTTAAAAAATGGCTGAGTTATAGCATTTTGAATTTCTAGTGTGGCTGACATTTTGAAACGCCCTGATTTTTGCCACGTGATAACAGACGTATTTATGAACCGATTTGGATGTACCTTGGTGTGTACATAGTACATACAAATAACTCAACCGAGTTCGTTGGCCAGCTTCATTCGCCATCTTGTTTCAAAAGGGTTGCCATTTTTTAAAAAAAAAATGTAATTTAAAATTTAAAATGAGGTATTAAAAATTGGAAAATGAAAAAGATTTTTTTTTATGTGTTTAGCCTTGATACAAAAATTCTGGAGCAGTTTTTGTTTCTGAAAATTTGTTCTTTTGTTTATATCTTAAAAAGTGGTTGAATTATAGCACTTTGAATTTCTATCATGGCTAACACTTTGAAACGATCTTGTATTTGTCTCGCGATACCACACGTATTCGCCTATTTCGATGGAAGAAGGCATGTGGATAGTATACATCAATATCTCGACCAAGTTCGCTGGCCAGCTTCATCAGCCATCTTGTTTCAAAATGGCGGCCATTAAATTAAAAAATATATATATTTAAAGTGAGGTGCAAAAAAATTTGAAATTGAAAAAGGTTTCTTTCTTAAGTATTTGACCTTGATATAAGGATTCAGGAGCATTTTTTGTTTGTCTTTATCTTAAAAAATGTCTCAGATATAGCAGTTTCAATTTCTAACGTGGGTGACATTTTGAAAAATCTGATTTTTTGCCTGCGACAGCACTCGTATATATCAACCGATTCCGATGTGAGTGAGCATGTGCACAGCAATTACTAAGCTCTCGACCAAGTTCACTGGTTAGCCTCATCCACCATGTTGTCTTAAAATGGCAGGCACTTTAAGAAATCGCCGAATTTGGCAGCCAAATATAAGTTACTTTAAATAAAAGCAGCTTGGATAAAGCTGACTAATTTCGCGAAATTCTCATTCATAATGATTTAGTATTGATAAAAATTAGTATTGAATCTCCTACATTCGGTTTCCACTTAATTGAGCTTCGTGTGTTTGAATAATATAAATTGGCTTTTTTAAAATAAGGAATATGAAAGCTACCTCTTCCTCCCGGCACTGGCCGGAAGGACTTTTTTAGAGTGGGGTCTTTGCAGTTACACGGAAAATTACTTGCAGCAGATGTATTTTTTGAAAATGTATTGTAGTTAAAAATCTTTCTCCCAATTGTATTCGGATATTTAAAGGTTTTTGATATATGAAGATTATTGATAGGAAAAAAACAATTTTTATCATTAATTATAGAATTGATATTAATATTATTAAATATGTGATTTGAAAAAGTAATTATCATTTGAGTATTCATGTTCTGAATTTTGTGTTTTTTTTGTAAATTAATATTTAAAAGATTAACCCTACTCATAATAAGGTCAAAGTAAATATCAGAGAAATGTTTAGAGAAAGATTTACTTAGAAAGACATTTAAATGTTGTACAAGCTGTTTCTTTTTAATAGCAAAGATGTTTTTTCGAATTAACAACCAGTTATAATTCTCTAAGTAATTTCGTTGAAGAACATTAATTTGTTTTGTGATAGATTTTTTGGAAACTACAACTGATGATGAACCCTGTCCGCGTTTATTACGTGTTGTTTTAGCATTTAAATTATGATTAAGAGTAGGATAAATTGGAGAATAATCAATATTGTTATTTATAGATGTGAAGACTTTGACAGGTCTGTTAAATACTTCACTATTAAGTCCATAAGGATAAATTGTGTTATAATATTTCATATATGATGATTCCATATAAAGACGTTCTGATTTATTTTTTAGAATTTGAAGGATTTCAATTGTCGTATTTTTAAATAGATGTTTATGAAAATGTTGAATTTCAGCTGTAGATTGTATATTTTTTGCTTTGTTGTTATTAGAGTCTGAACGATGATGATTGATTCGTTTATGAATTGGACCTGATGTTTCACCAATATATTTCATATTACATAAGTTGCATTTTATACTATAAATAACATTAAATGCTTTACAAAAACTTGAATAATTAGGATCTGAGACAATTTGTGTCTGAGCAGCGTATGGACATGTCTTGCACCGAGAATCATAGCACTTACGAAAAAATAAAGGACGAGGGGGAGAGTATAAATGGTCGCTGGATGACGATCCAGGAACAACCCAATTATTATTCCTGTACCGGGCACTACACTGCATAGATGCTAAGTGTATCTTGCCAGTATCGAGATGTTTACTAAGAACTGCCATATAAAAATTATGTATGGAAAATGCAATAATTTCCATAAAAATAAGAAATTTTAATAATTTAATTAAATTAGCCTTGATTAAATAATAAAACTTGAGTAAGAAAAAATATATACAATATTTACAATAATAGAAGCAGAACGCAGAAACAATCTTCAAATTATCCATAACCAAATTATGAAAACCCAAATATCGTAGACTAATAATAGCAAGAAACCACTAAACTATTTTATAACAAATAAGTCAAAAAAGATCCGCATAACATCCAAATCCTAGAACAACTATAACCATGCAAAGACAACCAAAACGCATACCCAACTAACTACTCAGATCAAATTAAAATGAATTTAACCTAAAGCAAATTAACATTAAATCTATGAATAGGAATAATTATTGCTACCAAATTAATGTATAGATAAAATGATTATCTCTACAGAATTATGTAAAGCTATAGCAAAAATAGAAAATATATAGGACAATATCATACACTAACTTCAAGAAAATTCAGATAAAATCATAACTAGAAAATTAAAAAAACATTAAATAAATCGTTGCAATGATAGGAATGAAAAAATTAATGGAATCCTAAAATAGGTATCAGATAACTACATGGTAGAAATCATATTGATAATACACATAGATAGTGCGCTAATTGCAGCAATGATCTAAGCGTATAATATTTAAAAGATTGCTAAATAATTTAACGACCTGGGAATATATATAAATATATATAAGATACCATAAGGAAAAAATACATCAAAATGAATTGTTGACATTCAAAATGAAAAGATATTTAAAAATATCGTAAAAAGCATACATTCATAATTACTTGCGCAAATGCATCATAGTAATTTGAATGCTAATATATAACCATTAATTAAACATAACCTTCCACCGTCAAATATTATGAATTAAAGCTGTAAGTATAAAAAAAAAAAAAAAAGAAAAAAAAATTAATATAAGAATTATTATGGAAGAAAAAGAAAAAAGTGGACACCTACAAAAATTGAAAAGCTTATACATTGAATTACGTTATCAAGGGCACAGAATTCAATGATATAAGCAAAATGGTTGTTTTCTGTGGGAAAAATAAGCTAAAGCTAAATGTTATTTTCCCCTGTGCCCAAACAACCATAAAATCAATTGAATTGACTAAAAATGAAAGTAGAATAGAAACAAATAATATGAAATGGAAGAATCAATAAAACGTATTTAAATATTTATAGGATATAAAATATAAATAATAAACACCATACCTATTAATATTTCAGTATTTTACAAAAATCCACACACACATGGCTGCCAGTATTTCAAAAAGATTAAGGTGAATAAAACAGTTAAGAAATCACAGTAAATGATACCAAAGGATGCAGTTAATACATTTTGAAATAAACTTTGAAATACCTTGTTAAACACATTTAATCTAATATAAAATAAATAGATATTAATTACATTATTTAAAATGCACTATTAAATTAATTAATAACAGTTTAACAATATCGTCAAAATTTAGCTAAAAATACCCCCTGGTGAATTAAATTATAACTGAAATGGAGCTAGAAAAATTAACAATTAGAGCTATCTTAAAGAGACAAATTTAGTGCTGCCATCTAGTATTACCTCTATTAAACAACTAACGCAAGATAAATATTTGTAAGCATTTGAATGTAAATAACTGTATAAATAATTGTAAGCATTTGAATGTAAATAACTGTATAAACAGCAAAACCAAACATATCCTTATATATAGAGAATTATAAACCGAATATAAATCACACAATGTATTTAAAAACTATTGTAAATAAAATTTAAAAGCATACATTATATTCTATTAGCAAACTTATTTAAACTAAACGAAGAAATAAATAATTCTAGAACATTGATAATATATAGCATATAGCTATATGCTATAAAACAAAATAAAATTCAGTAATAATTAATATAAATAATTATTAAATATAAAAATTATTTTTTATGAATTATATATCAGATATTTATAAAATGAACAGGAAATAAAAAACACGTGGAAGTAAATAGAAGGTCAAATGATACTTAAATACCCATTACTTAAAAAGCACAAATATAGAGTGTGGATTATATTCAGACATCCATAAAAAACCATAAAGTATGAATGTGGGACATTCAAAAACATTAAACCGATAATAAATATTAAAAAGAATAGAGTAATATAATAAAAATAATTACCCAATTTTAATGCATACAGTATAACTATATTTATATTATACATACTTATATGTATATTATTCACTATAAGAATGACATACTATTAGTAATTAATATGATATTGTCCTTAGTAAATTTAAAATTTAATAATAAATAATTGTAAATTAGATTAATCAATAATTAAGCTAATTATAATATTAATGAAATTTTCCAATTACATATAAAATATCAAATCAACATCCATATAAAATACGTAACAAATATATATACCCAGACAGCACACTCGCTTGAATCCAGTTTGACTTTTCATTCACTTTAACAGGCTAGCGCAAACTTTGTAATTCAAGGGCTTCAAAAGGAAAACCCAAGCGTAAAGAACATCGCAAAATGAAAGAGGTTAAAAAATAACCTGATGTCACTTGGGGTCAAGAGCGGGAGCTGCGCGCGCAGTTCTCGGTTCCAGGAAGCAGGAGTTCTTTTGTGTATTCTAGCAACGCCCCGCACTGATTCTTGGAATTCGCCACAGAGTATGGAGATTATCTGTGGGAATTCGCTACTTGCTGCGTCAGTTCGTAATCCAGCGGTTTATTCTTTTTACTTTGTGATCTGAGTTTGAACCTTTGATTTTTAATTTCAGTTAGTTCTACGTAAAGAGTTTTGAAGCAGTTCTTTCAGCTTGTAAAATAAAGGTAAGTTTTAATTTTGTAATTCGTTTTCTTAATCTATTGATGCTCTTAAGTAATTTTAAATTTACTTCTTACTTCGGCTTTGTTTATTATTTATTGACTGCGCCGGATTTACGGCAGAACATTCATGGCACGGGCTCAGGCCCCTGATTTTCAGCCCCCCCCCCCAAATATTGCTGGCCCCACCAGTGGCCGAGAGGTTCTGCTCTCGAAGCTGGTAGACGGGAGGTGCTGGGTTCGATCCCAATCGCGCCCGTCGGCCTAATCGTTCGGAGTTTTCGTGGTTTTCTTCGAGCCGTGGATCTTCCATGCGTTAATACGGATTAGGTTCCCTTAGAAAGACCCCCACGGAGGGCACTCCCCCCGGGCCTATATCCCTCGTGTAGATAATTGGCCGTCAAAAATCAACCCAACCCAACCCAAATATTGCTAAAGGTTTTTCAAGTATTGCCCAAAATCTGATTGTATTTTTATAAAATTATATTTTATATTTTGTGTGAAACATCCGTATTTATTACTTTTTTATAGTGAATATTTTCTTTTATCTTTATTACGTTAAAAATATGTTGTACTTTTAATCCATATTTAATCCTGTTCCTGTTCTCGTCAGATTATTTGGAGGTTTGTGAACGTAGCTCGCAGGCGGCATTTGTTATTAATATTTTAAATAATGGTAACTCGGTATTGTGGAAAATTTATTATTAGTTGTAGCATACTGTATCATTCGAATATATAGACTTGCATAGGAAAAGATAATCAACACCATCCTATTTATTATAAAACGTGTACTCATTTAAATTTCCTAATTATGAAAAAAATATTTAAAAGTAAATTACTGATTATCAAATTTAATTTTTTTAATGTATATTTTAAAGTAATTATTAAAATCAATAGTAGTTATCTTAGTAAATACTGTTTTGTACTTAAACGCCCTGTAAGCATCGGTGCAAGGGGGGCCCTCTTTAAGCATCTGTGCCCGGGGCCCCCAAATTTGTAAATCGGTCCCTGTTTATTGAGAAGCCGTTCAGCAGATAGTTTTCAATATTCCATTTATAAAAATGGAGTATAACCATGGAATTATACTTGCTAAGACGAAAACCTTCCTAAAACGAAAAATTTCTCATTCCCATAAGATTTCATCTTAGCAGGTTTGAATAGATAATAGTATATGCATTACCTGCTATGATGAGAACCTGTGTAAAGTGGAAATTTTCTGGTTTCTTATGATTCCATCTTAGAAACTTTTACTGTATCTCAGCCCTCTCCGAAATTATGTCTAAATACGCCACTGCTACAAACAGGGCCTAAATAAAGCTTAAGCTAACTGGACAGCTGCCCTGGGGCCCCAAATTTGGTGTACAATTTTTTAAAGTTGATATTTAAAATTCTAATTTCACCTTGTACTGATTATAAATCAGTATTTTGTACTTTTATGAAGGACATCATTAGAAACAGAGACATAGTTTTCTTTATGTTATTATAATTAGGTCTTTGTAATTGTATTGTAAATAAAATTGTACCCAAATTTGGTGTACGATTTCTTAAAGATGATATTTAAAATCTAATTTCACCTTGTACTGATTATAAATCAGTATTTTGTACTTTTATTTTTATGTAGGACATGATTAGAAACAGACATAGTTTTGTTTATGTGATTATAATTAGGCCTTTATAATTTAAATAAGTTACTAAGTAGTGGCTATTCAGCTGCATTTTGATTAAAATAAATAAACACAGTAATTGGAATCCATTTTCATTGAAATAATAATAATAAAAAAATAGATATTTACATGAAGTTGGAGCTAAATGCTGTATTAGTTTTTTTTTTTTTTTTTTTTTTTTTTTTTTTTTTTTTTAAATAACTTGAGCTAGAAAAATATACCATGTTGAAAAATTGTAAAAGGAAAAAATAAAATTAAGATTTTCTTTCCTCTTTCAGACAAGTTTACTTGGAAAAAAAACAAAAAAAACACTAACTTATAGTAGAAGAATATATATAGAATAGAATATAGTAGTAGGTAGTAGTATAACTTTCTCATATCTCTCGAAATAAAAAGTACCATAATCATTAAATTTAAAAGTACCATAATCATGTAATTCAATGTATTTTTGATAAAATGCTATTAGACTTATTTACTTTCTCATCAACCACTTTCTCTAAAAATAAGCTAGGGTGGATGTGCCTGTAATGGACACTCTTCAATGTTTTTGGTTTATAAAAAAAATAACCAATAAAAATTTAGCTGTATTATTTTTTTCATAACTTCCACTTGAAAGTTTTATTATAATCTATGTTATTGTTGACATTTTAAATCAAATCAATCTGGAAACAGAAAATAATGTTTCACAGTTCCTCTGTTATTCAATGAAAATCTTAATGAACATACTAAGAGCTGGCTTCATTTAATAAATTTATATACTATTCTTTATTTTATTGCAAAATTTGCTTGTTTTTGTTTTGGTAAAACTTTATATATACAAATAACCATATACAAAATTTTATTTATTTTTAAGGTTTTACGACCTGTGTCCATTAATGGAATGCTAAGTAGTCTATTTTCAGTCATGGACACCCCATGTAGACATTGATAAAAATGCAATTTCAGTAATGTTCATAGTGCATAAAATATTTTGACTTAACTGAAAACCTAAGTAATCAAATTTTATTTTTTAATTGCACTTACCCGAATGTAACACCAAAATTTTTATAAATAGCTGGTTTTAAATAATTTTGTGTTGTTAATAAAATTTTCATTATTTCAATAAAATTATTTTTTTATACCCCTACCTTGCATATTTTATAATCTGGCAATCAATAAAACAAATCGGAAAGCATAGGATATAGTTCAAGAGCATAGGGAAAACAGGGGCTCATCCCTCTCCGTTTACATAAAAACAATTAAGTTACAGAAATTATTAAAAATGTATTGTTTTCTGACTTAAATCTTTGCTTCGCTGATCGGAAAAAAATGTAATATTAATTAAATTTATAATAGCAATAAAATTAGTAAATCTGCAGACCAATGGCTTCAAACATGAGATCTGCAGTTTTAAGTTAAAAGGTATTTTCTTTAGTATTTAAAACATTCAGCATCATCTCTTTCATATTTGTAATACTCCTTACATGTATTTTATCAAGTAATTTCGGGAGTTTAACTGTTAAAAATAGTGGGTAATATATGAATTTATGCACTAATATTCCAAAACTTTTTTTTCAGATTTTTTTTATTATCGCTCCCCCCCCCCTTTCCACCCACTGTTCCAATTTGATAACTGTGATTCCCTGACATTCAGTATTTTAAAACATCGATCTAAAATAATTAAAAAATAACAATAATTAATTTAAAGTGAATAACTTATGTAAATTTTATTAATTATTGTTATTCTAAACTTGTTAAATTAATTTGAAAATAAATATTTTTTTTTTATTAGTATGCTTTCATTAAATTCTGGTTCTAAATACAGTCATAAAAACAATTATATTAATATTACTTTTTTGTGAGGAGGGAGGGGGGGGGGGAGTTGTCCATCACTGAAATTTTGGGTGTTTTGACATATTTCTTTTATTTACAATACAATTTTGATTAATATTAAGAAATAAAACAAAAAGAAGGGTTAAATATTGTTGATAGATTAATATAATATTGAAGAAATTGGAATATAATATTTACAACTATTAATTAAAAATTGTTTTTAAAGAAATTCCTTAAGGGTGTGTCCATTACTGGCACATCTACCCTATGTAGCATGATTTACTTTTAAACACACATATACGTTTTGCTGGTTTTAAACAGCATTAATCATTAAAAAATCTTCGCCTCTATTCAGATTAGTTTTATTATTTTATTTTATAAATATAAATAAAATATTGATCTTGTAATACCACAATAATTAATTTAAAATGATAATTCTCACAAATATTTTATTAATTATTGTTATCCTAATTGTTAAATTCATTTGAAAATAACTATTTTGTTTCATTAAATTCTGGTTTTAAATACACAACATAACACAATAAAAACAATTATATTAACATTACTTTTTTGGGTGGGGGTGGGGGATGTCCATTACTGAAATTTTGGGTGTTTTGATATATTTCCTTTATTTACAATACAATTTTGATTAATATTAAGAAATAAAACAAAAAGAAGGGTTAAATATTGTTGATAGATTAATATAATATTGAAAAAATTGGAATATAATATTTACAACTATTAATTAAAAATTTTTTTTAAAGAAATTCCTTAAGGGTGTGTCCATTATTGGCACATCTACCCTATGTAGCATGATTTACTTTTAAACACACATAAGTTTTGCTTGTTTTTAAACAGCATTAATCATTAAAAAAATCTTCGCCTCTATCCAAATTAGTTTTATTATAATTTTATTTTATAAATATAAATAAAATATTGATCTTGTGATACACAATAATTAATTTAAAGTGATAATTCTCACAAATATTTTATTAAATATTGTTATCCTAATTGTTAAATTTATTTGAAAATAACTATTTTGTTTCATTAAATTCTGGTTCTAAATACACAACATAACACAATAAAAAAAATTAACATTACTTTTTTTTTTTTTTGGGGGGGGGGGGGGGGGGGGGGGCTCCATTACTGAAATTTTGGGTGTTTTGATATATTTCTTTTATTTACAATACAATTTTGATTAATATTAAGAAATAAAACAAAAAGAAGGGTTAAATATTGTTGATAGATTAATATAATATTGAAGAAATTGGAATATAATATTTACAACTATGCATTAAAAATTGTTTTTAAAGAAATTCCTTAAGGGTGTGTCCATTATTGGCACATCTACCCTATGTAGCATGATTTACTTTTTAACACACACAAGTTTTGTTGGTTTTTAAACAACATTAATCATCAGAAAAATCGTCGCCTCTATCCAAATGAGTTTTATTATAATTTTATTTTATAAATATAAATAAAATATTGATCTTGTGATACACAATAATTAATTTAAAGTGATAATTCTCACAAATATTTTATTAATTATTGTTATCCTAATTGTTAAATTTATTTGAAAATAACTATTTTGTTTCATTAAATTCTGGTTCTAAATACACAACATAACACACACACACACAAAAAAAATTAACATTACTTTTTTTGGGGTGGGGGGTCCATTACTGAAATTTTGGGTGTTTTGATATATTTCTTTTATTTACAATACAATTTTGATTAATATTAAGAAATAAAACAAAAAGAAGGGTTAAAATATTGTTGATAGATTAATATAATATTGAAAAAATTGGAATATAATATTTACAACTATTAATTAAAAATTGTTTTTAAAGAAATTCCTTAAAGGTGTGTCCACTGTCCATTATTGGCACATCTACCCTATGTAGCATGATTTACTTTTAAACACACATAAGTTTTGCTGGTTTTTAAACAGCATTAATCATTAAAAAAATCTTCGCCTCTATCCAAATTAGTTTTATTATAATTTTATTTTATAAATATAAATAAAATATTGATCTTGTGATACACAATAATTAATTTAAAGTGATAATTCTCACAAATATTTTATTAATTATTGTTATCCTAATTGTTAAATTTATTTGAAAATAACTATTTTGTTTCATTAAATTCTGGTTCTAAATACACAATATAACACAATAAAAACAATTATATTAACATTGCTTTTTTTGTGAGGGGGGGGGGGTGTCCATTACTGAAATTTTGCGTGTTTTGATATATTTGTTTTATTTACAATAAAATTTTGAATATTCGGTACATATAATAAGAAAAGATGTTTAAAAAAACCGGTTTAAACCAAAAAAACCTGATTTAAACCAAATAAACCGCTTAAAAAAAAAAACAAAAAAAACTGGTTTTTTGCCAACCCAGACTAGTAATATACTGTTTATATATTGCAATAGGAAAATTCTCCTTTTCTTTATTTTCTTTTCTTTTATTATTTTTTTTTTCAGATAGAGTACTTTGTTGACTCGCCCTTCCCAGTACATGACAATGTGTCGAACACTACAAGTAGCAAAACTACTGTAAGTATCTGTCACCTTTTCTCAGTTTATAATATAATAACAACACTTTTTGAAAATTGGGCCTAATTTAGTAAAGCAGTATATTAAGAATCGTTCGTTATTGTTTGTAACAAGCATCAACATTATTTCTACAAACAGATTCATGTCTAAATGTGAAAATATAAATATTAAATTAAAAAATTAGTAAATGATAATAATTAACTTTCACATTAATTTTATTTTTCTGGTATTTATATAATTTAACTAATTTTGAAGAAATTTAATTGATAAATAGAACTTAATAAAATAACATTGCATACATTATCATTATTGGAATAATATATAAAATACATTGCTTTTATAGTTAAGTACGAAATAGTCAGCTAAATTCTTAAATAGCATACAGGTTTTATTTAGACTGACTTTTGACATTTGTTTTTGAACCGGAAAGGGATTATAAAGAAACATTTTAAATCTGTGTTGGGGGTGCTCACTTAGTGAAATTTAGAGCAAATTTTTTTTTCTCATAAAAATTAAAGTAATTTAAGGGTGTATCCCAATCCCAACTGCTTAATTTCTGATTGATTTTTAAATTAATTTTTGCTCTTAAATGCATCAAACTGCTAAATTCTCTTATTTAGAAACTACATAATGTGCCGTGGTTGTCGATTTTTTTATAATGCAGAAAATATTATAAAAAATGCTGTCAAAGTTGGCGTTTTAAACTGAATTTTCCGAAGCGAGAGATTTCGGGATGAAAAAAAAATTGGCATACTGAGAAAATAATTGTTTAAAAATTGAATTCTAATTAATTGGGAGAAAAATGAAATCACACGGCCTCTTATACATCTACTCAAAAATCACCTCACCAAGTTTCATGTTTTTACTTTTAAAAATGAGTCTGAAAATGTCTCAGAAAATTTCGAGCTATTGAGGGTAGAAAAATATTTTTTTCGAATACACCCTTAATAGGAAACTCTATTTTTCACAATTTAAAAACAGCTTTAGGAATAATGGTACTTTTCTGTTAGCTGGACGCAAATCTCATCAATTCCAATACCATTTTTTCTCGATCACTAACAACAGCTTTTATTTTTTGTGTGTTCGAATTAGAAATAATGTTTTGATTTTTAAATTTTTATGTTAAATAAAATGAGTCAGATTTAGCACATTTATCATTTTCAAAAAATTACGCCAACCAGGTGGGGTTTTAAAAATGGCACCTTAAATATTTACATCGTTTACTAAAGCAGGTGAAAAATAATCTCCCCTGGAAGTCCACACTAACAGAAGTTCGCTGCATATATATATATATGCCCAAAAGAAGAATTTTTTGTGTCAATCTGCAGCAAATTAAAATTTTCCTGAAAGTTAACAATGTTAGACTAAGTGTACTGTCATAAGAAATAATAATAATTAATGAAATAAGCAATTCTCATTTATAAAGGAACTATAATAAAAGGATACAAAAAATACAATAAATCTACAGCCTGAATGTAAATTTGAGCTATATTTATTTTTATACCATAATTTATTTTTAAGCTGGTGGATTAAGTTTGCAAGATTTAAAACCGGGTTGGCACAGTTTTAAGCATAGTTTAAACCAAATTTTAAGAGATTATCCTTTAACAATTTTTTTTTAATGTCAACATATGAACTTCAATAAGACAACATGCAAAAATTGAGTGCTAGTTATAGTATTTTAATAATACTAATCAATCTTTTCTGATGTTGAATCTAATGGCCAAAAATGTTGACATGGAATTATCACTCAGAAAACGAAATAACCACAAGTATTCGAATATCAAACATTCTTTATCAACCACAGACCACAGATACTGATATTTATATAAAAAAAATGAACTATTTACAGGTACTATCTTGAAGTTGAATAACATCAATTAGTAAAAAAAGTCTTTGGCTGTTTAAATCTTTTAGAACAAGAAAACTTGTCATAAAGCTGCTGTGCATTTTAAGACTAATATCTACAGTAGTCTAAAAAGCTGGTAAATAGATTTTTTCGCCTTTTTTAAACTGTCCATTTTTTTTAAGGAGGGAGGGGAATATTGCAGTTTCTCAGGAGAAGAAAGTGATAATACAAATAAGGTGTAAAAACGTAACTGCTAAATGACAAATAATTCCAGGAATTCCTTGTGCCAGGGTTCCTTTTGAATAAAGGTCATAATTGCTCATTTAGTGTTCTGACAGAAAAATCAGGCATCTCAGATAACAGGTATTTCAAAGAAAATGTTTTGAATAAACGTGCATGAAACTGCATCAAATATTTATTTATTAATTATTACTCAAAAAATTTTTAATAAAGATTTTCAAGGTATCTATGCTTCACTGTGTAGAGCAGTTTATCCTTTAAATATAAGGATTGTTGTTGTTGTTTTTATGATGGCCAGTTATCTACACTTGAGATATGGACAGAAGGGGGGGGGGGGGCTTTCTAAAGGAACCTAACCCGAATTTACGCAAGGAAATCCAAGGTTCGAATAAAACCACGGAAAACTCCGAACGATTAGGCCGACGGGCATGATTGGTCTCGAACCCAGCACCTCCCATCTACTAGCTTTAAGAGCAGAACCTCTCGGCCGCTGGTGGAGCAGACATAGCTGTTATTAATAATGTTTAAATTAGAAGTTATTTCAATTTTCTACGTAACCAATTGAAATTATGCAGTTTGAATATTTTCATATAAAGGGATATTACTTATATATATAATATCCGACAGTGTTTATTTTTCTCAACAAATTTGCATCCATATGTAACATTAAATGTTTTTAAAAATAAAAAACCCAGTTTAAACCAAAAAAGACCTGGTTTAAACCAAACAACCTGAGTTTTTTGCCAATCCTGATCCTGATTTAACCCTTTCCGGCACAGTGTGCCCGGGTCGGGAACGGGATACCTAATTTTAATTCCAAACTTACGAACGGCACTAAGAATATTTTAGTAAAATTTTGCTTTTACAATAAATAGTTAAAGTAACATGTTTTTAATTCCTAAAAAAGTTGTTTTAAAATTCTGGTGCCAGTCAATCATTTCATCATTTTGCAACAAAAATTGCCCGTGCCGGAAAGGGTTAAAATAATTTGTAGCATCCGCTGCCGTGCTACACTGATTCTGCTACTGGCTGTATATAAATAATATATATAATTACATGTTTATTGTTTGTTATGCAAATTAGCTGAAAATTTTTTTAAGAATATCAAATAAAATAATATTCTTTCATCCTACTTTACTAGGAAAATGGAATTAAAAAAAAGACTTGCAGTTTGAGCAACATTCTCTAACACAAGTGCCAACTAAAGAAAAGAAAAATTAAAAAAATCATTTCGCAATTTACTCGTAAGTTGTAACTTTTTTCTTTTATCATTTCTCATTTATATTGTTTTTGTAATCTTGTGATTGTAAATAAGGAAATGTGTATTAAAGATGAGATGGCTCAGCTTGAGACAGATGAACTCTATTTTTATACCGCTCTTTGGGCTTGGTTCAAAATGAAAATTTTATTTCTTCACAATTATTTTTTTTATTTTTATTTATTTATTTTTTCTTAAATCTTGCTATTTGACCAACAAGAATACAGTCTAAGTTTCTAAAGCTGTATTGCAATCCGTTAGGAATCAGTTTAAAAGGGAATTCTATTGTTTTGATGAGTAATAAGAAGAAATATGTTTATCTGATTCTGAAACTTTTGGATGATAAATGTTAGTAGCGTTAAAAAAAAAAAAAGCTGTGCATGGGATATCCCTTGTGTATTCTTGTTTTTGTATGTTAGTCTTTTTCTGAAATGACTGGAAAATGAATTCATTACTTTTTTCATAGTTGTACAATGATATTTTAAAAAGAATAAGATGACAACTTTCGCAGATTTCTGCCAGTGGTTGGATATAACATAACAAATGTGAAAATCACAAAACGTTCTTATGAGGGGGTATTAAGATTAATACTTCTTTCTATTATTATTTTATATTCTTTTTACATGTGTAAAGAGAGATTTTTATATAGGAAAATTAATCTGGAATTAATTGTAATATGCTGTTAAATATTTTCTCGTGTATACTTTTAGTCTCAGTCTCTGGTAACACAAAATATTTTTGGCTCGGATTTTAAACTGTCCAGCTTGGGATTTTGTTTTATTTTTAAGAGCTTAAACTCATCTGTAATGTGTGCCTGTCCATAATTTTTAAATAATTTTGTTAAAATTCTGAAATTCATACTATATGAACATATTTGATATACTTAAAAATAATTTACAAAAGATTTATCTATTCATTTAAGTTTACTATAAGTAAAAACACTATTTTGGAATGAAACAGTTTTAATTAGCAGAATAAAAGCTTTTAAGTAACTTTTTAAATTGAATTATCTACAGATAAATCGTGGACAGGTGGAAGAAGGAAAAACTAAAAGTTTTAGTTTGTTTATATCCATACTTTAATTAACAGTTGGTTATTTAAAAAAGCTTGAGCATATTTAGTGCCTAAATTGTCTCTAAAAATTGGTTTGAAATTTCAAATTGCAATTTGAATTCACTTTTAACTTTCATATTTTTTGACTATTGTAAAAAGGAGCCAAATGCCATAATTCGTTTATAATTTGAAATATCTAAATCTTATGTTTTCTTAATGTTTTTTTTAATTTATGATCTTTATTGTTAAAATCTATATTTAACAAATTTAATATCAAAAAATTAAGATATTTAAAACAAGTTTAATTTATTGTATATTATAAATGAGCTTAATTAAATTAGTCAGAAAGCAATAGGGAGAAAACACAAATTGTACAAAACTAAAATTTGCATAATTTAGTCACCTCCTGTTATGAAAGTCTGCACCGCAGTTTTTCTAAAGTACCTATACTAAAATGATTTTTACTAAATCTAAATTACTAACAACATAATTTGGTACTTTTATCTTAGCCGGGTGCACCAATGGTATTTTTCTCGCTAATAGTAGCTTTTATTTTTCATGTGTATAAATTAGAAACAATATTTTGATGTTATAATAAAACGTTTTAGTTTAAGGTATTACTTTTTATTACAAAAATAAAAAGCTTTTTTTTTTCTATTGTAAATTAAATGAGTGAAAATTATGTACTTTAAATAAAATGACTGAAAGTTTATATTTTGAATAAAATACATGTAATACAAATTATGACTATGACAACAATATTTGGTGATTTATCACCTGCGCTTGGCTACTATAAAAATATTCATAATTATATCTGTATATACTACATGCAATTCATATATACATTTCAGCAAAAACAAAAATTAATTACCTTAGTTAAATGTACCTTTTCAATTTATTGTCTTTAGTTCAATATAAGAAGAATTTAATATTTGATATATTTTATTTTTATACTTAGACATCGTAAATTAATTTTTTGTAAGTCAGGAAGGTAAGTTATTTTCATTAAATGTTAAAAATATTCTTCACTTCTATGATCCAGTGATACTTTTATCCTTTTTTTACATACTACCTGAAATAGCCCTTGTTCAAGTAGATTTTGAGAGAAATTTGTACATTAAAATTCACTCTGATTTAAAACCTGAAATATAATATACATTTTGCATTTCATTAAATTTATAATCCTTGTTTGAATGCATGATGTTTAAATATCCAGCAGTAAAAATACTTTTATACAAGATCTTTACTTGCATTTATGTTAGAACTTAAACAATTTAACAGTATAGCTTAAACTTATATACAATTTAAGTTAGAGTTATGGGATTTGTTTAATATGTGAAATCTGTAATATTTTGAACTAAACATATTTAAGTCTTACGAATTTAATTTTTCCAACTGAGTGAAAAAATGCCCAAGCTGGGACTTGAACCCAGAACCTTTGACTTACATTGTCAGTGCTCTGTTGGAAAAATTGAATTCAGATGATAACTTTACCAGTCATGATATTTGAGTTTAAAATAATAGTATATGTGTAGCCCCCCCCCCCCCACACACACACACACACTGCAAGCGCACAGAGTAAAATAATTTAAATACTTTATTTAAAAGAAAACTATATAAATCTTTCTTTAAAAAAATATATAAATACTGCTTCTTTAAAATTTTAAAAACTTTGTCATATTTGTTTCTTTGTTGTAACAGAAAATAAATTCCTTCGCAATTTCGTCGTCTCCTCCCACGCCCTCTTGCTCATCGTGCAAAGTTAAAAATCTTTAAAATTATTCTTCACTTTCTGTATTTGTAGTAAATAAATACTAATCAATAATCTGATTTGCATACACATAGAAATCCCCCCCCCCCCCACACACACACACACACCTACCCTGCAAGCACACAAAGTTAAAAATCTTAAATACTTTATTTAAAAGAAAAATTCTGTCCCATTTGTTGCTTTGTAGAAACAATAATATAAATTTTATCTGTGAAATTTCTGCATCCCTACCGCCAGCTGCAAAAAGGGGTATTTCTTCAAAAGGGAAGAGGAATAAGAAAGACAAAACAAAAATTTTCCTCTCAACTCTTTATGTACTAAGTTATAAATCAAGAAATTTCCTTCACCTAAATAATTATCTTCCTTATTATTTGAAAGTATATTAGACCAGTTGCGAAACATGAAATTTAGATGAGCTTTTCATTAAAACAGATTTAATCAATCAGTAATGTAGCTCATTTTGTAAAATATTTACAAGAATAATTAGATTAATTAACAAAAAATACTGTCATGGAAATCTTTCATTTCTTATAAAAACAGTGTAAATACATGTATTATGATCCTATTTGTAAATAGAAAAGATTTTGTAGTTTCAATTTTTACATGTAACATTTTTAGGTAGAAAAAATCTACACTTATGTAAATGGTTGAGAAACCACTTTAAAATATATTTAGATTCAACTGCTTTGCTGTGTTAAGCATAATTGAGCATAGTTTTTGTCTGAAAAGTGAAATTTACTTTTATTTATAGATGGATTAAATAAATTTATATAGTAAATTTTCTTTCATTACCAATTTAAAAGTACCGTTGGTGCATAAGTGGTTAAGCACTTTGGCTATTTTCAAGCATGTTTTAAAAAAAGTGTTAGGGATGAGGCTGTCTCAGCCACAGTTCAGGACTTATTTTCTTTTACAGGAAAAAAAAAGGCCCCACCAGTGGCTGAGAGGTTCTGCTCTCGAAGCTGGTAGACGGGAGGTGCTGGGTTCCATTCCAATCGCGCCCGTCGGCCTAATCGTTCGGAGTTTTCGTGGTTTTCTTCGAACCTTGGTTCTCCAAGCATTAATACGGGTTAGGTTCCCTTAGAAAGACCTCCACGGAAGGCACCCCCCCCCTTAGGGCCTATATCCCATGTGCTGATAATTGGCCGACATAAATACAACCAACCAGGAAAAAAAAGGAACTTGGTATTTGAAAAGTAATAATGCAGTCCAAATAACTTAAGAAGATATCCTATTGGATTCTGAAGCCTTTGCATGGCCAGTGTTTGTAACATAAGGAAGCCATGGGATGGTATTCATTGTCTATTTTCCCTTTCTGCTTGAAGTCCTTTTCTAGAATTACTGGAAAATAGTTCTTGTGTTTTCCACCATAGTTTGCATAATGATATTTTAAATGAATAGAATAAGAATTGTAACTTTTCCAATTTCTGCCGATAGTTATTTGTGTATCAATATCAAGTTATTTATTTAAACAGATCTTCAGGGGTAAAAAAATCACGAACCCACCTTCTTATCCAATCGATTAATACGTATTTTTATGTTAGTGGACATTTTTAAATGAGAAAATTAATTTTGAAACTACTTTCCATTGCACACTGGAATTTCTGGCTCTTGAGAAAAAAAAATCTCTACACACTATTAATCTTTCAAATAAATCTGAATGTTTGAAACTCATTTTCAAAATGTTATTTTTATTTGAGAAAGCAAAAAATAATTTTTATACTTGACCAGGAACAAAATTTTACTCCATGAATCTTGTTCTTTACATATACATAAAAAAATTCTGGGATTGACCCCTAAATAATTAGTAAATGTTATACAAGTCCGCCACACAGCAGAATAACTTGCATGTTAGATGTTAAAACTTTGTACATTTTTTTAATTTTCTTTTTTGCAGGGACTGCAACAAAGAAAACTGGTATTGATTTACAAGAGAAAGGCTGTTCTGTAATATTTTTTATGTAATATGAAAAATGTTTTAAAAATAAACTATTCATTTACATGTTATTTGTGTCCTTTCACTTATTATTAGTGTCACTCTTATAATTTTCAAGTGTTTCTGAAAAAAGGACATGTAAAAATCCTTTAACCCCCTTAATTGTTGGAGTTTTAGTTTCACGTGCAGTTTGCCTGAGAATGTACGGGGCACGATATTTAAGGGGTTAAAGTAAAAAAAAAAAAAAATGCTATTTCACTTATTTGTGTCATTCTTATTATTTTCAGGTGAGTCTTTAAAGATTTTTTATATGCCCTTTAAGTATTAAAAAAAACTTTTTTTTTATTGCTATATTAAAATTATATTTTAATATCAGTATGCAATATATTAAAATTTTCTTCTTGTTTGCCTGAAATAATTGACATAGTATTAATTCCTATCTTGATTTAGAAATCATTATCAATTACTTTTAAATAACAAGTATTCTTATAATAACAGGTAATGATTCTGAATGTTTTGTCTTGAAACTAAAAAAAAAAAACCTTAAGATGGCTTCCTTTACTTTAAATAAAAGATTGTAAATCCTGTATTTTGTTTTAAAAGTCCACAGATATAAAGTATTTAAACAATGCTGGCTCTTGTTTTATTTTATGGGGAGAGGAACCATCATTAAGAGGGAAAAAGTAGAAAAATAAAATTAAACACCAGTATTAATTACAGGAACATAAAAATATAAATTATTGTCTCGCATGTATGAGTGAAATTAGTAATGAGTATCATTGATGATTAAAACTTGGAGTCAATTTGCTGTCGAGATATTTCATTGAAGTTTTGTCTTTTCAAAAACTAGTAATTTGTTAATTCTAAATATTCTGGACAAGAGTAACTTTTTAGACTTTTTCCTTCTAGAACAATATATAGCTAGCTCCCAATTCCAAATTCTAGTTATTTGGATTGCAAAATATTCAGATCAAAATTATGAAAAAAAAGTCAAGACAAAAGAAAGATAAAAACGCATTATTGACATGCAAATAATGTGTATATATGTTTGTAAAATTGGTTTGAAAATTATTTATGAAGTTTACAATCGGATAATTTTAAATAAGTATTTTTATATTCTGAGTAAATTGGAAGAATTAATTTTTATTTTTTAAATAGTAGCTGAAATTTCAATTGAAAACCAAAGCGTGTTGAATACACATATCTATATGTGATCTCATTATCCTCGTATTTGCTATAACATGATTTCAAGTGCAAACAAGAAATTTTAGTACAAAATATTCGAAAAAAAAAAAAATTAAGTCAGACTTTATATTTAGAGGTATATACCTCTTTTTATATAAATATGTTACTTGTGTGCTTGTTTAATTCAAATTGTGTAATGAGTATCACAAACAAATGTTTACAAATATGAGTAAAAGTACTTATAATGTGAGATTTATGGTAGGGCTGCATCACTGTTTTAACCCTTTATCTACTGACGGTACTTATAAGTACCATTAAAATAACTTGTTATAAAATTAATTTAATACATCGATTAGTAGTAATACAGTTTAGAATGAGTTATAGATGCATTACATAATCATGTTCCAAAATCATTATGGGTTACACAAAACAAATATTTTTTAAAAGATGATTTCTTTGGCCTTTGCATCCTTTCAGCTTTCTTGGCGTTGGAAGGGGGGGGGGGATTTTTCAATTCAGAAATATTTCTATTGTAAGAACATTATATTTGTACATTTCCTAATTCTAAAAAATACTAAGAAAAATATTTAAAATAAAAGATTTGAGTGAGATTATAAATATTACACAAAATCCCTACAAAATCAAATTTAATGAATCATTCTAAATCCTGCAATCCTTCTAAAATTTATTTGATGATTATGTAAATCTTCTAATTAATTTTTAAAAATTCACGAAAACTGCTGTAAAAGATATTTTTATAATTCAATACATAAAGGGTTAAATTCCACCCAATTTTGGTCCCTGTTTAATGTATTGTATATTTGCACACATTATATGCAATACTCATCACACAATTTTGA